>CM032063.1:5459381-6660141 GCA_018831715.1 Matsumurasca onukii | reverse complement strand
ATGTTCCCCAGATTGGGTCATTTATTAAGATCCCAACGACCAACGGAATGGACCAACAGCTTATCGTGACTTCCAAACCACGGGAAGTGGCCATCGTGAAAGGTTATCACTGCGACCCGGGAATCGAACCCGGGCTGATTTGGTGCGAAGCACGCACTAAACCACTGAGCTATGGCCACCCTTGATTGGTTGATCAAAGATTGGTCGGTGAACTCCACTTGACAAAAATCCACGATGGCGTGATGTCCCAGTTGACGGTGGAATTATCTGGCCTATTTGACCAATTTATGGTAGAGCTGGTTACTATAACTAAGAAGGTGTTAAAATTGAATCTAATCGATACAAACATTAAAATAGAGTGTATTTTGCGATAGTTTCTACTAGCATCTGAAGCGTCTTAAGAGTGAAGTATAATCTTGAATATTGGCATGAAGAGCACGATTGACCTAGATTTCCCAGCAGAAAACTGTTTAATATTATGTACTTACCTTTCAGTTCCCTAAGATTGTCTGTCGCTTTATAAGACAGAATTATTCATAATAAATTCGTTCATATTTTATAAAAACCGGTAGGTAACTTGAGTAACAGTCAGGTATATTATTTAACGTAAGATCTAACAGTAAAATCAAAACGAATTAGCTAATATGTGTTCTATTATAATATGAAATAATATGTGTAAACTATATCCTAAGTGTAACTAAGTCATGACATTAAAAGTTAGAAAATATTAAGTATTACTATCTGGCTACCGGTTCAGAGGTGGCCAGTGTTTGATGGATGATGAGATGCAGTCCTGTTACAAACTAGGGCCGACTGTTCCTCAGGTTGTGTCATTTATTAAGAGCCCAACGACCAATGGAATTGACCTCCGGCTTAACGTGACTTACTTTCAAACCACGAAAAGTGGTCATCGTGAAAAGTTATGAAAAGGTCAGTTTACATGTTTATGTGTTACATAATAAATAATCAAGCAACAATTGCAAATGTCTAAGCAATGTACATAAAACACTCGTATTTTACTTTAAAAATTTAATTGAATTAGCTTGAACTATAACTGATGAGACATGGTCTTCTATTTTGATTTCTCAATGTTAGTAAATAAAGATCTACTTTTATCACATCACGGTAATGTGGTTTCCAAGTTCTCACAACATGTTAGAAAGGCACTTCATTTGAACGTTAATTTTGGGACCAAAAATTGGGATAGTTGGGGCTCAAAATAACAGAAATGCAACTTATTTAAATATATTTTCTACTTTTCACAATATTTTTACAACTCATTATACAGGGTGAGTTTTAAATGCCCCTTAAATTTTGAAAAGAAAATATTTTTTCAAATCCTTCGGACAATGTTTTTAGTGGCTTCTAAAGTTTGTTTTGACGTACGCGTCACCCCACCCTACAATGCAAGGTCCCCAATTTTTTAAATACCCCACCTTTTGGCCCTCAAAACAAAATAATGAAATTACAACTCAATATCAACGATGAAAAGAAAAACTTTTAATCTCGACTTGTTTTTTGTTATACCAATTTAAACATTACACAAAATCAGGTTGAAAATTCCACATTTCACATACAATTTATTTTAAATGACAAAACGTTCTTAAAATAATCTGACGAAAACATCACAACCTTATAACATTATCCTATAGACTATTTTGAAGAAAATGTTGTCATTCAAAATAAATTGTATGTGAAATATAGCATTTTATACCTGATTTTGCGTCATCTTTAAACTTTTAATTTCACATCTCAATTCCCTACATTTAGTACACTTTTTCCTCTGTATGGTTAGCCGCAACAAGAGAACTAAACGTGTAATGAATAAAAACAAGATGAAGGAAAACAAAAGAAGCCAAAGTCTTTGAGCGCTGTAGCAGCTCAGTGATGTATGATGATGAATTCTTGCACTCTTGCCTTCAAGGGCTTTACAAACTCTGAAAAGAAACCATTTCACAATTTGTTAACTCTCTCTTTACTTAAAAAATGAACGGTCCTCTCTTGAACTGTCTCAGATAGTCTCAGTGATCATCTGATGATACCCGCATCAACTACCACCACCGTTTAGACATATCAGACCATCACCTGCGTGGTTCGGAAGTCACGTTAAGCCGTTGGTCCTTGTATTTCCATTGGTCATTGGGCTATTAATTAATGACCCATTCTAAGGAAGAGTCGGCCTTAGTTTGTAACAAGACTACACCTCATAACTCATTACTACCACTCATCACACTCATCCTTTACCACATATTTGCCTTGAAAACCCTCATGAGAGTGGTCGGCATCTCAAATAGTGATTTAGTGATTTAGATCGCTGACCTATGCTTTATAATGATCAAATTACCGCAGATTGCAAATGTTTTAAATCATTACTAGCGAAATTTCTTTGGACAAATGAGATATTCGTGCTGTCAACACGGTTAGACCTAGACCCGGGAGCATGGGGGAACACGTTTTTAGCTTTTTTTTACCGGTCATAAAAGCTCTACAGGTCATATTTGTTGTCCGATTTCCTTGAAATGTTAACAAATGTTTCTTGTGTAAACATCTTGGTCGGTCAAGCTTGTTATCCAGTAAAATCGGACTACGAACCCAATGGGGAGGGGGTAGATTTGATTCAAAATGTTGTTTTGATGATCTATAAACAGTGCATTCACCCGATTTTCCTTGCATGATACGTAGTAAAACTTGCAGTAAAAGACCACGTAAGTCTCAGGCCGAAATCCGAAGCGAGCCATAGCCTGGTAACTTTGTTAACAACAAAGAGTATTTTCGAAATAACGAGGATAAAAGAAAGTCTCCTTGTTTCGTCTAAATCTCTTCGTTGTAATATCAGAGAACTGGATGATTTTTATTTTAGTTAATTGTTAATATCGTAATTTGTATTTTAACCCTTTCTTATTTTTTTTATTAATCTTCTTTTTTTTTTTTAAAGGAGTAACATTGTAAAGATTCCTATTATTTAAAAAATTCTTGATGCAGTTTTGGACTTTTTCCCTAACCTTTTACAGTTGAGTTGCAAAGACTGTTATTAATAGTCGTCATAGTTATTAATCCTAATTATCATTTAAACACTAAAGAAGAGCCATGCAGTTTATTAACAGCCCAAACCAAGCAGGATTGATTCAAATTAAAATAAAATAAGACAGTTAAACATTCAACAGACTAACTAGCATAAGTTGGCAAGCAGCGAAAGGAAAGTCCCTCTCAAGCTGAGTGTCCTTCAAGCATCTTGAGAAAGAAGTGCGGAGTGGGTGGAGGGGGCAGCTGCTTAGAGTTTCATCTAACTACGAGGGCTAACCACTTTCTCTGTCTATCATCTAGATAAACACGTGTCCTAAAATTGTTGAGTACTATAAATCACTATTTGAGATGCCAACCACTCTCATGAGGGTGCTTTAAGACATATGGTGAAGGATGAGTGTGATGAGTGGTAGTAATGAGTTATGAGGTGTAGTCTTAATACAAACTAAGGCCGACTCTTCCTTAGAATGGGTCATTAGTTGATAGCCCATTGGCCAATGGAAATACAAGGACCAACGGCTTAACGTGACTTCCGAACCACGCAGGTGATGGTCTGATATGTCTAAACGATGGTGGGAGTTGATGCAGGCATCATCAGATAATCACTGAGACTATCTGAGCCGCTTTAGACCTATATCATCCTCAAAACCTGACCTCCATGAAGCTGGATTACAGGACCACGCCACGAGTCCCAGTCAAATTTAAAACTGTATTTAAAACTGTCTACGTTAATGCCATGGAAAACACAAACACGTTTAACACCATGAATAACTTTTCAAGAGGCAACTTTTCTCACTAACACTTCCAGCGTTGGTTTAATAACTTCTTTTTTTAACCATGATTTTAAAGCAGATGTAATAATAGGAAAGAATTTCTCAAAGAAAGTGGGCATAAATTAAATTAACCGTTTAGTTATTAAATTAGGAGGTGGCCGGAAATGCAGCTCTGAGTACCTCTTACAACGTGGGGTAAAACTGCAAACAACGTATTAAGCAAGTTAACTTACTTAAATTTTGTTTTCCCTAGAAACATAGATCTATTGATGCCACTCCAAATAAACACTTAAATGTTTACTTAGTACGTTAAAACAAACTTCAGGATCTAATACAAACTTTCCTTAAAGTGGTTTTAAAACTATTTCCTTTTTTCCAAAGTTAGGGTGGGGAGGATAATTTAAAACTCACCCTGTATATACAATTCAATCTGTATAATATTAATGACAACGGATAGTCAACATATGACCATTAATGACCGTTTCTCATTAATACCTCAAAACCTCTAGAAGAGACGTAAATAAGAAAGGCATCATTTCTTGAACTACATTCCTATAGAGTCCATGCGTTTCTTCGTGGCGCTTGGTGAGGGGAAGTGAGGAAAGTGAGGGGAACAAATCGATGTTTTCAAAAAGTACAGTCTTGGCTTTTCCTCACAGTACGAGTCCCAGGGAAAGACTGAACAGTTGGTTACCCCCACCCTCGAAAACCCAGTTATAACTGGTTTTAGTCGTCAAGGTCAAGCGCCACGAAGAAACGCACGGACTCTGCACACATGTTAAACAAAACTTTTAGTATTTACAAACTACTTTATTTCTTGAATAGGCTAGACTGATGGTATTGTAGATAATGTTTTGACACAGGCCACACCGAGGTAGTCATGTTTCCTTGACTTGTGTTTTGAAAACTATCCCCAGAGCCCAGCAAGGGTGCAATGCGATACATTGGTATGCAGGCGACAGTCTCTATATACCTTGTCTGCTCTACTAATCAACCTTACTTGAGACTGTCAACGTGTTCTCTGTACTGATTGTATAAAGTTGGAAATAATTCAATGTTCCCCCTCCCTGCACGAAACCCACAGAGTATTAAGACAAAATCTAGTAAATATAAGATAACTTGCCAATTTGTACTTAAACTTAAATCTAAGGCTTTCACGGCTGGTGTTACAACTATCATCTATAATTCTTCCGGTTCCCACCGCTTTAAAACGTCACTATAATTATCTTAAAATATTTCAGCCATCTTCCGTCACTGATTGGCTGAAACTAAGCTATTTTCTGTTTGCTATCCTAGTGGTGGCAGATCTACCAATCGTCCATTTGAGCAGGGTTGCTAGCCGTCGATAAAATAATAAAAGCTGTGCTACTTTCGAAAAGACTTCTTCAGGACTGGTTGCCAGGTTCTGGAAAGTTTAATGAAGATGGTACTCCAAAGCGGACCGAAAGATTTCAAGCTAATTACAATTATGTTTAGACGCAGTGTGAACCGGAAGAATATTTGCCCCTAACATTTGGTCGTTGTGCAATTAATTAATGACCCATTCTAAGGAAGAGTCGGGCTAGTTTGTAACAAGACTACACCTCATAACTCATTACTATCACTCATCACACTCATCCTTCACCACATATTTGCCTTAAAATACCCTCATGAGAGTGGTCGGCATCTCAAATAGTGATTTAGGTATTAACAGTAGTGTAACTGAAACCGCAAACTGGAGATTCTATAAGTTTCACTTCAAATCAGAATGTATTGACACGTCCATTCCATTTACACGTTGTGGGTTAAATGTTTGTTCTAGTTTGAACGTCACATGATAATCTGTTAGTTATCAGATTCAGTGACACCTGAGTTATACCGGGTAACTTTGACCATTAGTTCAACCTAGTTGCGTCAAACTAACATATACACCAGACGTTACCAGACCACGGAGCTAATGTGAGTTTCAATCAACTATAGGACTCTTTCTATTTGCAATACTTAAAGGTTAAAACTGTAATTTTTTCAAAGCTACTTTTTCACTCTTGTGTGTTTTATTTTCCAAGCTAATATTTTAGTTTAAACTTTCAAGATTAATGTAGCCAGCTTCATAGTGCAACAAAAATGTATGTAAAATAATGCAACAAAAGTTTAACCCTAATGGGTCTAGTTGAGGAAATTCCTTTTTAGGTTTTCCTAATGGACTATTTGTTATTCTTTTGTATATATTGATCAACCTTCTGTGTATAGTTGAAAAGACCAATCCAGAATTAAACTTGTTTATAACAAAAATACATGTGTCTAAACCAGCTGTTTTACAGCAAAATTACAAAACTTTTTTTATCAGTTAAGTACGCAGATGACTCACGACTTCAGTTTAAACAAAGTGGGAGGAAAACCAACACGTTGTCAGGTTTATGGGGTTGATCGGACAAGTTCAGAGGTAAACACATTTCTCTACCCTTTTTCAGTGGAGACCCATTTTCATACAATGCTTGGGTAAAGTAGTTGCTTTCTCAATATGTTAGGTTACGTATGTTGTTCAATTATGGATGTTATCTTTTACATCATTTTGGGAAACACAATAATTATTACAAGTATTTTACTAATATTTTGAGATGGGGGCCTATCTTCCAAATGCAAATATAGTTACATTCCTTTTTTCAAAGTACTCAAAGTTATAGCTTTAATCTTTCTTTATATCTTAAATACTCCGTTTTGAGCTTATTGATTCAATTTCAAGTTTTCTTAAACATCCTTTATGCAAAGTATATTTTTTATTGCAACAATGTTTTGATTATAACATTTACATTATTTTTTAAATACAGTATAATTTTGTTCTAAAGTTTTAATGAAATTTGACCTATTTGTTACAAAGAATTCAAAGAGTATGTATACAGAGTTTTCAATACATGTACAAGCCCAAGGAACCTTTGAAATGCATGTGCCTTAGTCGTAAAATGGAAATTTCTGAGAAATGGCTTAAATCAGTTGCCATGACAACGTTCTACAAAATTAATTGCAATATTTTAACTTTTACCGATTTGCATAAAATTAATGCCAATTTACCATTATTAAACACAAAACTTAATTACAATTTTAAAAATACAATTTTGAAATTTTAGGCTCTTTAGCTCCCGTTAGTGTTATTCAAGTTATTCTTGACATTAACATTTTTAATTATAAAATTTTTAAATGTGTTTGACAAACTCTAGGATTAAATTTCCTTGAATCAGAGCAAAAGTGCGAAGGGTCTCGGGTATTCTAAGAACGTTCTCCTCCCTATGTCGGGCAAACGATCAATTTCCTCCAAATCTCGGGGTGAATGCCAAACCAGCCACTTTAACTCAGTCCAAGAAAATACTCAAACTTTAAATCTACCGTATGTGTTTGGATAAAATCAAACTATTATTATAAAGACATATATTCGTACGGATTTCGTTATTACATTTTTATCACTGTACAGTATTAATTTTGTCGTGCAATTATGTTTCTTTAAGTGTATTTGTATTTGACTGGGACTCGTGGCGTGGTCCTGTAATCCAGCTTCATGGAGGTCAGGTTTTGAGGATCATATAGGTCTAAAGCGGCTCAGATATAGTCTAAGTGATCATCTGATGATACCCGCATCAACTCCCACCATCGTTTAGACATATCAGACCTGCGTGGTTCGGAAGTCACGTTAAGCCGTTGGTCCTTGTATTTCCATTGGTCATTGGGCTATTAATTAATGACCCATTCTAAGGAAGAGTCGGCCTTAGTTTGTAACAAGACTACACCTCATAACTCATTACTACCACTCATCACACTCATCCTTCCTCATATTTTGCCTAAAATACCCTCATGAGTGGTCGGCATCTCAAATAGTGATTTAGTGATTTATTTATTATCTACTTGAGAACAATCAATACGAGAGAAGGCAACCAAAAATTTTAATACTGGAACGATAAAAGTCACCGTTCAACACGGTAACAGAAATCAAATATATCCTACAAGAATGTAAAGAACACTCAAAACCCTTTTTAGCATAAGACGTCATATTTCTCAAGATATATGACTCAGAAGTCATACCAATACAAAACTCTTATTATGATCTGATAAGCATTTAATTCTCTACTTCAACGTTCAAGCTGTTAATTTCCTTCAGTATAATTAATTTCCAACCACTTCCAAATTATCTAGGTAAGTGACTTACCCCAGTCCACCAGCCACAATATCCGAGAACCTCCACCCTTAATGGTTCTTTATTGTCGGGGTTTACTTCTTCCCTTCGTTTTAAACCCTTGAACCTTCTCTAGAAAGACGCATTACATAGACGCAATAGATTTAAATTCTGCATTTTTTCGTAGAAAGTATTCTTTGGAAAACCCACGTATACTGTTTTCAACTAAAACAGGCACATCATGATCTCTATATTTCTACAATAATAAAATGGGTCACTTGAAACTACAGTGAAGCATTTCAACTTCAAAGTCCGAGGATGTTAAATTAGTGAGCATCAAAAAGAAATTTTTGAGATGAGTGGTGAAGATAATGGATTGTATACATATAACATTATAGTTTTTTTGTCATGACTCATGAGACACTAGTGTTAGTAAATTCATTTTCTTAAACTTGGGTTTTGTTCATAAAATCACACAATGTTTTGAACTCTACAGTCTGATGTATATCGTTTAGAAGAAAGATTGTTACACTAGTTTTCTATTATTAGTCAGTGTAACTAAACAAAACTAAACAAACCCGTTTAAACATCTGATGTTTCTACAGTAAAAATATCAAAATATCAGGTTTATCATTATAATTCAGATTGCTGAGTTCAAAACAATGTTTACTTATCTGTTTCTTTATAATTATAAAAGTTTATTGAAATTTATTTCTTATTATTATTATTAGCATCATGACAAAAGTACCGTTCATCACTCGGCTCGAAAGTGCCTTTTTGACCCTCGTTCATTAAAAAAAATAGCTTAAAATTTATCTTGTTAAACAAAGCGGAGTTAGGACTACAAAGTCCTCTCTACCACTCAACCTCGACCTTTACCTAGCGTCACTGTATAGTCACATTACAAACGATAAGTGTGACTGCGAGGATCGAACCGCGCCACTGGAGTGATGAGCTCCGGGTCGCGCGCGATACCAATCCGCCACGAATCCGCTAACGTCCTCGGCTGCGTCCTCTTGTCAAAGAGTGTCATTTTAGAACCTAAGTAATGAAATAAACTATTAAACACGTCAAAAAAGGTTTTATGGCCTTATTAATGGTGAATCATCATATTGTGGACATTTTGTTGTCACTGTATTGTATAACAAAGTAGGAGGAGTGTACAATACTGACAAGAAAGATAAATCGGCCAAGCCAACACAATCTGTCAAGCGAGCAAATTAGAGGACATTATAGAGCGTGTGACAAATATAATGTCGTACTTCGTTAAAGACGTTGTTATAGTTACCGGCATTTCTATGGAACGTTCGTACATGACTGAAGGTTAATTCTTTTTTGTAATTTTTCATTCTCCTATAGACTAATATACAGGGTGTCACAGAAATGTGTAGTGCACTATACATAACCGGATTCTACATACAAAAGTAGGTCGAAAAAACCCTTGTAATAACTTTTATTTCGGCTTAATTTAGCCGTAATCCACCATTTTGTAAATTTTTGAAAATACAGTAACTAATAATTCAATTTTGTAACTTGGTTTAAACCTTGATTGTTTTCCTAATAACATGTTCAAAAACATTATTTATCTAACTTATCAAATTTCAAAATACCGGCCCTTTAAACATTTCAAAATAAAAAGGAATTATATTAGAATTTGACTTTGAAATGATCAAATTACCGCCATTTTAAATTTGATAAGTTATACAAAAAAATATTTCTGGACAATGTTATTAAGAAAACAATTAAGGTTTATAAGAAATTTCACAAAAATATCTCAAAGGGGTTTTAAATTATTAATTATTTTCAAACACTTACAAAATGGTGGATTACGACTAAACTAAGCCGAAATAAAAAACTTTGCATTTTCGAGTTATTTTTGTATGTAGAATCCGGTTCTGCATAGTGCGCTACAAATTTTTGTGACACCCTGTACTAGTAGATGTAGAATATACTTACACCTTTACATCAGTTTACCATCTATTTTATATTATGAATTTGTAGGTAATAAATATAGGAATTACAGTTTTAACGATCTAAATTTTATAAATAAAAAAATAAAGTGCAAGGCACAGCCGATGACGATAAAAAAAACTTTGATAAATATTTAATGTTGTTACGAATAAGCTATGGTAATTTAGTTAAATTTCATCACAACTAAATTCCTCTTCTCGTACATTAGAGCATTTTTTATTTTATAATAAGTTGTTTAATAATTTTATTATTGTGTGCATTTTCTTTAATTTACAAACGAATAGCATTGCAGTGTATAGGTTGAAAACACTCAACCTAAAGTTACCACGTTTATCAAATACACAGTACATGATACTAATTAACAAACAACACTAATTGAGTGCAGTTGTAACATCGGCTTTGTCTGCGAGTGAAACATTCTCTAATGGAGAATTTCTAATGGAGAATTTCAGTAAGTGCATTATCAAAGTTCGTTGTTTAGTGCCTGTTCAGAATCAGATCCAACATTTGTAAGGTTAAAATAATACTTCGTTTTTGAGTGAACAAAAGTACACGACGTTTCGGGAACTGGAGATCTTCCCCGTCTTCAGGTGAAAGGTAACCAAAAACACAACACAAAATATTAGGTAAAGAGTAATCAACGCGAGCTGACCCGACACCCACCACCAATGTTGGTTTTGTTGGTGGTGGTGGTGACTGGGTGATTACTTTTAGGCTAGTTCTTTCATGTTTTTGTGTTGTGTTTTGGTTACTTTCACCTGAAGACGGAGTCAGACTGCAAATCCCGAAACGTTGTGTACTTCTCGTTCACTAAAAAGGTCCCAAATTATATTACAATCTCAGAAAGTCTAACATCGTCAACAACAAACTTTAATCAAAGTACTTATTACAATCTTTAGGACGAAATACTGTCATACGTGCACTTTAACAGAAAAGTTCGTGCACATCATCAACAATGACGCGTAACAGGGGTTTTCATTGATTGGAATCACTCGGTGACGTCTAAAGAACAAGGAGTATCTGGGACAGACATTGGCTAATTATAAACAAAGTACAAGTTCACAAACAACTGTCTACAGCCAGCTCAGTTTCAGTTCTAAGCCAATTTGAAGTTGATAGTAAAGGAAAGTTATCATTGACAACTTTGTTTATTAGCGAAGTTACAGTAACAATTCAACTCAGCCATGACACCATTCAAAAGCTGGCAATTGTGCGTTTGTTGTTTATTTCATCAAGAGATTCTTACAACATGAGTCTTGCGCTACATCATTCAATGCAATTGTAAATACTCTAAAAAAAAGGTAAAGATAAAGTTGGTCTTGTTTAACGAGGCGAAGTTAGGACTACAAAGTCCTCTCTACCACTCAACCTGGACCTTTACCTAGCGTCACCGTATAGACACATTACAAATGTAAGTGATGACTGCGGGATCGAACCCGCGCCAGCTGAGTGATGAGCTCCGGAGTCGCGCACGATTCCAACCTGCCACGGATCCGCTCTACACTTTTGTTACGAAAGATGGAAAATTCTTTTGAGTCGGGCTCATTTTTTTTTGTCTTATAGGTTTTGCACTAGTCTTTTAGTTGGAATATGTTAAGTTGAAAATACAGGGTGTTTTTTTACACAACCCAACTTTCAAACTGTAGTAAGTCACTCTTTACTAGCAAAATGTGTTGATACGTTTAAATCACTAGTTTTTTCGCTTCAATATCTATTAACTGGTCTGTATCTTTGCAGTAGCATTGTGCGTGGTTTTGATTTCCTAATTTGATGTTACTGTCAACAAACGCAATCATGGTGTTTAGAAATATCGAGAAGTGTGTGCTTAAAAGTGTTTTATTAAAAGTATTAAATCCCAAAGGCCTTGAAAATGTGTCAAGACACTAAAGTATTCGGAGAACGTCTCTCCCCGTCTGTCAGGCAAACGATCAATTTCCTATACATCTTGAGGTGAATGCCAAACAGCCACTCTAAAAATATTAAGACTTTGTCAAACAGGATAAGCCGTTTGGGGTTGAACTTAGAATAGGGTTAAGCACGAAAATAATGTAAAACGTTCAAACGTTTTATTTTACTTTGTGTAAAAATACTAGACTAGAATGTAGATGTTTCCTCCTTATAGATTACTTTTTCAAATTTCATGCCACAAATTTTTCCCGTTTACATTGTTCAGAGCCTCAAAATATATAAAAAAGGAAAACCTTTTGTCAATAACTTAGTCCAATATTTCTCTTGACAATAACTACTTAATTAACTATTACTAGTATTTAAAATACATAGTCACAGAACTTAACTCCGTAAACAGCAATATAAACAAAGATCTGTCTTTTTTACGAGGCGAAGGTAGGACTACAAAGTCCTCTCTTCCACTCATCGTTGACCTTTACCTAGCGTCACCGTATAGTCACATTAAAATTAGTAAGAGGTGACTGTTTTATAGTGAGCAACGAGTAATTTCAATTTAAATATTATCTTAGTACTTCAAAAGAAAGCACTAAGAATTATATTAAATCTTGGTGATCTTGATTCGGTCAAAGAACATTTTGTAAAGCTAAAAGTATAAACAGTTTATACCATGTATATATGTATATGCATTCTATGTTTGTCATGTACAAATTATGTACGAATTATAACATAGACGAGTTTATGGCGTTTAACTGGGAGACCTGGTAATTGGCTGACCTACTAGGGACTAGAGTGGGATATTCGAATGAATAGAGAGAGAGAGATTAGAAAATTGTATGTTTAAAAGGGAATTAGGAATTGTGTATTTAGATGGAGATTTACGAAAATTGTTCAATAAACTTTTTGACAATTGCCATACACAAAGATGTTTTGCAAGAAAATATTTATTAATTATTTTTATTAATTATTTATAAAAAATTTATTAATTATTTGTGTATTTATTATTTATTTATTTATGAATAAATACATGTTTTACTTTGACTTTGAGTGTGGGGTTCGAACCCGCGCCACCGGAGTGATGAGCTCCGGAGTCGCGCGCGATACCAAACCGCCACGAGTCCGCTACTAAGTAAGTTTAGATGTACTGTCAAAAAGAATATGGATGTACTTTGCTCACTTACGATGGAAAATCTCCGCAATAATAGTTTAAACTCTAAAATCAGAAGGAAGTTTTAAGCTACCCCCATGTACTTCCCTTAAATTTGAAAATTATTAAACGCTCTCTTATTTCATTGAAATAAAGATAAGCCTTAGAACGTTTACAACATGTTTTATTATATTATTAAATATTACATCATCCAGCCAAAGCAACTTTAAACTGAATCTGTGTAATAACTTTTTGATAAGTAAAATGAAAATATCAATACCTAACTATTGATACTAAAGGTTTTACCCAGTCATGTTTCCCAGCAGAATAGGCTCAATAGTTACACGCAATTTTAAGCAATCGCCATAAAAAAAATTCTGGTTATTGATATTCTTCTTCAAAGGTTATTGATTTCAAAAGTCTCGTGCGTTATAACTAATTACTTTACTCTAAACCACCTTTGCACAGTTCTAGTTTCTGAAAGTAAGCTATGAGGATCTTTAGATAATGGAATTAACCTAAGTGGATTCAGTGAGGCAATGGCCGCCGTAGCCATATACAGAACCATTAGGTCGATTGGCCATTTAAATAATGGGGATCGAGAGACTTAACTATTCGACACACCAGTATTATTCTAAGTTTCTCGTAGTGTGTTCTCGTGTTTACCACCATTTCTACGTTTTAATCAATAAAAATCACTCACTAACATGTAGTATAACTTTTTTTAATAATCAAGCCGACACGCAGCTAAGCGCTAAAGCGCCGCTGGCATGAGTGAACAATTTCTAATATTGTAACTCTAGTTCGCCAAGCACAGCATCGCTTCGGCCTTCGGCCTCAGCCTTTAATGCTCTATTGCCACGGGCTTAACGAGGCTGTTCGCTAGGATCACAGCTCGATTCTGCCTTCGGTCTTAGGATAAAGGTTCTTTTACTGCAGGTTTTATTGGATACCATGAAAGGAAAACACATGTTCAAATTTCATTAAGATTGACTACTCATTCCGGTGTTTATAGTGAAACCCCACTTTTGGCCACCATTTTGAACGGTGAATGTATTTTATAAAGCTTTAGTGACTAACTTCATAGTCAGTAGCTAAGAAACCTTTCTTAAAAATCTAAATGAAAATTGAATCCAATAATTTAAAAGTTTACGTTGTAATTTAAACTATAAAGACTATTTCGTAAATTTCCGAAACATTATTTAAAACCAATTGAATTTCACAAAATAGTGCACCACTTGTTCGTAATTTTATTTTGTACTTTTTTTTTATTTATATTTGAAGTATGATTTCATTATCTTTTGTAACGATTATGGAACGTTTTTATAAGTTAATAAACGTCAGTATTTACATTCAATGTTTGAAATCGCACAGATCAGTAAGTTTACCCGAGTGCTTCAATTAATCAAACCAATTGATGAGCAACTGCAAACATTGGGATTTAATCGTTCATCTCGTTCTCGACTTTGCAAACATTTGCTTGCCCCTGTCTCTCTCACCCTCTCTCTCTTCAATCCCTCTCACCTCCCTCTCCCCACCACTAGAAAACAAGCATGCAGTTTGAAAAGTGGCTGTCAGCTTACGCTAATAACTTTAGCCTAGCTGTGTTGTGTTATGTTTTACCCTTCACCTGAAGACGGATCGGATTACAGATACCGAAAGGTCGTGTTCTTCTCGTTCACTAAAAAAGGTCCCAAATTATATTACAATCTCAGAAGGTCTACCATCGTCAACAACAAACTTTAATCAAAGTACTTATTACAAACTTTAGGACGAAATACCGTCATACGTGCACTTTACAGAAAGTTCGTGCACATCATCAACAATGACGCGTAACAGAGGTTTTCATTGATTCGGTGACGTCTAAAGAACAAGGAGTATCTGGGACAGACATTGGCTAATTATAAACAAAGTACAAGTTCACAAACAACTGTCTACAGCCAGTTCAGTTTCAGTTCTAAGCCAATTTGAAGTTGATAGTAAAGGAAAGTTATCATTGACAACTTTGTTTATTAGCGAAGTTACAGTAACAATTCAACTCAGCCATGACACCATTCAAACAATTGTGCGTTTGTTGTTTATTTGATCAAGAGATTCTTACAACATGAGTCTTGCGCTACATCATTCAATGCAATTGTAAATACTCTAAAAAGGTAAAGTAAAGTTGGTCTTGTTTAACGAGGCGAAGTAAGGCAAAGTCCTCTCTACCACTCAACCTGGACCTTTACCTAGCGTCACCGTATAGACACATTACAAATGGGTAATGACTGCGGGATCGAACCCGCGCCAGCTGAGTGATGAGCTCTCGGAGTCGCGCACGATTCCAACCTGCCACGGGTCCGCTTCACACCTTGTTACGAAAGATGGAAAATTCTTTTGAGTCGGGCTCATTTTTATTTTTGTTTACTAGGTTTTACAAGTCTTTAGTAGGAATATGTTAAGTTGAAAATACAGTGTTTTTTTTACAACCCAACTTTCAAACTGTAGTAAGTCACCTTACTAGCAAAATGTATTGATACGTTTAAATCACTAGTTTTTCGCTTCAATATCTATTAACTGGTCTGTATCTTTGCAGTAGCATTGTGCGTGGTTTTGATTTCTAATTTGATGTTACTGTCAACAAACGCAATCATGGTGTTTAGAAATATCGAGAAGTGTGTGCTTAAAAGTGTTTTATTAAAAGTATTAAATCCCAAAGGCCTTGAAAATGTGTCAAGACACTAAAGTATTCGGAGAACGTCTCTCCCCGTCTGTCAGGCAAACGATCAATTTCCTATACATCTTGAGGTGAATGCCAAACAGCCACTCTAAAAATATTAAGACTTTGTCAAACAGGATAAGCCGTTTGGGGGTTGAACTTAGAATAGGGTTAAGCACGAAAATAATGTAAAACGTTCAAACGTTTTATTTTACTTGTGTAAAAATACTAGACTAGAATGTAGATTTTCCTCGTATAGATTACTTTTTCAAATTTCATGCCACATATTTTTCCCGTTTACATTGTTCAGAGCCTCAAAATATATAAAAAAGGAAAACCTTTTTGTCAATAACTTAGTCCAATATTTCTCTTGACAATAACTACTTAATTAACTATTACTAGTATTTAAAATACATAGTCACAGAACTTAACTCCGTAAACAGCAATATAAACAAAGATCTGTCTTTTACGAGGCGAAGGTAGGACTACAAAGTCCTCTCTTCCACTCATCGTTGACCTTTACCTAGCGTCACCGTATAGTCACATTAAAATTAGTAAGAGGTGACTGTTTTATAGTGAGCAACGGGTAATTTCAATTTAAATATTATCTTAGTACTTCAAAAGAAAGCACTAAGAATTATATTAAATCTTGGTGATCTTGATTCGGTCAAAGAACATTTCCGGTGTAATTTTCACCCCTTATAGGAAATTCGCAAGGTTTCACGGTAGCACGTGTGGCTACGCGTTGGCTATGTATTCATTTTAATCTCGTGAAACGTTAAAAATCTACACTACTTTCATGCAATTTTAATTAGAGCAGGATGACAAGCAATAATCATGCACTGACCGACAGCTTGGTTTGGCTGTATGGATAACGACAGACACGGGACTAGAAGAGGGAATTGTCTGCACATTACTCCTAGATTTATGTTGATCAGCTGGTCTGCACAGCCAGAGCTTTACCAATGATATGGGTACTCCGAATACATGTACTCTAGATTCAGAACCATTTTGGTCTTTAAACTGATATTTTCTTTTGACGACAATAAACGCAAATGTGTAAAACTTCACAAACAGCTTCGGTCATGATATTAAAGACCATCTAATAAATAATTTTAATTCGTAATTAGCATTTAAAGTTTTAAACATTTATAAGACTGTCTTTTAGAGTGCCCAGTATATGTCATACCATAAGAACAATTTTAAAACTATCATTTTCTTGACAGACCTCATGCCTACAGTTTTCATAAGATCCTTTTAGATCCTCGTATACGTTTAAATATGTACTGCAATGACTCCACTGGCCGTCTTTTTGAAATGTTTATTAGTTCAATAGTAAAAATACAAAGTTCTTCATTTTGTCTTATTTATGGTTTTGGGGGTTCCCTCCCCCTAAGTTCTTGGGTGGGGGTGGGTGACGCAAAGTGCAAAGTACGTCACAACAAACTTCAGGATCTAGTAAAAACATTATACCCAAAGGGTTTTAAACATATTTCCTCTTTCAAAAGTTAAGGTTAGAGGGGACATTTAAAACTCACCTTGTATATTTTGTTTCTTGTCATTTTGCCTGGGCTCGAAACTCTTGGTACCAGACGGGAGGGGAGAGGGAGGGATTTAAGTAAGGTGTGGTTTGAACAGGAACACTGTGTGGTGTCTGGTGTTGACTGTGAGATTACCATAGAATTACTCTCTCTGTGTTGAATACTATTAGAGTGCACATACATTACACCGACACACAGAGCTACTTTGATACCACAACTTTGTACTTAACAAATTTCCTAATCACTACATTTTCATGTGTGTGTAGAATCTTATAAGTAAAGCATAATAATTAACACTGCCTTGATTTGTGTGAATTTTATGAACTTTCAGAGAAGCTTTAAATTTAAAATTCGGTGTGAGAACTAATTCTAAAGTAAATGGTTCTAGCAGCAATTCTCAGAAATACCCCCTACTTTATTTCAATGGTCCCACTACAGGTAGCAAAGGTGGTTGCATTTTAGTAGGTAGCATTTTAGTTATTAAATATAAGACGTTGTTAGATTTTCACGAGGTAAAACTGAAGAGGTTGGAGCATACAAACAAGTTTTCACCGGAAAATAGTATATTTCATCACTAGGTCCTTAACTGACACTTTTGACACGCGGTCAAGTTAACGTCCAAGGCGCAGCAGATGACGTTAAATGACCGAGGGTCAAAAAGACACTTTCGGTCCCAGTGATAAACTATAACCTTTAGTCATTATGCAAATAATAATGGCAAATAAACGTCAATAAATGTTTTAATATTATAAGGAAACAATTAAGTGAACATTGTATTGAACTCAGCAGTCTGAATTATGTTTTGAAGAAACTACAAGTCAGTGTTAAAGTTCAAACCAAACTCGTTTGAAGTTGCACTAAACTGTTACATAGAAAATCTATGGATATTATGGACAGAATACCTAAATACTTTACAATGAAGCCAAGACTTGTAGACAGTGGTTAGTCCAGGGACTTGTTACAAGCTACAGTGAGTCAGCAGGGGCTTGGCTCTTTGTGCATAACAAATCACAGCAAACTGCTCTAGTCTGTGCTTCACTTAGACTTGACAATGGTGTCTTCTTACACTCTGTTGGTAAAGGTTTCGTCCACGATATTTGACCGATAAACCCCCTCGCGGACAATGTCCAAAACCAGTTCTTATTTACCATTACATGAGATAGTAAATTACTTCTTAGGCTGACAAGAAACTTATGGTGTACAGCCCTCAAAAGGTCGGAAGAAAAAGAATACATATTACACGTGGCGTATTATGTTAAAAGATGTGATTAATAGAGAACAATTTCAGATGTATCAGACCTCAATACTTCTCTTTATTGAATCTTTCCTTTGACAATCTTTAGTTACTAGTGATGGACTCTTAATAACATTTCAAACTGAGAAATTCTCCTGTCGGCAACAACAAACCTCACAAAAATTAGAATTCAAAAGAAATTATACACCAATGGGCACAATTCGCTAAAACAAAATAATGTTTTTTTATCCAACAAGGACATAACAAGGACCAAGCAATTAGTTCAAGGGAGTCAAAAATAAGATGATATTAGTAGAAATAAGTAAGAAGTAAATAGTTTACAATACAAGTTGCTTGAAACTCCTTATGTTATTTTTGGAGTGCCTAATAGTACAAAGATTTGTCCAACAAATTAAGTGTTACAAATTGCTTAACACGTTATGTCTTTGCTCAGGATAATGTATGTTCTATTACGTTTAGTGTAAAACATTGCTCTCTTAAAAATCGCGATTATTCGTTTCCCAACATAGTTTAAAGTGTCTACGCTTTGAACCAGTATGTATAAATAAAAACCAATATTTTAAAACAACCAATTATTTTTGTCTGAGCCCGTATCGTATAAAGTGAAGTGTCTCCACCATCTAGTTATACCACATCACCATAGTATAGCATTGTTGAACATGTGACAGTCAAATGTTAGTCAGACAACATGCTCTTGTCATATCAACTGTCATGTACTCCTCTACGATAACTGCTTGCATGACCAACACAAACAAAGCTAACATAGTCCAGTTAAAGCTGATAGCTGCAGTTCCTAACTTTTAGACTGTATGGCTGTGTAGAGGCAAGGTGAATTAGACCCGTAGGGCAAAAAATACAGGGTGGTTAGATATTTTAAGACACGTTTTTGGATTGAGTGAGTGAACGGCCAATTGACTCAGAAACGTTGAAAATTTAAAAACGTATTATTACAGACAAATTACAAAAATGCTGGTACTCATTCTTTTACAAGTAATGTTACAAACTCAACCATTTCCACTTGCTTTCCGTGGTTTGTAGTCTAAATTCAACCTCACACCATGTTTTTCTGACCACTACTGGAATTATGCTTCCAATAACCTCTCGAACAATAACCTCTTAGGTTCCCCAATGACTTGAACTTTTTTGTGAACACCCTGTCCTTGACATAACCCTCCCCTTTCCTAAGTCTACCTCTAGAGCGGACCTGTGTCTGATTGGTAAACGTTCTAGGGTTTATCTTTATTTCATAAAAAAGCGTGGGGGAATTTTCAAATTTAAGGGAAGTGTACGGGAGTAGAATAAAACGTCCTTTAGACCTGAGAGTTTAAATTATTATTGCGGACATTTTCCATCGTTAGGGAGCAAAATACATCCATTTTCTTTCTTATAGTACATCTAAACCTACTTAGTGGCGGATCCGTGGAGGTTTGGTATCGCGCGCGACACCGGAGCTCATCACTCTGCTGGCGCGGGTTCGGTCCCCGCAATAACCACTTACAATTTGTAATGTGACTAATACAGTTATGCTTGGCAAAGGTCGAGGTTGAGTGGTAGAGAGGACTTTTAGTCCTAACTTCGCCTCGTTAAACAAGACAAACTTTACCTTTAAGTCTAAGGGCGTAATGTCCAGAACGTGGAGGCCAAGGAATTAAGAATTTTATGGGGGTTGGGGTTTAGGACACGGTGTTCAAAAATAAAATTCAATACATTGAAGAAGAGTTTGAAATTTTATCAATAATTAATTACCATCCTGTAGTACAGTGCTGGATTACAACAGGCTGTGTGGCCTCAAAATTTAAGATTTGTAAGTCACAACATTTTAGACGCCGGCATTTCAGTTTTAGTGGACAACAAAAACTGAACATCAAAACAAGAATTTCGAATAACAATTAATTAATATTTGGAAACATTTCAAGCTAAAAAATACCAACTACAAACACTGTTACATTTAAAGTGTCTCGGCTATTTAAAATCCAAACACAGGTCACCATGACTCATATGTTCAGTTCTTAAAAACCAATTAACTAAATATATTTTGCTGTTTAATTGAGTATTCTGACAAATGAAACCGTCAACAATGTTCCGTGGTGTACGGTTCAATACGCAATATTGAATCTATTAAATATGAATAACAGTACAAATTGACAGGTTTGATTTGTTCATTTGTTTGAGGGGTAAACACGGAACAATCATCAGACGACTGTGATTGCAACTCCAAGTGATATATTGTTCACGTTGTATTCACCTACTGCTCGTGTATTCATTACTTCTCTGAAAAAAAGGAATTTCGGCAACAATAACCAAAGTGACATGGGAACCGAAAACTTATTGATTGAGAATTGCAACAAACCAATTCAATTGAAAAGGTATTGAAATACAAAAATATATAGTTGGTTTTAGCACAATAGAGCGAAATGAATGAGTTTTTGCACACGACGAAATGTTTTATACGTTTCGTTTTAAATATTTTTAATGTGCAGTTTAAATCACTGTTTTTTTCCAAACAATACTTTTAAAATAAAGTATAATGAATTATGCAAAAGCGTGGAGATCATAAAACTTTAAAAAAAACGTAAGTCCCTGAAAAAAAAATTCTTTGAACAACAACTTACGATAGTTTTAACAACTTTAACACACTTTTAAAATAGTCTATTTTTGCTCAACTTTAACATTTCTTTTGCTACTTTTGGCGTAAGAAGAGATGGCGTGGAAACCCACTTTTCTAATCTCTTCACCAAAAGCTAGCGTCCTAAACTGGGAATTACCAGAGCATGTTTTGAGCAACTTTCCTGGGGTGATCAATCCTCTTAAAAGGTAGGAGAAGAGCGGTGACCGTTTTCTACGTATATAACTTTACTGCGAATGTTATGGAACTGGCCACCATTTTCTACGAAAACACTCTCAGATTGTTAATTTAAAACAAAGCCACTGTCATACTACGGCTGTAAAATACCGTGCCTCTCCCACCAAAATCTTTAATGTTATAAAAGCTACAACAAAATTTGACTGGGACTCGTGGCGTGGTCCTGTAATCCAGCTTCATGGAGGCAGGTTTGAGGATGATAGGTCTAAAGTACTCAGTGATCATCTGATGATACCCGCACCAACTCCCACCATCGTTTAGACATATCAGACCATCACCTGCGTGGTTCGGAAGTCACGTTAAGCCGTTGGTCCTTGTATTTCCATTGGTCATTGGGCTATTAATCAAAACCTATTCTAAGGAAAAGTCGGCCTTAGTTTGTAACAAGACTACACCTCATAACTCATTACTACCACTCATCACACTCATCCTTCACCACATATTTGCCTTAAAATACCCTCATGAGAGTGGTCGGCATCTCAAATAGTGATTTAGTGATCCGTAGTCAAAGGTCTGTACATTTTCCAGAGAAAAGCGGATAAGTCACATATTATAAAACCACTAATAATTTGTCTCCTCAAACAATGTGAGAACAAAGACAGTAATTTGTCAAGGGTTCTTTGTTCTTGCTCCTTTGTTGTCTGATTGTTCATAGCTAGGCTCCGTTACATGGACACTTTGATGCTTGTTTTAATGAATAGCTCGACATATTTGATACAGCTGTTGATAAAAATGTAAATATTTTGAGAAATAAACTTCATTTATTCATAACTACATAAACGTTCATGAGTGACGTTAAAGTAACGGTGTATCCAAAAGTTTAATATTGGGCTGATGTTATTTACAAAGTGTTTCAGATCTCCTATGTGGTTCATACAAATAGTTGTTGAAGGAAAAAGATCGTTGATTTTATTCAAGATGTGTTCTTTGAAAAATCAAAGAAAATTATTACCAGTTTCCAAAAATGCCTCCACTGAGCAAGGGTGGCGGGGAATTATGTGTTTGAAAAAGATTGTAAATGAACCCTTGGATCGTGTGGTATTTTGTTTTAAAAGGTACTAGATGACCCGTATTGCTCCGCAACAGTGCCAGAAAAATCGTCTATCAACGGATAACTCCTCTTAGATATAACTAAACACGTCAAATAATATTTCTAATGAAAGGGCATGATTCACTGAGTGTTCTTAGACCAAAACGAACGATTTATCTCAATTAGAACCTGGTATATGACAGGACAAAGCCAAGAAAACATGGGAAACCCACTTTTTATTAAAACTTGAGAAGGGCGAAAGTTAAGCGATTTTTGATGTTTTATGACGAATCTACGCATGAATACCTTTCATTCAAACAAAACGAACAAAATCGGCCTGATAGAACGATCGTACTGACTGCCATTAGATTTTCAAAAATTCTTTTAATATAATTATAGATTTACTGAAACACATTTTGCAGCTAACTGTTCCATCTCTGTTCTTGAATACAGTTTGAGACTAAACAGCAGTAAAATCTGATGTGTGGTTCTCCTTATTGATTTATCCACGTTCATTGTCAAATCAATTGTCAAATATTTAATTAATAATATTTAACATAATTCAGCTAAACTAAACTACAATCTTCTAAACATGACAAACTCCTTATCTGCAATAATCCAGTTCGTCGTAAAACGTTTTGACAATTATATTGAATGACGTATGAGTGACGTCAGGGATTCAAATAAAATAAGAACTCAAACGTTTACTCAAATTGACAAGGTGGATTAAAGGTAGATAGATTTTATAATCTTGTCACATTTTACCGTTAATCTTAACCTACTCATCGAGTTTCACGGACAATTCTCAATTTATTTAAGGATT
The DNA here is from genome assembly GCA_018831715.1 of Matsumurasca onukii. Classification (NCBI taxonomy): domain Eukaryota; kingdom Metazoa; phylum Arthropoda; class Insecta; order Hemiptera; family Cicadellidae; genus Matsumurasca; species Matsumurasca onukii. Next base: position 6,636,970 of record CM032063.1, on the reverse strand, counting down.
AAAATTATAATTATGTTTTTATTTCGTAGCGTGACACAATGGTGGAAAAATGTGCTGCTCAATTGTGAATATCAAAAATATGTTCGTTATTCTTCAAGTATTTGGTACATTTTGTGTTTTTAAAAAACCGAATGTACGAACTTACATGATGGCCAGATAAAGCCCATTCTCTGATTTGAGGAAAATCGTATATGTTTCGCTTTAGGGGTTTCACATATTTTTCTATTTCAATCAAAGGGCGTTGTAATGGTTTAGGACAAAGACCATCAAATGAACTTTTAGAAGTAGCTTTGAAATGTAAATGAACAAACGATGTTTTCAGTTAGTTGATGTTATGACTGCGCCTGGGGCTCCTCTGTTGTGCTTTGATTGTGACATTTTGAATGATGGAGCGCAGAATGTTTCACTGGTTAAAGAGTTTAAAGCACTTTTGTTTGGTTGTTTGTTCTGCAATTATAAAGACACGTAAATGTTTCAACAATTTTGTTGTGAATGAAAACATTGTTGATTTTTGTTACGGTTATCATGTGAAACCAGTTCAAACACTAAATTTTATTTGATGTTAAATATCCAATATACAAATACTCAGAGGTTTATCTATTATTGCGGACATTTTCCATCGTTATTGAACAAAAAAGATCACGACGTTTCGGTATCTGCAATCTGATCCCGTCTTCAGGTGAAAAACCTAAAACATAACAGAGAACATTAGAAAGAGCTAGTTTAAAGAAGTCAGCGTAGTTGACCAGTCAAACTCTACCAAACAACATGTATTTGCTAAGTCAAACAACAAATTAAATCTTAGAATTTAAGAATAGTGAGAAAACAAAACTGCAATATTACAAACACAACACACTATGAAAGTAAACAAGTCACGGAGTAAATTCAAAACGAATCACAAAACACGTCCACTAACTGAACGAGCTAACCCTAGATTAACTGGTTGGCCGGTGACAGGCCAATCACACACTAGCAGCAGGCTAGCCAACTGTAACAGAGAAACACAAAAATCCCTATTTATATACAGCTAATGGGAGAAGGAGGCGCTTACGTGAGTTAGGTTCTCTGTGGCCTGTTTTGCGTCCTTAATACCATGCTATGAGTTTTTAGCAAAGTCTCGTGAAAACCAAACCAAAAAATGGCACTCAGAATCTAAATACTGTATTTACAGTATTAAATGTAGTTGTGATAGGGAGTACATAGGGGAGACAAAAAGACCATTAAATGTAAGAGTTAAAGAACACAAAGACAACACACGAAAGGGTTTAACAGAAACGTTCAAAATTGCTCAACATTGTTGGTCTGAAAATCACGCAATGAACTGGAATGAGGCTAATATAATACATCAGGAACCTCACTTCTTTAAAAGAAAAATAATCGAGGCCTCATACATAAAATTAGCAGACCGTCCAATCAGTCAAGCTTCAGTTGAAATAAGGCCCTCTGGCTACCGCTAATTAAAAATGAATTAAGCGTAGGGACTACCATAATATTCAAGTAAATTTTCAACAAGAAACAACTCACAAAACTCGTATTTAGGACGCAAAACAGGCCACAGAGAACTGTCACCGGCCAACCAGTTAGTCTAGGGTTAGCTCGTTCAGTTAGTGGACGTGTTTTGTGATTCGTTTTGAATTTACTCCGGTGACTTGTTTGCTTTCATGGCGTGGCTTGTGTTTGTATATTGTAGTTTTGTTTTCAATACGCTATTCCTAAATTCTAAGATTAAATTTGTTGTTTGACTTAACAACTACATGGTGTTTGGTAGAAGTTGATTGGTCAGCTACGCTGACTTCTTTTAGGCTAGCTCATTTTCAATGTTTTGTTATGTTTTAGGTTATTTTCACCTGAAGACGGATCAGATTGCAGATCCCAACACGTCGTGATCCTTTTACTAACGATGGAAAATGTCAACAATAGTTCAACCTCTGAAATCCTCCCATCAACAACAAACTTTTCTTTTATTCGTCAACCAAACTTCAAACAAAGAATACAAATACTTTAGTAAGAATGCAAATTTAAGATTTTGTGTGGACCAACACTATGTATGTTTACCACTTAGTTATGTTTCTGCCTTGGTCAGCTAATAAATTGCTGTGTTTTAAATAATATAAGTAGTATTTTATAAGAAACCTTTGAAGATATGGCTACGTCTTTAAGAGGAAATAACCTATCTAGTCCATTTTACTTCATGGCTCTTCGTGATTTTATTGCTATTTTGTTCTTTCAACTTAACAAATAGTTCTACCAAAATGAAATAAAAAGAGACCAGACTCACCTAGATGGACTAGAAACAGTCTGCTCTTTTAACCGCTCTTTTTGTCGTGACAATGCCCAGAAGGCCAAAACTTAACAGTTTATGTACCCCATCGAGTTTGTGTGTGCGTGTCTTTTGTGATGTTTTAGTAAAAGCAGTTTAAAATCAAGTTATCAATGGAAATACAAGGACCAACGGCTTAACGTGACTTCCGAACCACACAGGTGATGGTCTGATATGTCTAAACGATGGTGGGAGTTGATGCGGGTATTATCAGATGATCACTGAGACTACCTGAGCCGATTTAGACCTATATCATCCTCAAAACCTGACCTCCATAAAGCTGGATTACAGGACCACGCCACGAGTCCCAGTCCATGTCCGAAGACTACTTGAAAGAACCTTGTAAAATAATTATTTTCAACTCAAGGTGGGAGTAAACATGTTATTAAGTGGCATATAAAGCAGTGTAAAGTTGATGGAAATTGAAGAGTGGAAAAGTGACTCAACTTGTTACGTAGAAATTTACGCTAATTAACTCTAACTTTCTTCTGTAAACATTTCACAAGTTATTTTCTTGACGTCACCTTGACGCAAATTCTCTCCCTCCTACGTAATCATTTTCTTGTTTACTGCTTCCTGATTTAAAATTATAATTCGCTTTAATGCGATTGCATATAAGGTTTTAAAACACGTTTTGACTTTTCGTTGATTTTGTTTTCCAAACAAGACTGAAAATACAACTTGAGTACAAGAGAGTTCAAATAATTTGTTCAACCTTAATTTGTGCACTAATGGGATAAATTTGCTAAGAAGAGTTCACCTTAGACTAAGTGAGACGCTTAGTTTAAATGACTATAAACTTACAATTAACTTCCACAAGTTAAGTATTTCATATAAAATTCACAACACGCCAAAAAATCATTATAACATGCTTGAAATATTTCGGTTTAATTGTGGAGTACCATCTTCAGTCACACTTTGGCTGAAACACATTCCAAATTCCTACACATGAATGGGTTGCCCGAAATTCATAAACCGTGTAGGGATATTTTAGTCTTGTTAATCATTTTAATCCCTTTGTTAGTAAAATCTGACTAATTTATCAAAACTCCGAAGAATTTCTCCTCCATTGGCTTTGCATAGATTTAGGTATTTAGGTTTTCACTCTTATGTTGGTGAGTCACGGTTGGATTCACGGCTGTGATTGGTCGTCCGCTGCTCCAAGCCAGCCAATGACTGTGCATGTGCTTAGTTCTCAATTTTCTTTTTATTGTTAAAAGTGTTTGCGCATGTTCTATTGTTTTCTAGGCTAGTTGTAAAATTGGATACGATTACGAAAAAACACAAAAATGAAGATAAAGAAACAAAACAAAAACTAAAGTAATTTGGTAGTGATTGACCAGTCAGTTTGCGCTGATTACTTTTAGGCTAGTTCATTTCCTAATGTTTTGTGTTATGTTTAAGGTTAATTTTCACCTGAAGACGGTATGAAATTCCAGATCCCGAAACGTCTTGTTTGGCTATATTACAATTAATAATGCATTATTGTCTATTGCACTGTTTTCTCTCCCCACTTTGGATACCCACGTTAAGATACCAAAGTAGCTCTGTGTGTCGGTGTAATGTATGTGCACTCTAATAGTATTCAACACAGAGAGAGTAATTCTATGGTAATCTCACAGTCAACACCAGACACCACACAGTGTTCCTGTTCAAACCACACCTTACTTAAATCCCTCCCCCTCTCACCTCCCGTCTGGTACCAAGAGTTTCGAGCCCAGGCAAAATTATGATAAAACACAATTTTTATTTAAGTGGGGCAAGCATTCTGGAATCTGTATCGTAGGGCCGCTTTACGTTAAATTTGTGACCAATCTCTAAACTCTAGTCAACGTAGCAGTTTTATTCCATCATGGCGTGTAAAATATTTAGCTTAAGAGATGTGTAAGTAGAATGAAGATTATGTTATGGTATGTAGATAATGCATAGATGCCACATGGCTGAGGCAGGAAAATAGTTGCGGCAACCCAAAGCTGCAAGCACTGCCATCTCGCCGTCTTTCTACCTTCGGCTCCATTTGCTGGAGTTTGTCCGATGTCGATGACTTAAATTTAACCAAACCGTGCGATTTTCTCGAACGAACAAACTTGCGCGTGTTGTCAGTGGTTCTACTTGAGACTCTTATAAATGAATTATCTCCTATCTGCGCTAACTACCTACCATAACGCATAATCATTCAGGAGAGTTTTAAAGGGGCTTTAGACTGCCGTAGCTTAAGTTGTAACCTTTTCAGGTCGGGTTTGCGGCGATGAACTCTTCTGTTTCTCGTAAGTGTTCTTTCTTTTAGTTTTGAAAGATGAATCACGTCCTATAGTATGGTCACTAATTAATAGCCCAATGACCAATGGAAATACAAGGACCAACGGCTTAACGTGACTTCCGAACCACACAGGTGATGGTCTGATATGTCTAAACGATGGTGGGAGTTGATGCGGGTATTATCAGATGATCACTGAGACTACCTGAGCCGATTTAGACCTATATCATCCTCAAAACCTGACCTCCATGAAGCTGGATTACAGGACCACGCCACGAGTCCCAGTCCATGTCCGAAGACTACTTGAAAGAACCTTGTAAAATAATTATTTTCAACTCAAGGTGGGAGTAAACATGTTATTAAGTGGCATATAAAGCAGTGTAAAGTTGATGGAAATTGAAGAGTGGAAAAGTGACTCAACTTGTTACGTAGAAATTTACGCTAATTAACTCTAACTTTCTTCTGTAAACATTTCACAAGTTATTTTCTTGACGTCACCTTGACGCAAATTCTCTCCCTCCTACGTAATCATTTTCTTGTTTACTGCTTCCTGATTTAAAATTATAATTCGCTTTAATGCGATTGCATATAAGGTTTTAAAACACGTTTTGACTTTTCGTTGACTTTGTTTTCCAAACAAGACTGAAAATACAACTGGAGTACAAGAGAGTTTAAATAATTTGTTCAACCTTAATTCTTTAATGTGCACGTAATAGGATAAATTTGCTAAGAAGAGTTCACCTTAGACTAAGTGAGACGCTTAGTTTAAATGACTATAAACGTACAATTAACTTCCACACGTTAAGTATTTCATATAAAATTCACAACACGCCAAAAAATCATTATAACATGCTTGAAATATTTCGGTTTAATTGTGGAGTACCATCTTCAGTCACACTTTGGCTGAAACACATTCCAAATTCCTACACATGAATGGGTTGCCCGAAATTCATAAACCGTGTAGGGATATTTTAGTCTTGTTAATCATTTTAATCCCTTTGTTAGTAAAATCTGACTAATTTATCAAAACTCCGAAGAATTTCTCCTCCATTGGCTTTGCATAGATTTAGGTATTTAGGTTTTCACTCTTATGTTGGTGAGTCACGGGTGGATTCACGGCTGTGATTGGTCGTCCGCTGCTCCAAGCCAGCCAATGACCGTGCATGTGCTTAGTTCTCAATTTTCTTTTTATTGTTAAAAGTGTTTGCGCATGTTCAATTGTTTTCTAGGCTAGTTGTAAAATTGGATACGATTACGAAAAACACAAAATGAAGATAAAGAAACAAAACAAAACTAAAGTAATTTGTTAGTGAGTGACCAGTCAGCTTGCGCTGATTACTTTTAGGCTAGTTCATTTCCTAATGTTTTGTGTTATGGTTAAGGTTAATTTTCACCTGAAGACGGTATGAAATTCCAGATCCCGAAACGTCTTGTTTGGCTATATAACAATCAGTAATGCATTATTGTCTATTGCACTGTTTTCTCTCCCCACTTTGGATACCCACGTTAAGATACCAAAGTAGCCCTGTGTGTCGGTGTAATGTATGTGCACTCTAATAGTATTCAACACAGAGAGAGTAATTCTATGGTAATCTCACAGTCAACACCAGACACCACACAGTGTTCCTGTTCAAACCACACCTTACTTAAATCCCTCCCCCCTCTCACCACCCGTCTGGTACCAAGAGTTTCGAGCCCAGGCAAAATTATGATAAAACACAATTTTTATTTAAGTGGGGCAAGCATTCTGGAATCTGTATCGTAGGGCCGCTTTACGTTAAATTTGTGACCAATCTCTAAACTCTAGTCAACGTAGCAGTTTTATTCCATCATGGCGTGTAAAATATTTAGCTTAAGAGATGTGTAAGTAGAATGAAGATTATGTTATGGTATGTAGATAATGCATAGATGCCACATGGCTGAGGCAGGAAAATAGTTGCGGCAACCCAAGCACAGATGGTGCTGCAAGCACTGCCGTCTCTCGCCGTCTTTCTGCCCCTTCGGCTCCAGTTTGTCCGGTGTCGATGACTTAAATTTAACCAAACCGTACGATTTTCTCGAACGAACAAACTTGCGCGTGTGTCAGTGGTTCTACTTGAGACTCTTATAAATGAATTATCTCCTATCTGCGCTAACTAAATTGGTTTTCATGCCTCAGCCATTCGGCATCTATGCGCTAACTACCTACCATAACATAATCTTTAGGAGAGTTTTAAAGGGGCTTTAGACTGCCGTAGCTTAAGTTGTAACCTTTTCAGGTCGAGTTTGCGGCGATGAACTCCTGTTTTTCGTACATACGAGTGTTCTTCTTTCTCGTAAGTGTTCTTTCTTTTAGTTTTGAAAAGATGAATCACGTCCTATAGTATGGTCACTACGAAACACCCTGTATACCAACTTTTCAAACTACAATAACTATATTACAATATTCACTGGTACGTTCTGAGGTGACTAGTCAATAAACAGAGTAGTTGATGACAACTTCACAATGATATCAACTCTAGATTGGCGTGAGAGTAAACTTTGTATCTGAAACTCAAAGCCAGTCAGTTGTTTACAAAGCTGTTGTTGGTGAAGAGATAAGGGTCGTGCTTAGATATGATTGATTTTCTCTGTTTCTCAGGTAGATGTTAAAGTATTATTATAATACGTTTAGTTCTATAATTACATAGGATAACATAGAAGTTCTATAATTACGGATAAACATAGAATGCGTAAAGTATATGCGAATTTACTATCTTTGATAAGGCTTGGTATAAAATGTGTTTGATCTAAACCACACCATGTATAAACATTATTGTTTGTTATTTCCTGGTTTGAACTGATAATTTAAAGATTGTTGGAATTTAAAAAAAAGATAATGTTATGGTAAGTAGATTGCGCATAGATAGCGAATAACTGAGGTAGGAAAATCAAAGCGCTTCCAGACCAATGTTTCTGGGTTACATTTTTTATTTAGACCTAAAATAAAATCTCGAACTATTATCATCTAGTTTTAGGACCCCCTGTTTATTAAATTACGAAATTGACACGTTTTATCTCTGAGAAAACTAAAACAACTCCTTTCACAATTATTGGAGTTTTTACTGTTGTCGTCTCAACAAGGAATGCCGCTCTTGGATGATCGTGGTTTGTCGTTGTGCTATGACGATCTGTGCCAATCACGCTAGGTCAAACAATTCCCACTCTGTCAATTCTTTAAAACGTGCGTTAAAAATAATACATATATAAACATTTTTTATATTTTGAGACAATTATAACCGGTAAAAAGCCGTTAGTAATTCACTACTTAAAACCTCTTGACAGCTCAAAGCATTTGAACACCTTGATTTGTGTTATAGTAAGTATAGTCTGTTATCTGACTGAATACATTAATTTTGGGTTAAAAAGTAAAACTAATTACGATTAGTGCTATTTTTTAGTCTCACGACAAAATAATATTGGAACGGTCAATTATTTGTATTACAACTTTATCAGTTTTTTCTTCAGTAAATACTTGATGAAAAGTAGATGGTGTTAATGAATCAGACATTATTTTAACTTTTCACAATTTTAATTTTATAAAGAGCTAGCTTGGCCGGCGAAAGCTAGCTGTTTATAAAATTAAAATTGTGAAAAGTTAAAACAATGTATGATTCATTAGCTTTATCAGTATTAAATTTCCAAGAAGAAGTTTTTCTTGGTATATATTTTGTGCGCATACCAAAAGGTTCTTTGGTAAAGTGTTCATAATTAATATTGTACTATTACATACATTAACTTTCCATCTTTCTCAATCAGTCAAGCTATATTTTTGCTACCAGAATATTCTAGAATCTAGATAAACAAGTTGTAGGATCTGGTGTGTTGAGAAAGGTATGCAAGATAGTATCAAGGAAACGCTTTTGTCTCAGAGGTTTAGCAGGACGTATCCGTACATTTAGAGGGATCAGAACCAGATTGTTCCAATCCTTTCTCTGATATTGCACCAACTTCTCAACCTTGCCGTTGTATTATATATATCCTCACTTTAGGGATAGACCAACCGTAATCTTTTGGGTTTACCCTCTTAGTAACCCTCTTAGAACCCACATCTAACCATATTTATAAATTTTAAAAGAACAAATAAACCAATAGAAATGTGTTCAAATTTGTTTCTATCCTAAATATTGAAAAATTGAAGTGTCAATATTGACACACCGGGTCCTAGAGACAAGACTACCTAACATCAAGATGGGTTAAACATATTGATTGTGTACTCAAAAAAATTCTTTCATCATTGTAACAGATTTTTAAACGTTAAACTACTAATTAAAATAATTACTTCCATTGAGATCCACAAGGAAGTCTTCCGAATCTTCAGTCAGCCAGTTTGTTATGCTTTCGTGACAAACCAATTCAGCAAAATAAAAACGTCTACATGCTGCTGGCATCTTCCGACGACATTATGAATTACTAAAGCTCAAGTTAAAAATGAAAACACACTCCAGAAACACAGATCAATGTGTGTGTCAATATTGACTCTTTAGGTCCCAGGAGGAACTAAATACACGTTAATCTGTGCGTCAGTATTTCGCCTAACTTTTGTCCAAAAAGGCGTATGACGTTAAAGAGGCAAAACCAATCATACTAACTAAGACGTAATTAGTCAATGTGTATTGTGGTTTAACGTATCTAAATACTATTCATTTTTATGACAGTTACATAGTCTTTGTTCTTTACTACTTATTTAAGTATTGCAGTTACACTTTAACTATTTAAATACTGATATTTGTTGCTTGAAATATTAAGAAACGAGAATAGCTACAAAAAAATGCTACCCAAATGAGCTAAACAGCAAAATCTTGTACTGAACTGTTTTCAAGAAAGTAAAGTATATTTGTCACACGCTCTATAATGTCCTCTAATTTGCTGACTTGACAGATTGTGTCGGCTTGGTCCATTTATCTTTCTTGTCAGTTTTGTACACTCCTTTTGTTTTGTTATACTCGTACAACAGAAATGGCATTAATATACTCATTTCGTCTCAAAATTTTGAACTTCACTTTCTTAGGGATTTATAATACTCAATAAGATAGAGCTGTGTTTTTTTTTATTTTTAGTTAATTAAAAAAATTAAACTTTCAAACTATTCAAAAGAGAATGCCAAATAGTGAACCATTCGGTTATAGCATTGTTTAGCTCGAACCTTAAAGATTTAAGTTATATGTGTCATAAAATACTACCCAAAATAGATTGGTCTCAGAAAATTTATGTCAAAACCATATAAAATAAGCTGCCCACCACAAATTGAAATAAGGTTTTTAGAAACTCATTTTTATAGCAAAATATTAAAGACAAAACTTTGGAGGATTTGTTGGGAATAGGGTGACCTTTTTCTACGATTTCATTTTCGCAAAATGACAATAAGAAATTATTATCTTTCAAATTGTAAGTAGTTGTGTTCAAACTAACAGAACAGTGGTAAATTCCAAAAAATAGCGTCGCTGTAACGTATCTTCTCAGAGGGTTCAGGGGTTGGAATGAAAGGGAAAGACAAGCCCCGACAATAAAGAATCGTTAAGAGCCGAGGTTCCCGGATATTGTGGCTGGTAGACTGTCACTGAGAGCAAATTACTGGCCAGCTCATTTGAAAATTATTGTTACAAACTCATCCGTCAAAGAGTGTAATAAAGCGAAAGAAAATATAAGTGATTCCGTTTGTACAGAACGTGTCACATAGAATTCGTGCGTAAAATGTGTGGACCCGTGGCGGGTTGGAATCGTGTGTGACTCTGGAGCTCATCACTCCGCTAGCGCGGGTTCGATCCCCGCAGTCACCACTTACATTTGTAAAGTTACCATGCGGTAACCCTACGTAAATGTCGATATTCAGTGGTAGAGAAGACTTTGTAGTCCTGTCTTCACCGCGTTAAACAAGACAAACTTCATCTTGTTTAGAATTACAGGGTTATTCAAAAAGAATGTCCTACTTTCAAACAATTCTCCTACGTTAGTTGTTACTTAAGTATACAAAAATTAAATACTAGTGAAAAGAGCACTTTTCAAAGTGTGACTTCCCTGGTACACTTCTATAAATGCTCACCATGTCTTCCCCTGACTGCTCGGCAAAAGCCTAGCCGATAATCGAACTATTTTACCGTAGATCACGAAGTTAATATTAATTTATGGAATTGACTGCAGATCTGATACGGTTCTGCAGGTCACCTAGATTTTTTGTCAGAGAGGGTACGTAAACCTTCACCCTTATAGAGCCCCACAAAAGAAATTCAAGAGGAAATCACAAATCTATGACGAAACTCTCGCTGAACTGAACTGACTGGCCTTTTGGAAATTCAAGAACGCAAAATATCTTGTGGCAGCCATATTGTTGGTAATTAAAAGCGGAAATTACTTCTCAGTATATGTAAACAAAACTTTGAAACTTCTTCTTTTCCACCACATGTAAATTATTATTCATGAAGCACTCATACTATAAAAGTTACAGAATAATAAAAGTAGGACATTCTTTTTAAATAAACCTGTATTTAACTCATGACTTCTTTTGCTTCATGGTTTTTTTCTTTTAGCAAATTTTGTTGTATTTAAGCAACTACAAATAATGTGTTTGAGGTTGGCGTGGTTTTGCCAAGTATCGTGATCCGTTGGAGGAAGAAGATTATTTGTTTCTTTTGCGAAGATTTGCAGGGGTCACGCGATGTTTTTATGGATTTCTCTCTACTTAAGAACAACTTATTTTTAGCTTAAATACTAAGCCAGTATACGCTGGTTGAATAATAGTTAGAAATTTATTCTCATTAAATTATCATGTCAAATCTGTGTAAAAATACACTATGTCATTTTGCTCATTAGTTTTGATACATGTAATCTCTTTCTAAATTTGTTTTTAATGACTTTTACTGTTAGAAAAATAAAAGTTTTGTTTTTGACGATCTTTCGGTCTATTGGTAGAGAAAGAATTTCAAACTTTGGTTCGTGAAATATACCATGTTGTGTAATTCCAGGCTAAGGAAGTCTTTATGAAAAGAGGCAAAACTTCTTACCAGCTTAATCCCCGGACTTTTTAACTTTCGAGGCTTGTTGGGAATCGAACCCTGGCTTCTGCTACGAAACTGCTGTTATATTTGCATTAGACACGGTGGTTATGTTATGTAAACACTTTCATTCATTTAGCTGTTCGCCTTTCGTTGAGTATAACGTGTTTAGTTTAAGAACATGTTAGAATGTCCCCAATCATGTATAACACAAAAACCTATGCGAAATGTGGTAGATTAAACGATAAACTTCAAACTTCACCAGAGTTAAAGTGGCTGGTTTGGCATTCACCCCGAGATTTAGGGGAAATTGATCGTTTGCCCGACATAGGGAGGAGAACGTTCTTAGAATACTTGATAGTCTTCGCACTTTTGCTCTGATTCAAACAAAACCTGTAGTTTGTCAAATGTGTACATGTTTCTATTTACTTCAAGCAATGGAGAAAGCAGAGGCGCTGGTTCAGTTTATGAACAACTTTAGAAATAAATATTGAATCAGAAAATTAACCGTCTTATGTAACTCTAGACATATGTAATTGAAAAAACACAGTGAAAACTCAAAAATTAACCGAAACCATCAGTTGATAAAATGTTGCCGGTGTAAGAGCGGTGATGAACAATTAGGCAACATGGAAGGAGAACAAAGCGTTCTCTTGACAAATTACTGCCTTTGTGGAAAAATGTCTTTGTTTGTTCTTGCATTGTTTAAAAGACAGATTAACGGTGTAGCGTGTGGTTAACTTATGTCTTTGTGTAATGTTCTCACGGTTATTTTAGTTTACTTTTACACACCAAACCTACCGATTTAAGATGTTTAATATATCCCATATATTTTTCTCTAATATCGAGTATTTTTTCTATTTAAAGACTTATGAAGGTTTAAACCAGGCAAATTTATGAATTTGGTGACGAAGAGGAAAATAAGGCTAAACATTTAACCGTAATTGATCTCACTTTTGTAACGGTTTTGTAGATAAAATATGTATCTTCTATATTCAAAAGTATATACGAGTATAGATGTTCGATTTTTGAAAGTTATATTAAAACGAATCCCTCCCCAATACCTGGCGGTTAGTGTACCCTCCCCAAATATACTAAATATATTCAAAGCTTCCCTAAACAAACGCTGTGTGTTGATTCTGGTCAATATAAATACGTTACTCAATACATCACTAGCAATCATCTGATATACTACATAAAGTAACATTAAACCTTTAAACTTGTAACCGAATACAAAGCCATCTTCATTAACATGTCAGCCCTCTGAGTTAAGACGTGTATGTTCTAGTTGGACTGTCAGTTTGTTATCTGTTAGTTATCAGATTCAGTGACACCTGAGTTATACTGAGTAACTTTGACCATTAGTTCAACCTAGTTACGTCAAACTAACCATACCTTACCTGACCACCGTGCAGAGTGTGTTTTCAATTCCCTTACAGATCATCCGTTTAACCGTTTTGAGTAAATATAGTTAATTTTATTAGTTAAAGTTGCAGCAAGCTATCACTAAAAAGGGAACCGACCCTCATTAACAAAAAGAGCCTATCAAAAACATTTAGTGAGTTGAAAATAGTATTTTTAGATTCGACAGGGTTAGACGTTAAAATTATTGAACTAATCTTTTATTTTTAACGCTATGCGAATAAACTGGGCTGTCTGAAACTACCTTTATACATGATGGGTCATTTTTGTTATGAGTTCAAAAACAACGTTAATAATCTATTTTAATCTAAATTGTTGTTATAATATCTACAAGTGCCTTTTGTAACATCTTACTTTATCAAGAGTAATTTTAATGAAGATCGTCACCTTCAAGGTCGTACACAAATTGAACCAGCGTATTGTTTTACTGTGATGGCTTTCTCCATTGCTTTAGAAAATAGAAAAACGGACATTTAAAACTGTCGGGGTCAAATATATTTTCTGTTTTAAATAGTGATAGCTTGTAACTTTAAAGTGTATTGTTACTACGGGATCAGTGGGTCCACCTCCGTGGTCACCGCAGAGAAAGGCTGAATTCGTCCGCAAAGAACACATGACACCGCGCACGTAACAACGGGCTTTCTTTCAACTGATGCGGCCTAACTGTCAAACCCTCCGCTTGCAAGGTTTCGTAGAAAATAGATAGCGCTCTTACAGGAAGGTTAATTTAGGATATAGTGATTTTTATGCAAAGAGAAACAGTTTATCTGTGTTTGCTTGTGATTAGATTTTTAATAAACCTATTTTTAGCTTCACACAACTAGTCTTAAACACTCTATATTTTCTAACTTTAACTGTTGGTACAGTAAAAACTAAAACACATATTGAAAAATGAACTTCAAGCAAGCTAGATAATATTTTTATCTTTCGTTTAAGAATTGTTTTGTCAAAATAACATTGATTCCCCATTTTATTTCCAGCAAAAGACGCTCTGCCGAGCAGCTGAAGCGGACTCTTAAACGGATATTGATCTGTAAGGGGATTGAAAACACACTCTGCACGGTGGTCAGGTAAGGTATGGTTAGTTTGACGTAACTAGGTTGAACTAATGGTCAAAGTTACTCAGTATAACTCAGGTGTCACTGAATCTGATAACTAACAGATAACAAACTGACAGTCCAACTAGAACATACACGTCTTAACTCAGAGGGCTGACATGTTAATGAAGTTGGCTTTGCATTCAGTTACAACTTTAAAGGTGCTTTTCTTTGTGGTTTAATGTTATTTTACATAGTATATTACTAACAAACATTTGAAGACAACATGTTTGGACCGAACCGGGACTCGATAAAGTCTCTCACTTGCCGGGTGATTATGCCACCACACATCATCCGGTTCAATATTTATTTCTTCAAATGCAGTATAATAATATAGTTATCAAAGAGGTGTTACGCATGTTTATAAATATCTTATTAGTATTTCGGTTAGGTTGTCCGGAGTGTTGAGATCTCGGAATCTAGCTATAATTCAGATTTTTTGAATAGAAAAACCTTATTGTTGAGGGTAAACGAATAAAATTATAATTTTTATTTTTGATAAATATTGAGGTCCCCAATTCCCATGTTAAATTTGTTACCGAAAATGTTCATCAACGTTGAACATTAAAACTTTAAATTTTTACTAAGATAAACTACGCCCTACAAACCTAAAAACAGCTCGAGAAATTAAACAATAATATGAATTAGCATCTTAAACTGGTGAGGCGGTAGATTTGTGTATCAGTGAAAATAAACTGTAATAACCGTGAGAACATTACACAAAGACAAAGTCTACCACGCTACACCGTTAATCTGTCTTTTAAACAATGCAAGAACAAACAAAGACATTTTTCCACAAAGGCAGTAATTTGTCAAGAGAACGCTTTGTTCTCCTTCCATGTTGCCTAATTGTTCATCACCGCTCTTACACCGGCAACATTTTATTAACTAATTATTCCAGTTATCTCTCTTCTTGAATTTTCACTGTTCTTTTTTTAGTTACACATCTTTAGAGTTACTTAAGATGGTTAGTTTTCTTATTATATATTCATTTATAAAAGGGAGCAAAAAATAACAAGTATGACTGGAAATGTACTATGCTAAGATTAAAGTGAAAATGTTAAACAACGTGTCTTTAACAAACGTGTCTTTTCTGTTAAACAACGAAACAACAAATCTTTAACCAGTGAAACATTCTGAGCTTCATCATTAAAAATATCTCAATCAAAGCACAACAGAGGAGCTCCAGGCACAGTCATAACATCAACTAACTGAAAACATCGTTTGTTCATTTATACTCCAAAGCTAATTTAGTAAGTTTATTTATGGACTACACCCTAAGTTCCTTAAGTTCTTGGTGTTATGTTTTGGTAACTGTACATGTATCGTAGATATGTTGTACCTAGTGTCAAATAGTTTATACGAATGCTAGAGATCGTGTCTAAATCTTGAAGTGATGTTTATTTGTTAACATTTAAAATCTTACTCTGTAGCAGAGTTTATTGCAGAACCTGTTAACTTCCCATAGTATGGAATATTCAACATAGTAAATATAGTAATTTCAAAATAAATTTAGCCACTCAAACTACAATATTTAAATTAAAATAAGAAAGACAAAATTATAGGACGTATATAGCCATTATTTCACCGTATTTACCAGTGGCTTAAGCCCATTGGCATTTTTAATTGTAATTCACCTCTCATTTCACCATTATTGTATCGTCTCCATTTCATCAAAGTCAACACAAACTACATCTGTACATTGACTTAATAAATTTTAAAAGATAAGCATTTTACAGCATAGTACCAACTTTAATACAAGAAGCATCAACAATTTTTGACACATTTCATACTAATTGTATTTTGGCCGACACATATTTAGTAGAAATAGCTTACAATTTGCAACTGATCCCGCATAGTTGTTAATTTTTATTAATATTTTCTTGTCCATAAAATATTATTTTTATCAAATTCAATTGTTATCATCAAAATCAATATTTACAATGGTGAACACAAATAGAAAATAATTCATTAGTTGTGTTTTTCAATAATGTGATTGAACGTTGGGACCCAATAACGGAAGGTCATTAGAGGAGGTGAAACGTCCATTTATCTGTCAATATTGCTTTTCAGTGGCTCAGGGTCATGAATAACATTTAAAATACACTCTGAAAATGTTTAACTGTGATATATATAATTTAAAATGCTCATTCAACTGTATGGCGTTCAATTAGTTTGTATTGTCCATCGTACACCAACGCTTTGGACCTAGGTTTTGTTCTAGGAGTAAGAGTGCTAGACCTACTGTATTGTAATTTTAAACAAAAATCATGCTTTTTAATTTTAAAATAATACCTTAGTTAATTCAAGCCCCAACTAAGTTATTGGTTCTTTCTAGCGAATGTTTATTATTTTATAAAGTGAATTTTTTTATTTTGCTGGTGAACGACTATCAAGTAGCCTAAACAATTGGTCTTTATTGATGGCTTGAATATTAATGTTAAGACATAAATTGGTTCTTGTCTCATAAAGCTTATACAGGGTGTTCCATAAGTAAAGTGCCAGACTCTAGGAAAAGGTTATATGAGTCAAAATAAAGACAAATCAAAAACAAAATTTTTCCAAAAACGCTTAGTTAACCAGATATTTGTCATTTTATATTTGTCACTAATTATTTATTAGGTTCCCACTGTAACTTTGTTGATTCTTAATTGATTTTTTTAATTTGGTGTCAATAGATAGTTAACAAAGTTCTCTAAAAAACTGTATTCTTTACATTTTATCGTAAAACTCACAGTGTATTCGCTATTTAAGGTGTAACGCCAAAATGCCATAAAATAGCCATTGTTTTAAAATTTTACGTTAGATCATGCTGGTAATTTTTTCCATAAATGGTCTTACTTAGATACAAATTTATGCCAAGTTTGAGTCAAATCCGATAAGTGGTGTGGGAGATAATAAATAATTAGTAAACAATCTAAAATTGCAAATATCTGGTTAACTAAGCGTTTTTGGAAAAGTTTTCTTAATTGTGTCTTTATTTTGACCCATATAATCTTTTCCTAGAGTCTGGCACTTTACTTATGGGACACCCTGTATAAACATGTACAACTAACTATTCTCCCATCAACTAAATCGTTAGAACGCTAAGTAGGCCTAAACGCTAGTTTAGAACGCTATCATATCTAAGTTCACTGCTAAAGATATAACAAACACACTAACAATGTGCAAGTATAACGCTAACATTGTATTGTTATTTTTCATCAACACCCTTGCCTCGGGCTGACATGACTCCTCAGCTAGAAACACGCGGGGTGTCTCTTACTGTTGATCTCTTAAGAGTTGTTACATGACAAAAACATGTTTTTCTAACTTAATTAAAATTTAGTGTTTTTATACACCGAGGAAAGTTTTAGAAACAGTATTAACACAAATAATTAGTTAAAAATTAGCGAATATACGTTTCTTTCGTGTAATAATAAAAACATGTGTGATACTTTGATATTCTTTACTTTATTTTGATACTTTGCTTTGATACACCTACTTCCAAGAAATTTGTTTTGCAAACAAATGCAACTAATTGATAAGTAAACAACTCAGTGCAGTGATTCAAAATTCTGAACTTTAGTCATTGTGTATACAACATTACATAATTTCGTTATGTAGTTAGAGTCCTTAGTTAACGTTAATGTTAGTTAAGTTAAGTTAATGTAAAGTACATAAGTTGAGATTATATGCATAAACTGCCTTATACACGTAGCATAGCGTAGGCCTTTTGCTATAAAAGATGATGAGCTGCAAAGAGGAGCCTAACAAATCCAAAATCTGTATTACAAAATCATCAACATTTTCCTTTATTATAAAGTTTCAATTTCTCTAAATTAAATTAATATTTTCAATTATTCAAAGTGAAGTGTCGAGATACAGTCACAATGGTTTGATGATTGTTTTGTGTTTACCCCCCAAACAAACAAGCAAATCAAACCTGTCAATTTGCACAGTTGTTCATATTTAATAGATGCAATATTTCGTAGAGGCCTGTACATCACTGGTTACTCATTTTTACATCGTTTTTACTGCCAAAGTGGTTGTGCATTAATCTGTAACTGATGATTACTGTGATGATATACAATGTTCTGATTAGGTTTTACTTATTAAAAGCTATTAATGTCCTGAGATAGCTCAGGCTAAGTGTGATCTAGCAATGTAAACAAACCAACAAATGGCAATTTGCAACGAGCTACTTTAATCCAATATGTGAATTGGTTTTAAAAACCGTTCAAAAACACTATGAATAAAACTATGAATGTATCAGTTAATGTCAACCACAGTAAACATACGTAATCAATCATAGTTACTTTGTTTCTAGATTGTTGTAATGCGATTGGTTAGCTTGCATGTTATAAAACATTGAAAATATAGGTAACTTTAAGATTTTGGAAATAATTAAACACCACTGAAACTTCTATACAGGGTCGGGCAAAAGTGTGGAAACGCCTTTATAACTTTTAACCAGTTTTTTCAGCGCAACCGAAATTGGTACATTTTATTAGAGGAAACAAAAGTACCTTTTAATGCATACTGACACTTTGCCCCAGTTTTCAAAATGGGGATTGGGGGGTTGCCCCATAATTTTCATAGGGAAGCCCCATAGAGTGACATCTCATTTTAAAGGTCTTAGAAAATGTTGATGAATGCTGCAAATTAGAAGTCTCTATCTTAAACCAGAAAGAAATGACGTCGATTCTAAGTTACACAGCTTTTTATTAGGCGAAAGTGTGGAAACGCCTTAATAACTTTTTAACCAGTTTTTTCAGCGCAACTGAACTCGGTACATTTTATTAGAGGAAACAAAAGTACCTATTAATGCACACTGGCATGTTGAATATTTTAATAAAATGTTAAAACTCCAACCTCACTCATTCCAATTTCAAACATCATACATATGTTTTTCCCCCTCAAGACCTGTCACTCCCTGTTCAGTATGCCCTGGCAGACGTCAACAGTCACCCGGAGAAGATGGGATACAAATAAGAGAGCCACGGTGCAAATAAGGTTATACAAACAACTCGAGACTGTGAGATGCGACTTGAATGTGAATGAGTGAAACACTTTGAGCGGCTGTACCTCTCACTAATTCTATATCAAGGATATCTGTATAACACTCTAGTGTGCAGATCTCGGAGCAGATGAGATACAATGATGAGAACTACAAGATAAACCAAATACTTGAGACTATTGATGCATGTAGAGATAATGTTATAGTACGTAGATTGGGAACAGATGCCACATGGCTGAGGCGGGAAAACCAACATAGTTGCGGCAGCCCGAGTACAGATAGCGCTGTGAGCGCTGCTATCCCTTCGCGTCTTTCTCCTCCTCGGCTCCACATGCTCGAGTTTGTCCGATGCCGATGACTTAAATGTGACCAAATCTAACAAACTTACGCGTGCGTCAGTGGCTCTACTAGAGACTCTTAAATAATTCCCTCGCAGCGCTATCTGTGCTTGGGCTGCCGCAACTGTGTTGATTTTCCTGCCCAAGGAATCTATGCGCAATATAATTCCATAACTCAATCTTTAATGCAAGGGAGTCGAACATTATGTATCAAACACTTATCAACGCTTTATATCGACAAGCAGTTTGTGTGAAAGCTTGGCTACATCAGTTATGTGGACAGCAAGGGTTTACAGAGAGGATTCAGTCACAAGAGAAATGGTGGGTCCAAGTGTTGAATGTGCTCAGACCTCACACATCAATATAATCTGCGAGAAACCTCCAACATTTGGTCCTTCTTTACTATCTAGGTATTACTTGAAAACGAAATCAAGAACTTTATTATATAAGGATCGAGCCCATGAAATAAGCTTAAACAGTATAAACGAATACACTATTTTTAGTTAGTCCTTTTATCACTACGCCCTTAATCTAATAGAAGACACACCAGAACTTTTACAGGAAGATATCATACTGTCGTCTGAAACCGTACGACCAGTATTTTTGTATCAGTGAAAGCAAAGATTATATTATGGTAAGTAGATTGCGCGTGGATGCTACATGGCTGAGGCAGGAAAACCAACATAGTTGCGGCAGCCCAAGCACAGATAGCGCTGTGAGGGAATTCTTTTTGAATCTCAAGTTGAGCCACTGGCGCACGGGCAAGTTCGTTTGTTCTCGAAAATCGCACGATTTGGTCACATTTAAGTCATTGACATCGGACAAGCATGTGGACCGAAGGCGGCGAATGGCGGCGCTCGCGGCGCTATCTGTGCTCGGGCTGCCGCAACTATGTTGATTTTCCTGCCTCAGCCATGTAGCATCCATGCGCAATCTACTTTCATAACATAATCTTTGGTGAAGGTAAACCTTAATAACCGTGAGAACATTACACAAAGACAGAAGTCTACCACATGCTACACCGTTAATCTGTCTTTTAAACAATGCAAGAACAAACAAAGACATTTTTCCACAAAGGCAGTAATTTGTCAAGAGAACGCTTTGTTCTCCTTCCATGTTGCCTAATTGTTCATCACCGCTCTTACACCGGCAACATTTTATTAACTAATTATTCCAGTCACCTCACCTTTACACTTTTCACTCAAATTTTAAATAAATATAAATGAACAAACGATGTTTTCAGTTAGTTAATGTTATGATTGTGCCTGGGGCTCCTCTGTTGTGCTTTGATTGAGATATTTTGAATGATGGAGCGCAGAATGTTTCACTGGTTAAAGGGTTTTGTTGGTTCGCTGTAAAAGACATGAAAGAAAAGACACGTAACTTCAAAAAGCCTATTCGACATGGTATCTTTGTAGACTCATTGTGTGACATTTTACTATACAAACCAAAAGCTTTTATTCTTGTTTGCTATCTTTTGCGGGTTTTCATTATAAAATAAAAAGATTAATTGTCCTAATTTTTAACTGGACGTATTTAGTTTCTAAAAAGCTACTTTTAATAGTTTTTTGAACGGAATTGATCCTAAAAAATAAAATTTATTTTGTTTTGGTGTTTAAAAAACGCAACAATTTCTGCTAAAAAACTGTTCTTAATTTTAGGAATTTTGACTTCAGAAGGAACATTGTAGAAGGTATCAAACATATGTTTGACTGTTTCTTATACAAATAGCTGAACAATAAAATATTTGTTTACTTTCAAACATATTTAAACGCGAGCATCGTATTATATCGTATATGTGCTAAACTTGTGCCGTATCTTTGTCATTTATATCACTAAAAACCTAACAACATCTACTGTAATCAAAAGATCATACCTTAAGTTTTTAAGCAAAAATGCTATATAGGTTTAAAATTCAGCTAAAAGTATTTGGATTATTGTGTTTAATATCCTCTTAGTTTCATGTCTCATTATCATTAAGCTCTATATTTAACACAACCAGACACAATGGAAAACATTTCATTAGTTTTTTTTCCATTAATGTGATTGAACAGTTGGAACCCAATAAAGGAAGGTCATTAGAGGAGGTGAAACGTCCATTTATCTGTCAATATTGCTTTTCAGTGTCATGAATCACATCGATGAAACACTCTGACACTTTTCAAATAAGACATATATCATTTTAAAATGGCTCATTCAACTGTATGGCATTCAATAAGTTTGTATTGTACACCAATCCTTTAGGTTCTTGGAAGGAATGTATTGTATGATCAAGGGTTTTCTGTAATATGTGGTTTAGTGATTCATTTACGAGGTTAGCAGTTTAGCCAGTGCATTACAAATGGAAAAGATGATCCTTGTAGATATTTCCAGTTTTATATGGTTGATTTCGAAATGATTGCTAATAGATTTCTACTGCTTTAATAGTTTTTAAAAGACATTACAAACTATTTCAACTTGATGAAATTTCAATAATGTGTCTCTCAAATGTTAAGTCTTAGGTGAAAGGTCAATCATAATCAATATCTTTAAGAAACTCGCTTGCGAGCCATACATATTTTTGTATGTTAACAAATATTTGCGAATTAGGGAATTATGTATTTGAAAATAAACACTACGGTATGCATGGCTATATTCAATATATTTAAATTCAACAGCCAAATCTGGAGCGGACCCGTGGCGGGTTGGAAT
Source organism: Matsumurasca onukii (assembly GCA_018831715.1). Lineage (NCBI taxonomy): Eukaryota > Metazoa > Arthropoda > Insecta > Hemiptera > Cicadellidae > Matsumurasca > Matsumurasca onukii. The sequence continues at coordinate 6,614,836 of CM032063.1, read as the reverse complement.
CGTGCGCGACTCCGGAGCTGATCACTCCGCTGGCGCGGGTTCGATCCCCGCAGTCACCACTTACATTTGTATTGTGACTCTACAGTAACCCTAGGTAAAGGTCGAGGTTGAGTGGTAGAGAGCACTTTGACGCCTAACTTCGCCTCGTTAAACAAAACAAACTTTACCTTTTAAGGGACAAAAAGGCGTGTGTACAAAATTAGCACGAAGTGTGTACTTCCTTAAATACACTTGTTCACTCCCCATAAAAATAAAATACAAATCAAATGCATCACAAAAAGCTCCGATTATTGGCTGCAAACCTTGTAAAGACGCTATAAAGCACGTGTACAAAGATGACACGATGCCTCGTAGTTTCCAGTTGCTCGTAATCATAAACTTGTATCACGCTGTTGACTTCATTGATCTGTTAGACTACAAATCGTCGTTTTGTCGCCCGTCTTAGAAACCTTAAAACAATCTAATTCTAGTTTAGAATTAACACTTAGGCCTTTCTAACTACGGTATATCACAGACTGTGAATCAACTAGATCAAACTCATACAAATATTTCCCAAGTTTGGATCAGACGAAGCTTGGAGCACGTTTCAACTTCATGTCGTCTGCTGAGCCCAACAATTCTCAGCTGATCCTTGGACTCGTATGTTCTTGGATTGTTTCGTGTTTGCCAACACAATCTACGATTTTTTTATTTACTTCAATTCTGACTAGTCGATAGTTTGTTATATCGATACTCTCTTCATGGCTCGTATTTAATTCCTCATACAAAACAAAGCTAAGATGTCAACGTAAAATTCATTGTCCAATAAATAAGTCCACTAAGTTTTTTTATAAATATTGTTGAACAAAACGTCCAAATCTGATTGGTTTGTCATTATTTTTTAACTTTGGTCCAATTCTACAAGATCTGGACTTTTGCTTTATTATCAAAGCGTTTTAATTGGGCATGTTTAGTAAATTAACTGGATTGACGTACGCTCCTAAAATAATTTAGGGTCTTAGCAACATTTCAAAATGTTTAAAGTTTTGCATTTGAAAGCAGTTTGATTTGTCATTAGTTACCATTCAACCAAAAGGTATGGCTCAGCTTACAAAACTGTACATAAAATCAACAAATACTTCATTTCTTTGGTTAGAGAAATAACATATACCCTTGACGTCCCATAATTTTGTTCAAGTTAATTCAAATAAATTCAACAGTTTTCTATAATTCCCGAGGTTAATCCAATTTAAAATATTACTTACAATAGTTTGATACTTTGACACCGACCACTCCTAGAGGTATTATAAGGTGAATATGGGATGAAGGGTGAGTTTGATGAGTGTTTTGATGGAAGATGAGGTAGTCTTTTAACTAGGGCCGACTGTTCCCAGATTGGGTCAATTATAAATAGCCCAACGACCAATGGAATGGACCAACGCCGTAACGTGACTTCGGAACCAAGGGGAGGAGCCATCGTGAAAGTTATCACTACGCCCGGGAATCGAACCCGGGCTATTTTGGTGCGAAGCACACACTTTACCACTGAGCTATAGCCACCTTCAATAGTAGATTCTGAACTCAAAATATATTAAAACTATTTGATTTATTTAACTTTAATAGTTAAAAGCAATGTAATGTTAACACTAGATGACAAAGAGTGTACACTGTTCCCAGTTCTTGAATGGTTCCTTCTCTGGAGTTAACCGTTTCTGCAACTTCGCTAATAAACAAAGTTTGTTGTCAATGATAACTTCCCTTTACTATCAACTTCAAATTGGCTTATAACTCAAACCCAGCTGGCAGATGGCAGTTGTTTATACGTCCTTTTCAGTTAGAGTTTCACATTGGAAAAGAAACTATACGTGCAATACTTTGAAAATATTAAATCTGCTTATAATGTTTCAAATAGACACACACCGTACAGTAATATTTTTTACCGCATTATGGTCCTTATGAGCGTAGCTTTAAATAAATTAAAGTTCAGCCACGATATAAATTGTAGATCTTAATGTTTTATTGTCGACTATGTTTTTCAAAGTGTTCCTCGTGCAACGTTTTGGTACTTTGATTAGAGACACTGAACACTCCTAGAAGTATTTTAAGGGGATTTTCGTATGAGTGATAAGTGTGATGAGTGTTGTGGTGTATGATGACGTCTCTTGTTACATACTAGGGCCGACTGTTCTCCTAGATTGGGTCATTTATAGAATGCGCCAACGGTTTAACGTGACATCCGAACCATACTTACCACTTTAGCCTGAAAACTGTAGAGGATTTGATACCCCAGAAAAGGTTGCTCAAGACATGCTCTCGTAGTCTCCCGTTTAGGACGCTATTTTTTGGTGTAGGGATTAGTAAAGTTGTTTTCCATGTTCTCAAATGTTGTCTCCAGGTATGTGACCTATAACCTGATTTTAAAAAATATTTTTTCACTAGCAGTTTTTGCATTTTTGGAACATAGAACCACCCTAACCTATCATATAAACTCGTATTTCGGTTCATAAACGGCGTCGAAAATAGGAGACTATGAAACCATGTTTTGACACTTTTTGAGTAAGCGGAGAAAAGTTAGAATATCGCTACTACCATTTCTCTTGTCCGGCAAAGTCGGCGGCACACGCGACTCTTCAAAGAACTGAGCCAGACAAGACAACCCTACTAGAGCCGATGTTTTTGAAACAAGATAAACTTGGATTTCCAATTACCCTGGCGGGATCAGCGGATCCGTGGCGGATTGGTATCGCGCGTGACTCCGGAGCTCATCACTCTGGTGGCGCGGGTTCGATCCCCACAGTCACCACTTACAATTTGTAAAGTGACTAATACGTTAACGCTAGGTAAAGGTCGAGGTTGAGTGGTAGAGAGGACTTTGTAGTCCTAACTTCGCCTCGTTAAACAAGACAAACTTTACCTTCTTTTTTACCTTTACCCCTCGTCCACCGGAGAGAAATAACCAACACTCCACTGTTTCAGTGGTAAACATGGGTTCTTGCTTGGTTGACTAACCCTCTTAAGTCGCACAAGTTCAATACAGATTGAAGGATTGAGCAGTTTCCGTGGTTACAGTTTGCAAATGATTGAGATTGAATAGTTCTCTTTTGGATCTATACTCTGGAAGGTTTGATGAATTGTGCTTTTAGCTAGACGCTGTTGCTATAGAACTCAACAGTCACTCACTCTCGTTCAATTGGAAACAAATCAATCAGTTTATTCAAAAATATACCGTGATTTAAAGACATTGTTGCTTAGATATTGTCTCTCAGTTCTAAAACCAGTTTCCTTGAGTTTAAAGTTCATTATGTTCTTAAATATAAGTCAATACTGTTCACAATGTCAATGTGTTTTGTAAACGTTTTGAACGAACAAACTTTGTTCAAAGAACCCTTGGTGAAAAATAGATTGTTTTAAAAACTAGACTGATGATGACTTAGCCGGTGAAAGCTAGATTTTTCAACAAAAAAATATGGACAGTTCTTAAACCCATCTAATTTATTAAAACCAATACTTTACTGCAAAATTGTAGAACCGCAACGATTTGCAGTCAATCAAAAGTGCCAAAGACAGAAACTCGAGTATCTTAAATTATTCCGACGCTTTGAAGTCGATTTTTATGATTTGTTTTAAGTTTATTTAATAATTCATTGAAACTACCTACTTGGTATCTTCGTACTGTGTTGCTGTATAGATTGTGTACACCTTACACATTAATTGTTATGTATTACTGTACAGAAATACCTGAAAAGTATTCAGTAAGCTACCAAGCACCAATACTGCAATCATTGTGGGTTTAAACCACAGGTCAACAAAGCCACAGCACTTCCACATTCTACCACTTCCTGCATGTTTAAACATACATCGATAATTCATAACATAAATATCAGAGCATGTTCATGTTTTATACGTTCCAATACATTCCTTTTTACAACATTTTCTCAAACGTGAATCTGGATAGAATTGTGAAAATACGCACTCAGCCTTATTTTGAATGTAAAAAGGAGTTTGAAAACCGCCGTTCTTTTTTCATATTGAGTAAAAGACAAGCTTGTTCAATTATTTACGATATGGAGAAGGAATACATCTTTTATATCAAAACAAAGGGTTTAATTCGTTATAGTTGTAAGTGTATGTTTGAGAGTTAATAATATAACAATAGTTTCCTTGCCTATGAATCAAAATAAAATAGCGGGAAGACATGCCAATAATGCACAGTTATTGAAACTATTTAGTGACGACTTTGAACGCAGATTATCATAAGAGTTTTTCAGTTTCGAATCAGGTTCAAAACTAAGACCAGAAATGTCTGTACGTTGAAATGGTTATATGTTATTATGTAAACATCATTATTTGCCTAGTTTCCTTACAAAACAAACTTGGGGCATTGACCACGTTGCAAAGTAAAATAAAACTATTATTTACAAATGGCAATGTTATAAATCAATCTTCTACTTGAAACAACTTATAGATTAATTTTAACATTAGCTCTAAAAATTGAAGGTTTAAACATTAATGGTCAATGTATTATACTACGCTAATTTAACAACTTCATGAATCTAGCGGGGTTGATGGCGGACAACACTCAATTCATTTAACGAATTTTAAGCATATACAATTCAATGGAACGCTATTTTGCTACAATACATTGAGCTCATAAGTTAACGATTAAGGATAGAATGCTGAGATTTTAGTGTTATGATTATAACATATCCTAGGCTAAGTTTCACTTCATAACGATAGGCGTTGTTACAATTTTCAACACAATATATAACCCAATATTAAGCCATTTTTGACTAAGTTTCTTAACTGTTTTGACAGGACTCGTGGCGTGGTCCTGTAATCCAGCTTCATGGAGGTCAGGTTTTGAGGATGATATAGGTCTAAAGCGGCTCAGATAGTCTCAGTGATCATTTAATGATACCCGCATCAACTCCACCATCGTTTAGACATATCACCTGCGTGTTTGGAAGTCACGTTAAGCCGTTGGTCCTTGTATTTCCATTGGTCATTGGGCTATTAATTAATGACCCATTCTAAGGAAGAGTCGGCCTTAGTTTGTAATACACTCTCATACCTCATTACTACTACTCATCACACTCATCCTTCACCACATATTTGCCTTAAAATACCCTCATGAGAGTGGTCGGCATCTCAAACAGTGATAACATTAATGTATTAGAATGCAAGAGTAGTACTCCGATTTCAGTTAAATTTGAAACCCCTTCATGATACACTATGTAGGAAAACGTGCAATAAAAGGCCTGAGGCTGTGAGCTAGTGTAACAATAAGCACTTTCCATAAGCACTCGTTTCCTTGTTTCTTCCTTGGTTTGGGTCTGTATACGCAGTTACAATCAAGGGTTTGTAGCAAAGCAGTTTCCCCTTTAAATAAACATTAGATTGGAGCCTCGTATAGTTACATTTGTGATTGTAACCCAGGGAATGACAATGAGCTTTTAGTGTGATTGGCTCTAGCTATCGGCAAACCAGCTGAAACACTTTCAACTCTCTTCAATAGATTTGTGTAGAGATTCTTTACCATTCAGAGCTTATGTAAGAAGGTAAACTCAAATTAGAATTTAGCACTTAGCTGAGATTATATAACGTACATAATCAATGGTTAAAGGTAAAGGTAAAGTTTGTCTTGTTTAACGAGGCGAAGTTAGGACTACAAAGTCCTCTAATTTCCTAATTTATAAAACGAATTTTGAAGCAAGTACTTTTCAATATTGGTTTTAAATTCTTATTTTTAATGTTAGGGTAATTAATTATACATTACCTACCAGCTTCCACAGGAAGCCTGTCACAAATCTGAAGTCTGTGGTAGGTTGGCCGAATCGATTGGTTTCTGGTGTTGTATACATTGTTCTGTTCAACGAAAGAACATTTTGACGCAAAACAATACCGTTTCACATAGAGAAACATAGTGGCAATATTGATAATGATTTGAATGATTCTTTGCAGGAATTTCGATAATTTAGCTTGAATATTATTCTTATTGCCTTCTTTAAAAAGTACAAAAATCTTTGATTTTGGGGTTGTATAATGCCATAATATTCCATTTTCAAAACGTCTTAGCCCATCTAAGTATGATGACAGTATGCCCATCTAAGTACAAGCGGTTTACAATAATACATTAAGACAGACGTAATGTATATTTGAGAAGATCTTAGTCTTGCATAGACACAACTTCTGCAGGTTACTTAACACTTATGTAGCCACACTTTCTGAAAGGTTTTAAGAATGATTGAGTTTTCACAATGCTTACTCAACTAATCAAGCCAATTGATTAAAAACTGCAAACACCGCTGAATTAATCGTTCATCTCGACATTGGATCTCGATCCTGAGTCTGTAAATATGAGTTTTACTCTGATTCACTGTAATTAAACAGATTGTTTAACTCATCATCATACATTTGTTCTAACTCAGTTATCTTTGAATGTCTTCAAGTCAGTTAACGGATGTCTAAAGGTTAAAATTCACAAGAGTTTGGTTTAAAACAAACACGATCAAACTTACAGCGGTAGTAAATAATAGGAAATGAAAACACTAGGGGTAGTCAGTAATCTAGATTTAAAACTAATGTCAATCTGAAACTATTTTAAAGAACTTAATTTGTATAAACGCTAAATAGCTTTAATTTATTATTAAGAAATTTGAAGACAATAAAGTCAGGACCGAATTGATTTCGAACCTGGTTCTGTTGTTAGTGGGGAAGAGTTGACCACTACACCATCCGGCCCAACAATTTAAAATTGAAGGCATAAATAGTTGGCCGGATGGTGTAGTGGTCAGCATAACCGCTGGTCTGCATAAGTCCCGGTTCGGTTCAAACATTTTTGTCTTCAAATTTCTTTAGCAATTAACCTATTTTAAAAGAAGACATTCAAATACATGATTATTTTATATATTGTATCGAAATTATGAAATTTACAGTTTTTAATCCAATTTGTAAAACCCTCCCCTCAAAAGGGTTTCCAGCAGTCCAACTTTTTCCTAACTTCGGCTAACGAACCTTAAAAAGGTCCTTCCGGTAGTCCGATTTATATTTACGATTTCATAGAAAATGACACAAAATGCGGTCTGTATAGTGATATACACATAATATGTATGTATAAGCAAATTTGAAAACATGCTCTAAACGCGTTCTGGGTCCAGGATCAGTGCTCATTTCATGGTCCCAGGCCTGAGTCTCACCGTGCTGATAACATAAATATCTCATTTTTTTCTTAATAAAATTCGCACATTGATATGATGAGCTTTTATGTTCAAAATAAATCATTGTAGTGGTATTTATCAATAAAAATAAGAGGTATAGTGGAAATAAATCCTTAGGTATTATTGTTCACGCATTTACATAAAGGACCAATGCGTTGGCGTTGGACTGTTATCCCGAATATCTATTTTCACATTTACTGTTATTCCCTAATTTTCCATTTACTGTTATTCCTAATTTTCACATTTACTGTTATTCCTAATTTTCACATTTTCTCTACCAAAACCAGTATGTACAAAGATACTTTGAAGTTGCCACACGCCTTTAGCAGTCAAGGGAAAAACACAGACAGCAAAGCCCACGAGAAATTATGTATATTTATTTTGTGTGTTTGTGTTCGATTCTTTCAAACACTCAACTGAATCGATACAGGAATGTTTCAACACAATGTAAATAATAGATTACACGGGGACCGTTGCTCCACGGTGAATAACCCAGCGATTGATTATAAGCTAAGGAATTATTTATTATTTACCTTTGATACTTTGTGTGTGTTTCAATTTATATTTTTGAGAAAAATATTTAAATTAAGGTTTGTGTTCAGGAAAGCTTTACCTACTCAGTTGTTACTTACCGCAGCACAACAAACTTGGTGTTTAAATGTTCATAAAAACATTTGCCAAATATTGTTATTCTTGTCTATTTACCATAAAGTTAAAAAGTTTTGAGTTACTAAGCTTAGAAAGTTTAATATGGCCGTAATTCTCAAGCTAAAAGTGAAAATTGATCAAGTTTATTTTTTAAATCCCAACTAATAAAAACAACACAGACAGAAGGACAGATAGAAAACTAAGCGAGATAAGCTATGTGTTATAGGAAACCTTTTGTTTATTATGATCTGACAAACCACCTGGTGAAGCTTGATCCCGTAATTAGTGGACACCCTGTATGTAGAGAGTCCTGACTCACTCATAGACCACAGCCTAAATTACTAAGCCTACGGATTTGAAACTTTGCACACCTGTTTCTGGTAGCCCAAAACCACCCACTAGAAACAGTTTTGAAACATTTTAAGGGTGGTTTTTAGATAAGATAAATATACCGTGTACTCAAACCGCTAGGGCCTAAACGAGCGATCCAATTTTCAATCTGATGAAAGCCGCTAGTGTGGCATGAAATCATCTTTATTTTGTATTTCACAAATTTTTTCATCCCTTTTAGTTTTTGAGAAATTTTGCAAAACGTAAAAAATAGGGTCAGGTTTCCTGCACACAAGCATCTTCGTAAACAACACAGGTAAACAGCTAGTTTAAAATAAAATTAACAACGAAATTAAAATGGGGACATTTAAAATCGTTAACGGCTAATTTTACAGAAAGTTAACTGAACAACCCGTAAAGTAAATTCTTTGTAACTCTAACCCTACATTTCTCAAGTTCGTTCGTGATCAACAGAAATATAACGCTTTGTGTTATGTTTTAGGTTACTTTTCACCTGAAGACGGAGTTAGATTCCAGATCCCGAAACGTTGTAAACGTTTTGTTCACTCAAAAACTATGAAACATCGTAATGTTATTTTAACCTCAGAATTGTACCATCATCAACAACAAACTTCAAGCAAAGAACAGAAATATATGAGAACACGTGGCTTCAAACACATTGTTGAACACATGCATATAAGTGTTTTTAATTCTATTTGAAAGCAACAAAACACTCTGATAAGCACCAAAGTAGACGAACCCGTGTTCGGAAACTTCACCTGTAACAAATAAATACCAACTTTAATATTTAAATAAACATATTAATATACTATACAGGGTGTCGGTTAACTCTCTGGACATACTTTGTAGACATGTTCCTTTGGTCAAAACAAGAATATTTTACCATATAAACAGGGGTCTCCGGTGCTTCGTTGTCCGTCTGTCTGTGTGGATGGGTTTTTTACTAAAATAAGTATGACAATAAAACTAAAAACTGATTTTCACCAAACTTTGGTCAAAAATTTAAAATGCCATTGTCTGATTAGGAAAAAATATTATTTCATTTACCCTTCAAATTTCAAAATGGCGGCCATTTAAAAATTTCAAAGTTGAATAGCTCAAAACGAGTACGTTTACAACAAATTTATAAGAACAACTACTTTTAGTGTATTTATTTCCTTTCTAAAATGTATACTTTGAAATCGATAGAAATATGGTAAAATATTCTTGTTTTGACCCAAGGAACATGTCTACAAAGTATGTCCAGAGAGTTCGCCGACACCCTGTATAAAGCCGGTTGTACCTATACAAAAATATACTCTTTTAGAAGATCTTGGTGTGAAAGCTTCGGGAAAAATCTGAAAATATTTTCTTTCAAGGCTCTAACAAGTTGGCGGCCAAAAACGATGGCGTCTGATAAACAATTTGCCCTTGTACTTAGCCGATATTTTGCACAATAGCGGAAAAAGTGTTCCTCGGATCTTCAATCTGATGAAAATCGTTAGTATGGAAACAAATTTTCTACAACTTTTGCACTTAACACTTTTTCTCACCTCGATCGGTTTCGTTGCTAGATCAGTTTGAAGTTAAATTGTCGAAATTTAACTTTTCGCTGTGTTTGGGCTCTTAGTTACAGTACTTATCAACTACCCAGACATATAAAATATATGAGTGTGTATAAAAAATGTTTTAATTTGGAAAACGTACAGAAAGTCACTCTATATTAAAGAAAGTGTGGTTATTGGCACCTAAAGTTTGAACTTTAATCAATTTTCTAATATTTTTCTCTGGTTATTACAGCTACATCTTCCAAAATTACTTGTCCTATAAAACCAGTGGGTGATGCAAATTTGTCTTAATCATAAGCGTAGCGAATACCCTCAAAACACGAGGCCGCAAGTCAAGCCCGAAGGGCGAGTAAATATTTAAAGCTGATTCAGCAGAGAAATACTCACAACTTTGGAATGTAATCATGTTGATGTCAAAGCTCTTTGATGTGTTATTTCCATGACATGATTGAATGGTGAAATTCAATTAATGGAGGTCATTAAGAAAGATGAAACGTCCATTTGCCTGTCGATAGCGCTTCGCGGAGGCTCGATATCGTTATTCAAGTAAACGATTCGCTCTGACACTTTTCATGAAAAATGCTTTTAAAGTATTTCGAACTTTCCACTGTACATTTCCAACTTCGTATGGTCACTAAATCACTATTTGAGATGCCGACCACTCTCATGAGGGTATTTTAAGGCAAATGTGGTGAAAGATGAGTGTGATGAGTGGTAGTAATGAGTTATGAGGTGTAATATCTTGTTACAAACTAAGGCCGACTCTTCCTTAGAATGGGTCATTAATTAATAGCCCAACGACCAATGGAAATACAAGGACCAACGGCGTAACGTGACTTCCGAACCACGCAGGTGATGGTCTGATATGTCTAAACGATGGTGGGAGTTGATGCGGGTATCATCAGATGATCACTGAGACTATCTGAGCCGCTTTAGACCAATATCATTCCTCAAAACCTGGTTGTAGTGCAGTTAAAACGAAAGTAGTCTGTTTTCCTGCTTATGCTCTAAAAGGTTTACAGGTGTCTAGTTTGGTAATAATTATTGTTTTAATCGTCAAGGGAAAAAGTGATTTATGACATTAAAAGGCATTATGCTGTTTCACTGTGCTAGGCTATCTATTTTACCTAAAATGTGTCATCTCTAGAGAACAAGTAATCAGGTTGATGTTTGTGCATTTCAGTGGGGTTTCGGTAGAATATTAATTGATAAAGTTATTTAAAAAACATGATATTCCAACGTACACGTACCAGGTATCACTGACTTCAATCAAAGATTATGTTATGGTAGATAGATGGCAGATGCCCATCAGTCTGGCTGAGGCAGGAATCTGACATCTTAGCAGGGTGGGAGAATTCTGAAGAAACATAATCAAACCATATTCAAGCCGGCCAACGAAATCAGGAACTGTTTACGACCGTGAAAGACAACATTCATATTTGTACACCTGGGTTTATGAGATACCTTGCAGTCTATATGGTGAAATGAAGCGGCTAATCTCTACACGACTTCAAGAGCACATACGGCACACAAAACAAGAAGACATAGAAAAGTCGGCAATAGCAGAACACAGCTACAAGACAAAGCATGGAATTGATTTTGACAAAACCAAAGTCTAGGCAAAATGTCATATTATTATCCAAGGAAAATTAGAGAAACCATATAAATAATCAAGCATGAAGACAACTTTAACAAAGAGAGACACCATAATATTATCAAAAACTTGGCAGCCAGTTCTTCAAGATCCTGAAGCCAGCCAATCCAGTTCAACAACGAGCAACAGGCGCCCACTTCGGCCAATCAGGTGACATATACCCATTGGGATATATAGAGAAGACACCACGGCCGGCCAATCCAGTCTCTGCCAGGTAACAAGCTACTGAGGATGACACAGCGAGGTCGAAACGTTTGCAGTAATTATATTTCAACTGTGACGCGGTGTAAACCGGAAGCCTTAGATCTTAGTAATGTAAATCTTAGTAATCTGTAGTAATGTAAATCTTAGTAATTCTTTTGATGGTGTCTCAACACATTATAAATGAGGCATAACTATTTGTTCTTTGTTGTCTTGTAGTATATTGTTTTTGTTACATATAGAATTTGTGTTACATACAAGTTGTTATAATGATATTGTCTCTGTAAGTTTGTATATAAAAAAAGAGCAAGTAAAGATATTTGAAATTGAAATGAATGTCAACATAGTTGCGGCAGCTCTGACAGATTTGCTGCAAGTGCGGCCACCTCCCGCCGTCCCCCCCCCCCCATTTCGTGACCACATACTCGCATTTTTCCAATGTCAATTACTTAAATGGGACTAAATCGTGCGATTTCCAGTACGAACAAACTTGCGGGTGAGTTACTTGAGACTCAAATAATTTCCTCGCAGCGCCATCAGTGCTTGGGATGCCAAACTATGTTGATTTTCTTGGGCCTTAGCCATGTGGCATCTATGCGCAATCTACCAACCATAACATTATCTTTGCTTACACAATCTTTAACTTTTACTTGCACTACCAGTTTTAATGAATTAAAATATTCTCTTCGTTAACACTCAAAATTATGTTCAGTAGAAAAATTCAAAAAGTCCTATCCAATGTTTTTTGTATTAGGTGTTTTGCCAAACGAGTAAGAGTCAACAAATATATTCTTGTGTTTTTTAATAATATTTTGTGTTAATTATTTACACCCTAACTTTATTTATTCCAAAAGAAATTGCACGTTTTATCTCCATTCGACTTCTACGCTCTGATAATTGCGTACTTTCCACAATTTTATCCAGATTCACGTTTGAGGAAATATGTAAAAGGAATGTATTGGAACGTATCAAACATGAACATGCTCTGATATTTAAGTTATGAATCATTGATATATGTTTAAACATGCAGGAAGTGGTAGAATGTGGAAGTGCTGTGGCTTTGTTGACCTGTGGTTTGAAGCCACAATCATTGCAGTATTGGTGCTTGGTAGCTTACTGTATATTTGTCAAAGCAATACTGTATAACAACAACACAGTATCAATATAACAACGTGCAAAATACACTTTTCCGAAGTTTGCCCCGAATTTATTGAACGTTGAGTTAATCATTTATTTAGAAGATTGGCGAGCTATGTTACAAGTTTTAGTGGTATTCTTTGATACTTTGATTTGAGACACCGACCATTCCTGAGGGTATTCTAAGGTGAATATGGGATAAACGGGTGAGTGTGTTGAGAGTGTGTTTGATGGATGAGGTGTAGTCTTGTTACAAATATGGCCGACTGTTCCCAAATTTGGTCATTAATTAATACGTTAAGTTACTTAAAAAGTCACGTTAAGCCGTTTGGTCCATCGGCTTAACGTGACTTTCGAAATTCATTTACTAAAACAGCTGGGCTGAGCATAACAAGAAAAGTGCAACGTATTTAAATCCGGGAGTCACGGTGAACCGTGGTATAGATTTGTTGGGATGTTCATTATGACCAATCTGGGAACAGTCGGCCCTGGATAAAAGACACCTCATCATCCATCAAAACACTCATCACACTCACCACTCATTATCTTAAAATATCCTCAGAATCAGATAGAAGTATCAAAAAATTAAAAACTAGGTGATGGGGACAAACGAACTAATTTCTATATATACTGTGCTCACAACAATTAACACAACTACGTAATTTCCACCATCCGACGGCTTAACGTGACTTCTGAACCACGCGGGTGATGGTCTGATATGTCTAAACGATGGTAGGAGTTGATGTGATATCATGAGTCTATCATCAATAATCGTCATGGATTACAGGACACGCCACGGTCCCAGTCATAAATCTTTCTGAGACTCTAGGTAAAACTAAGTCATCTTAGAATAAGCAGCAAGTGCTTTACTTGTACTGGAACTTCCTGGACACAATTTGTCATTCGCAAAACACTTTGTATGCGGACCATTGTCTCGTCACAGTATACTTCAGACAATGGTTCATACAATTATGTTGATCTTGATTTATCTTCAGACTTCTTTGTTTCAGGAAACCGAACTACTTTTAGATTGAAAATTATAAATAATGTAGTTTGATGTATGCAGCACTAACGCTAGCGTTGCCTAAACAGGATTTACGAACTAAAGAACTCTTTACATAACTAGTGCCATTTATAATGTTTTATCAGTAGCTGCTTATGAAAGAAAAAGGTACAGTGAGGTACATGGTTGTTTTAGAATTAATTTTCAGATCCCTTGATACCACATTAAATCTCTAACCTATATAAATTACGAAAACACCTTTTCAAACGCATTAAGGTAACCTTTAAGTCTTGATGAAGCGCAGCAATTAGTTTAAGAAAGTTAGGAGAAGTAAGTAAAATTATTGAATTTATAAGGAAGACGAGCAAAACAAATTAGTGTTTAAGAAATGCAAGGATAGCTAGTAAAACGACAAGTAGCGGCGACAAGAAAGAAAGACCAGGCCGACACGCAGCTAAGCGCTAAAGCGCTTTCATGGGTGAATCGAATTTCTTTTGCAATTTGTTACTCTTATTCGCTACGCTCACAGCCTCGCTTTGGACTTCGGCCTCAGGCTTACGTGTTATTTTATTGTAAGTATTATTACACATCGTGAAGATAAAACTTGTTTTAAATTTTTGAAATCGGACTACTAACAGCTCTGTTATATCGAAAAACACTTTTTAGGCCGCCATTTCGAAACGACTCAATAAATTTTCATAATTTTTAGTATATTGGTGAATAAAGTAAATATTCAAATGTATTTCAAGTTTCATCAAAATCGGATTAAATTTAAATTTTTTAGATCATTAAAATCAAAAAGGGGGTTCGGGTAGTCCGATTTTGACCGAAATGTTTACAAAAGGAACTTGTGTACCAAATTTCATGAAAGTCTGTCAAAAATGTGACTTGTACAGAGTACACACATGTATACATAGATACAAATATCCATAAATGTATATAAGTCTTGTAAAAATTCTCAAAACGTGTTCTGGGGGTCAGGATCGGTGCTAATTTCACGGTCCTGAGTCTGAACCTATTTTATTCCTTTAACTCTAAAAATAATGTGTGCTTTTTGAGCTGTCAAAAATATGGTACAAATATAGATTTCGTTAATATTACACATTAACGGGGAAGGTTTTTGGTTCTTTATATCACCGAAACGAACTACTGATCAAAATACTTCAAACAGTACATAGAATAAAAGTATATACTTGATTTCAAAAAATATCATGTAACAAAAGTCATGTAACGTAGGCCTGTTTTTAACACCTAATGGGACAACGAGGCGCAATTTTTGCAGGAAGATTTTTCATATTGTTATTTTTGCAAAATAACACGTAATTATTGTTATAACTATCGCAAAACCAAGATAAATAAACAAAGCTTTAAAGTTGTACGGTTTCCGAGATCAATGCAATATCCACTACAGTTGGTCAGGTTTAGCATGGCCGGTGAGATGGGCTATAGGGTCATAAGCGGCCGGCAGGAATTCTCAAGGCCACCGGCCATGCTATACCTAACGAACTGTATCAGTTGATCACCTGTATGAGTATTCAGCCAATCAGAAACTGTGTCTCCAGGCAAACTCAATCTAGTAATGGCGACTGTGGTTCAGCAAAGGACTCTGTGGCTTTAGGAACTGGGCCTTTGTAAAACTCACTTACCTTAGAGTACTTGCCTCGCCAAACCGCTACCAAGTACCTTTCAAATCAGCTATTATATAATTCTAAAATATTTTCTTTTAAGGGCCTACGGTAAACAGGTGTTGAATAAATATATTTTTTGTTATAGGTACATCGATATACCAAATATTATGAAGATCCATCAACCCATTTTCAAATGTATGTCGTGCGTATTAATTTTGAATTTATTTTGTCAATTCCAAGATATTATTGGTTGTTTACCGCGTATTCTTTTGTATCTTTGTACTGTGTTGTACTATATAGTTTGTTGTTTATATAATTTATTTATATGTTTAAGTAGTTTTTAAACAATAATTCGAGTTCTTTTAGTGCCTCTTTGTATAATTTAAGACTGTGAGCTCAAATCACGCCTAATTTGGAAGATATCTTCTTATTTGTTCCTACACATTTTTACCATGTTTTTTGTTATTGCTTTCAAGTATTTATTACTCTTTCTGTCTGTATGTTATTTTGTTTTGCATTTCAAACAGGATCTGACTGGCTTTAGCTTTTGTTCGAAATTATCTGTGTAAAAGTCTGTAATGTATTTTAAAGTGAGAAATAGATTATTTATTTTAATTAAATGAAGAATATTACTGTACAGGTTTTATGATCTATTTTACTTTATAAAAATTTGACATATGGTTTCTTTATTTCTTTTTAGATTAAATTTCAACCCAAAACTCTTGTGAACTGGCTAAGATCAGTATGTGCACAAGCGTAAAGCACAATGTTTGCTTTGCTCCAACCAGGTTAAACTTCAGAGTATCTGTTTTATTTTATTTTCCAAACGGAATAAATAATACAGTAATTTATTTAATTGTGAACTATAAATCACTATTTGAGATGCCGACCACTCTCGTGAGGGTATTTTAAGGCAGATACGTGGTGAAGGATGAGTGTGATATGTTCATTAAAACCATTAAAACAGAAAAGTAAAATATTATTACGTGAACTCTTCCTTTAAGGGTCTTACATAAACCCAACAAAACCATTATGTTATTTCCAAGTAAAATATTAACCAACGCGAGTTTTTCTTTTCATTTTTTGTTTTCCTACTTATTCGAACGCCTGGAGTGGAAAACAAAACACAGTATAATTACGGAGGCAATGCTACAAACAAGGTGTGATATTAAACTAAACAATTCACATTATTACACAACTGCACGCGGCTAGTCCTAAGGGATGATAAGATAACAACATGTCAACATGTTTTGGCTCAAGTGAAATTTACTACACCGAAGGGAAACACGATATGTCTTCAGCGTTACAAGGCACAGAATGTATTTCATGTCAGAAGAGAAGCCCGTGTCACCTTGAGGCTGAGAAATGTTTACAGCAAACAGCAATTGTTCTTGTTTGTATTTAGTTTTACCCGGAAAGCTACGAGTTTAAGTAAAATGTCACATGATGAGGTGTGCCATCTTGTTGTGGTGAAAAAATTCAACATCGCAGTAAAAAGTGTTGACATAATTTAAAACGTAAGTTTGTGACGAAGTTGTTTTTTGTCCCATTTTGTGGTCTTCTTTTTGAGACTGCGTAGACCCTTTGCTGTTGTTACGCTACGGGCGTACATGAATGGTGGACAGTTCCCGATCCAAGCTTGGAAGTCTCAGTTTTCTTAAGACTACACCTGTCGGCCATTTTGTTTTTGCCCAATAAGACCAGTAATTATTTTGAAACACACGCCCAAATTCATTCGTGATCCTTTAAATATTTTCTTGAAAATAACAGTTACTTAAATGAGACTTTGCCGACCACTTTTTTGAAAACTTCGCCATTAATAGTAAAACAAGAAATTTGAAATACACGATTCGTGAATTTGATTATTGTCACTGTTTGATAAAGAGAAAAGTACAATTTGGCCAGCGGAGCTTTTCAAAAACATTTAATGCACTTTTAAAACAGTTTACTTATAAAACCCGGATGAAAACTTACAGTAGACGAATGGTCCCAAGAAAATGTATGTTTTAACGTTGTTTTAGACGAAAAATCAAGGTCATGTCACTACAACTGACCCTTAACCCATACGCCGATTTTGCATCAATAGTTTTCAAATCAAGTGGAAATGAATTTCCTTTTATGTTCTATGAATTTGTTACAAAAATGGGTTAAAATTCAAAACCCTGGAAAACGTTTTAGTTATGATATAATTTCCGTTCTTTGCGGATGACTCAAGTTTGTTTTGGTGGGATTTTATAGAAAATAAACCAGGTTATGACAGGTTTTGCTCCGATGACGTACTTCAACTGGGAGGACGAATCCCACAAGTGAATTTCCAAAGCCACGGACCGAGTCCCAACGCGTTTCCTGCGTCTTGAGTTGGCTGCCTTCACATTTCAGGGTTAGATCCGCCGTTTCTAGTGACTATCGACCTATGCGCTTCGGCCACCTTATCTAGGTTTACTTTGTTTTGGCACAAACGAATCTATGTATTTCAAACCTGGTAAACGTACACAGCTTCTTGACACTTAAGTTACGTTTTCCTAGAAAGCGGTGAACCTATGTTACGGCCGTAATATGACGGTGAACTATTGTTGTTAAGGCTGTGGCCTAGCCACAACGTCTTGGGTTTATCATAAGCGCAATGCAAACTAATAACATCAAATTCTTTTAGTTGAGATTTGAAATATTAAAAGATAAACCAAATTTTGGATCTAGTTGGGAACTGACTCATGTTAACTGGCTGTTTGTAAATGTGGTTAATTAAGGAACCCATATCTGAAGATTAGAACCTCTTTTCTAAACCTATTACGAAAATTTAATTTTAAAAGCTGTATTCCAAAGAACTAGTTAAATAAAGAGTAAAAATTCAAACGGTTTGAATCAACAGTAATACACGATGTTGTGGACCGTGTTTTGGGGTAGGCTAGCAGATGGGGTGTCCTGAGGGATCAATGTAGGATACAGATGACTGCTCTTATTCAATGTGAAGCCACGGAATGTGATCTAACCTGACCCCAGAGTCAACTTTGCAGTACAGTACATTTCACAACACTTTGACAAACCATGGAGAATTCAACAGGTTAAAATAGTGTCGAAGTGTAAGATTGATTTGAAAATGTAACGTGAGGAGATGAAAATAGTGTGAAATCCCAAAGTTATCGGATAAACTAAGCACTTTGGACATTTCTGGTGATCTTTCGATACTTTCAAAACACCTTTAAAGTAAAGAAAACGTTTGAGCCTTTATTAGTGGAACTTTGCATAAGGAACCCACCCTAAAGTTAAACCATTTTTCTTAATATAAATCATGATTTAAATAATTTCTAGAATCACTTCGAGTTTCTGTCCTGGTTTCCACTATAAGTGTTGAACAGTAATTTTTCAAGTGAAATGATGGATAGTTCTCTGAAGGAGAAACTTTCATGACCAGATGTTTCTTATCTGCGGACTGAGGTTTATGAGAAAACTTCCTGTATTATTGATGCCTGACCACGCGCGATCGTTTTGTGAAATATTGTCTTAGAAAGTAATTCTGATCGTCACTTCTTGTACTTCTTCACTAATACAACTTTGAATGAGGCATATTACTACTTAAAAGTAGGACAATTTTCATGGTTATTTTATAATCAAATTAAGTTTAAATTATTGGTGTAATAAGGCTAGTGGCTAACATATTTTATATATTTTTCTTATTGTACTTTTACTTTGGTCGGGAATTGATGAGCTAACTCGGTGAACAAGTGTTCCATTTCAGTTGGGCTTACAAATTTAACCACACGGTGTAGTTAATCAAAACCATGTCCATCATTACATTGAAAATGTTGGTAAATACTACGACACGTTAAAATCACTAATAACATTTTCCACAAAATAAATGTTTTGAAGCACCAAGTATGAAGCTAAAGCTGGTGAAGATAACCTCGTTAAGAAGAAGGCTTACAAAGAAGCAATGAATGAAAACAAACAGGAACAAAACCGAAACACTTAGGGCAACCGAAACTTTCCTTGATGTATGATGATGGAACTCATTTTCTTGGCTTCTTCTTTACTCTCTACTTGCTAAAATATTGCATCGAATTTGTTCGAGTAATATTTTCTTCAAATATAGAGAACATTACTTTGTTGTTTGAACTGCTTGGTTTGAATTACCTCTGTTTGTGTGGGTATGATGACTCACCATGTTTTTGTGTGTTTGAGTTTGTCTGTGATCACACTGAGAGCAAAAGTTCACCGTCATATTACAGCCGTATTACGCCGCTTTCTAGGAAACCGTAGCTTTATACACGTAAAGACAGCTGCAATGTTTTGTCACTTTCTCTACTCTGTGTGCATGTCCACAGAAGAAGCAACACCTGGACATGTTACAGTAGAACAGCTGATCCGGCATGTATCTATCCACAGCTGGTCGTGTTCTAGGCTTGTTAACATAGCACGCATAATCGCTACACGTTAGTGTTCTGTCCATTGCAACGCATTTTACTACAGGCTACTTCTCAACTAGGGGTGGCTTAAATTCTTCGATTCATTGAAGTTTTTAACCTACTCAAAATAAGTTTATAGGTATACAGAGAGTTAAAAAAGGGAATTTTAAATGCCTTACATATGTACCAAACCCCCAGTGTCGTTGCGTATGGTCTTGCTTTATCTTTAGTAATTTTTCATTACTACGAGAGAGAAATTTTCGACATATAATTGGAAATTTAAAATAACGCTTATATATTTTTGTGCAAAATTCATGTAAAGTCAAATGTATTTGTAATTATTTTTTTTGGTTGGCCGATTATTACCTAAAACATTTTTGAATATTTCTTAGCGGTTGCTATTTTTAGCAGACAAACATACTAAACGTCTACATTGGCATATTTATTATGTTGTCAACTCTTAAGAATATAAGTTGCGCATATTTGTTCTGCCGAACTATGTTGATTTTCCTGTCTCAGCCATTCGGCATCTATGCGCAATCTACCTACCATAACATAATCTTTGAAATCACTAACTGTTTCGTGTGACACGTGTTGTTTTGTAAATCAAGTTTTTAGTGTATCTCGTTTATTGGCAGTTTAGCGGAAGATGATAGTAGTACGAATGTATTGTATAAAACACTTAATTCCTTCAGTCAAATTCGTTCAGTGGAGATTTGAAATATTAAGGATAAACCAAAATGGTGGATCTAGTGGGAACTGACTCATGTTAACTGGCTGTTTGTAAATGTGGTTAATTAAGGAACCCATATCTGAAGATTAGAACCTCTTTTCTAAACCTATTTCGAAAATTTAATTTTAAAACTGTTAATTCCAAAAGAATTAGTTTACTAAAAGGAGTAAAAATTCCAAACTGTTTGAATCCAACAGTACTACACGATGTTGTGGACCGTGTTTTGGGGTAGGCTAGCAGATGGGGTGTCCTGAGGGATCAATGTAGGATACAGATGACTGCTCTTATTCAATGTGAAGCCACGGAATGTGATCTAACCTGACCCCAGAGTCAACTTTGCACTGTACAGTACATTTCACAACACTTTGACAAACCACGGAGAATTCAATTGGTTAAAATAGTGTCGAAGTGTAAGATTGATTTTGAAAATGTAACGTGAGGGAGATGAAAATAATTATTGAAATCCCAAAGTTGTGGCTATCGGATAAACTAAGCACTTTTGGACATTTCTTGTGATCTTTCGATACTTTCAAAACACCTTTAAAGTAATAAAACGTTTGAGCCTTTATTATTGGAAATTTTTTGCATAAGGAACCCACCCTTTAAAGTTAAGCACTTATTTTTTAGCACTATGAATAATGATTCAAATGGTTTTAGAATCACTTCCAAGTTTCTGTCCTGGTTTCCACTATGAGTGTTGAGCAGTAATTTTTCAGAAGTGAAATGATGGATGGTTCTCTGAAAGGAGAAACTTTCATGACCAGATGTTTCTTATCTGCGGACTGAGGTTTATGAGAAAACTTCCTGTATTATTGATGCCTGACCACGCGCGATCGTTTTGTGAAATATTGTCTTAGAAAATAATTCTGATCGTCACTTCTTGTACTTCTTCACTAATACAACTTTGAATGAGGCATATTACTACTTAAAAGTAAGGACAATTTTCATAGTTATTTTATAATCAAATTAAGTTTTAAAATTATTGGTATAATAAGGCTAGTGGCTCATATATTTCATATATTTTCTTGTTGCTGTTAATGTTCCAACACAATTTTATATTGTTCGAAAATAAAGATTATTATATTATATTTTAATATGTTCAAATCAGTTCAAAATTTGTATTAAAGAATATCTTTTAGAAAGAGCTTGTTACTCTGTAGATAAGTTCGTGTTACATGGTAAGTAACAAAGCGTTATAATAATTTATTTTTAATGCACTTAAGTCAGAAAGAATTTTTGTTGTTTTATGTTTTTTAGTTGAATTATTGAATTGTTTTATTTCATCGCAAATTATTATTAGGTAAAACTTTTCCCCTTGAACACATCTAGATGTTAATTCTTAAGCTTTCGCGGCCGGTGTCATCATTGACTGAGTCTCAGACAGTCAACCAGCTACTGAGGATGACTCTCCACGTCGAGGTCGAAACGTTTAGCAGTATTTGTATTTCAACTGTGACGCGGTGTAAACCAGAAGCCTAAGATATTAACATCTAGATGTCTTACAAATATAAAAAAATTCGAATCAACCATTTGATCTTTCCCGAATTTAGCCTCATGATCAGTCGTATTTTATTGTAATTCCTAGTAGTTTTTATACACTCGTCAGTGATATAAAATGATTTTGCGATCAGAACCTTTTTGAGACGAGCTAGACTCCTTGGGCACTGGGTGATTTTAAATGCCTGGGACACTTTTAATCGAATTTAGTAAATGTTGACGACTCAAACTCCTGCCTATGAAGTTTATGAACAACCGTTATGTAACACTTTATTGAACGTATAACCAAAGATATAATGTTATGTTAAGTAGATTGCGCATAGATGCCGAACGACTGGGGCAGGAAAATCAACATAGTTGTGGCAGCCCAAGCACAGATAGCGCTGCGAGGGAATTATTTTAGAGTCTCAAGTAGAGCCACTGACGCACGCGCGAATTCGTTCTCGAAAATCGACAAACTCGAACATGTGGAGCCGAAATAGGCAGCGCTTTCTGTGCTTGGGCTCCGAACTATCTTGATTTTACTGCCTGAACCATGTGGCACCTATGCGCAATCTACTAACCATAACATTATCTTTGGTATAACGTGTAATATGTACGTGAGTTAGGAGAAACTCACGTCAACTCACAGACAACTTGAGTTGCGGTTCTGAAACACAGAATGCAGATAACATTACAACTTCAACATGTTAGTGTATACATCTCACACATTCACTTCAGACGTGAGTTTAAAATTTACAGGGTGTGTCAAAATCCTCCCATTTTCAAACGCGCTTTGGCATATTACAGTATTTTTTGACCTAATCAAGGATTTCCTCTTTACTCTCCCAAAGGTTTTCTGCCGTGTGACCCCTGATTTTAAGGCTAAAAAGAAGTTTATTTTTTCTCCTTGTGAACAGGAAGAACGCTAAAAAATGTTCAACGACAGAAACTTTTACTACCGTCAACAGCAAACTTCCAACCACGAATTCCTTTCCATGTATGAATTATTTGGTTAATGCCAGAATTTATTTAGAAAGCTATTTAAGCGGTTAAGCTATTTAAGGTCAATAGCAACACCCTTAGTGGAGGGGATTACGGATGTCATTTCAAGTTTCGTGTAGTTGTTGTAGAAGAGGATATGTCATTAGGGCACAAAAGGTTACGACCGTTGAGTTTATTTATCGAAATTAAAGTGAATTTTAATATTTCTTCGCAGTTAACTTTAAGTTTTCGAGTAGTTGGGGAGTTATGCTTGTAGGTGCACGCGCCACTGTCATGTTTACTTATAACAGCTGGTCATAACAACAGGGTATGTTCTCTATTTACCATTACATTAAGCTCATCACTCCGGTGGCGCGGGTTCGATCCCCGCAATCACCACTTACTATTTGTAATGTAACTATACGGTGGCGCTAGGTAAAGGTCGAGGTTGAGTGGTAGAGAGTGTTTAACTTCGCCTCGTTAAACAAGACAAACTTTTACCTTCTTTTACTTTAGTCGGAAATTAATGAGCTTACTTTGATACTTTTGATACTTTGATATCAACCGACCACTCTAGAGGGTATTTTAAGGTTAATATGGGATGAAGGGTGAGTGTAATGAGTGTTTTTGATGGATGATGAGTGTAGTCTTGTTACAAACTAGGGCCGACTGTTCCTAGATTGGGTCATTAATTAATAGCCCAATAACCAATGCATGGACCAACGGATAATGACTTCCGAATCACGGGAATGGCCATCGTGAAAGATCACTGCGCCCGGAAATGGAACCCGGGCTGATTTGGTGAAGCACGCACTTTACCACTGAGCTATGATTACCCCTCAGTGAACAAGTGTCCCATTTGAATTGGGCTTCTAAATTTAACCACACGTCGTAGTAAATACCAAAATCATGTACATCATTACATTGCAGATGTCAGTAAATACTACGACACGTTAAAAATCACTAATAACATTTTCTACAAAATAAAATGTTTGAAGCACCAAGAGATGAAGCTAAAAGCTGGTGAAGATAACCTCGTTAGAAAGGCTTACAAAGAAGCAATGAATGAAAACAAGCAGGAACAAAAACCGAAACGCCCAAGGCAACCGAGCATTTCCTTGATGTATGATGATGGAACTCATTTTCTTGGCTTCATCTTTACTCTCTACTTGCTAAAAATATTGCATCAAATTTGTTCGAGTAATATTTTCTTCAAATATAGAGAGAACATTACTTTGTTGTTTGAACTGCTTGGTTTAGATTACCTCTGTTTGTGTGGGTTGTATCCAATGTTTTGAAGATATTTGCGGAGTTCAAATGTACGAGATGTTTGTTTATTAGGTTTCCAATATTTAGAACCAACTTTTTAGAAGTGGGACTTTGGAAAAAATTACTACTTTAATTTGAATCTGTTCAACAGGTCTAGGTAACAGGCGATGGGGCTCGTGGCGTGGTCCTGCAATCCAGCTTCAAGGAGGTCAGGTTTTGAGGATGATATAAAGGAGTCACAACGCGGCTGAATACCCGCATCAATTCCCCACCATTGGTTAGAAAATCAGACCATCACCTTGTGGTTCGGAACTCACGTTAGGACGTTGGTCCTTGTATTTTATTGTGACATCCGTCATATCTAACAAACAGGACCTACTATAACATGCCTTCACATCTTAAACAAAGTTCAAATGAAATCAAAAGTATTGAAGATACCCTGAAATTTACAAAATCTCTTTAAAAAAAGCAGTGAACAAGGCCTAAATTCAACACAAAATTTCTTGAAGAACAGTGATGTAATTAAATATTCTGACACTACCATGGCGGAAACGCTTCTAAAGGATATCTTCAAGATATGCAAATGAAATAAGTAAGTATTTCTTTGGTTATTGGGCTATTAATTAAGAACCATTCTAGGAAGAGTTGCCTTGAACAAAAAGACTAATACACTTTTAACTCATTACTACACTATCAACTATTTAACCACTATTTGCATTAAATACTTTCATGAGAATGGTCGGATCTCAAATAGTAATTTAGTGATGGAACAGTCCTCAAAGCCTGTGTTGGTACTAAGGCCTGGACTAGGCTACATAAAACTTAACTAGTGTTAGACGTCCTATTCTAAAATCCTACATATGTAATGATTGTCCTAAATTGCAAACGTAACGTCAGCTTAGGCCTATAACCAGTTTTCGTGATTCATCGTGTAGGGAATTTTCCTACAGTCATGTGAGTGATTTTAATTCCTTTGTAAGGTAAACCTGATTCATTCACCAAAACTCTAAAGAGTTTCCTCTCCATTGGTGGTGCATAAATAGGTATGATTCACCGTTTAAGAAACATTCTAAAGGCTTGTTAGTTGTTTTAATTCCTTTGTTACGTAAACCTGACTCATCCATCAATTTCTAAGGAATTCCCCCTCCATTGGCTGTGCATTTGAGGTATTTTGTGTTCTCTGTTACAGTTGGTCGGTCTGCTTCACGGCTGTGATTGGTCGTCCGCTACTCTAAGCTAGTAACGGCATGCGTGACATTGCTTGATTTCTAATTTGCCCTTAAGATTTTTAAAATGTTTTGTGCGTGTTGTACTGTTGTCTCGACTTAATAAGTTTTAAAGAAAAAAATTAATGTTATTAGGTAATGGGTGACTGGTCAGCTTGCGCTGAATTATTTTTAGGCTAGCTCATTTCCTAATGTTTTAGGTTGCTTTTCACCTGAAGAAGGGAGTTAGATTCCAGATCCCGAAACGTCGTGTTCTTTTATGAAACTACTTCAGGTGTTGTGTAAGTCTTAGCTTTTAACATTTTAAGTAAACAATTAATGGTTCTACGCGTGTTTTCAATAGTAGATCTGAATCTAATGACCCATTCTAAGGAAGAGTCGGCCTTAGTTTGTAACAAGACCTCATAACTCATTACTACCACTCATCCTTCACCACATATTTGCCCAAATGCCCTCATGATAGTGGTCGGCATCTCAAATAGTGATTTAGTGATAACCCGGAACTTTCACCATCCTCACCAAAATTTCAAAACTTCCTTCAGGTGTTGTAAGTCTTAGCTTTTAAAATTTCAAGTAAACAATTAATGGTTCTACGTGTTTTCAACAGTAGATCTGAATCCCTAGGGGTTAAGTTGGAAATAGGGTTCTTATTTTTAAGCTACTCATAATTATAAAAGTGCATTGAACCAAAATTAAATACCAAAAGCTGAATTTATTTGTTGTCTCCATGATAATGCAGCTCTCAGCTGATGCCACTGTACTAAGTTCCCAGTGTCATGTCTGGTGTTGAATTGTCTAACTTGGCTAATGAACAAAGTTGTCAATGATAACTTCACTGACAGGAGACAATGGAAGTGTCACTTTGCTATTAGAGGGCCTGCTGTAGGTAACTAACTATTCTCTATAATGTTTGATTTAATGGACGCATTTCAACTCAGTCAATCTAAATAAATTAAATAAGACTTTTGTCTCTACATTGCAAAGACCGTAACTGACGTTAGAAAAATTCCTTAACTCTTAAGCTTTCGCGGCCGGTGTCATCATTAATATCTAAGGCTTCCGTATTACACCGCGTCACAGTTGAAATACAAATACTGCTAAACGGTTGACTGGCTGAGACAGCAACCAGCTACTGAGGATGACTCTCCACAGCGAGGTCGAAACGCTTAGCAGTATTTGTATTTCAACTGTTGACCGGATTTAGATAAATCTGACTGCAACGTTTTTAAGGCATATTAGTTCGCTAATAACTCAAAATCGGCTGAGGTTATGACGGTTAAACAATATATTTCATATCCATACAACATCCACATCATAAATGGCAAAGGAACCAACGTGGGCTCTAAAAACTTTTTTGGCTTTTTGAACCGCTTATAAGTCAAAATACTATGCCGGTGAAACTTTGTTTAAAATTTAAGCCCATCACGCAATGCGTCTTTAGCTATATTTTATATCCATACAATATCCACAAAATGAATAACAAGGGACCAAAGTGGACTCCAAGGCCATAGGTTGAAGCGAGGTTTTAAGCGGAGTAAATTAGAGTTAACATTAGTGATTTAGTGTAACGAATTGCAAAGAAAATTTATTCTATTCATGCCTGCGGCGCTTTAGCGCTAAGCTGCGTGTCGGCCTGGTTATGTACTAAAAGTTTAAAATGGCGAACTGATAGGGAAACAGTATAATTTACCGAACAACACAAACATTGATTTTTTTAACAATTAGGTAAATATAATCACAAAAATTCAACACCGTATTTTATCCGTAGCGTAACTTTTGTCAGCTAGTTACGGTACTAAAGCATACTAGGAGAAAAAGTCAAAATGTGACCTTCTTTCGTAATAAAAAGGTAACGTTTGTCTTGTTTAACGAGGCGAAGTTAGCCCTCTCTACCACTCAACCTCGACTTGTACCTAGTGTCCTAGCGGGGCTCGAACCCGCGCCATCAGAGTGATGAGCTCCGGAGTCGCGCGCGATACCAATCCACCACGGATCCGCTCAAAAGTTCGTAGGAAGTCGATTAAAAAAGGATGTTGGAAGTATTTTAGGTAAGCATTATTTTCCGCGTGTGCTATATCAGGTAATATTTCACCGGACTTCCTCAAAATTCCCGGTGTTTTTCCTCACCACACATTTAAGTAAAAAAATATATACTGACTCAAATACTGTATAAACAGTCACTCAACGCCCAAAACCGTATGAAATAAATGTGTATTTTACTCCTTACATAATGGCAAACGTTTTAACGACTAAACTATTTGATGGGACAGTTCAAATGGAAGTTATAAATATTTAAAAAAACTGTCAAACAAAAAACTCCTTGGTAAAATAATTTTTTAAAGAAATTGTGTGATATGTTTCGGAAAATAAGGCCATGATCACACACTTCAAGTTTTAAATATTTTAAGTTATGGATTAATCAATGGTTGCTACTTTTATACATTGTATTTGAAGAATTTGAAATGATTGTTATATAGGCATGAAGTTGTATAAACAAAAAACACCCTAGGTGAAATCAATTTCTTCATAAACATTTATTTTACCCAGGGTGTTTGTTTCATAGTATAAAACTGTATTTTATATCTATATAACATCTCTTGTCATCTCAAATTCTTCAAACACAGTAGTTATAAAATAATATGGATGTTAAGGAACGCAAATACAGTGGAACGATCTGTATGTTCCCACAAGAAAGTATGACGTTTGTTATGTTTTCATCAGCTGGTTTTGTCAGGTGAGGCAATGTTCTCGACCCAACAGAAAATAAACTCTACTGTTACTATTCCGAGCTCGGTTTCATAGTTAAAACTATTGAATTTATAGAAGTTCAGTTTTAACAGGACTCTTGATCACTGAGTTTAGCCCGCATTCTGGGAGCATCAACTCTAGAAGTGTTTAAATATTTGGTAAGCTCAAAAATTACTTCGCTTAACCATAAATACATATGCCTAAGTGTGTTAAAAAATTGTCGTTCATTCAAATGTTAAGGAGGGGGTCGGACTTTTTGGACACCCTGTATATTATGTATTATGTGATTTATACTCGTATTATGAAAATCCTCCTCTCGGTTGGTTCTCTTATATTTCTTATCTACTTCTAGAATATTCATATTCACTTCCATGCTTTAGTAATTTGATTGGTTTAGAGGAGGCGCTCTCCAAAATGTGATGTTTTCATAGCTACGATATGGAGAAAACCGCTCACTACTGCAAAATAAAAACAGGCCGACACGCAGCTAAGCGCTTCAGCGCCACTTACATGAGTGAATCGAATTTCCTTTCCAATTTTTTACTCTTATTCGCTAGGTAACTTTGGCCTGGTGTAGTGGTCAGCATAATTGCCCGGTTCAAGTCGCGGTTCAGTCCAAACAAATTTCATTGTCTTCAAATTTCTTTAGTAATAAATTAGCTTTAGCTTTTATATAAATTAAGATCTAAATATGTATATAAAACGTTGAAAAAAGCTCAAAACGTGTTCTAGGGGTAGTATCGGTGCTCATTTCATGGTCCCGGCCCATGCTAACGGCATGAATATCTCATTTTTTCCTAAGACTGGGACTCGTGGCGTGGTCCTGTAATCCAGCTTCATGGAAGACAGGTTTTGAGGATGATATAGTTCTAAAGCGGCTCAGATAGTCTCAGTGATCATCTGATGATACCCACGTCAACTTCCAGCAACGTCAACGTTAAGCCGTTGGTCTTTGTATTTTCATTGGTCATTGGGCTATTAATGAATGACCCATTCTAAGGAAGAGTCGGCCTTAGTTTGTTGAGACACACCTCATAACTCATTACTACCATTACTACCACTCATCCTTCACCCACATATTTGCCTTAAAATGCCCTCATGAGAGTGGTCGGCTATCAAATAGTAATTTAGTGATAAAGGTAATTCGATAATAAAAATTGCTCTGATTAAACAGAAAAGCCCTAGACCAAACCATCATATTAAAGAAACAACCACGAATCAAACTGTTTTACTAAAGTTTATTACATGCAAGACTCGTACCGTATATATGGTTCAAGTGTCGATATTCACTAGCGAGGAATATTTATAAAAGTTGCCATTCCAGGCGGATGATGGATGTGGAGAATTTGATACCATGTGCTCAGGTGTTCAGCGACCAAACTTTCCCAATCACTCTCAACTTCTTACTGTGTCAATTTGTTTCAATACATTTTACACCAAAACTGACATACGGAGCTTGTTCAGAAGATGTAAAGTATAATATAATATATAGTTTTAAGTTCTAAAGAATAACAACTTACCAACTGACATATGGATTTAAAGTTTGTTGTTTACCCAATTCTTGGATATTTTTTAAATTATAAATTTTTGTAACCGCCTCGTTGCGCTGAACACGAATCTTCAAGTCTCGTTTTCTTATCTTGTTCCGTTCGAAAGCCATTCACGAAAACCCGTCAATAATTTGAGGTGCAAGTGTTTTCCATAAGCATGAGATTTTGGATCGTTTTGGGGAAACAATTTGTGGGAAAACACTAATCTTAATTTTAGAATAATAAAATAATATAAAAATAAAATTAAAGTTTGAATATTAATTAAATTTAAAACAAAATTATTACACAGTTAATTGCAGATCTTAGGAAATTATTATTTAGAAAGCGCCTTCAAAACGTCACCGCAACATACAAACATTTGTGAATGTTAAAAGCGTGACAGTTTTGCAGGCGTTTTGCTTCTTTAATTGTTACATTATACTGAGATACATCATTCATGTTATGAGAGCAAATAAAATAATTTAGCAATGTAAATTATATATAGTTAGCTTAAGAAGCTTGTTGTCCTAATAAAAATAGCAAAACTACAAAAATATATAAAAATTGTATGGTGCGTGATAGTGAACAAAGTAAGAACTATGTACCCTTTGAATAAAATTATTTTAATAACACTACCGGTTTCAGAGATGACTCCATCTTCGGGTGTGTATACAAATATTGAAGCCTTAAAATATTTGTCAACAAAAACTAAAAATCAAATGATGCTTTATATTTTCATTGGGATAAAGAAAGGCTAAAGCCACCAAATGGTGTAAAAACGCGTATTCCAGAACCCTCCACCCTGACCACCGGTATGCGCCTTCCACATGGTCAAGGTTGCATTTTATTGGGGAGCCAGTCCGCTCCTGCTCTGAAGAAAAAAAGTTTAAGCTAAGTTCTTCCAGGAAGCGGTGATCGAGCGCTAAAGCCGAAATATGATAATACACTTTCATTTTCATTGCAATCATATGGGAGCGGCGAACACTCTCTAGAAAACACTCCCATATGATTACATTAAAAACAAAAGTCTTCCACTTTCTAAAGCTATTGCAACTCTCCATTCTTTATACTACGTAGAAACCTTGTCAACATCACATTTCATTATTCTTTCTGATTCGAAAAGTGTTTTGCAATCAATTAATAACTCTAATTGCAACCCTTATAAATCTCTCAATAGTGCTTGAAATCAAAGAAATACAGTACCTCTATCTTACTTCTCAAGGTTATGAAGTTATATTCTTATGGATACCATCTCATTCTGGTATTTTAGGAAATGAAAAAGTTGACTATATTGCGAAAAATGCCAGTACCTTAAATCAAAATTATAGTCCGTCTTACTTTGACATTAAAGCTCTTTTAAAACAAAAGGCTAACAAACTTTGGCAAGACTCATAGGCCTGACATCTAACTCCGAGGGTTCTAAATTATCTTCATTGAAAAGATTGTATTTACCCCTCCTTGGTTCAAAAATATTTCCATAAGAAGAAATTTGATTACACTTTTATGTCGAATATTTGCCTGCAAATTGTATGAAAAATCCCGAAATTCTCTCTACAACACACTAACAAATCTCCATATTCAACTACCAACACAAATTTCAACCTTACTACATAATCAAGACCATAAAGTTTGGAAGGCAGTTGCAGAATTTGTCGTCAGAGAAAATATAAAATTATAAAAGATGTAAGAAAAATTGTTTGATGTATCTAAATTTTTTGTAAGCTGGCTTGTTTTGATGTTTTATCTAAATTCATAATAAAGAATTTAAAAAAAAAAAAATAGTTTTACATTCTCCTATTAAAAGTGTAAAAAAAACAAAATTAAAAGTTATTCTTAAGTTATATTACTAATACAACATCGACTTGGTATGTATCGTAAGTTGAATACAATGAATAATTGTTACCTATTAGTTTACAAACATGAAACCACGTCGCAGATTTGTCGCGCAAACAAAGGAACAAGGAACACATTTCCGCGCAAAACGCTGCAATTTGTCAACAGAAGCTTTGTTTCTTTGAAATCTATTTGTTTTACTTAATATCCGTATCTTTTTGTTTAAATTCACACGGAAACGTACAATAAATAATACTCAAAATCATCAATTGTATTTAGTATACAGGGTGAGTTTTATATGTCCCCCCACCTAACTTTTTGAAAAGAAAAATTTTGAAAACCTTTAGGAATGTTTTAATAGGGTCCTGAAGTTTTTTTGACGTACTTTTCGTTACCCACTCACCACCCAAAAACCGGGGGATAACTAATCTTTTTCAATACGAACACCCACCTTAAAAGGGTATAAAACCAAACTCATTGATACCATTAAAAAGATTTTACGACTTTCCTGTACAAAATGGCGGCTCAAAACGTTGTTCATTTTTTAAGCAAATAAATGGACGTTGACGCTATATTTTTAAACATTTTGAAAAATACAGATCTAGTTTTTGGGTACTCAAAGACTTAAAAAAATATGTTACAAGATACATTTTTCAAATTTTTGAAAATTGACAAACTTTGAAAAAAGGGCAGTTTTAAAAGTTAGCAAAATTTATCTTGTAAAATATTATTTTAAAGATTTTAGTACCCTAAAACTAAATCTATAATTTGTTTACAACATTTTGAAAAATATAACGATCTGCTTAAAAATCTGGAGTTGAAAAGTGATGGTGAAAACATAGACGATGTTCGTAGCCGACGTTTTTGGTTATTAAAGCAGATATCATAATCAAACTGTGTCCACGCTCAAGGCTTAGTGGGTAGGGCACGTATTGCTGTGTGCGAGGTCGCGGGTTCGATTCCCGGCGCAGGCACTTGGGGTTGGACCGCTTTTTCCAGAAGCAATTTTTGTGATCCCTCAAACGCAAGGTTAGGTAAACTAAGGAAAAATGAGCCTTCAGTGTAAAAATCCTATGGGCCGCAATGAAATGTTCACCCTGTATCAATCATAAAATGACAGACTTGGGCTATTAATTTATGACCGATTCTAAGGAAGAGTCGGCCTTAGTTTGTAACAAGACTACAACTCATAACTCATCAATACCACTCATCACACTCATCCTCCACCACATATTTGCCTTAAAATACCCTCATGAGAGTGGTCGGCATCTCAAATAGTGATTTAGTGATTTAGACTTTCTTCTAAATTCAATATCAATATAGTTAAAATGTGCAAAATTCCCCTAGATCACTAAAACTGCTCCGATTGTAAGAGTTGCCACAGAATGGACATTAAGGAACTGTGAGGTGTCCCAGGGGACCAATGAAGGTTACAGACGACCACACTTATTCAATGTGAGGAACAGTTTGGCCCCAGAGTGTACTTTTCAATCGGCTCTAAACTTTACTAGTAACTATTAGTGAATTTCCTTTGGAGATAGGATATTCATGCTATCAGCATGATAGTACCCAGGTCCGGGACCATGAAATGAGCACTGATCCTGTCCACCAGAACACGTTCTAAGCATTTTTCCAAAACTGTAGAGACATATGTATAAATGTGCATCATCTCTACAGGTCACATTTTCGTCAATTTTCATAATATTTAGAACAAATGTCTCTTTTGTAAATATTTCGATAAAGTTCGTTGGCCAGCAAAATCAGACGTCGTCTCATACAAATCTAGTAAAGATAGTAAATTATTTTTTTTCTTTATTATTCTTTAAATACAACATCAAGACAAGCCAACACAAAAATTTAGATACATCAAACATTATTCTCATATCACTATAATTTTATATTTTCTGATGACAAAATTCTGCAACAGCCTTCAAACATTGCGGTCTTGATTATGTGTAATTGAAATTTGGTTGAAATTTGTTAGTTGGTAGTCAATTCATGACAATTCAGAAACATTCGATGTGTAATTTAATATGAAATATTTAACGGAGATCAATTTTTCAATAAGATAATTCTAAATCATAAAACACTGTATAAAACATGTGTTTAAGAGTTCAAAATAATTTATTATTGTCCATTTTCGTTCCTTAGCAACCTAACTTTTATTAATTAGTAAACTTCAAGTCTATGATATGTAGAAGGAAGTATTTCACCATTCTTCTTAATTACTAAAAGAATCTTGAAATTTGAAGAGACAACTAACATTAACACTGGGAATTGAAGAACAAATGTGAAAATATTGCACTACAACGATGAAAATACATGTTCACGATCAAGGATTCATTGGAAAGGCCCGAGCAGTCAGAGGAAGACACCATCCAAGTACGTGTTGACTTCATCACAATTCACAGAGGAAGGAAAAGGATGCGGAGAAGATGAGAACAAGAAGAGCTCCAAAGATCGTCTCGTCAGCATTTGTGTAAGTTTTAGGGTTAAGGCACTTTATGTACATTGTGTAGTTTTAATAGTTAAGTATTAGTAAAACTGTCATGCAATTGAACAAAACTTAGATATACATGAATACTTAAAATTGTCCATTTAAAATGGTTATTATAAAAAATTGGGAAAATTATTCTTTAGACTAAAAACCGTTTTAATAAGATATTTAGGAGAGGGTTTCCGAGTCAGGGTTTAACGCTAGTCCAGGTCTAAATGCCGGTTTTAGACCAGGTCTAAAATACACAGAAAAGATCGCTAATCATTTCTACGAGTAAAACCAACACTAAAAATTCCTCCCTTTCAAGTAACAGATTGGGAGCAAACTACTCAACACTATTGAAACGTTCTGAGTTATGTTAACTATACTTCCCAATAACACTCTCTCTATCAGCATTAACACATCTCAAACCACAGATTGATATGAAAACAGCTGATTCCAGTAGACAGTTGAACATAACCTGTCCATTGTTTCGATAACTGTACTAATGAACAAAGTTGTCAATGATAACTCCACTCGTAGTGTCACTTTGCTATTAGACTGTCTAAAGTTTGAGTGGTTGTCACTACTGTAGCTCATTAGATGAGATATTCCATTGAAACCGACCTAGAGTTAGACACAACAACCGGTTTGTTCGGTTCCCTGCTAGTTATTGTGGGTCGGTAAGATAGTTTGGTCAGACCAATCACAGTTCGGTGATCAGGGGTTCGGAAGAGATTGAGAAAGTTGGTTGGTTGTTGAACACCTGAGCTTTGTCATCAATCATTTAGTCGAGTGTCGGTTACGTTTATTGCTTGAAATATTTTATTTAAGATTCAAGAAAAATAGATACTGCTTTCACAAGATAAAATACTGGCTGGTATATTAAATTCGGGCCAAAAGAGAAAGCGTTTAAGGTGAAAGCAATATGTACAACAACAACAAAATGTACGCTATACTTCATATTGACCTTGGGTAAAGTTTTATTGCACTAATCTTAGAATTGGTTATTCATTATCAGTCGGGCTGGCGAAAACCGCGCGTTTTATTGATTCAAAGGTACCTTCGGTGCCTTAGTCAGGAAGGTGGAATAGGGATTTCTAAGAGAAACTTGCAACATGCACTTCATGTAAGAATATCTTTGAAGACTATTGCTTATATTGCGTAATTCTTGCGTATTTGCGAGGAGATTCTTCGACATTTTAAACAAACTAAATCAACTTTTCACTGCCTTTTTAACGGGCAAAGTAGGCGACACTTTGGAATTGCGTAAATTATTGAAGGCCTATGAGCTATATGGTAACCATGCATGTTTTGTAAATGAAGAAAAATAAAGAAATTTATTATTATGGTTACTGTACAAAAAACTTACAAGCACAATGGAAGCCTGTTTCAAGGGTATCTCACTCAAAAGGGAGAGAGATGAATATGTTGTATTTTCAAGTATTTTGAAACTGTGCTGGTTGAAAACCTTAAACCACTTTTCTAACACCATATTTTAATGGGTTTCAATTATGTATATTTTTAAAAACAACTAATTCTTCGAAATTTTAGCAAACTAAATCAACTTTTCACTGCCTTTTTTAACAGGGCAAAGTGGTGACGCTTTGAAATTGGAGGTAAATTATTGAAAGACCTATGAGCTATAGGTAAACGTTATGTTGTCCCGCATATTAATTTAAAAAATGTAACAACACATACATAAACACATGTATATTATTGTCTTGACGCAAACAAAATCACCTTACTTATAACTAAAAACTCTACAAGTATCCTCTACATTTGGAAAGTACAATAACCGTGAACTTTACTTTCACGTAACAAAGAGAAACATAAAGGAAAACAGGGACAGGACAGATGAGGAAATTAGATGGGTTTTATGTGTCCGCAGTGAAGAAAGAATGTTGTGTTTTCATCAACCACCGCCAGACTGCGACACTGCTGCAATCTTCCCGCCAGAAATACACGTATATTTATTTTAACTTGTTTCTGAATTCAATTTCCTCCTCCCATTGGTTTTATATTTAGAAAGACTTAGTTATGTTTGTTTTAATTTCAACTAAATGTTTAATGTTTAACGTTACACTTCCTCGGATTACTCTAAATAAATAAATGCGTTTATTGCATAACATTTTATTGAATGTATTGCAATCTTTAGTCATTTAAAAATAGCTCTAATTGCTCAATCATTCTTTCATCAAAATCCCTTTTAGACATGCAGTTTTACAGTCGCGTTCCCTTTTACCAAAGATAATGTTATAGTAAGTAGCTTGTGCATAGATGCCTAATGGCTGAGTTGCGGCAGCCCAAGCACAGATAGCACAGCGAGGGAAACAAACACAATACCATACGTATGGTATGTCGGCGTCGGATATTGTGACTTGTGGTGTATGGTGTGTTATCAAAGATAATGTTATGATAAGTAGATTGGACATAGATGCCGAATGGCTGAGGCAGAAAAATCAACATGATTGCGGAAGCCCAAGCACAGACTGCGAGAGAATTCTTTTAAGAGTCTCTCAGGTATAGAGCCACTGACGCACGCGCAAGTTTGTTCCTTCTGGAAAATCGCACTATTTGGTCACATTTAAATCACATCAACATCGGACAAACTCGAGCATTTGAGCCAAGGGGAGAAGGTTGTGAGAAGCAGCGCTAGGTGCTATCTGTGTTTGGTTCCCGAACTATGTTGATTTTGCTGCCTGTGGCCATGTGGCATCTATGCGCAATCTACTTACCACAACATTATCTTTGCATATAGATTTTTAAGAGTGCGCAGTAAGGCGATTTTCCACTTTCTTATTTTTAAACCGTTACATAAATCCAAAAATCGAAAAAATTTGATTTTAAAACGTTGTTTTATTGTTAATTTTTAAGAAGGTATTCATAGCGAAGTCACTGCAGTATATTGTCACCTTTAAAATGAAATGTATATCAAAATAACTGTGAATATAATGGTAGCGTGAGATGTTTAAGAAACTGTAGTTTTTACATTGTTTTTATGGGACAAAAATCGTTTTGAGTACTCTTAAGAGTTTATCTTCCTCAAATTACTCTTAAGTTGCAGATTACGTACAATAATGTACAAGTACAAAGTTTATGGAAAAAGGTGGCGTTTCAGTAATATTTTGGTACAGTTTTTTTATCGGGTCATTATACTTCCTGATTAACTTGTTTATTTTGTTGTAATTAGAATGTTTATTCCTATATTTCTTATATTTATTTTCTTATACTACTGATTTTCATATACTTCCTGATTAACTTGTTTGTTGTGTTGTAATTAGAATGTTCATTAACTTCATTTCTACATTTCCCATATTGATTTTCCCTTCACGAACATTAATTTTCTTTTTGGGCACCAACAAATTAAAAATTCACAAATAAATTAAAATACAAAATGTCTTGAACATTAGGAGACAACTTATTATACCACGTGTCCCGTTTGAAACAGGCCGGAGTTTCTTTCCAGTATGTTAAGAGAGCAAAAATAGCAATTCTACTTTTGCAGTAGAAAGAGGTTTGAAATTAATTAATTTGCCAAATTACATTTTACAGTCACAAATGAAAGTACTGAGTAAATGCCAGAAGGGTTTCGTAATTGAGTTGGTGTAGAACATTGCGACAAAACTGTTTTATTTTTCTGAAAAGTGTTTTTCTTGACAATTGTTGTAAGCTCCATCGTGTCACCAAGCCAGTGAGACTTGAAGCGCTGTTGTATACACAAGTGGTATTTTTTTTAAGAAAACCCGCTCCAGGATTAGACCGAGTATATGGTAAAAACTGTTAATTTAAAAAGGTAAAGTTGTCTTGTTTTAACGAGGCGAAGTTAGGACTACAAAGTCCTCTCTACCACTCAACCTCGACCTTTACCTAGCGTCACCGTATAGTCACATACAAATTGTAGAGGTGACTGGGAATCGAACCCGCGCCACCGAAGTGAGTGCGCGCGCGATGCAATACCACGGATCCGCTACAATTTAACTGTTGTTAATTTTTATATATTTAAAGTTTGTTGTATGTTAGGAGAAACTTGTACATCAAACATTTAAACATTTATTGAGGTCTTGTACAATAGGTGTGTTGACCTTCATAATACAGTAATTATATATATAATTTTGACACATACTAAATTTTAAAATTATAAAATCCCGGTACCGGGTTTGGCCATTAAATATAGTTGTAAAAATTATATTTATCTAGTAAAAGTTGTCTTGAAAGTAAAGTAGTGAAGCCTTATCTTGGTAATGAATAGCCTATTCAATTTGAACTACCAATGAACTCACCCACACTATAAAATGCTTTTGTTTTAGCTTTCTTATCAAGAAATAAATAAATGTAATTTAGATTTAACAATATGTAGACCTAAAAACCATGAGTTACCACACAACTTTAGCTATAAGATCATTTAATAAGTTGCCAAACACATGGAAACTGTTTTCAAAATCAATTTGTAGACAAAGTGTAAGCTTAGCCTAAATAATCCTTTTATAATTTAGATGAATTGTCGTATGTATCTGATAATTTAATGTGAAATATGTAATAATGTAAATGATTTAAATCAATTTAAAATGTCCATTATTGTCCTGTCCATTCTAATATTTATTGTTCCATGTTTGAATTGGTCCCAATTCAGTTTCTTGAATCCCCATTGTCATTACAACAAATTCTGTAAACTCTAGAGTTAATGTTACTAAATTGTAAAGTAGTTTGTTGGAATTACTTGAGTTGTTCTGTAAAACAAAACCTTCCAAATAAAGGCATTTTGTGTATTATTATATATTTAAATGTTATAAGAGTATTGTCATGGAAATTTCAATTATTGTTAATTAAATCTTTAATTTGAGTATTGTGATTTATATATTTTTAAAACTTAGTAACATTATGTAATTGTTTTCTTCTTTGATTGATAACTTGTTGTGTAACTTATTTATTTATATGATGTATTTGTAAATAATTTTAAATCTTTTAAAAATGTATCATGTGAAAAAGACAGATAACGAATTATTAATATTATTTGATGATTCGTTACCAGGGTTACTTGTGATAATATATGTATTAAAACATAGTACCCTTCAGAAGTTGAACTAATTTGCGGACATTTTCTATCGTTAGGTAACAAAAAGGGATCAACTTTCGGCGTGTGACCAGTCAAAAAACAACATGTATGTTAAGTCAAACAACAAATTAAATCTTAGAATTTAGGAATAGCCTAAATCAAAACTTCACAATAAACACAAGTATACACTATGAAAGTAAACTGAGTCACCGGATTAAATTAAACTAATTATTAAATGTTCACTAACTGAACAGGCGAAAAACCTAGACTAACTGGTTGGCCGGTGACAGGCAATCACACACATAGCAACAGGCTAGCCAACTGTAACAAAAAAACAAAATCCCTATTTATGCTTAGCCAATGGGAGAAGGGGCTTACGAGTTAAATTCTCTGTGGCCTGTTTTGCGTCCTTAATACCATGCTATGAGTTTTTTTAGTTGTTCCTTGTTGAACAACTATTCCCATTGGCTGGGCAACAATAGGGATTTTTGTGTTTCTTTTTACAGTTGGCTAGCCTGCTGCTGTGTGCTGCCACCGGCCAACCAGTTAGTCGGGTTAGCTCGTTCAGTTAGTGGACGTGTTTTGCGGTTTTGAATTTACTCCGGTGACTTGTTTACTTTCATAGTGTGGCTTGTGTTTGTAATATTGTAGTTTTGTTTTCTCTAGGCTATTCTAAATTCTAAGATTTAATTTGTTGTTTGACTTAACAACTACATGTTGTTTGGTAGAGTTTGACTGGTCACTGGACTACTTTAGGCTAGCTCATTTTCTAATGTTCTGTGTTATGTTTTAGGTTATTTTCACCTGAAGACGGGATCAGATTGCAGATCCCGAAACGTCGTGATCCTTTTTGTTCACTAACGATGGAAAATGTCCGCAATAATAGTTCAACTTCTGAAATCCTCCCATCGTCAACAACAAACTTCAAACAAAGAATAGTACCCTTTTTCAAAAATCATTTATATTTTTGAAAAAGGGTACTATGTTTTTATGTTTCTATATATATTAACGAATTATTAATTTATTTATTTAATTGTCATAGGATAAAATTTAATAGCGAGGTTCGAAGGTTCAACAATATTATCGACTCAATTGTTAAAGTTAGAAGCATCAGGTTTTATAACGGACAAATGTTCACAAAGATCATAATGAAACAACGGTTTTGAAAATTCTTCCTTGTTGTTCAAAATTAACACAACAATAATTGCTGATAACATAAAATTACAATGTAACCAATATGAATTAAAAGACGAGTTGTGTGTGTCCATTCTTTTAATTGAACCGTGTTTGCTCATTTCGTCATATTAGACTAATAGAACATGTTGTACACACAAAGGTTATTGAGATTTTATTACATTAAACAATTGAACAATACCATTGTTTCTGAAGCTACTGGACGGTTATTAAAGTACAGTACATAAAACACAATATCTTTTCACAATATATTACTACTAATAACTAGTTTCTGGTAATATAGTAACGTCTGATAATTTACTTTTTAGCGAATTTTCTTTGAAAATATTGCTATTCATTTCTCTTGCCAAATAGAACGAAACGTCGTAGAAAGGTGCGGTTTGCAGTTTTTGTTTGTTTCCAGCACCTCCTGAGTCAAATGGCAAAACTTTATATAAATAGATTCATTTCTTCTATACACAGTAAATGAAAAAAGCAAGTAGTAGTTCACATATATATAAATATGTGTGTGACCACTCTACAAGTCACATTTTTGGTCCGATCTTCACGAAATTTGAAACAAATGTTCCTTCTGCAAATCTCTAGGTTATGTTCGTTAACCAGCTATATCGGACAGTCCGTTTCAAAATGGTGGCCATTCAAAGTTGGGTTTTCGTTATAAAATTGTAGCAATGCCATAAAGTTACACAAAGTTTACTCTGTATTGTAGAATTTTACTTTCTTAATCGATCAAAACAACTCCCGTTGCTCTAGAACCGTTTTAAAGTAATTTCTGTTTAATTATTTAATCCGAATTTCTGCACTTTGGCATTCAGAGCACTGGGCATAAATTAAGCTTTTACGTAACTTACTAGCCTATGTTTCCTTGGATACAGAAAGTAAAAAGGTAAAGTTTGTCTTATTTAACAAGGCGAAGCTAGGACAACAAAGTCCTCTCAGCCACTCAACCTTGACCTTTACCTAGCGTCACCGTATACTGAATAGTCACATTACAAAATAATGTAAGTGGTGACTGCGGAGATGGAGTGTATAAAGGAATTTTGTCTAAATAAAATGGAGGAATGAAAACTTGTTCTGTTTTATTGGAAATTCGCTAAGATTCACAGTAGCGCTTCTGGCTACGTGTCGGCTATGTTTTGAATTGTTTTATATTCTCAAAAGACAAATTGAGTTTTCGATTCAAACAGTCGGAGAGAAACACCAGATTTATGAGAGCGCAGCAGTAATTGAAAACAAGAGAGACTTTTTTTTCTTCAAAATTAAAACTAAATGAATTAGCAAATGATGTTTTACTGTTTCAAATGGACGAGCTGAGTTGCCCAAGGGTTTCCATAATTGGTTTTCAAGAACACAGTTTTAAATTATTGTTCTAAAGTTTTTTTCATGAAACGTAATTTAATTTGGCACACGCGTGCATGTAGGGTGGGGCAAGCGTTCCAATGTCGTTACGTAATGAATGATGTTTTGATATTTTACCCGCTGCATTGTTGAAAATACAGTAACAACATTAACTTTAATGCTAAGGACGAAATTTAATTTGGAAATTTTAGTTGATCCGCCAGTTAACTTAGACACGGAGTTAACTGCCGACTGTTAGCTGAGACGGGGTTCGAACCTGCGAACGTTGAGCCTACTCTTCCGCTACCGACCCAGCTACCACGCCGGCAACATATAGGACTTTGTAAAAGTTAAGTGGATTTGCTTGTAATTTCGCAACCGGACAAGCAAAGGTGTTATCGGTGTGTTACAAGGTGTGTTGAAGGTGAATAAATCACTAAATCACTATTTGAGATGCCGACCACTCTCATGAGGGTATTTTAAGGCAAATATGTGGTGAAGGATGAGTGTGATGAGAGGTAGTAATGAGTTATGAGGTGTAGTCTTGTTACAAACTAACGCTGACTCTTCCTTAGAATAGGTCATTAATTAATAGCCTAATGACCAATGGCTTAACGTGACTTCCGAACCACGCAGGTGATGGTCTGATATGTCTAAACGATGGTGGGAGTTGATGCGGGTATCATCAGATGATCACTGAGACTATCTGAGCCGCTTTAGACCTATATCATCCTCAAAACCTGACCTCCATGAAGCTGGATTACAGGACCACGCCACGAGCCCCAGTCAATAAGAATAAATGTACTTATACTTATGATTATAACTTATACACTCCAATGAAACTTGAGGCAGGGACCACTACCAGACTGGGAGAAACAGAACAGTAGTTCATGAACGTTTGCCTTACCAGGTTTACTTCGTCAACAAGGAGAAAGACACATTTTAGACACCAAATCACAGAGATTGCTAATTAAATGTGCATTTAATAAAATATGTATTTATTTATTTAGAAAATTTATACTATTAATGTACGAGTTCCCTTATGATTTTTTTCAACCCAGTAAGTTGGTTGGTTTTTAAACAAGCTATAACTTCACTACCATACACCTTTGATAAGTGTCTTTGCCTTTTTCCTTTGACAACCCAATACACCTGAAAATATAAAAACTAATACGCTCAGAAACAAACCCATATCAAAGCAACGTTAATCTCATTATTCCAAACAAAACATATTAATTACCTAATGAAATTAAAACACTGTACATTATGTAATTAGTGTAACAACTACTGTCAGCTTTGATGTCAATTATATGCTGATATGATCTGTGTCATTAGTAAGATTATCATTAAATTGTATAGAGCCAACTCGATGATGATTACGTTTAAAACCACCTGTTGTAATTCACAAATAAAAGTTTGTATTACTAAATTAAAGAGAATGTTGCAAATAGATATATTTCTCAATTGTATAGAATTTCTAATAAAAATTCTCGCTTACTATTTAAAATAGGACTTTTATCTGAATATTGAAATGAATCCATCGATCTTTGGTTATTTGGCTTTTTATACTTTGCGAAAACCTAAACTTGCGTTAAAACAATTTCTGTCCGTCTGTAACGTTTTGAAACCATTTTGGAAGCTTATAACTCAAAATTGGCTGGAAATATGGTGATAAAAATTCATTTAAGGATTTAGACCATTACGCATTGTGTCTTTAGCTATATGTATTTCATATCCATACAATATCCACACAATAAATGGCAGGTGACCAAAATAGGTCAAAACGTTATTTTGAAGCTGAGTTAATCCCCCCCTCAGACCGCACTGTCCACTCTCACGTCCTGGCCCCGTCAAGTAGTCAGTAGCTATCTTCACAATGGCTAGGAAGGGCTTATTCATAACACTGGCATACTGTTCCTTAGTAATAAACTAAACCCCACTCCCCACATTTCCCACGGGTTGTAGCGATATATTTCACTATATCACTTTATCACTATTTGAGATGCCGACCACTCTCATGAGGGTATTTTAAAGGCAAATATGGTGAAGGATGAGTGTGATGAGTAATAGTAATGAGTTATAAGGTGTATTCTTGTTAAAACTAAGGACGACCCTTCCTTAGAATGGTCATTAATTAATAGCCAATGACCAATGGAAATATAGGACCAACGGCTTAACGTTATTCCAAACCACGCAGGTGATGGTCTGATATGTCTAAACAATGGTGGGAGTTGATAGTGGGGGTATCATCAGATGATCACTGAGAGTATCTGAGCCGCTTTAGACCTAGCCTATATCATCCTTAAAACCTGACCTCCACGAAAGCTAGATTACCAATTTTCATAAAATTGAACCTCATCACTACATTATAACAGCCATGCGAAGAACGAGTACGTCAGCTAGTCTTGTCTAAGAGATCATGAAATGGCATCTAAAGAAGGAAGTAATGCTTTGTGACATTACTAACTGCTACACT
The DNA here is from genome assembly GCA_018831715.1 of Matsumurasca onukii. NCBI lineage: Eukaryota > Metazoa > Arthropoda > Insecta > Hemiptera > Cicadellidae > Matsumurasca > Matsumurasca onukii. Next base: position 6,570,730 of record CM032063.1, on the reverse strand, counting down.
TTGATCAGTTTATTAAATACTTGTTCTCAAAGGTGAAGACAGACGCTGATAAAGTTATAGGACTAAATTTATTACAACCAATGAAAAATTAAATATATTTGTGTCAAATCCGGTTCTTATCTGTCCGGGAGATTTATTGAATTCTTTTATTGACGTTTAAGTGCATTGTTTCCTGAATTCGGAATGCTCCGGCTGTAGTTCATAATACGAGAAGTTGGTTTTTAGAATTAAATATTGTTATATTCGAGAATTGGTGTTGCCTTGAGACTTCCAATGCTCTTAAAACCCATATTAGTACAGGGTGTTTTTAAACGCAACCCAACTTTCAAACTTTAGTAAGTCATTCTTTACGACTATAAGTCGTAAATTATCATGGTTTGTTCACTTCAATACCTATCAGATGGTATGTATTGCTGGAGTAATATAGTGGTTTTGATTTGCATTTTGACGTTATTGTAAAATAAACCAATATTTTTGCAAAGATCAAAAGTGCTTATTGTTGAAGAACACTGGAGCAAGATAATATTTTTGTCAAGATGCGTTTAAGATCAAGTATCCAGGCGTTGGTAGGCTATCTGCTTTTGTAGTTGCAAAATTTTAAAAGATTTTTTTGGGAGAATTTTTTAATCCAACCCTAACATTGTCTGTCACTTCTTCATTCAGTACAGTCCGCCTTCTGTTATGTTTCCCGTTCCCTATAGAACCTATTTCGTTAAAACTTTTTACAAATATGTGAATTTTAGATTTGTTTGGAATTTTAATACCTATAAACTTGACCCCAAATTCCTCTTGACGAAATTCTCAAGTGTTCTTCAACAATAAGCACTCTTTGCTAAAAACCATGATTGCGTTTATTTTACAATAACATCAAATTAGCAAATCAAAACCATTATATTACTGCAACAATACATACCATCTGATAGATATTGAAGTGAACAAATAATATTAATTACGACCATAAGCTTTCGTAAGAATGACTTACTAAAAACTGAATTGAGTTACGTTCCCACCTATTTCATTTATCTGACGACAGGTTACACCACTGCACCCAGTGAGGAATGTATTATTCTTCACGATTTTTAAATATATAGATACTTTGACTGGATTTGACCAGGCAATTTTCTTTAGTTCTTCGACTAACCTTAAACAAAAACAACTCTTACTCAAATATATGCGGGTAAAATACCTATATGGGACCCTAGACTACAAAATAATATAAACCCACGTTCTTAATTTTCACATTTTAAACCGTTTAAATTGATGTGCAAGAAGACTTAGGTAAACATATCACAATGTTATACGTAACTTTGGACTTACCCATTGTAGAGCTGCATGAAGGTTGTCCTGTACCGATGAACGAATCGAAAACCTGAAAAAAGTTCTAAATTAGATAATAATTCAACAACCATTATACTGGTCTCAACATGATAACAAAATGAGTAATCAAAACAATATCCCAATCGTTCCCACAGTTTTAGTTTAATTTCGCTTATTTGAATAATTATTTATTTTCATGTTTATTTAGTTTAGTAGCCCTCTCTTTGAATTCCATTTCCGAAATAGAATTTATTACAACATATAATAATAATAGCCTGGTAGCACCACGTGACTGGACGGTGTATGTATCGGGACGCTGTGAACCCGACGCTGTTTTGATTCCATTGTTCGTTACCAGAATGCGCCACTAGACGTAGCTACTCCTTTTTGAGCCTCATAAAGCTGAGTGGATTGCAAGAGTATTCTTAAGGGTGCGCAGTAGTGGCTGTGACCTTGAACATAGAATAAGTATAACAGTAAAGAAGTCTGACCGAATGTAAACGGAATTTGTAGGAAACTCTGTAATAAAGTCGCTGTACGCTTTAAAGCGCTGCGAGCGCCGGGTCGCCCGGCGGGGAGGTACCAGTGCCCTGTTGCCGCGTTGACTGCGTGCCCCCTCCATGCCGTCCTCTATCTCCCCTCTCGAGCACCAGACCCCAGCCACTGCCCGTGCCCTAACCCTAACAGCTGTTATACTTATTCTATGCCTTGAATTTCGACCCATAAGAGCAATGTAAAAACATGCATTTTCTTGGGACACTTCACGCCTACAGTTTTCATCGGATTTTTATGAAATGAACTTTGTTTTAGAGTGCATTAAATCTTTAGTGGCTCCGCTGAGCCGAATTTCTATGTTCTTATTTTTCAAACCGTTAAATTAATCCAAAAGTTAAAGAAACGTTGTATTTGATTTTCTTGTTTTACTATTAAACTAATAAAATTTTCAAAAAAGTGGTCAGAACACCGCAGTACATTGTCATCTTTTAAAACAAAACGTGTTTCAAAAATATCTGATGAACATTGTGGGCGTGAAGTGTCTCAAGAAAATGCTTGTTTTTAGATTGTTCTTAAGGGACAAAAAATAAAATGGCCGCCAGGTACTGTGCACTCTTAAGGTGAACCGAACGCCTAGAGCGGGAGTTGAACTCGTAACCTCCAGCTCCGGATCCCAGTGGTTTAGCCACTAGACCAGACCACCAACGCTCTTTTATTCCTATATTATATTAATTTCCTGAAAATTGAAGACTTTTCCCCGTTTCTTGTAGGTTGATTATCAAAACGTCCATAAAAACTAGGCCGATAATTTTTTCGTCAAAATTCAATTTTTAGTCGTTTTTAAACTCTTTCTAATAATACCAACTTTGCCCGGTTCACGACCAGCGATAACGTCTTTCATTGTGTCGTTAAGTGAAAACATCGTTAGAATTCTCACAGGTCATTAATTTGACCAGCGAGAACGTAATTAAAACTCCACAGATGATAATCATGACAGTTGATTAATGTAGAGTAATGTATTGACTAAGGATTAGCGGATCTGTGGTGTTCATTACACGATGAATATTACACGATCATATCCATCACATCCACGGGATACCAGCCTGAAAATTGTATTACTGGTTGTTTTAAGCCGTTGGTCCTTGTATTCCTATTGGTCATTGGGCTATTAATTAATGACCCATTCTAAGGAAGAGTCGGCCTTAGTTTGTAACAAGACTAAACCTCATAACTCATTACTACCACTCATCACACTCATCCTTCACCACATATTTGCCTTAAAATACCCTCATGAGAGTGGTCGGCATCTCAAATAGTGATTTAGTGATTTTAGTCATACAACAGCGTAAAATATTATTATAAACGTTTACCATATTTATTTGTGAACAAGAATAACACAACGTTTCGGGATCTAGAATCTAATCCCATCTTCAGGCGAAAGAAAATCTAAAACATAATACAAAATATTAAAAATAAGTTAGCCTACAAGTAATCATCGTACGCCTGATCGTAAGTCACCCACGCTGATTACTTTTAGACTATTTCTTATGTCTTGTTTCATGTTTTAGGTTACTTTTCACCTGAAGACGAGTTTAGATTCAAGTTATCGAAACGTCATGATGTACTTGCTAACTGAAAACGATGGAAAAGTCCGTAATAATATTTTAACCTCGGAAATTCTACCATCAACATCAAACTTCAAACAAATGGGCATCAGCGGATCCGTGGCGGATTGGTATCGCGCGTGACTTCCGAGCTCATCACTCCGGTGGCGCGGGTTCGATACCCGCAGTCACCACTTACAATTTGTAATGTGACTATACGGTGACGCTAGGTAAAGGTCGAGATTGAGTGGTAGAGAGGACTTTACAGTCCTAACTTCAACTCGTTAAACAAGACAAACTTTACTTTTTTACTTTTCACAAAATCTACACACGAATACTTCCTTATCTACTTATTTGGGTTAGAAAGGTTCTTCCCAAATTAAAAACTGCCATGATAGAAAGACATTTTAAGAGAAAAGCTGGCAAATCCCACAATAAAGTGCAATTACCTGATCCAAGCTGCTCTCCGGATATTGGGCCATTTACATTGCCTTTCTACACTCACACATACAGAGCGTATAGAAAGCTTATTCCTCTTCAACTGTGAAAATTTTAGAATCATGAAGCATTAGCTAATTGTGTAGATAGTTTAAGAGTTTTCTACCGTTTTGTAGGAGTAGTTGCTCAAATTTGGATGATCTATGTCAAGGGCGTAGCTAAGGGGTTTTTCGGATCGTGGCCCTTGGTAAAGGCCCCAAAATGGCCCTTATTGAAAACTGTGATATTTTTATTTGAGACACCGACTACTTCTAGAGGGTATTTCAAGGTGAATATGGAATGATGGTGTGATAAGTGCGTTGATAGATGATGAGATGTAGTCTTGTTACAAACTAGGGCCGACTGCTCCCCAGATTGGGTCATTAATTATAAGCCCAACGATCAATGGAATGGACCAACGGCTTAACGTGACTTCCGAACCACGGGAGTGGCCATCGGGAAAAGGTCGCTGCTCCTGCGCCGGGAGTTGATCCCAGGCCGATTTTATGCCACTCCCAATTCGAATGTTTTCAGATTACTAAAGAACTTTGACGATGTTGGGCATAATCTGGTTTTGTGTTTAATTCAGGTTTCAGAATTTTATCCCTCGGTCATTAAACGGTCAATTTAAAATAATACAAATTGTTCCGTTATAAAAATGTTCTGCGAATCTACAACCCCCGTTTTTGTATCTTGTATCGAAAGTCATTCACGAAAACCCGTCAGTAATTTCAGGTGCAAGTTTTCCCTAAGCATGAGATTTTGAATAGTTTTTCTTGAATAGCTTTTGAACGGGACAAGATACGAAAACGGCAGCTGAAGATTCGTGTTCAGCGCAACGGGGCGGTTACAACAAGTTATAATTATGTAGTTCGTCATATGTTGAAAAAAAGTGTTTTACCGAAAATCGAAGGTTTGCGGAAAATTTGTGGAAAACACTTTTTTCTCCAAAATATGACGGATTATACATTTTTGTAACCGCCTTATCACGCTGAACACGAATCTTTAACCCTCGTTTTCGTATCTTGTTCCGTTCGAAATCTATTGACGAAAAAAGGTCAATAATTTCAGATGCTCAGATGTTCTTTCCCTAAATATCAGATTTCTGATAAAGTGTTTGCCGAAAATTTGTGGAAAACCCCGAACTTTAATTTTAGAGTATTAAAATAATACTAAAATAAGAATAGTATTAAAATTTTAATATTAATTAGAATTTAAAAACAAATTATTACACATTTAATTGCAGAAGATCTTAGGAAATCATTATTTTAGAAAGCGCCTTCAAAACAAGACCACAACAAACAAACACTTATGTACGTTAAAAGTGTGTTTATTTTTGCAGGCGCTTTGCTTTTTTAATTTTTACATTGTACTGGAGATACTCATTCATGTTATGAGAGCAAATTAAACAATTTAGCAATGTAAATTTTAAATTTAATAGTTCAAAATAAACTATTTTAAACTTTTTTAAATAAATGCACAATTTGCTAAACTATTTAATTTGCTCTCATATTATGAATAATGTATATCCAATACAATGTAACAATTAAAAAGCAAAGCACCTGCAAAACTGACACACTTTTAACATGCATAAGTTATTTATTTTAAAACTTTCATAAATTAACTAATTAACTAAAAACTAATTTATTCAAAACTTTAATATACATAGTTTATTTAAAAGTTCTTAGTTCCCTAATTATTGTTATTCGCCGGAGTTACATTTATATTTTAATTATTTTATTTTTCTCCTTAATATTTTTATAATTTAATTTTAACACAATCAGGTTTTTATAGAAATTTCATATATTTTATGTTTTTTGTAATTCCTTCAGTTTAGAGCCTTTGAAGATGTGAACTTTCATAGGCTTTTTCGTTCACCGCAAACCTTGAAAAGTCTTGTTTAAAAAATAGTTTGTTGTTATTAAAACATACTGTATACAAATATAATATATGGACGTTCATATAAAATTTTACCCAGATGGATTTTTTCCCCTGTCAATCAACAACGGTTTTGTTTTCGAAGTTCTCTAGTTATTGAATGCTTTATACCTTTACAAAACCACATAAGCTGCTACATTCATCAGCGTAAACAAACTAACTTAACAACGCAATATAAATTACTCACTATTTGATGTTGTAGTGGTCAGCATACCCGGCAAGTTAGAGACCCGGGTTCGAGTCCCAGTTTGTCCTAACATTTTGTCTTCGAATTTCTTTAGTAATAAATTAGCTATTTAGCGTTTCCTTACTTAAAACCCAGTATTTCAAAAGATATTTGACAGTGTAAAAGAGGCGGTAGTGAATTTGCCTCATTCGCATTCATAGCGTCATCTCTCAATGCTACCTTAGCGTTTGTTTTACCTTATTTCCTCTGCTATTCTCCAGACATATTACCTTAGCAATGTCTTTTATTCCATATACGTGCGCCTGAGCTTGGGAAACAACACTTTGAATAGTAATATTATTAGTAGTCTCAAGTCTAGCACTCGCTGCTCGCTTCTTATTTTTCCAAAAGTATAATTTGTCGTTAGAATTTGTGTGGATAAAAGCTTTCGTAGTGTTTATAATAGGTAAGAAACCAACAGTAATAAATTTGGAAAATATTCTTTTTTGAAGTTTATTGTTGACGGTGGTGGAATTTATGTGGTTGAAATATTATTCACTATATCACTATTTGAGATGCCGACCACTCTCATGAGGGTATTTTAAGGCAAATATGTGGTGAAGGATGAGTGTGATGAGTGGTAGTAATGAGTTATGAGGTGTAGTCTTGTTACAAACTAAGGCCGACTCTTCCTTACAATGGGTCATTAATTAATAGCCCAATGACCAATGGAAATACAAGGACCAACGGCTTAACGTGACTTCCGAACCACGCAGGTGATTGTCTGATATGTCTAAACGATGGTGGGACTTGATGCGAGAGATGATCAGATGATCACTGAGCCGCTTTAGACCTATATCATCCTCAAAACCTGACCTCCATGAAGCTGGATTACAGGACCACGCCACGAGTCCCAGTCAACGGACGTTTTTTATTAAGGACGTTTTCCATCGTTTACAAGGAGAACACGACATTCCGGGTCTAGAATGGAATCTGATCCCGTCTTCAGGTGAAAAGTAACCCAAAACATAGCACAAATTATAGGAAAATGAACTAGCCTAAACAAAATCATGAGTTTCTCTTGTTATTGGTTTTCCCCTAAACGTATGTAATTTTAGAAAACTAGCCTAGAAAACGATACAACGACAACAGACACAATCATTGAATCATTGAACCACGTCCATGGTCAATTACAGCTGCCCACCGACTGACTGGCTGGCTGGATGGGGGTAGAGGCCGACCAATCACAGACGTGAATCATACTGGTACTGTATTTTTGCTTCGAGACACCGACCACTCTTAGAGGGTATTTTAAAGTGATTATGTAATGATGGTGAGTGGGATGAGTGTTTTGATGGAAGATGAGGTGTAGTGTTAAACTAGGGCCGACTGTTCCCCAGATTGTCATTAATTAATAGTCCAACAACCAATGGAATGAACCAACGACAGCGTGACTTCCGAACCACGGGGAGTGGCCATCGTGAAAAGTTATCACTGCGCCAGGGAATCGAACCCGGGCTGCTTTGGTGCGGAGCACGCACTTTACCACTGAGCCTGTTTGCTCAGCCGATGGAGAGGAAGGCATTCGTTGGAGTTTCGATGAATGAGTCAGTTTTTCCTAATAAAGGAGCTAAAATGACTTACGAGAATTTTAAAGTTCCCTACTTTGTGAATCACGGTAATGGAATGTTAAGTTTGTGAACTTTGGGCATCCCATTTGTGTAGCATTTTAGAATGGGCGTCTTACGAAAGTTAAATTTTCCATGGCCTCATTTGAGTCCTTCATACCATGCTATGAATAAAGAATTGTTCTCCTTCTTCTTCTATGAGTTTTTGTGCTATTTCCTGCTGAAATTTAGGACGAACGTTATGATTATTCCTACGCTTAAGTTTATTTTCTTTATTAAAGGTAACCAGAGAGGCCTTCAACTGAAGCTTGACTGATTGAACGGTCTGCTAGTTTTATGTAGGAAACCTCAATGAATCTTTGTAAAAAATTCGGTTCCCGATGTATTGTGCCTCAATCCTGTTCAAGGCATTATTTTCGGACCAACAATACCCAACTAAAATTAACTATGCAAGTATATGTTTATAGGTATTCCAGTAGGTGTCCATTAATATAAACCAGTACCATAAACCATAGACACGTAGCCAGAAGCGCTACTGTGAGTCTTAGCGAATTTCCAATAAAGCATAACAAGTTTTCATTTGTCTATTTTAAATTAGACGAAATTCCCCGCAGTCACCACTTACATATTTTGTCATGTGACTAACACTAGGTAAAGGTCGACGTTGGTGGTAGAGAGAACCTTGTAGTACTAACTTCGCCTTGTTAAAAAAGACTAACTTTACCTTTTTACTTTCTATATCTAAGGAAACATAAGCTAGTAACAGGTTAATTTATGCTCAGTGCTCTGAATGTCAAAGTGCAGAAATTCGGATTAAATAATTAAACAGAAATTACTTTAACACGGTAGGTTCTAGAACAACGGGAGTTGTTTTGACCGATTGCAAGAATAAAACTCTACCATACAGAATGAACCTTGTGTTCGTTTATGGCATCGCTACAACCTTATAGGGAAAACAAAACTTTGAATGGCCACCATTTTGAAACGTATGATCCGACCAAGCTGAACTTAACCTAGAGATTTGCAAATAAAAACTGCAACCCGCACCTTTCTCTGACGTTTCGTTCTGTTTGGCAAGAGAAAATTTGCTAACAAGTATATGTTTATAGGTATTGCAGCTGATGTCCATAATGTTTTCCGTGGATATGATAGATATGATCGCGTAATATTCATCGTGTAATGAACACCACAGATCCGCTAACCCTTAGTCAATACATTACTCACATTAATCAACTGTCATGATTATCGTCTGTGGCGTTTTAATTACGTTCTCGCTGGTCAAATTAATGACCTGCGAGAATTCTAACGATGTTTTCGCTTAACAACACAATGAAAGACTAATGAAACTCAACAATTTTGTATTAACTATTTAAGACAGAATCAAAAGCACTCCTACGGTAGGCATATTTTACAACAGTAGGTCCTGAAAGAAAAGGTTTTCTTAAGAGTGTGCAGTAGTGGCTGTGACCTTGAATTTCGTCCACATGCATTTTCTTGGGATGCCTCACACCTACATTTTTTATCGGACTTTTATGAAATAAACTTTGTTTTAAAGTGCATTAATTTTTTAGTGACTCCGCGGAGCTGAATTTCTATTTTCTGATCTATAAAATTGTGACATCAATCCAAAAATTGAAGAAACTTTGTGTTTGAATTTCTTGACATTACTAGTAATACAATTTTCTAACAAATTGTCAGCGGAGTCACTGCAGTACATTGTCATCTTTCAAATAAAACCGATTTAAAAAATAGCTGATGAAAACCGTAGGCTTGAGGTGTATCAAGAACATGGACAAAAAACAAAATGGCCGACAGGTACTGTGAACTCTTAAATAGTATTTTCATACTAAATTACCTCTGATAAATGTATTAAACTCTGAACTATTGCTAGCTTATAGCGATTTCCAACCGGGATTAGTTCCTAAAAGAACCAAATGTTAACCAAAGGTAAAAATTTGTGATTATAATAATTCCTCGTAATGAATTACGAACAAGACAGGCACTTTACCAACGCTCTTTAGCTGCGAGATTATTTACCGTAAATTTGTTTGTAACTTTGCGAAGAAGAATTTGAACTTTTAGAGCCGGCGGTGTTATCACTAAGCTATAATAAGAAAATCTTATGCACGTATTTGAAACTCGTTTTTGTATTATTGGTAATTGTATATGCACTGAATAGTAAAAAGTTGGGAGTGTAATAAGCTTACATCGTTTTTCCGAGTTACTAGATTCTTGCTGGACGATAAAACTTCTAAAGAACGAGAGACAAGGGTTTTGATCCAAAATAAATTATTCTCATTTCATCTTAAAATTCTCCTTGTCGACAAAACTCTATTTGCACTAATGTCATCAGCGTCTGTTTTTGCCCTTGAATGGCGACAGCTGTCTTATTTATCGAATTATTCAAATAATGTCTGCAGAACTCAAGTTGCTCAAGTTGATGTGAAGCGTTTAGCCATCTCCATTACATTATAGAGGAGGGCCGCCATTGTAAAATAAAATGGTTTAAGAGTCAATACTTCTTTTAAACTCAAAACTGTATCAATGGTAATAAAGTATATTACCTAAAATTGTGATTTGGATCTAAATGTTCACGGTGCATAATTTTGATTTTAGGCTACAATAGATTATCACATTTCACTTTAAATATCTAGCAAAATGCTCATTTTAATTGTATGTGCAACTTTCTTATTTATTAGCACGATTAGTGTAGTGTTAATTGAAACAAATATGATTGTCACGCTTGATTTGTTAATAGAACTGTTGTTGACACTATTCTGCACGGTGTCAAAGTTCCTGTACTCCATGATCTTGCAATGTGTTTATATTAAAACTGTAATAACCACGGCTATATGTAGCCTAATTAAAGGCAAACTACACTTTATTTAAAAATCAGTAACAATAATAATTATACTTTGACCTCTTACCTGAGAAAAATCACGATAAAACTGACGGTAGAATCATCACAATTGAACTAATGTCTCATTCAACATAACCTTACTTTGAGTCCTTTGAGTCGTAGCGGTAAAAACGTAAAATGTTAGCACAGATTAGTGTAGAGGCTTACACCATCTAGCGGTATCATGGGGAACTACGTGTACATGTTCCCTAAAGAATAGCGCTGATTTACAAAAACACATATAACAAAAGGCGTTACGTTTCTTTAACGTTTCTTGTGTAACGTGTGCATGTAAGAGATACAGTTTGAAAAATTCTTTTAGAAATAATTCTGTCAACATAAACAAGATGAATATTAACATGCTCGTAATTTGATACGATATAATCCACTTTGTAGGAATGATTTGGTAAAATAAGTAGAAGTAAAAGACGTAACCTCATTGCCTTTAAATGGTTGTTTTGAAGTTATTACATTGACTCATTTAAAATCAATGGTTATTGGTACTATTAGGCCTAGTATCCTTGGAGAATTTTTATTTTGGTACTCGTACACGGCGAATGATGTGATTATTCTGGAAACCGGTCTTATTAAAATTTAAAATGTTCGAGGATACTTTGTTACTTTTGCTTAGGACATAATTTAATACGATTGAAATATTCTTGAAAAACAATCAGCAAGCAATATTTTTTTTTAAATGTACTTGATTATCTGCTTGAGTCAAAGCCCCCAACTCAGTATGGGTTTTAGACTAGTACGTCGATGCATTGACTTTAAATATACATTTAAAATCAATGGTCGATGTAATTAAAATAAATCATTGTTATTTTCCCCAACCTCTAAAATCTGCGGAAAATATTTACTAAGGCCAATCTCTCTGTCGTCCTGTCCAATCTAGTCCAATCACATCTGTTCTACTCTTCACTCTTGTCATGTCATTCGGTTCGTTTTGTTTGTCTCGTACTCATCAGTTTAAAGTCTGAAGTAAAAGTTGTCTCTTCAATCGTTTGTTTTACCGTTATTTAGTCAATTAATTAATCATTTATTTTTTGCCTAATTACTCTAAAGGTTTTCGTATTGAAATATTTGTTGTCTGAGTTATTTATATTCAGAAGTCAGTAACGCACATTCCCCTTTGACCCATCAAAATGACTACAATTTTACTGAAAAGTCTTGGCACAGTGAGTCGTGGAATCATTATTCCCAACACTAAAAGTGGTAAGTAATAACTTTATACAGTTCGATTTCTTGTTGGGAGTTGCCTAATTTACATATTGTTGAGTCTAATCCATCACAAAAATGTCAATGTCCACCATCATCTTTCAAACATTATTCTAATTTACAAAATCTTCAAGCTAGTGATGGATTGGTTATCAGTACCAGCAGTTTAAATAGTAGGCCTACTGTAATTTCTTACTGAGAAACTATTAGATATCTTGGTAACGAGTCTTCTGTCTTCTCGATATTCTACTAGTTAGTCAATCGAAGTTCTTTTTATTTTCAGTTTATAGAACTGGTGCCGAGTAGCCATTAAGCCGCAGGTACAAGTTTTAACTGATGCATTTTACAAATTTGACACTATTACTTAATCTTAGAACCCATGGAAATATAAGCAAAATTGTACTTTACATCTGTTTTTAAAACACAATTTTTTTCAGGAATTCAATGCCTATCAACTACAGGAATTGTTTACACTCCTCGTAAAACAGTACCGGATCGAACTGGGAAAAACATAGTGTTTGTTGATGGAGTTCGCACACCTTTCCTCTATCAGGAACTGATTATTCAAAACTAATGCCTCATGAATTGGCCAGGGTGACGGCAAAGTTCTCAACGGTGGACAGGTGGACCAATCATCTCCGGGGAGCTGCGACACTTGAACTTGCGGTGAGGAGTGGTGACCAGAGATCTGCAACGAATGATGTGACATGGAGACTTGTCTCAGTGACTAGAGATGAAAGAAGACCTGACAGGGAGGAAGGTGAAGATTAACAAGATGAGGTGAGGACAGTGGGATTGTGTACGTATCAAAACTTACTCAACGAATTAATTAAATAATGAGTTCAACGGAAATAAAGTTGTGTTTACTTAATTGAATGTTTACAAAATTGTGTTACAAAACAAAACTAACATGTGATTAAACATAGATGATGTTCACCATCCACACTACCCCCACAAGAGTAAAATGAACGGCGAAAACAAGAAATTTAACAAGGATTAACAATTGTTGACCATACAATTTCGGAGGACATTTTGTTCATCTTGAACGCAAGTTCTTGTCTTTACCAAATTTTCCTCCACACCCTCCTTAAAACGAACGTCTTATATCTATTTAAGTAAGTTCATTGATACCTGTTTCTATTCCGTTAGCTGCTATCTCTTGGAATATATTATTTAATTAATTAAAATTAGTAAATGGCTAAAATAGTTCCAAATAGGCTCTAGAACGAGTGGCGGTGGTTCGCGTCACGACCGAAGACCGAGACAGAGACAGGTGACTAATCTATATATTTGTCATCTAGCTTTGGACAGGCGCTAGTTTGTGCATGCGACAGAGACAAGGGCCATACAGAAGACAGGCACATGTTGGTCGCGGTCTCCTGTCTGTAGTCTTGGTCACCAGTCGCGGTGCAAACTGCCTTATGTATGTACAGTTAAATAATATGGCAAAGATTCCACACACCTCAAACCTCTCAGAACACAGAAGGGGGTGCAATCTGGAACTTTGGCCTAAGGCGTAAATAATGGCTAATCCGGGCCTGAACCGGTCTTATTCAAATTTAAAATGTTCGAGGATGCTTTGTTACTTTTGCTTAGGACATAACTACAGTAAATATAATTGAAATATTCTTGAGAAACAATCAGCAAACAATATTCTTTTTAAAAAATCACCTGATTATCTGCTTGAGTCAAAATCCCCAGCTCAGTATGGGTTTTAGACTAGTACCATTGACTTTAAATATACATTTAAAATCAATGCTAGTACGTCGATGTAATTTTAATAAATCATTGTTATTTTTCGCCAACCTCTAAAATCTGCGGAAAATAATTTACTACGACCAATCTCTCTGTCGTCCTGTCCAATCTAGTCCAATCACATCTGTTCTTCTCATCACTCTTGTCATGTCATTCGGTTCGTTTTGTTTGCCTCGTACTCATCAGTTTAGAGTCTGAAGACAAAAGTCTCTTCAATCGTTTGTTTTACCGTTATTTAGTCAATTAATTAATCATTTATTTTTTGCCTAATTACTCTAAAGGTTTTCGTATTGAAATATTTGTTGTCTGAGTTATTTATATTCAGAAGTCAGTTACGCACATTCCCTTTGGCCCATCAAAATGACTACAATTTTACTGAAAAGTCTTGGCACAGTGAGTCGTGGAATCATTATTCCCAACACTAAAAGTGGTAAGTAATAACTTTATCCAGTTTGATTTCTTGTTGGGAGTTGCCTAATTTACATATTGTTGAATTAAATTGAGCCTAATCCATCACAAAAATGTCAATGTCCACCATCATCGTTCAAACATTATTTAATTTACAAAATCTTCAAGCTAGTGATGGATTGGTTATCAGTACCAGCAGTTTAAATAGTAGGCCTACTGTAATTTCTTACTGAGAAACTATTAGATATCTTGGTAACTAGTCTGTCTTCTCAATATTCTACTAGTTAGTCAATCGAAGTTCTTTTTATTTTCAGTTTATGGAACTGGTGAGTAGCCATTAAGCCGCAGGTACAAGTTTTAACTGATGCATTTTACAAATTTGACACTATTACTTAATCTTAGAACCCATGGAAATATAAGCAAAATTGTACTTTACATCTGTTTTAAAACACAATTTTTTTCAGGAATTCAATGCCTATCAACTACAGGAATTGTTTACACTCCTCGCAAAACAGTACCGGATCGAACTGGGAAAAACATAGTGTTTGTTGATGGAGTTCGCACACCTTTCCTCCTATCAGGAACTGATTATTCAAAACTAATGCCTCATGAATTGGCCAGACATGCTCTGCTGTAAGTTTACTCAATCCATTTTACCTCATTACATATTTTAATATAGACCTAAAAGCTTTTTGACAAAAATATTTACACTTTGAAACTAACGGTTTGAATTTGAAATCTTTTAGAGGTCTCATGAAAAAGACAGGCGTTCCAAAAGAGGTTGTAGACTATATTGTCTACGGAACTGTAATCCAGGAAGTGAAGACAAGTAACATTGCTCGGGAAGCTGCCCTGTGCGCTGGGTTCTCTGATCGCACACCTGCGCACACAGTCACCATGGCTTGTATATCTAGCAACCAAGGCATCACCACAGGTAGGCCGACATTTAAATCTAATAATTCCTTGAACATTCAACAAAAAACTCATATACAACAGCAAGTGGCAGATAGCAAAATTGTTCATAAAAATTTAGTTAGGCCTATACAAGTATTATAAAAACTTAATCAAAAAATACAATCACAAGAATAAAATTTCAGGCATTGGTTTGATTGCTGCCGGAGTGTACGATGTGATTGTGGCAGGGGGAGTCGAGACGATGTCTGATGTGCCGATACGACACTCACGAAAGATGCGAGCTCTCCTCCTACGAGCCAACAAAGCGAAAACACCAATGCAAAAGCTACAACTGCTAGCCAGCATCCGGCCTGACTACTTTGTGCCAGAAGTAGGTGAAATAGTCAATTAAAGAAGCATGTATATAATATGTTTTAATTGCTAGAGTTCACTTCAATGTAATTTCAAAAGGTTTGAAAAGTGAACAAAACCCTAACGATCGCTTGCTAATAATACTAATTTGGACTAATTTTATTTTAATCTTTGAGAGTTATTAACCCATATAAATATGCTTTTTGTTTTACTGAAGGTCAATGATTTTATATTTGCAAGGAATTATGTCCCCAAGGACCAATAAAGTTTATACTTTACAATGTATGCCTACATTGAACAAACCTATGTAGGCAGAATTTCTGTAATTTAATAATGTCCTTTTATGCTATGCTATTTTCAATAATTACTTGAATACTTATTTAATGTTACTTAATCATACTATTTATAAGATGTCGGTGCAAGCGGCTTCTCACTAATTTTGTCTTATATCATAGAGACATTTTTTATTTTGCCCTTAACCAAGCAATCTTCAGTTCCCGGATGTTTTTTGGTCATGAATTCAAGATGTGTAGTGCAGAATGGGAGTAAGAGCTAAGTTGGCGTCAAGGAACGTCCCTTTCTTGCCTACGAAACCATATTCTCCAAATCCAGGCCTGAATATATGTTGGACGTTGACAGTTGCCGGCCGTGGCTGAGTTCTCGTCTGGAGAGACGATGGGTCACTCAGCTGATCGGCTAGCGGCTGCGTTCAAGGTGTCCCGCAAGGAACAAGACGACTACGCTCTACGGTCACACACCCTGGCCCAGCAGGCCAGCGAGAAGGGATACTTCACGGACATTCTCCCTTACAAAGGTAGATTTTAAAAGTTATCTTAGTTTCTCACCTTAAGCAATTCACATACTAACCCTTCAAAGTCACAAAACAAAAAAACAATGTTTTTATTTTAAAATTCATTTTTAATTTACTAGTGTAGCCTAAATTTTTGTATATGATATCCTGAGAAAGTGTAAAAAGGTTATCCAGAAAATAAATGAGTTTTGAAAGGGTTAAGGAAACGATTCCATAAAATAAATCGCTAACTACGGTAGTAGTTTATGTTTAAACTATTTTTCTTAATCTGTGGAATGATAACACGAACAATTATTTTACACAAATTTAGCTTGGTTATCCATATAATTTCTACAATTGCCACTTGACTATTGACTGGCCTTGACCTTGATCTTGTTAGTGATGAAGACTTCAAACTATTTTAAAGAATATGGTTTACATTTAAAATTGATTTATACTCTTGTTTAATGTTTTCAGTTTTCTTGATTAAGAAATGTATAGTACTCATTTTTTCTTATTTTGAGACAAGTATTTAAAGTAACCCTTTGACAAATTAAAAATGTTTTAAATGTATACAAATGCTTTATTGTTTTAGGTTAAAATGTAATGAATTTAAATTACATTTTCATTAGGATGCTGATTAATGTGTGAATTTATTGATCTTTGGAATTTGCTTTTTTTTATCTTATCACTAAATGTAGTAACAGTGGATGTTGAGCTAATGCATTATTATCGTTGGGAAACTTCCGTATTTATAGTTATCAAATTTGTTGCCGTTTGACCTTATTTTAAAGTTCAATCACAGTTACAGTTTTACTTAGTTGTATTGAATTAGAAATCCATAAGTTTATTTTGACATGATTTATGAATTCAAAAACAACAAAAATTATCGTAATTATAGACTTATGGTTAATTTACACAGAATTCGTAAAAACAATCTATTATTACAATTTTATAATAATTGTATTTAAAATAATCCTAATAGTTTTATATGAAAAGAAAAAGAACATATTTAAAACATCTAAAAAGAAGAAGTAGCTGACTTTTTTTGAAACAGCATTCTTATCAATGTTATGCAACTTATATAAAATGTCATGTAAAAATTTGTAAACTGATTGTTCAAATAAATTTTGTGTGTGTAGGCCTATTTTAAAAACTATTTGACCATCAAAACTTATCTTTTGTTTGCAAATAAGGGTTTTTCCAGAATCAAGATGGAAACTACTTTTTGGGTTCAAAATTAAATCTCAGAAGTCTGAAACCAAGAAACTATAAGCAAATATTTTCATTCAGATCGGAATGTTGTAACTTATAACGGCCAGTTAGAATCGAAACATATTATAGAACCCCTGTACACCCTAAAATGTTATACTCTTAATGTTATTTACACATTTGCGTTACGGTGTTACAGTGCCCAACAGTGAGTCCGTGGTCTCCAAGGACAATGGAATTCGAGTATCGACCCCAGAACAACTTGCGAAACTGAAGCCTGCTTTCATCAAACCCCACGGAACCGTGACAGCTGCTAACGCTTCCTTCCTTGTAAGTTTAACGGTTTTAAATTTGGTTTGTTTCTAAACTAGTGGCGTTGTAATTTTAAATTATTTTAAGTTATGTTGGAACAACCAAAGGGCTTTTAAGGAAATTGGGCCTAACCTATGTACCTGCGCCAAGAACCGAACTCATGACCCTTCGCACCAGAGGCCGCAACTTTTCCAAAAAGCTAAAGATCTCAGCACCAGTTATTGACTAGGCATTATTATTTCCAAAACAAGGTTGTTCTACAAAATCTCCAAATTTTTGGAGTAGTTTACGTGTTTATGTTATTTGAATAATGTGGAAGATTTGCCAAATGTTTTGTGCTCTCAATTTTGGTATATGGCTAGAAAAACCACTCTGTCAAATACATTATTGCAATTAAGTTCATGTTGGGTCCACGTTGTTCCGGTTTGATTTTCCCCAAAAATGCCTCAGAACCTTTATCAAAGTACAAATAATTATATGCTTGAATTCTGTCATCAAAAAGTATGACATACTTACATTACTTTATACTTCATTGAATAAATTAAAATAATATATCTAACAATCAAAATCTTAAATCCTAATAAAATGGTGTTTCTCTGTTTCCAGACGGACGGTGCGTCAGCTTGTATGATCATGACAGAGGCTAAAGCTAAGGAATTGGGATTGAAACCTAAAGCTTACTTGAGAGACTTCATCTACGTTTCCCAAGATCCCAAGGACCAGTTGCTTTTGGGGTAAGTAGTGAAATTGCTAGATAACAATATATGTTAAGCAGAAGACTGGGAATCGGACGTTCGTAAGTCTGACCCTCTCCCGGCCCTACGCCTGGAAATAAATCAATTAATACGGTAGCTGTTATTTAAGTCAGCGACCTTATACAGGGAAATATTTTAAGGCCACTAACTGGTTTCTTACTAGATTATGATCCTTGTTGTTGACCCTCTTGGGAATCGACTGTGTCAATTTACACACGATTGTTAATTTGCCTGATAATTATCTCCATCTTCATCTTTGAGGAGCTCAGCTGGATTGATTGATTCAAGTGAGTTACTAACTAATGGCTTAGATGGCAGGATTCACTGAGTGAAAAGAATGACTGTCAAAAAAGGCCTTTTGTCCACTGAAGAAATGCTTACTTTCCGCTATTTTCATAAAGTCAGACATTCAAACTGACCTAATTAATCCAGATTACCACACCTTATGTATTAGTTGAGATCCCAATAGGTACAAAATTAAAGAATAATATTTGCCAACTTTCTTTAAACAGAGCAACTTCCTTTGAGTGGTTTGGTTACCTCATGATTGGTAACCTAACTATTAATCAGATATGAAAAAAAAAGGGTTTCACCGATTGTTAAGGGGAGACCAGTGCAGCCTGTGAATTGTTAACGGTTCTACCATAAGTTTTAAGCTATTATGAATATATCAGTTAAATTATTATAATCTGTATCCTTGAGTTTTAACAATAAGTATTTCTTTTAGGCCGGCTTATGCCACACCACAAGTTTTGAAGAAGGCTGGACTCGAACTGAAGGACATCGACGCTTGGGAAGTACATGAAGCTTTTGCTGTAAGTATTTTTACAAGTTCACTTTGATCTTTTTTAAGTGTAATTACTTATAAGCATTAATTTGAAAGCGCTTCAATACGCAACTCAACTCAAGCGTGACCCTAGTTAAGCGTACCCAGAAGTCCTAAAAGTTTACATGGTCAGTGTTATTTATGTTTTGCCGTTTGAGGTATACGATGTCAACAGGGTCAGATCCTGGCTAACCTGAGGGCTATGGACTCGGACTGGTTCGCACAGAAGTACATGGGACTGAAGAGCAAAGTCGGAGTGCCAGATCTTAACAAGTGGAACAACTGGGGAGGCTCTCTCAGCATCGGCCACCCCTTCGCTGCTACAGGTCTGTGTACATTCTTTTTATCACTTTTAAATTCTACTAATTGTTTATTTTAAACCCACACTATCATGTTTGTTTGTTAATCTAACCTTTCACTCAAGTTTGAAACCAAACTATTCTATAATTTCTGTTGTATAACATTTCTTTCGCTCATCCTGATACGCAACTTTGCAAGTGTGCTCGTATTACTTTTGAAGAAAGGTTTCAGCTGAAAAATTCCAGGTTGGATCAGCGGTAGGATCATGGTCATTTTATTTCTTGCAACTGCCGCTAAACTTCCCACTATTTCTTGCTGCAATTTATAATCGGCACATATTTTCTTTTGTTACCACTTCTCACCTTTGTAAAACCCTGCAAAGACCACTGTGTTTAGCTTGTTTTGGTCTGATCTGACTTTAAATAAAAAATGCTGGTCCTAGAAACCCTTGTTGGCTGTAAGTATTATTTCACAATTAGTTCTCACCATTGTACTTGTTGTTTCAACCGTGAATACTGTGCTTTTACAGGAGTGAGACTGACCGTGCACGCTGCCAACCGACTGATTCGAGAAGACGGAACTTTCGCTCTCATCGCAGCTTGTGCGGCCGGCGGACAGGTTTGTAGTTTGTTCATCAGTATTCCTGACAAACTCTCGCCTGCTTTAGGTATTTTAAATCTGATAGTACTGTGTAAAGGTAAATCTCTGTTAGGATTTCCCTACTGGCTAAGAAGTTTGACATCACGTTAGCCTCTCACTTTACAAACTAATGTGGCGACTGTACGGTCATAGTACTGGATATACTGTTATGTAAAGTCTCTCAATAACTTGTGGATAAACCTATTTGATTTGATTTCTTTACCACTCTGGGTCCTGCCTGGTTTAGTTTGTTACACAACCGCTGACTTGTTGCAGGGTGTCGGCATGCTCGTGGAGAGACACCCGGACGGACAGGCTTCGTAAGTGACCCGACTGAAGACACTCACCGAGAGGCCCACTTCTCAGCTATAAATATGTATTTTTCTAATTGTAAGTCTTTGTACCCCTATTTGTATTTTTATCCATCATGTTTACACCAAGCTATTGTTATTGTAATACATTTCAAATAATATATTTTGATTGTTTTTATTTACCAATTATTTCATTAACCTTTGTTGTCCTCTATGTTCTTAATTTGAAAAACTCAAAATTATATGTTTCAAAACTTTGGTATTTTAATCAAAATTATATGAAAAATTAATTATATAGGGGATTTACTCGGAATCCTCCCATCCATTGGGAGCAGTAGTAAATGAACGTGTGATCTCAGACAGGAGTTCAAACTGTCAACAGGCTACCAAATTCCATAAAAAATGCTGCAATGCCCAAGGCCTCTACAACTTGTCTAAAATCTGCATTGGCTTTAGAAGTGTTTTACAGTACAGACAAGTTTATAGCTATTTGGGACACCCCATAACTGACTGACTGCCACTAGGGCAAAAGTCGAATGATTCAGAGTTTTGAATGAATATAACTTTGTATGTTAGAATTGGGTGTTGATGTAGTGGATGTATGCAAAATTTTACCTTTTTTGTGATTGTGAAACTCAAAAGACGAAGTCCGACGATGTATTCCATGAGCCTACAAAGTACTAAGCAAAGCGACTGGTCTAGGGCATCAAAAAACTCTGCAAGTAAAAAATGATATATTTTATTTAAAAAACTCCCCTCCACACAAAGAGTACATAAAATCTTACTAAAACTAGACCAAGTTACAAAATAATTAAATAAATATTTAAATAAATTAACAGTAAAATAACTTGTTGAAGGAACAGATAAGTATTTAACAACAATACAATACTGTAAAATAAAATTATTTATTTTCTAAAATATAAAAGTTATTTTAATAAAGCTTAGAGGTTACCACAAAAGGTATTGCGTAAGATTACATTTATTCAATGCTGCAAAATTGTATTTAAATGTGAATTTGTATTAATAGACTTGATGTACAAAAAGCAAAAATAAATAGTAATATGATCTACTAGTTCTTGGTTATATTCAGACATACTGTGCACAATTATTCAAAACACACCATAATCTTGTTTGTTTAGCTGATATTTACTTGTTCTACGTAGGAAGTTTGTTGGAAAACACTGCTGGTTTTTGTGTACCGAATTACAATAGCTGAGATAATGCTTTTTGTGTACAGAATTATGATGGATAAAATAACGCTAATTCCGTTAAGGCATGTGCTAATATAAGCCAGTGATTTTTGTAATAGGGTTGAGTAAAACCCTCTCAAGTGCAAGGTTTATTTAAGTAGAGTTTTATTTTTGACATTAGGGGTTTAAACGTTAAAAGAATTGCCGCAGGTCAACTTTTTTGAATTTGGTTAAAAGGTAAAAATATACTGTCTCCTAAATAGAAAAATCTCCTGTAATTTATTTCATCCATTTACAGCTACTTTGGCATACTTTTTCCTAAACTTTTCAAATAAAAATTGCTTAAAACTAGAGCTTTCTCAAGGTAGACAAGCTTGACTTGATTATTTTTGAGTTTTAAACCCTTAGAGTATTTGGTGAGTTTTAAAATCTTTAGTTTCAAGCAACAGTTAGAATTATATTTGCACTTGCCTATTTTGAACCAGAAACCCAATGAACAATGATTCATTAAAGATATCCTCTATTTAGCAAATTAAATTAACCCAATTTATTTTGTGATAGTTCGAACAATGAACTACCCTCTGAGTGATGTATCAAGTATATATTTTATAAAACCTAGTACTTAAGTTGAAAAAATACATGATTCATTTTTCTGCAATGTTGAATTTTAATTGGCAGTTTCTACATTAATTTAAAGGAATAAAAAGTCTTTTGACAATGCTTTTAGAAGTGTGTTTATCTATGAAGTCTGTCCAGAAATTAAGTTCCATTATAGAGTATATGATTAAATCCAAAAGTCGTAAACGCAAAAACCGGGGTGATGGACCGGTTCTTTGTGCTCTACCGGTT
The DNA here is from genome assembly GCA_018831715.1 of Matsumurasca onukii. Lineage (NCBI taxonomy): Eukaryota > Metazoa > Arthropoda > Insecta > Hemiptera > Cicadellidae > Matsumurasca > Matsumurasca onukii. The sequence continues at coordinate 6,548,375 of CM032063.1, read as the reverse complement.
TTCGGCCAATGCGCTGGAATCTTTGTGTTGTTGTTTCACAGAACCCGCTTGTTTATTCACTCCGATTATTTTTATTTTGTCTTCTTCCCTAACTCCGAAAAAGTGGTGAAAAAAATAGTCCAGTTTTTGTCTTGTTACAAAACTTTTAGTGCATTACACACAATAATAAAGGCATCACACTAATTCTCAGGAGTTATTAAACTTCTTTAAAATCTGTTTCCACGAAAGAGTTGCAGCCTTTGGTGTTCAATTTCCAACCCAGGCAAAGGGTTCAGACTGCTTTCAAGTAATATGTTTGAACAAAAGTTATTTTCTGGACAACCTTCATAATTCTGAAATGAGGGTGTTGAATAGTTTGCTACCAGTTTCACCAGAACTTTAAAAATTTGCTTGTTAAATATATGGTTAACTGATAGATGGATGTCTAAAATTACCTAATTCTGAAGCACAAAATAAGTGAGGTAGATTTTGATTACAGGGGGTTAGAAAACTGTCCCTAAGTTCTACCGAGCTTGCCCAGTTTCTTGGGGGTTACCAAGCAGGTGAGCTCGTAGGCAGATCAGCTATCTGAGATCGTAGCTAGGACTTTGATAATCAGATTAAGTTTAACTCTCTGCCGGCAGAATCTTTACTCACAGCTGGAATCTTACTTTTCTCGTGTAATTTAATTTAAATTTTCTTATCAACGCACTAGACTGAATTCGGTACATCAAATTATTTATTACGCAGCCTAACAATCAGGAGCCAAGGTTAATGAGTCAAGACTACCTCAGGTGCTAGGTCATTAACCTTTTAAATTACACAAACTAATTCATTTAAGGCTAAAAACCTCTCTCATTTGCAGCAGTGTTAGTATCACTAAATACATCTGACCAAACTATTCCTATCTTCATTGATAAGTAGAAAATAAACTAAAAGTTCTTTGATAATAATCAATAAAATATTGGAAATATTAGCTTGCATCCAACACATAGGGAACTTTGGCCGACAGAGGGCCAAACTGATCATTTAATAGGGGCCAGAATACTTTATCTTCACTGATAGAAAACTAACAAAAGTATGTAATACCTTAATGAAATAGAAAAAAAAGAAATCATTAGTCAAGGAAATGCTTCAGACCTACACTTATCATCGATAGTAATGTACAAAAATATTTCATTATTAGAAACCACACCAGACATAATCTACGAAGCCTGAGAACACTAAACCTAACCTTACCTAATCTCTTAAACTTGTAAATGTCCTAAGGACCGAAGTCTACAAATTCAACAAATTTAATCTTATTATGTTATACAAATTAAGGCTCTTCACAAGGCTACTTATTAATTGTAGTATATTAAAATTAAAGCTGTAATATAAGGCGATATTTACATCAAACTCGAGTAAGAAACAATTCCTACAAGCACCATTTTAAGAGAAAAACTCTTGTTCTTTAAATTCCTCTCTAAGATTAACACGTTCAACAACTAAATGTAGAATATTTAACACATCATCGAAACCTTTACTGCTTCCCTTCTCTTTTTCTAAAGGTGGGCTTGAGTAGTCACAAGTCTGGCCTTGGACCTTTATTATCGGAACAGTTATTTGAGGACACTTTTGTTAGTTTGAATAATATTTCACATCAACAATGTATAGACAATATCCAAATTGCATTGAAAATGTACAACTTAATTTCAGTCAGTTTTTATGACCCCAGTTTTTCAATACAGTTTAAATTAAACTAATGATTTTGTTTACTACAGTGAATTCCATGATCCCACCGACCGTTCAAAGCCATTTACTTTGTTAATTTATAACAGTACATTTTCTTTTATTCCTTTACAGATTCAAATGTGTATTTTAGAAAAATTGGTTGGAAATTAAAATGTTCTACTTCAAATGTCAAACTAAAGTTGAAAGATGTGGCTAAATATTACAATTTCAACCATCTTAATTACAATACAAACGTAGCTCATAGTTTCTGCAGAAAGATACGTAAATTTTGTAATCTGTTGCAAATATTAAAACTTCTGCTTTGGGGAGCTAATTCGTATTGACGTACTTCTCGTAATACTCAGTTGTAAGCCATTATCTATTTCAGGATAATATTTAAATTTTAAAAGAAAAACAATATTTTCAATTGAAATGGATCCAAACGCTACTTTTTTTGTGTATACACTGTTCCGTAAAAGAAGTTTTGCCATTAATAAAGATATTTTGACTTGAGTTAACTTATACAAACAATACATGAATCTCGTATAATACAACAACAAATATATAAAACAATTGATTCGAACAATCAAGACTTAAAAATAACTAAAAGTGAATTTTTTCTCCTTTAACCAAAGCTAAACTTACAACCTAATTAGTCTAATTAACTAATATCAGACGAAAAAATGTGTCTATAATGCATTTAAAAATCCTAATTAGTACCTATAAGTGAACTACATAAAATAATCCTAAACACTTCTTGTCTTAAAAATAAAAGGGTTTAACCATTAAAGGTTTAAAATTAGCAAAGAAAGTAAAATTGGAAACAGTTAAAATTGCTAAAAGAAGGATCTAATGAGAGTGAAAATGAATTTAAACGTGTAAAAAGAAAATGAACTATTTGAAGTAATTTGACAGTATCTAAATAGATACTAGTAAAATAAATTATGTTTTGTTGATGTCCATATTTTTTTACGGCTAATTCATTATTATTAAAAAATGTTTTTGTTCAAAACAAGTATGAAACCACTAGAAGTGTCAATTCCACCTAAATTAATTTAACAAACATCTTTGTAGTTTTCTGTGTTAAAAATAGAGTGAATTTACAACAATAATCATCCTAATTGATATTGGTTTCATTTAACAATATATTACACAGGCCAACCAATAAACTTGTTTCTTTCCTTATAATTACTAGCTTTTAAATAATTTGATCAATAAACATCATGTCAATCATTCTAGGCACGAAAATCACGATTCCGTTTATATTAAGGCATAGTAAAAGTTAGAATGTTCGAGTCATAAATAATAATAAATATTTTTGGACTTTGAGAGATCAGAAAGCTGACGTTTAAAAAAAGCTTAGTCACAATACTACACTTTTTTACGGTCTGTAATAAACCAGTTCAAACCAGAAAGGTAGCAATATATTATGTAATAACTGTACATACCGTAAATAAAACTCCATCTAATACTTATTGACGTTACTAAACAAAACAAAATCTAAAATAAACAAAATAACAACTACTATAAATTTAGTATTTGTCATGAAATGTCATTTTATCACGAATCCCTTAAAGCAACAGAATACTGACATTTATTCACTATAACAGTCTTAATGTAGTTGAATATAAGGGGCAGAGGCGGTGATTTAGCTTGAGAGGAGAACTGTTGGAATATATACGAACAAACCATCTTTAATTTACAGTTCGGAATAAGAATAAATATTGTTATTTTTTGCTATTACAATCTGTGACAAGGTTTTCAATCGAGTTTTACCTTTTTATAATACCAGTCATGTTTCACGTTTTTTTTATTGATGAAGGCACTTTATAGAAACCAAGGCTGCTATGGAAAAGTTGATGAGTTTGACAAACTCTTAACGAGCCTTAAAGGCTGTTGCTTGGAGCTTTAATACAAGGTCGTAGTCACAAGGTCAAACCCTCAGAGATTTTGATTGAGATACTTTTAAAACTAAAATACTATTTAAACATTATTTAAGTTTAAATTCTAACATTCTCTTTCCGGAGGACTCCTGTGCTTCCTAAAAATGTGGTTTAACCTATTACACTTGTTCTAGGTACATCCTTGTATAACTTGTCGAGTGTTTTAACAATATTATGACTTTAAACTAAGTTCTAACTATCCAGTAATAAAACAGTTTAATCGAAAAGCACATCGTCTCACTCTATATCCGAAAAAAATTGTCATACGCCGGCAAGAAATTGTTGAAACCTGCTGCTCAAACGAATCAAGAGCCTTACAGGAAAGCAGTTCAAGGGATCGCTCCTAGCAAGACCTTTTTTTCCATTGTACTTTTGTATAAAATCTTTTGTGTTGTAAACTAACACTATTCGCTTCTCTGCAAAAAATTTAATAAAGAGTTTCCGATTTCTGATCATTTGCCACAGGCAATTCGATAACCAAGTTATCATCTACGGGGAGGCTAATCAAAACTCTGCAGGTGATAGCTTAGTTATGGAAAACCTCAGACAAAACTTAAGCGCTTTATTACTGGAATGTTTGAACCATTTAAATTCTAATTAGAAGAGTTTTAATACATTAGTATTATGAATATTATTATTGACTACAAATCTGATATCCATAGTTCACGCTTTCATTTTTGCCGACTTTCTATGGCTGATCCGAGAGACTTTCCACAATTAATACACATGAAGGATATTCATGAAAATAATTTGTTAAGACCCATGGCCGACAACCACTAAAGAGTGATGAAACAACTTAGGTTTTTAAACGATATCAGTATTATTCACAAGTGAATCGCGAACAACGCGAAAATCGACACACTTAGATGTGAAACTCCTTTGAAATCCCTTGGCAGTTTTTCCTTATGAACTTGTTTCCTTAAGAACTTGGCAGTTTTTCTTGACGATCGGCCTTTTCTTAGTTAGTTCCCTGAATTTCCCTAGCCTCCTCCAAAATCTCAAACGTTCCTTGACTTTTCAGAAAGTATGAACCGTGAAAAGGTTGCAATACATTTTGGAAATGTACTTAATCACATCTAACTAAGGCATCATTTAGCACCAAGTAAATGTCTTCACTTGTTAAGTTGATTACAACAGGTATAGAGATGAAAACTGTTTGTAGTGTTATAGCAAAAGTTACCGGTAAAAATTGCTGCAATTTGTTACTTTATAATGATAACAATCATGTATTTTCTTGGCTAGGAAACAAATATTTAATCAAAAAAATGTCAAGAACTGTTGAAACTAAAAGACAAAAGAAACAAAATTGACTTTTATTTTCACTAGCAGTTGTAATTCAATTAATCTATGTTTTTCACATTTATGTTTATCGAAAATCCAGGTGCTCGCTTCATTTACAAGTTTACACCGAACTTTGTTCCAAAATATTAGACCTATAAACTGTTCATAAAATTTAGAATTATGATTCGGTATTTGCCGTCTATTCGCTATTTCTCCTTTGGTATGTCACAAGCCTAGATAGACCAGTAGATTTAAATTCAACATTCTTAACTAAATTATTTTACTAAAGTTAGAAGAATATAAATTACTGTACTGCTATTCTAACTACTTAAGTGCAATTATAAATATTGTATCAAATACCTTAACCAACCATTACCTTGTAAAGATGTATGTACTTACGTATCAGACTAAACGTCACTGTTTTTACGTAGTTACATTACTCAATGAAAACTAATCAAATATTACGTACCCTCTTATTATAAATCATTATTATCAACATGTTTTATTGATTATTGAGCTTAAAAGAGTAAAGATATGTTTAGGATCTCCAACAATACTATTTAACTTTATATCAATAAAACTGAACATGAGACCATTTTTATTTTTTATTTCCGCAAACCCAACGACATTTGTAATATAAAAATTTAAGACTTTTATTTGGTCTTTGACCGAAATAGTCTTTGAGAAAAGAATGCACTGTAAACTAATTTGCCTTTTTTTAAACTCAGCCAATGTTACCTTTATGATTTTACCCTTACTTTTAACTCAAAAATTCACTAAACGTAGTATGAAAATAATATCTTTTATTATCAAATTTAAAATACTTATTTTTTACTGTTTAAAAAATACAATTTGAAATTATCCAGCTTATTTTAAACTACGAAAAAGAATTGTCAGTAAGTAGGCTACACTCCTAATGTAGTAGTTACTAGTTAGAAAAAAATACTGATGTCAATAACTCGAAGACTACTATGAAATATCACTCTGGCTCCACTACTTTGTCATACAAAATAGTAATGTTGCCCTTAACAGTTCAAATAATTGTGTAAAATATTAAAACGAGGATAAATAGAAGGAAGTTTGAACAGTGATGTTTGGCTGATGCACAAGTAGCATATTACGTTTTCCAAACATGTACCATTTGTACCTGAGCAAGTTAGGTCTCTTGTCTGGCAGATGAACCTTCCAAAGTCTCAGCAGCTGTTGGGAGAGAAGATTCTTCATTATCCGATTTTGTCGGTTCTGACTCCTCGGTCTCTGATCCTTCAAGGTCGTTGCTATCACCATTTCTGATTACCGCTCCGAAACTGTTTCTGATTCCGTTGTTGTGCACATTACCGTTGGTTTTTTCCGCGGTAATTGTAACCCCTCCGATAACTATTTTGGAAATGGGAACGCCGTTTGTCGGTTTAGTCGCGTAATTAGGCACGGATTTGTCTTGGGTGTGATTATTAGCTGTGATGGGAATCAAACTGACTTCAAGACTGTTTTTCTTCGGTTTTAGCAGGCTAGCTCCTACACCATTTATTTTATTATTTACTTTGTTCTGCCCCACAGTAGACGATCCTCCAGATTTGATCGGAGATCCTAGCGCTTTTCTGATTTCTGAGGTAGAACTAGCCTCAGTTTCTAGTTCTTCTTCTTGATCTGTCATGTCTTGTACTGAAGATCCGTTTTCAGACTCTTCCTGAACGTTTGCGTTGGTTCCGTCATCTAGGAACAGTGATGCGTCGAAAGCTTCAGGCTCGTTGGAGTGCATTTTCCTGATGTGCCTCAACAGGGAAGACCTCTGGCTGAAAACGATTCCACAGCTTTTACAAGTCAACTGCTCGCCAGTGTGACTCATGATATGTTTCCTGAGAACATTTACGTCGGAGAACGTCAACCCGCAGAATCTGCAGACTTGAGGTTTGTCCAGAGCGTGCATCGCGTCGTGCTGCATCAGATCGGCAACGTTGCTGAACACGTCTCCGCAGATGGAGCAAGTCAGCGTCTCACTGTTGATGTGCACAGTCTGGAAGTGTATCGTGAGATGTTCTTGCGACTTGAACGACTTGTTGCAAATGTCACACTGGAACTTGGTGGGGTTTGTGTGTGTCGCGATGTGTCGAGACAAGTTCGTCTTGTCCCTGAACACTTTATCACAGCTGGGACAAGGGAACAATTCCGCATCGACGTGAGCAACTTTCATGTGCCTTTCCAGATTCGACAACCGGTTGAAGGATTTCCCGCATTCTTTACACTGACAATACTCTTCCTCAGAGTGACTCTTCATGTGCAAGGCTAAACTGCAGTTTCTGTAAAACTTCCGACCGCATATCTTACACTCGCAGGTTTTCTCCACTGAATGTGTCGCCACTGAATGCTGCCAGAGAGCGCCCCGGTTGGAATAAACGTTAGGACAATGTTCACAAGGATAACTAAACTTGTTTATGTCTTGACTTTTCTTCACTTTTTCAGGTTTTACTTTTTCAGGTTTATGAATTGTAACAGGAAATATACTAACGGAAGCTGCCTCTTCATTGTCTGCGTCCGATTCATTGTCAGAGTAAACAGCTTCCACTCCTGACAGCAAGTCTTCAACATCCATCCTCTCCTCTAACCACTCTGCTCGAGGCACCAGCTGAGATAAACAAATCAAAGTGATACATAACAAGTAACGACAAGTCCCAAGTGTGCTATACCAAATAGTATACAAATAGTAACAAATAGTATACAAATATAAAAAGATCTTAGACATTGTTTTTTTTAACCCTCTCCTGGCCGCAACCCATGAATCTGCTGCACTCTAGCGGATATTTTAAAAACTATTTTGAATTAATCTCCATGCAGAACTGTTGTCACGACCAAGTTCGCGACATACCGTATAACGAACACTATTCAAAGTCAGCGGGCTAAGTGGACCAATAGGAAGGCGGCGTGGGTTGGGAAGAGAGGTAGAAGCGTCCAGCTTGATACAAGGGCACTGGGCGGTCAGTGTGTGTGTCGAGAGCGAGCCGAGGAGTCAACACCGGTCTTCTCCAATTCACTTAAGTATCTTAGATTTCATTATGATATAATTATTTTCGCCTAGGGGCTCTGCCCCCTCCCAAACATGTTTTCTTTTAGCTAATTCGTTAATCGTGAAAACGCACAATCTTCCTGTATAAATTTAGGTAATATTCTAATATTTCTTGCAAGTCGCCACAGCCATTTTCCTGTTAAGAAAGTTGTAACGCCAGCACTTTAATTGTTTAATATATGTATTACTGTAGTCTGCAGACAATAAATCAAGCTCTTTAAAGCTGGCTGCGGCATGGTTTTCTAACAAATGGTCCAAGGGTTCACGCTCGTTTATAATTAATTTTGTGTCAACTTTTCATAATGTATGTTTTCCTGTCACCTCCGTTGGCTTAGGGCAAGGAACAGTGCACTGTGTCTGACAAATAATAGTTTGCTCTACTGTAGATTTTTACAAATAAATTTTAGTTTCGTTGCCGATATGGCCGGGAAGTGGTTTGCTGTTTGAAAGTGAAATTGAACGTGAGCTTAATGATGGTGATAATGGATGCTCTGGACTTAAGTGATATTGAAGAGGATTGTGTTTATGTTTTTGTTTATGCTGTTTTGATCAACAGAGTGAGGTTTCAGCTGATGACAGTGATGGGGTGGATGACCCTGACACTGCGGCCACGTGGAACGCCGCCGCCGTACCCGTGGCTCCGCCTGCCCACCTCCTCCTTGGTCACAACAAATACTGTATCTTGAACCTAGTGTATTTAAAAATGATTTTGGACCTTGCCACTCATTACCGGTTTCAGCTACTGCTATGGAATACTGAAACAACAAACGAACCGGCGACTGACTGCTCGCCGAGCGCTGTAAATTAATAGGGTCCAGTAGCATGCTGGCGCAGCTGGCTTCAATGTGTCCTGGAGAGGGTTAAATTGAGTAGGTGTGCATCAGTATTTAATTTAAGTTAAGTAATCGAGTAATAAATATTGACTGTGCGCTACGATATCAAAAATCCAACAAAACAAAGTTACAGCAGAGCTAATGGTTTAGCAAACGTATAGGCTAAGGGTATTGAGGGGAAAATTAACTTTTTTGTCTGAAATCAATAGGCACACTTCAAATTAAGAGTTAAAAGCACATTTTCTAAATTACTAAATAATTTGATTTATAGCTCATCTTAAAGAAAGTTTGACCGCGGTCACATTCAAATATGTTTGAATGTCAAATAAATATGTTAAATAAGATATTTAAATGTATGTGAATCAAAAATGTTAGCGTTCAATTTGACGATTACCATGTTACTATGTTTATTCAATAAATTATTTATTTATAAAATTAATGTCAACGTAATACTAATCAAGAAGCAACACTGCACATTGTACAAACTAATTGTAATTTTTCCAAAGTTAAATTAAGACGGCTCATTACCTCTGGTGGAGGAGGGAGAAACTGTTGGAGAGGTCGACTTATTCTGACGGATGGGACTGTCATCGGCTGTTGTTTGTAGTAAATCTGAAAATATTCAAAAATTACCAATCTATGAGTTTTAAGAAAGCATCTTAGGTTTCACTTTTTTGGATAAGAGTATGTATAAAGAGTAAATAAAGCAAATCCGTGGCGGATTGGTATCGCACGCGACTCCGGAGCTCATCACTCGGTGGCACCGATCCCGCAGTCACCACTTACATTTGTAATGTGAATAATACGGTGACGCTAGGTACAGGTCGAGGTTGAGTGGTAGAGAGGACTTTGTAGTCCTAACTTCGCCTCGTTAAACAAGACAAACTTTACCTTTTTTATTTAAATCCTAACCCTAAATTAGAGCTAAGAGAAATCCCCGGTTTTCAGTACATGGACGGGATTGACACCATTTTACTGTCCTCCCATTAATACCGAAATCCAGGACAGGGAGTGAATAATTGATAAACATTTGTTAATGTAGTAAAAAGCTGTACTTTGTTGAAATTTATTGAATAATTTTGGTTTTACTGAGCTTACTTAGTTTACTCACTGCTTTATTTTGAACGTCACTAATCCAATTGTAAAATGTCCAAACTTTTTTGTTAACTACTGTTATTTATTGGATAAAGTGATATCACCAATAATAATCTAGAATGGACTTTTGTGATTACTTACAGGAGATACTTTGGCGTCAAAACAAGGTTTCCTGGGTCTATCATTTCTAAAACATATAAGAAATCAAATTATTTCAAATCAATTCAATAGTTACCTGCATCTATATGAAATCCTACATTTAAAATTGTATTTGAAACATATATAAAAACACAAATAACATAGTACCCTATTTGGTGAATTTTACAAGGAGAGAGAGGATAGTAGCTAGCTTACCTAAGAAAAAGTTTAGGCCAACAAAATAGACACACAGAAGAGTCACACACAAAATTCACTGATATTTCGCCACTAAGGGCTTTATCAAAGCACAGAGTTCTTAACACTAAACACAAAAAACAAAATGGCCACTTGTTGTTGTCTTCTTCTTCTACTGCTCTGCTGTCTTGATCTAAGGGGTTCCAACTGTAAAACTAAAGTCCACTAATGTTTGGTAAATGTCTATTGTCACTGATACATAAAAGCTAGCTGGGGAAAGGAATAGGGTTATGTGATGGGAGTAGGCTTATCTGATGTTGAGGTTTGGGGATGATGGAGTTGGTTATGTGCTGGCAGGCTAATTCCCATCTTCTGAGCATGGAGGGGTTGCATTGGTCTTTAGGTAGTGATTTTAAGGCTTTGGTGGTGAAACATGAGTCGAAATCCAGGTTATGGGTATTTGCGTGTTGAGCTACTGGTTTGAATTTTTTTTGTCTTTACGTCCTGTCTGTGGTTATCCATACGGGTGCGGAGGCTGTTGGTGGTGAGGCCTACGTATTGAGCTTGGCATTGTTTGCACTGGAGTTGATAGACTAGATTTTCAGTTTTACCTGTAAAACTGAAAATCTGGTAGTGTGTGCCTATTTTTGTTGGCCCCTAAACTTTTTTCTTAGGTAAGCTAGCTACTATCCTCTCTCTCCTTGTAAAATTCACCTAGTTTAGCCATAAGGCTCTTCCTTTCAAACATAGTACCCTATTTAATTTTTTAAATTAAACAGCCTAAAATAGAAAATAAAATGTGTCGATTTTAGGTATTTGAAACCTTTTAAGTGTTAAACATTTGTGTAATTAACAACTTGACTATGACAAAATAAATGTAGTATTACTAGAATTCAGTGTGATATGATTTCTTCCTCTTGAAAAAGAAAGAAATAATATCGGATGCTTGCAACTGTTCTTTAATAATCAAATATTGCAAGTGCCAAATATTCAGATTTAAGTACTTCTCTAAATTTGGCATTAATAGGTAGGCCGGATGGTGTAGTTGTCAGCATAATCACCTGGAAGTGAGTGACCCGGATTTCAGTCCCAGTTCGGTCCACACATTTTTGTTTTCAAATTTATTTAGTAACGAATATTACGAATAGTACAAAGTATATTTTTGCTACTTACGGAATGTTTGGAGATCTGGATATTTCAACAGTACATTCAGCTAGTAAGGCTTTGGGCAAGTTTTTAGTCAAATTCCACATTTCTTGATCAGATATAGAATTATTGTTTCGAGCTGCATACTGGGTTTGCCTGAAAAAGATTTTCTATGTTATCTATTTTATTACAATATACATGTTGTATGGTATATGTTTAAGGGGGAACTGTCCTTAAACTAAAACTATGAGAATATTTACCCTACATTTATGTGCTATTCTTCGAGTTTTTAGCTATCCACACTTGTTATCTTTTGAGTGTTTCTTAGTCAGAAATGAAGACCGGTTTGGTGTTTAGACCTATACTAGCGCCAAACCTTATACGCCAAAAACGTCCCACAGTATTTTCCACTAAACAAAATAAAAATATACCAGAAATATCAAAGAGGGAAACAAAATAGATTAAATTAAATACAAACGGTTTTAGGAAAAGACGTACATACAGTAATACCAAAACTAACAAACAAAATTTTATCAGGCGTATATATTTTGTGGCGGATGCCACTATTATGTAGGCTTGAAATCTTAAAACGTTCTTAGCACATTTGCATCCAAACATCAGATACGGACTAGCTGTATTTGGAAGAGCAAATAAAGAAACTTGGATATGATTTTGACATTCTTGAAAAAGCTCTCAGAATTATTTGTTCTATCAGAAGATGAAAGAAAATGTTTTCAGTTAGATGTACTAACGATGAATGATTAATAAATCGTTAAATGCATTAAATGTGTGATGTGCCTAAAAACAATGTACTAATATCGATCTGTGCGGAAATGTTCCTACACAATACACAAGCCATAGAAATTACATAAATCTATCTCATCGCAATCACTGTTTTTTCCTAAGAAAGTAACATGTAACACGTATATCAGGATGTCCAGCATTCAGGAAAAACAATATTCCCATATTTTCCCGGGTATATTTTGCTGATTTCCCACATTTAGCTACCTTAATAAATCATAGTTACTCCCGCCCATTTTGGTATTTTTTAAATTCTGACTTTTCTAAGCCCTAAGCTAGCTCTTGACTTCAATGCGTCTGGAGAGGGTTAAAATTCGTAGGCGTGCATCAGGGATTTAATTTAAGTTAAATGTCGGTAATAAATATTGACTGTCTTCACGATATCAAAAAATCCCACAAAACAAAGTTACAGCAGAGGCTAATGGTTTAGCAAGCGTATAGGCTAAAAGAATTTCTTGAGGGAAAAATCCGCTTTTGTCTGAAATCAATAGGCACACTTCAAATTAAGAGTTAAAGCACATTTTCTAAATTACTAAATAATTTGACTTATAGCTCATCTTAAAAGAAAGTTGACGGCCACATTCAAATATCTTTGACTGTCAAATAAATATATTCATCAAAGATATTTCAATGTATCTGAATCAAAAATTTAGCGTTTCAATTTCCCGATTACCATGTTTCCTGTATGCTGGACACCCTTGTATATACTGGCCTCTTAGTCATAACCAATTACCAAAATCCTGGCTCAGCCACAGTCAAGTTATTTTAATTTGTTTATTTGAAATAAAATGAATAATTACCATCCAGCATTTTGAGAAAATTGAGAAGCTGCTTCTTCTTCAGACCCGGAAGCGTTGTCTTCTTCAAGCACGACACTCAAAAACTGGGACGGAACCATGGTCATCAGGGTACAGTAACTTTCAAAAAATGTCCATTAGATAATTCTTTAAGAAAGAAAATTCTGCCGTGTTTAAAACGTCCGTTGGTAAAAACTATGATTCAATTAATAGTTATTTACTAATAAATTTGTCAATCCTCAAAACAAGGCACTAAAGTTGTAGTTTTTATAGTTGAAACTATTTGCTTGGTTTTCAACTCATGATCTCAAACATTTTGCATCCATTCCTTGAACAATCGGATAGTAAGTGGTCAAAAGAGTTGTGCATCTGAAAAAAAAACACATTTTTAACAAACGATTCTAAAAAGAATTAATACAAGTAAAACAAACATAGCATAAACCAAGTTCCACATGGTTGTAGTGGAGAATAAACTTGGAAGTCATGCATTTTGTCACTGTCAATATTCCAGGTATCCAAATTATATAGCAGAAATCATTAGATCCTAGGGCAGGGTGTCAGCAGGTTTTCATACATGAAAATCATTAATTTTCTTTGATTTTGTTTATAGGTTTTAAAATTATTTCCAGCTGAGAGGGGGAAATGTGTAGTTTGGCATTGCAAACTATATGTACTGTCCAAAAGTTTTTCAAGCTGAGACATTTTTTCAATCAAATATTTAACTCTTAGGCTTTCATGACCAGTGTCACTACTATAATCTAGTTCTTCCGGTTCACACTACGTCAGAATATCATAGCAAATAGTTTGAAATATTTCGGACTTACAGTGTAGTACCATCTTCATTCTGTCAGTGATAGGCTTGAACGGTTTAAGGCCGTGACACTTAAAGTCGTGTGTAATGCACTTTTAGTTCAAATTTCTGTAAACTGGCCAGGTACTATTCAATAAATATAATTCATGCTATGACTAAATCATATAAATCGATTCCGTTACATGGTACTTACATGGTAAACTATACAGGTAAAACCTGGGAATCTTTACAATAGGCTGCACATTTGCAACACTTGAAAAAACGAATACAGCTGCAAAACTAATACGGCGTTTGGTAGCGAACTTATTAAATTTTACCCTGTATTTAGTAACTGCTCTCGTTTTAATATGTTAAGAATTCCTGAGGTAAAAGATTATTTATTAGTGTTGCTATTTTTACTTACACCTCAAAAAGGTGCACAGTTATAGTGGCTATGATGTAGGTGAAATAATCTCAAAACTGGGCAATACAAGTGTTACATGTTGTTATATGCACTAACGTAGGTATGATGCCTAGAAACAGTAAGCTGCTTGAGGGGGATATTCACTCAAAGTGTAGGTAAGCATATAGGTAATGACTTTGTAATGTATAAGTAAAGCGACAGTAGCCAGTCATATATTTATTTACTGGAGGTTACAGTGTAGTGGCAAATCAGTAGATTTGCCAGTTGTATACTTAGTGACATGTATTCAGTAAACTACTGGCTGGTGCCCCTACAAATCCCTTGTTTTGACAAATAGCCAGCAACTTTGCACGAGGGGCCAACCAACATTCACCCTTCTACACAAGTGGACAGTAAATTGTTAGTCTCAGCAGAACTAGCTAGCGCGATACAATAAAATGAAATAATTGGTGCATTAGTAATTACATTGAAACATCCATTAATTTAACGGTTGAAAATACTTTAACTGGTTGCTGTTGCTTTAATGATTACCATGCTTTACTGTATCTGACCATGGATGGCCAGTTTTAAGACCAGCCCTCAGAATAATAGGCATTAGTTTTTAATATAAAAGCCTAAAACTCCCATTCACCATTCAAAAAAATCTAACATTCGCCATTCTTTAAAAAAAATTAAATAACCTACCCCACACAAATATACATCTATTAATTTATAACCCTATGATAATTATTTTTCAGAGAATCCCAATCATAAATAGCTTTGTCACAAAATATGATTGCAAAATCCTTTTACAACAGTTATAGAACTGATCTTAAGTTGAAACTAGACTAGAGAATATTCTTCTGACAAAGGATTGAGAGGATCTATGAAAGGTCATAGAACTTTAAATAAATTCCACCAAGTGCAACTAAGTACAAGAATACTTGACTTGTAGTCGACTACATGTTGAGGTTATGTGTAATAGAAATAACACAATGTTACTGGTAAACAATCAAAAGATAATAATAAAGTGCTGTAAACTAAAGATATTCCTACATCTTAAACATTAACTCAATTATTAATAGTCGGTACTTTATATACAAATAAATAGAACAGACTCAGCCATTTTGAACATTCCTTTAAATCCTATTTGAGAGATGTGTATCTTTGATCCAGTTTCCAAAAATATAAATTCGGAGAGATGGATTAATAAATGTAGAATGCATATTACCTTGCATTATCCTTGGACAACTTTATAGTAAAAAGACATCTGTATTACACTAGACTGCTAATTAACATAATAAAGTTATAAATTAGTTTCCAAAATATTGACAATTGAAGAAAGGCAAAGCAATGTTATAATAATAAAAAAAGTTCATCAAATCGACTTTACACATGATCATTCCGTCATAAAGCTCTTTCTATATTCCATGGTTTAATCAAAAACAGCCTTTGGTTGTTTAACCGTGATCAAAACTAGCCAACACATCAAAGATGATTTGTGTACGTGTAGCAATGTACGTAATAGACGACCATGAATTTTATATATTTGAAACAATTCGAACAGTATAATTATCCATATCAGTGACTTTATATATATATAAAACTTCGCTTAACAAAAAGCTTTGATGGCCTCACATTCGGATCTAAAATAGGGGCGTAGCCAAGGGTGAGAGAGTTCCGCGTCATGACCCCCTCCCTAAATGACCTAAAAATTACCATTATGGAATAAAATACTGTATACAAAACATGGAGATGGATTTATTTTATTATTTTTTATTCATTTATAAAATTCTTATGTATAGGTAAAAATTAAAATAAGTGTGAAGTGTAGTACTGATTTTCTTAAAAGATGTTAAATTATATTTTATAGGGCTCATATAGTGGTTGTAACATTGCCTGACTATAGTAAGCAATGTCAAAATGTTTCACAAAGGGTCTGTTAGATTTACCATTGACTATACCTAAACATTTAAATCAATGGATATAGCTCTCGATGTTGCCACAACATACGATTTGCCCGATAGATTGTGTAGTGTGTACGGTAGCTTTCCCGTACACAAGGTGTACCGCCATTTTGGATTCCTTTCCTTTCCTTTTGGGCTTTGGCCTCTTGCTCTTCCGTAGACCCTGACCTTGCAACCAGACAAGAAATCAATAAATTTACTTTATTGCTTAAATATTCGCCAGTCTAGACATGGGTGTGGAAGTGCAAACTGTTTCTCCTGGTGATGGTAAGTGCACTATTATCATACTAGACACAAATTACCCATTATTAGTTTGAGGTTCTAAAAGTCACGGGAGATCACTGTCCGGGCCGGGCTTGTTTCCCAATTTCGTCGTAGGCCTGGCCGGCTAGCTACACTGTCATTTTAATACATGTCATAATGCATTCGACCACTTATCGTTCTATATAGACACCACCCTCTAGTTTTAAATTTACACAGACTTCATTTCTATTATTAACAACAAAATGCTATGACTCAGGTAATTAGGTTTAAGCCTAGCCTATAGTCTATCCTCATGGCAAGTCAACTAGTCTCCCGTGTGTCTTTCAGACTATGTAAGCAAATTTGCATTTTTCTTATGGACAAAAAATTTAATTCTTAAATGCTACCTGTACGAGACCTAGCGATTGTGTGACTAAATTATACGGAAAACTTAGTGTAAGTTCTCAGTTACTACAAAAGAATCTCTCTCAGTAGAAAGTCAACTTGATGTTGCCTCTACCTTTCGGTTAAATTCTGCCCGAGAAACTTCTCCATTAAGGACACTTAACTGTTGATTGTTCAGCCATCCGTTTTGTGGTATTGATCTACGTTAAATAATTTGACTTTACCTTGTACAAATCTGCTGTTATAATAAAATTTAACTAGAGGGTATGTTTCGTCCATATTAGCATCCATCAGTTTTTTAACGTTAAACCCTTGGCTGAAAAAATGGTAAGCAACAAGTGATTCACCTTCCTTAAATTACCAGAAATAAAGAAAAACATCCCTTTGTAAGTAAGCCCTTACCTAAAAACTCCACTAATTTACAGACGGAACGGTGCAATGGGACGAGGGCGTCTACTGGCAATGGCCAGATATGGATAATGGCAAAAATTCTTCTTTCTGTTGCCATCTCTGGCTGGAATAATTTTAGTGGTTTTTAGGACACATATTGATTAGTGTAAATGTTTGTACTAATTTCATAAACCACTTCTGTTTCAGGACAAACTTTCCCAAAAACGGGTCAAACTGTTGTCGTTCACTATACAGGTAAGTCAAATAAATCTATAGTCAGTTAGCCTCCAAACAATTTCTGTAAAGCTGTGCAGAAAGCTGGTCCTAGGCTATTATTTATAATGATGTTTAAATCAGGGATGCAAAAAATGTTTAGTCACTTTGTGTTACGTCCCAGACAATGGTTTCTTTAGGTTTAAGTAAAATTTCTAACCGGTTTTGGCTGATTATCTGAAAGAGTGTGATGTCATCATTAATGTGATAAAGAGCTAAACTGGAATACAGCAACTTCTATTTCAATAAAGTACCGATTGAAAACACGTGGCCGAGATAAAGAATCTTCACCTTTAACTTTGTTCAACAATTTAAAGCAATCAGTCAAGTTTTTCAAGTTTACCAGATTCTTATTCTTTGCTTGTTTTACATCAGAAATTTAGAAAGGCATAACAAAAAAATGTTTTCCTAGTGGACTTGTGGCGGGTAGGTATTGCGAATGACTCCAGAGCTCATCACTCCGGTGGCGTGAGTTCAATCCCCGCAGTCACCACCAAATATTCACTAAGTGACTTTGGGTTAATGCTAGATAAAGATCGAGGTTGAGTTGTAGAGAGGACTTTGTAGTCCTAACTTTGCCTCGTTAAACCAAGACAAACCTTACCTTTATTACTCTACATACTAAAAACATGTCTTTGTTCTAGAACAGTAAACACTACAGTAGCTTTGTTTCCCCTCAGATGACTCTTAAGATGCGTTTCAATACCAAGTCTTGTTATTTAATAGCCAGACCTCATAGTGAGGCTACAGATACAACTTCCAATACTGCAAATGGATGGTGCTCCTATAGTGTCGATACTATATAACAATCGCTGACAACCTAGTATTTGTAAATTTGATAAGATAACCTCTAATTGTAAGGCTCTTTGTTTTCAGGAACGTTGGAAAATGGGGTAAAGTTTGATTCTTCTCGGGATCGGGGCTCCCCGTTCAAATTCCGTATCGGAAGGGGAGAAGTAATCAAAGGATGGGATCAAGGTGTTGCTCAGGTAAACAACTTCACTCAGTTTTATACTGTAGGCCAATAGGCTGTCTTATTTTTAGGTAATAACTTTCCCTGAAGCAGAAGTTTTATTTTTTCTTCCTCAAATTACAAAACCGTGTGTACAAAATGTTTTGTAACTTATGTTATATTAAATCTCCGCCTAATGGTATTTTCCAGCTCCCATCATATTTTAGTCAAGTCAAGAATCTACAGACCACAGTTATGTGAAAGCAGATTTTGTTCCAAGGCAAGACTGAGGGAAAAACCTTGAGATTGGAGACAAAAGACTATGTTAATTGTAGCAACAAATAATTATGATTTCATTAAAGTCCTGTTAAAAGATTCTTCTAAGGTATAGAACAAATTTGATACGTGCCCTCCACTCCCCCCAAATATTGGGCGCCCATGGATAGAACTTTTTAAAATACAGCTTGTTACAATATAGGCTACTGTTTGTTTTCAGATGAGCGTCGGTCAGCGAGCCAAGCTGACGTGCTCTCCTGACTTTGCTTACGGCTCGACAGGCCACCCCGGCATCATCCCGCCTAACGCAGTCTTGATATTCGACGTCGAACTTCTGAAAGTCGAATGAACTTAAACGTTTGCTACACTCTCAATCTATGAACTGAATACAATTTACCTGTAGGAAAGTAACATGTGTACGGCTACCAGCCTGTAATATTTTCCAGTTTTACTTATTAAGCTATGAATATATCTTGAATGTTTTAATGTTAATAAATTTTACCAAAGTTGTAAAACAGTTAGATTTAGGTCATCACTTGTATGTCTTGAATTTCTGTTTGTTTTCCATTAATTGTGCATTCTCGCATTCCTGAAACCTCAAATGGTAACCTAGTCTATTAATGCCTGATTTATAGAAACTGTAATCAATTATTTGCATTTTGTAATAATAGTGTTTTATACTTCCACTAAATAGTGCTCGCATTTAAAGTTTAACAACTTTTGTTTGTTTAACTATAATGACTCAGGGCTTCATCTTTCGCTAGCTAAGGGGGTGTGTGACTTAGATGCTACCCCCTTCTTAATTATTCCATGTCAAACATTCAGGTTTACTATTTTATAAGCCTTGTTTAACTTCCTACCGTATTTACTTTTATGTGATGCTACTTTTAACTGTCATTATCAAATAATTTCAACCAACTCAATTGATTTACCCATTAACAAATGTGGAATGTTTAATTTATTGTTCAAAACCATATATTCAAGCCTTTTGAATGTTGTGACTTTTATCTCTGTAATGTCAACTGGAAATAAAGGTAATTGTTATAATATATTATTATTATAATTTATACCCAATTACCCATTACTTCTGTAAGTCAAAGATATTCTGGGTGTTGAAATGTTGTTAATTGACTCATTAAAACTACCTGTCTTATAAAAAGGTTGCTGAAACGGAAAGGTAGAAGCTTCCGCACGAATGTGGTGTACTTATAGGCTAGGCAGTGGGTTTAATTCAAAGAATGAATTCATGCATTACAAATTAATAAATTTATTTCAATTCAAGCCAATTGCAGAGTAAATAGAGTTACATTTGAAGTATTTCTTATAGTGTATCAAAGATAAATGAAAACCTATTTTATTTTGAAATTAGCTAGGATATACCGTAGCGCTTGTGGCTATGAGTTAATTATGTTTTAATTGTTTAGTTTTATATCTATACTATTAGTATTTCGGTTAGGGTTGTCCGGAGTGTTGAGATCTCGGAATCTGGCTGGGGTAATTCAGATTGTTTGAATAGAAAGGTCCTTAGTGTGTGGAGGGTGGGAATAAAATTATATATATAGATTTTTTATGGGGTTTTGAGGTCCCCAATTCCCCATGTTATATTTCTTTTAGTAAATATCAATATCGGATTTGTTTGAAACTTCGACACATAGTTGTATACCATTAACAAAGACCCTACTGATTTTGGGGTTCGGGGCACAATATATGGATTTGGGGGCAAGAAATAAAAAAATCGATGTGGGGTATCAAAAAGGGAATATTATGCTGATTTCAAAAATATATTGGTTGTCTACCAAATTGTTTGGGGGTTAAAAGTGGGGTAAAACATTAAAAATCCATGAGATAGGCGGCGGGATGGCCGAGTTTTACAAAGCGGGCACGAGGCCGTGGGCGAGGTGTTACTCGGGGGGCGTGCCAGGGTCTGGGGCAAACCCAGCTGGCAGCTAGTTATACAGTAATTTTTAGGCCTGATTATTTTGTATATATTCATTATTCAGCAATAAATATATTACTATTGGAAACTACCACTACATCAAAAAACCAATTTGTATCAATTTTAAATAACAATACTTATGAGTAAAGAGCACAGAAAACATTTAGGCCTACTATCAATGATAAATATTTTAGACACTTCATAATGTAGAATAAAAAATCACTTTCCTTAAACCAACACACAAACCAGTTTTACATTTTTGGAATTAAATGGTAATATATATTTAACTTAACCAAGTGCTACTGAAAAATTAGGATAGTAAAAAATATACGCAAGTCAAACTTCAGGAGTAAGTTCCTGAAGGTTCGTTAAAGCAAAAGAAGTTTCTTTAAACATGGGTCCGAAAAAGCTTTGTACTGCTAGCTGCCATCTTGAGGTTTTCACTTATCATCTCCCACACCACTTGTGAGATTTTGATATCTAAGTACAGTCGACTCCTGTAAGTTCGGTCTCCACTTAGTCCGGCCAGCTCTCTGAGCATGAGTCATGCACTTGCTGGGCGTGAGCAGAAGTCTCAACTTGTTTATTGTATTCTTTGTTTAGTTCATCAGTTCACGTCATGTATTCATACTACGCAGTCATGTGGGGCTCATCCTTAGAGTAGCCCTATAGTCAGTGATTTTTTTTTATCCAGTTACAACCCTAACAAACAATAAATGGACATAATCGTTAGTCGGTTAGTTTGGCGAAGGGTCTAGCCCTAAGGTGGCCGAACTTGCGGGAATCTACTGTAATACAATCAAAGGCCAAAGCTACCAGCATGATCTAAATTATCAGTTAAAGGTGGTTATTTTAGTTATTTTTGCCTATTACTTTAATTAGGAAAACACAGTAATATTTACTAAAAGTCAAGAATAGCATATCTTTTCTAATTTGTTACTTAACTATTACTACCACAATCATTTGAGACGAACAGAGTTTCATTAATGGACTGAATAACCGTCTCCACTCAATTTGGTTGATTCCTATACAGGTGATTCTCTCATTCAGGTGTTCGGGATATCATAATTTTCTCTGGAAGTGGACGGCCGATCTTCATTGTTGGTTTCAGAGACAGTACAAGATTGCGATCCTTGTTCTTGTAGTGCTGATTGGCCAAACCGTCCACGTTCTTCGTATGATTTCACAATACTTTTCAAGTCCTCTCTACTTTGTGGCTTAGGTAGCAGCAACGCTTCTTCATAGCTTGGCAGTTTTGACAACTCAGTAATTGCTGATCTCTGAACAGACTCATTGACAGACATTTGGATGCCTCGTTCAAGATCTTCGTCGAAGTCATGAGGTGCTATTCTTTGAGAGTGGTGTCTACTTGGTCTTTGGTTGTTGATTTCCCTCTCTTGGATTTCTAAGGCGTGATTTCGGTATGCCTGACGTATCACTAGCATAATGGCCAGCAGACAGCATAGGGTTAAAAGTGGCACTAAAACTGAAAACCTGGAACAAATAAACAAAAATTAAAAACCGGAATCATTAAATGTTTATGGTTATTCGAAAGTGTCATAGTACAAATAATCAGCCTTTAACAGGAGAAGTGAAACCTATAATAATAGTCTTGAACCTTTTTATAGAAAAGTTCACACTGAAATTCAAATATACAAATGATTACCCACCATGCTCCATGTTTTGGTGAATGTTGAGAATAGTTTGTAAAGTTTTCAAAACAATTTCTTTCCAAGGATATTCCCAGGTACTCCTTTGGTGAGTGACAAATGACATTTTTAAAGTAGTCGTTTTTGAAAGGATGTGACGAAGGGTACTTCCAAAGTTTTCTCAAATCATTGTCATTGCAATCACAGTGCCAAGGGTTGTTTTGTAAATTAAGTTCTTCCAAGTGTACAAGTTGGTCTAAGTAACTTCCCTTTATTAGAGTTGTCAATCTATTTCCCATCAAGTTGAGGCTATTTAAAGATGACAAGTCTTCAAATGTTTCGTATTGAATATCGGATAACCTGCAATAGCTCAGGTCCAAGTTCAGTAGCTTCCTAGATGCTATTCTTCGTGGTAGCTTTTCAATAGAATTATGGGACAAATTTAAATTCCTTAGTTCATATGATCTGGCCAGAAAACGAGGACTTAGTCTAAAAATATCACATTTACTAGCATCTAGAGTCACTAGAGTGGGAACTGCAATATCCTCTAACGATGTTAGTAAATTTCTTGAAATATTCAGAGTTTTCAGAGCTGGACACTGTCCAAAAGCTTTCCAGTTTATGTATGACAAATAGTTAAGTGACAAATCGATCATATTGATTGATTGGGCCCCTTTAAATGCGCTTTCTTCAATATGATTTATGGAGTTTTCAGATAGATCCAAAACTTTCAAATCGGTGTTTGCAGAAAGCATTCCGTCGTTTAATAGTTTTATTATGTTTCCCCTCAGTTTTGCAATTTGCACAGTGGGAAAGGATCTTAGGTCCAGTTTCTCAAAAGCACAGTAGGAAACATCTAATGTGATTACGGTTTTCGAAAGAATTTTAAGCAGTGGAAATCTAGTCAACTGTGCGTTCATGGATAGGTTTAACAACTGTAGTTTTGGCAACTCTACAAAAGACTCTTCTCTAATACCCTTATCTCCTAGGAGGCAGTTAGACAGGTCTAAGTGAGCGAGGGAAGTTGACATCAAATGATCCACAACTACTAGAGGATTTCCTGAGAGGTCTACACGAGTGAGATTCATCATAAACATAAACGTTACGTCGTTGGTGATTGAAGAGATGGCACATTTAGACACATCTAGAAAAGAAATGGACTCACTATACAAAACTGTTTCCCGATTAGTACCTAGATTAGTAATGGGTTTGAAGAAAGTGAAAAGTATTTATGAATTATGACATATATTTTCCCATCTTTTTTATGCTTGTACTAATTTTATCCCTAGAATTTATACCTTGAAGATAAAAACATATGGGATGTTGGGCGTAAGTATTTACTTTTTTCAATGTATTTCAATTGGGTGAAGCCCTTAAAATGTGAGGAGGCACGCAAGCATTATTTGTTCGGGGACTCAAAAACTTTGGCTGCAGCCATCAGCACACATTATTTGAAACTAAGATTTTACAACCAACACTACTTTTAATACTTAAATTTAAACGATATCTTGAAGCAGAACTTCTAAAAATTACTACACTCTGTACTGACAATGCTGAGAGCAAATTCTAATCTAGAGAGTAGACATACAAGCAATACGAACAGTGATTTTGAACAACAATTTTATAGTATGGCCTTTAAAAAACCATATAGCTCTCTGAACCATAACACGGTTTTTTATAATACTAATCATTTTTTCCCACCAATTTGTTTAAATGTGCCATTATTTTTAACAACCATAGAAAATTAACACCAACATCAAAAACAGTGA
Source organism: Matsumurasca onukii (assembly GCA_018831715.1). Classification (NCBI taxonomy): domain Eukaryota; kingdom Metazoa; phylum Arthropoda; class Insecta; order Hemiptera; family Cicadellidae; genus Matsumurasca; species Matsumurasca onukii. The sequence goes on along the minus strand of CM032063.1, from coordinate 6,524,340 downwards.
TATATTGTTTTAGGTAACATATTGTCTTTAAAACATTACGTTAACTATACTTTATCAAAGTTTCAAATGTGGCTTTTAAATTCTAAAGTAAATGAAACTCACATAAAACTGGTGCTTCAACCTAATAATTATCAAATTGAAAGCAACTTGAACTTACCCAAACATTACTTAACTAATACACTGTCACACAAAGAAGCAAAGACCGAAAAGTTGTCTGAATCACAAATGAAACCACATACTGTATGTACAATGTTTGGTCTCACATTTTTCACTGTTTAGTGTTTAGCTGGTGTGGGTTTGTGCAATCGGACGCAACACTCGACTGTTATCTCAGGTAGGAGAGGCTGCTTACTGAGCTGATAACAGATAACCGTGCGGATAAGATAACCTCTCACCTGGCGTAACCGAGTAGTCCTTTCCAGCCAATCATGTACCTCTTCTCTTGTAGACCAGACTTGCCTTGTTTGCGTTTGGTTAACAATAATTAAACTTTGGTAGAGCTTCAGTGTTAAAACAGACAAATTTGTGAGAATAAAAAATAAACCTTAATTTTAGTTATTGGATTTAGTATATTTTTAATCTACCGAGAGTCCACTGAAGTTTCTTTTGCGTCTGACAATAGTAACTTTCAATAATTTGTCATTTATTGATACTTGTATCCGCAGGAGTAAAGTTTGTCTTCTTAAGAAGAGATGAATTTATGACTACAAAGTACTCTCTACCACTCGACCTTTACCTAGCGCTAACGCAAAGTCACTTTACAAAAGTAAATGGTGATTGCGGGAATCAAACCTACCCCAGCGGAGTGATGAACTGCAGAGTCGCACAAGCTTCCAAAAAAGTCAGCTGAGGAGTACGAAAAAAAGGTATGGCAAAAACAAATCCTTGACATACCTTGAGAATAACCTGCACGGACACAAGCTACCAATATTTTATAAAATCTTTTCAGAAGAATTAAACAAACAGAGCTAATCACTTGAGTTCAAATTTGTTATTTATAAATTTATTATAATCTGTCTTCTTTTCGTGCGGTTTAAATATAAGAGTCCGAAGACTTTTGAATCACCCTCTAAAGCTCCAACTAGCAATCTACCGATGCCCTGAGTTACTTAACTACTAAACAGGCTAGTTAATTTGTTTAAAACTATTAACAACAGCGATTTAAACTTAAATTAATAAAATGGTTGTAAACATATTTCTCTATATTATTTAAATGCAGAAAATAAAATTTCTTGGCTGAATTTGATGTTTAGGGAAGTGACATTGATGATAAAAATGTTCATATTCAATCAATTATTTCTCTTGTAATTGTGTGGGAACACACACAAACAAACAATGTACGTGTCTATTAAAACACCTTTTTGTGTTCAAAATTTTTATTTTAAATTACTAAACAACTGGTTTATTCCAAAATTAGGATTTCGCTATTGCTCAATCCAACTAACAAAATGTGTGTCTGCCCCCCAGAATCATACGCATGTTGCTAAAAAGGGAATGCACCTGTTGAGGGATTCGATCGAGTGCCACCCAAGTCCTCTGAGGATTTGGCTTTTTATACAATTTAAACTGGTCGTAAGTTTCTTTACTCGATAAGAATTGTTATAAAAATAAAGGTAAAACACAACCGTTTAGTTAGCTTTAGTTTATTATAAAGAGTAATTAGGAATAATTGTTAATAAATTAATATAAAACAACGTGAAAACATTCATATTGAGAGACAACGGGGAGGTGGTGGTTATGCTTTCAACGCTGTCTTCATTTGCTCTTGTCGAAATTGGTCTTGCAGCTTTCCAAGCTTTTCTTTGTGAGTGTCTTGTTTGCTTTCTAAGCTAGCAATCATGGCGTCTATTCGCTTCCTGGAAACAAACAAGTTATTTCATGGCGGAAATTTATAAAACGATAATTGATAATTTTTTTCTCCATAGAATAACAGTTTAATAGTCAGTTTACAAAAGGAATTGTGTTGACTATAAAAAAAACAAACTATAACTAATAATAAAACATAACAAAAATGTGACAAAACCTATACATTGGGACAGGCCGAGTTGAGGTGTAATAGTGTAGGTTATAACATTAAATCAAATTGTATTACTTAATAGAATTTAAAACAATAGGCCAATATAAGAAACCATTTTGTTTGGACAAATACTTTTTTATGTTTATACAATTTTAGATATCCTTTCACTGATTCCTCCTGAGTTCCTGTTTGTCGTATTTCCTTTACTAAATGAAATCTTTAATATGATACCAAGCTCAACATTTACTTATGCATTCAATATTTTTTCCAGGTTCATTTAGGTTGATTTTTTAAAATTATATATATTGGCCTATTGTTTTAAATTCTATTAATCAAGTTTCAGTATCTCCAGAAGAAGATCAACAAATTGTTTGAGATGTCATGCATACATTCATACCTTACACATTGTATAATGATTTTTATTAATTAAATATGATTTTAATTTTTGTTTGAAAATACCCAAATTAGGTTTGGTTTTTATGTTTTTAGGTATTTTATTATATAATTTAACTCCAGCTTGACAAGGGAGTTGGTCATAAACCGAAACCTGTGATAATTGTAATGCTTAATAGTTAATACCTTAGAATACCTTAGAATCCCTGTTAGGCACAAATATTTTTGTCTTCAAATTTATTTAGTAATAAATTAACTATTTAAAAGCGTTTATACAAATTAGATTTAGAATACCTTGTATATTTACAATGTACATGAAAGTTAGCTCAGTTTCTAAATTACATTTAGACAAAAGAACAACTGTTTCAAAAATGTACATACAAGGTAGTGTTAATATGTTAAGTGTTTAAAAATTCCCTACAAGGTTCTCAAAATCTAGCTTTAGATACGATTAGTGCAGCCTTTTTCTGAAGTATAAAAGGGCATAAACCTCTGTTTAGAACATGCTCTATAAAGCAATTCCATAATATTTATATGAGGATGAATTAAACCAAAATAAGCAGATCTCAAAATACTAGTTTTACAATAATCGGATAAGTTTCGAAGAAGAAAAATTCCAGATGCAATTTTAATTACACTGAACAGCTAGTCATGATTTTTATTTTTAATTTATAGGTAAACATAAATTAAATGGGAATTTTAGTACAGTAAAATCAGTTAGTGAAGGGGTAGAACACATAGTCAAGTGATGGTGTTCAGACTTGACTGTAGTTTTCTTCGCTTTTTACATTATTTTGCAATTTTTGAGGTGATGTATAGGAAAGTTAGAAATACGGCCATTAGAAGGTTATTTAGAAACTATTGCTACTTCTAACAAAGGTTTGAACAAAATCATTTTTTTTGTCAAGACAAAATGTTAAATATTTTAACACACAGGCGTAAAAAGCCTTTTAGACCTACAGTTTATCTTTGAAGCATTTAACAGGGGTTTCATCTATGGAAACCTCTGTACAAGAAATAATACTTATATAACAGAAAAATATGTTGAGGTCATTTTTGTTAATGTTTAAAAGCACTTGGCGTTTACATTTAAATGTATTAGTTAAAAAGAACTTTCAATATTATAAAATTCCATTACTAAAAGAAAGGACAACCTTATAAAATGTTGAAAATAAATTAAAACCACTAAACTAAAATTTGACCCAACTCTAAGTTATTCTTTCACCTAAGGCTGATAGGGTACAAATACTTTCAATTTCAAACCCCTCACTAAAACCAGTTTGACAACACAAAGATGAACAGCAACTTACAGTTCACCGGTAATATAGTCCATGCGTTTGGCAACGTTTTGTTTTGCCTCCTCAAGATCTTGCTTGACAAGCACTGGTCCTATCAACTTGAACAGTTCTGCGTCTCCTTTCATCAGATCCAACTCCTAAACAAAACATCAATTAACAAGCATATTAAACAAGATATTTTTGGTATATTTTCTAATTGTTTTTCTTCTTGCAGACTAGTATTTTACCGAGAAAAAGGCATGTTTGTTGGGCACTAAATTTATAAAATTTAGTATATTTGGAATCCCAATGGTAATTTGTACAACAACAAATATTATCCTGCATTTACAGTTTAGGTCTTACTTTAAACTAAAATGAAATACCTTGCGTTTGTCCTGAGATTGTTGATATCTAAGAGCAAATATATATCTCACCACTATTTACACTTCATGTTTTGTTTTTTTGTCAGTATTCACTCATGGGTTGCAGTAATGCGGTTTGCACTTTGGGCGGGCAATGCCGGAACATTGCGCACTGAAGTGTGAGACGTTACTGACCGGTAGTAAGTGATCAAGATTGGCCTGAGCCAATCACAAACAGAAGTGAAAACAATAAATGAAGTGTAAATAGTGTACTTTGTCACTATGTGAAGAAGTGGAGAGCACAGACAATGCTACACTAGAGTGGTGAAATTTATATTGCTCCTAGACATCTACAATCGTAGGGTCTTCAGGCTGAATACAAGGTACTTTATGATGAATATTGTTTGCACCAACTATAAAACAAACCAGAATTTCTAGTTAAATCATCTAATTCACTCACCACTTTAACAACTCTGTTTTCATTGAGTTGACCATCTAGCTGTTGCCTCAGGCTGAGGGTTTTGTGATATTCTGAAAAAAGGAAAAGAAATACTCATAAGTGTTCTTGAACAATTTTTCTTAAACAGAGGACTGGGTTCAGGAATTTTTCATCAACAGCTATGTAAAGGTAGCTAAACAATAATAAAGTACTTAACTTAACCAGCAAGCTACAGGTACTTAAGGCAGTGGTGGCTCAGCAGATGAAGGGAAACACACTTCACACATGCTGTGAAGGAGAAAAATATAGTTACTAGAAGGGTAGTCTTTCACCTTTCAAAAAAATGTTTTAATGTATTTTAAACAAACAAACTTTATATGTTTTGAAACAAGATATTTATACTCTTGTATATAAAGCCCAATTTTCTATCAGTATTTTACTGATTCAGTGATTCTACAATATGGACTTCTAAATCATTCATTTTTCCATATTGAGGGTTTGATAGACGTATATTTTTGAAGACAAGTGTTCTATATGCCTTGCATCTACATAATTTTCTTGGCCTTTTTTGAAAGTAAATTTTTTAAAGCCTCAAGTAGACCCTTACATTGGACATTGCTTCGGCGGACCTTAAACCCAAGCTGACATAAGCACTGTAACTTACGGTACATTGATGATTGTACTGTAAAGCATGTGTTGCATTATTTGTTCAAAATATCGTCATACAATGTGAAGTATGCATATGCTATATGCACCAAACTTACCTTTTTGGACTGTTTTAAAGCTGTCAAGTTCACTTTGTAACTTTTTTTGAATTTCCGGGTTTGGATTAACAAATTGCCAAAAATTAAAAAAAAGACGTCCATTATGTAATAGAGATAAATTTGACTAGGAATAGAAGAAGAATACCAGATTAAATATAAATAATAACCCAAAAATGTAGGCCTACACTAAGCTAGGTCATTTAAGGTGCAAATGACTAATTTGCACCGGGAGTAAAGGAAATTTACAATTCAATCACGTTAAACATAAGGCCTAAAACTAAGTACCTTTTATTCAATAGTGATTGTACTACAGTAGCACAATAAATTAAAACAAAGATACGAGTAAACTAATTAAACCAGCGAACTGTAAAGTGAAGAATTAGGTTAGAGTTAAAACATTTGGATATCGAATGAAATCGAAATAAAACAAATACATCGGTTCAGAAACAGTTTGTATCTGAACATAGAAAACAAAAAAAGGGTTTGGGCATTGACTTTAAATATACATTTAAAATCAATGGTTTGGGTGATATTGTCGAAACACAAATCATTACCTGTAACAAATTTGAATACTATTCCTAGTTGAAGACCAGCTATATGTTTGTACTATAATTTGAGTAACATATCCAATATACTTAGAACTTGAATTAGTTTAGTGGAAAGCAGTGGGCGTATTTGTGGTTCATCGACTAGAGGGGACGTGTCCATATGTTACATAAGTAAAGTAGGGAGCGGGTCTAGGGAGTCAGCCTAGCATTACTTCGAGTTATGTCGGTGATTTAAAGGGTTTTAAAGATCACATCAACACATACAAAACGTAGATAAATTCAACATTCAACAAGCCGTTTTAAGTTATGTTACGTTGTGGAGGACGGTTTGGCAAATCGTAATACTGTGTTGGTATTTTGCGGGGGAAGTCAAAATGTCCAAAATAATTGTGCTACATAATGTATGGACGGCCCCATAGTGGAGTTAACCATTGACCTTAAATATATAAAGTCAACGATTTTACCATTGGTTTTAAATATTTAAAGTCAATGATTTACTAAACATCGCTGTACTCTTGGCTATTACCTTTTTTAAGCGTAACTTTTTTTAATCCACTCCACCGTCACCATCTGATTCCATAATCCATTCCATCCAATATTCTTTCTGCTTGACATATAGGCAAGGTTACTTTGGATATTAGTGTACTAAAAAATGAGTTTATCACTATTCAGAAATGTTCTTACAAAATCTCTTCGAAATTCCCCAGGTAAAATGGATTGCATTTATACTCAACAATTTCTGTATGTATCATTTTATTGTATTGCTGTTTCCTCAGGCTATGTATAATGTACGCCTATTATAATCCAACAACAACAACCAGTAAACCTTGTTTGGCCTAATTTAGTGCGTAATATCGTGTACCCTATAATTGACATATTCATATTCTGAACTTGTATTACTTTAATAACTTGACCAATATTAAGAAAATAAAGCCTGGTAGATTTTAAACCTTCCTGAGACTTAGTCAACCTTAACCTCTTGTATGTCATCAGAGCTAGGGTTTCCTAGGGGCTCATCAGAATCTTTGGCCAAATTGTCATCTTACACGTGGCGTTATCAACTAGGCCTAAATTATTGCACCTATTGTTTTTCTTTAGCGTAGTATGATAGGTGTCTACGTTAGTATACAAGATCCCTTTTGTTCTTTTCTTCTTGGATTCTTAAGGCTCATGCTCAGCTTAGAACCTGAAGTAAGTGTTTTAGTGAAAATATGTGCAGAGTAGTTTGGGTTCTGTTCTAAACGTTCTTAACAAAGTGAGACTAAAATAAAAAAATGTTCCATTAGGATGAGCTTGCAAAGGAACGTAATATTTTCCCCGTCGTTGGAACTACGCAAAAGAGATATCTTAAATACTACAAAACAAAAACTTCTCCCAGGACGTTTTGATTTTGGTTTTATTCTTAACAAAATGAGACATATCTTTACCTAGCGTCACCGTATAGTCACATTACAAATTGTAAGTGGTGACTGCGGGGATCGAACCTTCGCCACCGGAGTGATGAGCTATGGAGTCACACGCGATACCAATCCGCCACGAATCCGCCAAACTGTGTTGATCAGCTTGGCAGGTTTGGATAGCATCCTGGCTTTTTTGTTCTGTAAGAAACGCATTTGGCAAAAGTCGCAAAGGGTATTTTTTGGAAAATTGCTGTAATTTGCAAGTTTAAAACTGTTTCACAATACATCTCCTCTTTGTGTAAACTAATTTCAATTTATGACTTTACATCACAACAATTTTTTATGTTTCTAAATGAATTTGTTATAAAGTTTTTTGATTTTACTGAGTTATGTGTTGAATTTTCTGCTTTCAGGTTTGGTTAGACCTGCTCTACCGAAATCAGTAAATCATGTTTTTTCTCGGTCAAATCAGACCACAGCGGCGTCAGCTAAAGAAGAAACAAGACGTAAGTTTATTGAACGATTGTGTAACTAGAAGGCATGAAAAACTGTATTTATTTTCAAATTCTCAGTTTATTGCTAATTACCTGTTAACACTTTCACTGCCTGGGGCATTTTGCTAAAAAATATTATTTTACAACTTCAACATCCTTATTGTACATTTTAATTAAAAGACAATAATTTTGAATGTTATTTTCAGCAACTATTCGCAAGCCGGAGTTGAATGCTGTGGAGCGAGCGCAGCTCAGTGATTTTGGAAAGTATGTAGCCGAGTGCTTGCCCAAGTTTATACAGAAGGTACAAATCACGTCGGGAGATGAACTGGAACTGCTGATTGCACCGGAAGGGGTGTTACCTGTCCTTCAGTTTCTCAAAGATAACCACAACGCTCAGTTTACAAACATTGTTGACATCGCTGGAATGGACGTGCCAGCTAGAGCTTACAGATTTGAGGTTAGTACTCAGTTTAATCTTGTTAATAAAGTTGGCAGGAATGGACTGTCAGATTCAGGACTCCGTAGAAACAATTTTAATAATAACAGTCCACATAACTTGTTTGTCAAGATAGAACTGAGCTTGATACTTCATTTCAAAGGCAGCTTTATTACATAGTATATTTGCCAGTTAAACGTTCTTGAAACTAAACGAAAGATTCAAGATGTTTTTGCTTTAGTATAGCTACAAATATATGTCAGATATTGAAAAAAGTGGTAAGCATGTGGCCTCACAAACCCCACCATCTCTTAAACCTAAAAATCCTGCTTTAAATAAACGTGTTGCTTACCTTGATTAGTGTTTTCCTTATTAAGGTTAAAAGAATGTTTGGCTACTTAGTATTTAGTGCAAATTTTTAACGCGCTCAGAGAAACGAGGAGGTTTCTAGTTGATTTGTGGAGATATTTTCAAGTTCGGTTGGCGCATAACTTTTGAACTCGGTTATTGCTTTACACCCGGTTTGCGTTGATTAAAAGAGCGACTCCATAGGGATCCCATTTTAATATCTCTGATATGGTTGAACGTATTTTGTTGTAGCTGTACCCTACATAATTGCAATATCCTTTTTTTCAAAATTACTTTAGGTTTTTTTAAGTGGTTTCATTTTTTGTTAAAAAGTTTTTATGCCATTTCAACTTCAAAATATCAAGAATACCTGTTATAATACAGCTATTGCATATCATCTAAACTAAATTGCATTAGTTTAACATGAATAAAATACAAACAAGTAATTTGCAAAAACTCACTGCTCTCTCAGTGTACAAACAAGTCACCAAAAGACTTCCCAATCATTTATACGAGTACACTTTGCAAACTGTATCGATTGCTTCACTTGTGTTTCCAGGTGATTTACAATCTTCTGTCCCTGCGTTACAACTCTCGGATTCGCGTCAAGACTTACACTGATGAGTTGACTCCACTGGACTCGTCGTGTGAGGTGTTTGGTGGATCTAACTGGTATGAACGGGAAATCTGGGACATGTACGGAGTGTTCTTCCAGAACCATCCGGACTTGCGGCGCATACTCACCGATTACGGATTTGAAGGCCACCCCTTCGTAAAGGATTTCCTCTCACTGGTTATGTTGAGGTGAGTTCTGTAGTTCTGTTTCTAGTTGCTTTAAAGAAATTTGTTATTGAATTTATACCAAACATAACAAAGGAGAAACCCATGACCGTTAAAATAACAGACCTTGTGCACCAAATCTAATAACGTAATTAACTCTTACGCCACACCCAGCTGTCCGGTTGGGGTGGGAGGAGAGGGGAGATAGTTGCTCAGAACTAAGGTCAGGGACCTGGCTGCACTCTCACATCTAGTTTGCGTGTAGGATTAGTCTCAGTTTCATTGCGGGTGTCCAAAGTGTGCAAATGATTATGTTTTATTGTACTTTTTGCTGGGTAGGCCGTAAGCCTAATTACGCTAAGCCGGATAGGCAATAGTCTGTTGTAAGCAGTGTAATTGTTACATTTTACTTGTAAGTAACACATGTGAGGATGACAGTAAAGTTGTACGGTGTCTAGGTGAGGTACGATGACGAGAAGAAGCGAGTGGTGGTGGAGCCCCTCGAGCTTGCCCAAGAGTTCCGCAAGTTTGAGCTCTCGACTCCGTGGGAACAGTTCCCTAACTTCAGAGAAGTCCCGGCTGTACAAGACATCCCCCTCAAGGAGGCAGACAAGAAATGAATCAGTTTGGATGTGTAAATATGTGAATTAGGTTTAAATTCTTAGTGAAATTAATAATGTATTAAGTTAAAGTGTTTAATATTTCTTATCCCAGTGTTTGTGGTTCTTTGACAGCAAATTTTTTGATTTAGCTTTGTTTTTACCTTGTAATTAATAAGCTATTAATCTTTTTTAATTGGATGTGGTGCTTGCTTTATTAATTTTGTAGTAATTTTAAAAGATTTAAGAGTTTTAAACTTGAATATGTTTAGTTTTTATTTTTATGTTATTAATTTAAATTTCCATATTAATATATATATGCAGGTAACTGGAGTGTGCAGTATATGGAAATTGTGAGAAAATCAAGAATTTTCAATGTATGGAAAAGTTGGGAATTTCCTTTCAAACCAGGAATTTTTAAGAAGGGTGGACACAAGTTGTGATTTTGTCAGATGTCAACAGAGTCCAGAGCTTTGTTTGACATTTGTTGTTAACGACAGCTGTGATTTTGTTGGGGACGTTAAAGGAAATCTTAGAGGTTAGTGCAAACGGTACCAAAAGTCGTGATTTTTGTTATGAACGCCGCTAATAGTAAGGAAAGTTACAATTTAGTTGCAGATGTTAACTGGAGTCTACATATTGTCGTGAACGAGATACTAGAGATTCCTACCGTCTTCTACAAATAACCTTTTACTTGTTGAACCTGAGCGTGAGTAACTATGACTCTTCAGATTGCATTTGAACAATTTTTTGTCGATTCCAAAAAGCAAACCGTAGTAACTTAACCTTTTGAGCTCCAATGGCGAACTGAGTCCGACATCGGAGCGGAACGGCAAAATAGTCTAGTCCGACACATTGTTTATTGCAAATAGCGCAAATGATAGGCAAGGACTACGCTACACTAACGGCACCTGGCAGAGAACACCGAAACTACCACTCCCTCCCCTGCGGCCAACTCACGTGCGAGTTTGACAGCCCACGACAAACAGCCCGGTGGTTTAGTGGTTATAGTGACGGACAGTTGGCCCTGTCCGTCACAGCGTAGTTCGAATCCCACCGGTGCTCTGGTGCGGTGCAATGCTAATCATTGGATCATTCCGGTATGGGGCCACAATGAGCGCTGAGGATCACTGAAGAAAATGGCTCATCAAATCCAGTGAGGCGGCGAGTGGCACTTTTTGAGCTTAGGGAGGCGCTAAATCCCCGCTCTTAGAGGAGTGGTTCAATGACTGGTATTGCACCGTACCAGAGAGCGGTTTTGTGGAAATTTTGCTTACAGGGGATTGGGGAAACCCATACGGGAGGGTTTCTACAAAAATTTAAAAATAAAATTAGAGCGCAAAGGGTTAAGGAGTATTTGGGCAAGGAAAGAGTCTCTTGTTCAATACACAATATTTAAGAACGTCACAATATTATAAAGGAAAATAAATAACAAAACTTGGTAACATAATACTGTAATAATAAGTGTCGGCTCTTTTTCACTACACAGTAGCTTTGCAAGTGATAACTGACAAAGTGTTCAACTCACAATAGTGTATTGTTCCTACTCTCAATAATCGACTACAATGTCAGATTTCATCCTCAATCACTAAAGACTCATTTCTAAACAATTAAACACTGAATAGGCTACAATCACTTAACAATAAAGTTATCTTGAAAGAAGGTTATAACAGTGCCAAACATCGGGTGTAGTGGAGATTTTCAGGGCAGTTTTGGTTGTTGTGATCATCCACCCAGATTTGGAAAGGTGTTCTGTTTAAATGACCAACACATGTTTTGTGTTTTACGTTTTCAAATTTGGAATCACAAGCAGAACAACTCTTCTAAAATGAGATGAGTAGCTCAAATTATAGAAACCACCTTTCTTAGAAGTCTGTTTAAATTTATTCATAAAATTGAAAAGGGCAAGTTTCCAAGAATTTTTCACTTGGCTCAGAAGTTGTAAATTTACATTTATGATTTTGTCTGAAAAATATAAAATCCAATTGAAACTTTTGAGTTTAGACTATTATGTTTGATATGAATATTAACAAAATATCTTTGTTAACCAAAACTGACTACTGCCAAACTGGAGAACAAAATCTGGCACCACTTAAAAGTATACAGCATATATAGTACACTGTCATTTCAGCATACCCTAATACGTTAAATTACATACTAACAGAGAATGCTTATAAGTACTCAAATAAAATCATTGATCACAGATTGTTGGATTTAAGTAATATTATTCTTACGATTCATAGTTTCATAATAACAATACTGGATAATGAATTTAATCCTAGGTAACTGGCTTCTTTGTATCAACATTTTCAACTGTACACAAAAAGTACTGTAACTTAAAATATGTTGTTAGTTGATTATTTTTATACAAATGAATATAAAATCTCTTAAACAATAATTTTTTCATGTTTAAAAGTTAAAACATAATGTTTGGTTTACTGTACCTAACCTAATAAAAATTTTTAACTTTAAAGCCATAACACTTTAGAATTTGAAACTGGTACAAACATGCTTTAAATTATTAAAATATAGTTAATCTTTTATACTGTCATAAATAAGTCACTTAAAATTTTGCAACGAAAATGCTTGAAATAATATTTATAGCTAATGCGTATTACTTTAGTCCATTAGGTAGGCCTACTAAATTGTATGAAATTTTTATAATATTTTTATTCAAGTGAATTATTGCTGGCAACTAAAGCTTACATATTTTGTACTCAATATTTACTCTACAGATATTTCATAGTTTTCTTTTGTAAATAACACTACATAAACACACACAATTACTAAAAATTATTTTAAAGTACCTTTTATAAAAGGTAAACTTTACTTTTGTTCAATTTGTTGTATAAAAATATTGCTCCATTCAATAAATCTACTGGTATCACATTAAAAATGTAAAATACTTTGGTACAATATACTTACGACTAACTTAAAGCTAATGTCTTTGTAAAAGATATCACAGCTAATGAGAGAATTCTCGTAAGCTCGTAATGGTTCCCGTGACAAGACCTACCAACCCACAGAGTCCGATGATGACGTTCTTCCAAAGTCGCCAGTTGTTAGGGCCCATTCCCGGATGCTCCCAGTATACGAGGGTCTCAATGATTGCGGGAAAATCAGCCCAACCATACTTAACGAGAACGCTCCAATCAGGGACAGCAATGGTCCTAGATTCGGAAACAGGGCAGCCACTATCACTGAAAGAGAAGGTAATTTTTATTTAGAAGATGAGTTAAAAATTTCTGTTATACAAAATTGTATCTATTGTTCTGTTATCTATGATAGATAAAATCAAAAGAAGACGAGTAAAAATGAATAATATTTACCCGTAGCAATAACCAAGATGATCCTGAAGACATATTCTGCTGCAAGGGGCCGTCTAAAATGTGTCTCTAACTTTGGCCAGATGATGTCCATAGCTGCGTAGAAGAGTAAAGAGTATGTGAGAAAAATTCCAAGAGCTACCATCGCTTTTAAAACTTGGCCCAATCTAAAACATAGATGATTCATAAATCTAGTGTCTGTTACTATCAATTAAGGAAATTGTTATTTTATGTCAATCTATCATTTAGATACTTCAATGTTCCCTCTCATCAACAGTCAAATACCACAAAGATATATTGAAGCTCTAGGTAGAAGTTTTTTCCTAAACCTCGATCCAACTTTCTTCGCAATGTTTAAGACAGATAAACTCACATGTCTTCAACTGGCAGGTTCAGGGTTATGCTGGCTTCTGTGGTAGATCCGTACTTGAGATAACCGAAGAATCCCGTCATGGCGTAGAGGGTGACAATCAACACCATGCCAGTGTTGAGCACTCCCGGACAACCGATGAAGTGTTCCGGAGTTTTCATGTTGTTCTCAAGTGGCATCACCTGCAGACAGACGGCACTGTAGTACAGAAGCTCCTCTAGGGTATAAGCACTAGTAGAGTCAACAACAATCATCGAGGGATTGAAATTCCTGTGTAAAATGGGAGCCTTGGGTGTTCTCCAAAAATTATGACAACTATACATAATATGAGTTTTAAGGCATAACAAAGGTAAAGTTTGTCTTGTTTAGTGAGGCAAAGTTAGGTCTACAAAGTCCTATCTCCCACTGAACCTCGACCTTACTGTATTGTAGTCTGCACTTAACAAAATTATTAGTGGTGACTGAGGGGATCCTACCCGCACAACCAGAGTGGTGTGCTCTGAAGTCCCGTCCGATACCAATCCAATCCGCAGGCATTTGAGCTTATAATTTCATTGTTTGTGACACTTAGTTTTGTTTGCTTTTAGTCAAGGTAAAAGTTAAATTTCCACTCATAATTTATAAAAGTTATCATCAACATCCGCCATAGGGTCAAAAGCCAAAACTGTTAATTTCTTTGTAGGTTTTCCAAAAAATTTTCTCAACGCGAATTATTTATTTATTTATTCTTCCAATGGAACACCATTTACAATGAGAAATTCCTCAAAGAGGTTAACATGATTGGTCTAAAAGAAAATTAATTAATAATTTGAGCAGCCGCCACTGATGTAGTAACAATACTCCAATCATCACTTAGTGCATCATACTTTGTTGTTACAGTAATTAAATGTTTTTGTATTGTTTTTACACAAACAATTCATTGGAATTGTTGAAGCACTTCTTGTTAAATAATTGCTTACATCTTGAGCTTTACCAATAAATTTTAAAACTTTCTCTGGTTGCATTAATTTAAAAAATATATATATATATGAAAAAGTCTCTCACCACTCCGACTCCTTCCAGAGCAAATATGGTTGTGCCGAAGAAAATGGGTAGTTGTTCTACCGATGAAAACATTGGTCTTTCGGACATCGAAGGCAAATCTTGAAAGATGTAGTAGTAAGAGATAGCGACTCCAGTGATGAAGAGGAAGTTTGAGATCATGTGAGATACTTGAGACTGCGCAGCAGGTTGAGAAGGATGAGTAGCGGAATGAGAAGAGCCATGTAGATCTGAAGAGACCAATCCAAGTCCCAGTAGTGTTCCGCTATCTGGGAGAAACACACAAACATTCATTTATCATAATACTACAGTAGACCCTCAAAACCCCATAACACTCAATGTTCAAAAAGTCTCAACAAGTCAAATTAACAAATCTTGATAAATTGAGTTTTGAAGCTTTTAGAGTTATAAAACAATAAATATAAATTAACACATTTATTGCTTTGTTGTATAAGTGAATATAAGTAAACAGACAGGGCCGCGGAGAGGTTAAGGCTAGAGCCTCAGGGTCTGGTGGTCCCAAAAGAACCGGGCTTGGACTTTAGTCTTATCTTTTAGTCCTAGTTTTACAGTTATGACTGAAATTTATATAACTATTTGTGGCCTGCAATGGCTTACCGTTCAGTTAAAAAAGTGCCTGACACAGTTTCCACATTTGAGCCGTGCTAGCCGTACATGGAAAATTTAACAAAATAAAACAAACGTTGCAAACTATACTGGATGTTCCGCTACTTTCTAGTAGGAAGGGGGAGAACCAATTTAAAGGTTGATACAGTGAAAATTACACACTTTGTTTAGGGTTGGGTTGGACCTATTATATCTGTACATAGCTTAGGGACACAGGGGCTGTCTTGTTAGTATACAGGTGTTATTAGCAAAAACCTGAACTGACCTGTTTCATGGTGCGAGACACAAACACTACGTAAGCACAGCAACAACCAAGCATTTCAATCAATATTGCTAGATTTATAAGGAATCTGAAACAAAGTTGGAATTAAATTATCAAGTTTTGTATCAGAGACTTAACATAATAATACAAACTGTTAATAGTGCAGTGCGGTGAAATATTATATTGTAATATTAAACTTGTAAAGTTAAATTAGAAAGCTGTTGATTTTTTATAAATGGACTGTAATAATAAAATCAAACAAACATTGAATGGAAATCACAACAATACAAAACATATGAAATATCAAACATAAACAAATGAAATCATATGGTATACAAAACAAAACCAAATCATGAACATTAAAAACATGTGTACTATAATAAGTACAGAACAAATAGCAACAATGAATTTGCTTCTACTTATGATCAATGTTGAGTAAAGAACATTTTCTCTATACATTTTTTTTATAAGTAAACAGTGCGTTCTTAAAGCGGTTACATGTTCTCTGTGCAGCAAAAGGTGCATTGATTAATTTTGACAGCTCCCTCTCTCCTTGGCACTTCACTTCTTCTCAGCCATACACACTATTCACTATTTGAGATGCCGACCACTCTCATGAGGGTATATTTTAAGGCAAATATGTGGTGAAGGATGAGTGTGATGAGTGGTAGTAATGAGTTATGAGGTGTAGTCTTGTTACAAACTAAGGCAGACTCTTCCTTAGAATGGGTCATTAATTAATAGCCCAATGACCAATGGAAATACAAGGACCAACGGCTTAACGTGACTTCCGAACCACGCAGGTGATGGTCTGATATGTCTAAACGATGGTGGAGTTGATGCGGGTATCATCAGATGATCACTGAGACTATCTGAGCCGCTTTAGACCTATATATCATCCTCAAAACCTGACCTCCATGAAGCTGGATTACAGGACCACGCCACGAGTCCCAGTCAAGGCACTGTGTTCTTGAGTTCAAGGCAGTTGTGTGTCTTGAGACATGCTTTCCTAATCCCATTATGTCTTATGGTTGGCTTTAAGAACATGATTGAAATTTTTATTGCACAAAGAACATAAGTATCCTAGATTTTTCACGACCTATTAAAAGATGGACCAATTCTACACCACAAAGAGAAACTCACCCTGCTAGCATGGAGTATTTTCTCAAAGGCATTGGTCCAGTCAGAAACGCAAATTCTGTTATTTCGGAAAATCCCATTGACGGAAGTCTTCTTCTTATGCATAGAATCTGAGCACACTTCACCTGTAAGGAATAATTAGTTATTCAATAAAAACACACATTATAAACCCTATCCTAAAGATGGGCAGCTAACCAATAATTAAATTTCTCTTTATTTCACATAAATTTGTAATCCTCTTTTGTAAAACATCTTACTTATTTTACTTAGTTTGATACCACTTTTAGAGGCTATTTAAGGTGAATATGGAATGGTGATGAGTGTTTTTTATGAATGGTGAGATGTATTCTTGTTACAAACTAGGGCTGACTGTTTCCCAGATTGGGTCATTAATTAAGTTCAGAAATACTGGTACTTGTCGTAATAGTCTAAGCTTTTCAAATACTATCTAAAAAACAATTTTGCCGTTTCAAAAGTTTAGGTTTCAAAATAGAGAATATTTTCTACAAAACTCTTTGGTAACTTACCCATAAATGAATGCAGTAAGTACAAACGAAACCAATGACAAATGTAGCGATAAGTCCAAACACGAGTCCTGCGTTCATGAAGGCCATTGGCATTGCCAGGATCCCTGTCCCCAAGCTTGCTTTCAACAGGTGAATCAGCGTCTCTACATCTCTGCAGAAGATGTTAGTTAATACAATAAAATAATACTTTGAACAATAAACATTTTAAACATGGGGTCGAGTAGACTTTGTTTACCTGCTAGCCGCAATTTTTTCTTAAGCTATCTTTTTTCTTCGTGACCACTGAACGAATTTGAACTTGATATAATGTTGTATCTTAGTAAGAGCCTCTTAGGAAAAAGTACCAGCATGAGTGTAACCTTTCATTTCAGAATTTTGGCTGTTTTTTGTGTTTTTTCACTATACACCTCAATTAGCAGAAAAGCGGAAAGACAGCATGGTGAACAAAAAATTGTTACGACTAATATTTCAAAGTAAATTTTTCAACCAACTCATTGATACCAAAATCTTGAAAAATTTTTGAGAAACAACTATGAGTACATAAATGGTTTTAAATATTAAAACTGTATTTAATACTCAATAAACAGATTTAAATACATTTAAAGTTGCGAGACCTTTCGCCAGCATGGAGATAATACAAACCATGAGTACCATGGTTTCCCTTATGGTACAGGGTAAATCATAAAAACAGCCTATTTTATCAGTTATTGATTTTTTCAATATTAAGTCTCTTGTAGTTCTGTTATTGCTCAATCAATTTTCAAAATCCTTCTGTAATAAAAATGTTAGTTGCTGAAAAACTCAATAAAACGTGTTTGTTTCTAAAACTAACTTTAAATTAGGAAGACTCACGAAGTTGGGTTTGATAGCCTTCGATGTTTAAAAGGTTCATAATCACCAATGTCATCAATACATTCAGAACTTGAACTCTTGCTGAGCAAAACAGCTGTTGAGGCATTCGTGCTTGCTGCATCATTCAGGTCTAGATGTGTTCTGAAATCACAAACAATTATTTTATAGTGTAAATAATTATTAAGTGAACTTGAGAGGAAGGGAGTTTTTAGCTTGCATCTTAATTTTCATGGAAACTAAACCTTGAATTTCGTCCCATAAGAGCAATGTAAAAACATGCGTTTTCTTGAGACACGCCTACAGTTTCCATCGGACTTTCATGAAATAAATTTTTTAGTATATTACATGTTTTAGTGGCTCTGCTGAGTTGAATTTCCATTTTCTCCCTCATAACACCATGACATAAGTCCAAAAATTAAAGAAATTTTGAATTTGAATTTTTTGTTTTTACTATGAAATTAATAAAATTTTCAAAAAAGTGGTCAGCGTAGTCACTGCTGTACATTGTCATCTTTCTAATACAACTTATTTCAAAATGATCTGGTGAAAATTTTAGACGTGAGGTGTCCTAAGAAAATGCTTGTTTTTACATTGCTCTTATGGGACAAACAACAAAATGGCTGAAAGGTTCTATGCACTCTTAAGACTACAAATTTGTTTCAACATTTACTCAGCTATAGTCAATGGTGAGCACCGCGGTTTTATTATTTGCCCGAAACAAATATAATAAAAGAAACAACCCCCACCACATAAACCCCCACTTGGCATAAAAAGTTAAGTTAATATATCACAAGAATTATAGTTCAACATTTAAAAATATTTTCAAAAGTGTTAAAAGTAAATTAGTCACCGCTAATAAAAACGATTAGTTAATGGCTGAAGCCAGTGAGAGTAAAATGTCATGAGGTAAGGCAACAAAATGCCAGGTGGCATCTCACCAATATTGTTCCCAGTACTCGATGCCGCCCAGTATTCACTATAAATAAAGCGAAACTTTCCACTCCCTTTTCGAGCAATGAACCATACTCTCGGCAAATGTGCCTGTGTTAATTCAGAAACAGGTAGAAATCTACCAAATTCTTAGGAATTTTATTGATTAAGGATTAACTTGGAAGGTTCAGGTTAACGAAACATGTAAACGAAGTTTCAGGAATTTTGGTTTACGCACTTTAGCCAAATCCTGCTCTGTTCAAATTCTTCGAATAGCTTATTTTGGACTAATCTTCCCTCATCTGTCATATGGAATAAGGTTGTGGGGAGGATGTTCAAAAATTCAATTAGAGAGGCTTTTTAGGCTGCAAAAAGAAGCTATTAGAATCATTTCGAAAGCAAGTTTCAGGGAATCATGTCGAGACATATTTAAAGGAATAGGTTTGTTGACACTTCCCTGTCTCTATATCTTGGAAGTGATTTTGTATTGTCAAACTAATCAAATGTTGGTTCAATCTAAAATCACTCATGATTATAACACAAGAGGAAAGAACCACTTGCAAATTTTTCAACATAGAACATCTAAATTTGAACAACTACCCAGGCAAGTAGGTATAAAACTCTTCAACCACCTTCCTAAAATTTAAAAGAAATTGAAAGTACCAACATTTTTAAATCTCAAATAAAACGGTTGCTGTTAAGCAAAGCTTATTACTCAATGGATGAGTTCATAGATGATCTTACGGACAACTAATTTCTTTAAATTGTATTTTAATTCCTCCCCTCCCTCCTAAAGCCAGGTCTGATGTTAAGTGTGAATGTGGAATGAGTGTGAAATCATGTAAGTGTGTGTGAGTGTGAATGTTTAATTTCATTGTATTGTAATTTGTTTTTGTGTTTTGCTACACAATATTTTGTATTGTCTATAGCAAATAATTATATTATTATTATCAGGATAAAACATCTTTTGTTTCATATTATACAACAAATTAAAAATAGTGTCCAGGCAAATGCTATTGGGAACAACGAAAAATAACAATAGAAGAACATATCTTAGATTTTAAACTAAGGGTTTTACTAATTTCAAAGTACAAAATTAGAAGTTATTGGTTTGTTTATTGGTTCAAGAGGAACGTTGACAGAATTTTTTGTGGATTTTGGGAAAAATTTTATTTGGACAAACATATTTTAAAATTATTATTCGTGAAACTTTAAAAGGTTCTACTGGAATAATTAGAAACCATTTATTTAATAAAGATTTTTTATATTTGAGTTTTCTGTAATTGTTTAGTTGGTTTCAATATTTACGTACACTTTGCTGAAGAAAATTCCAATTTTAAACAAAAAATTTTAAATGAATTGAAAGAAAATCATTTGGTTCTATAATTTTGTCCATGAGTGTATAATATATTTGTTGATGCCATATTTGTATGTTATGTACATGTATAAATAAAGGATTTTTGAATTTAAATTTGAATCCCAAATGAAACGCTTTTTATTGTAAAAAATCAAATGTCTATTAAATTTCTATTCCTTGTATTATAAAAGTGACAGTTGCCTCTAAGATCAAATTTGTGTAAATGATCTGATATACAAATAATACACTCTAAGATATATTGATCATATACTGTAAGAATGTTCAATTCAGAGAAGTTTTTCTTAACTGACTCTATCCCCTTTGGTTTAACAAAACTCTCAAGCTTTCTTTTGTATTATCAGGATTTTATCAAAATTTCTTTTTGAAGTACCACTGTATATGAATAAGCCATAGACAAAGTGTGAGTGCATGTGAGCAAATTAAATTGCCTCGGGATTTTAATTGCACAATTATCCTGACGGTTGATTGGAACCAGCCAATTACAACTGGTTTGCTCCACTCTCTTCAGTGGATTTTTTAATGGATCAATAGATAAAATATAACAGTGTTAATTGTTTTTCCTTAATTAATTTTGATTGCAAGCTAAACTTACCTCATACTGGTGATAGTGCCTCTTCGACTGCTCACTTTCGCTATGATTATTTCTCGTGGTTGTAAGTTTAGACCTTTTTCCTAAAAAATTATATTATTAAAGATAATAAAAAGCAACAGTTATATTTTATGGTTAAGGCTTCCAGTGAAAACAGGATTTGTTTTTGTGTCTTGTTCATGTATCCATGGTTAAATGTAACTGTGTGTTTATCTGGAAGCTATGCGTTCAATGAAAGTTAAATCACGAATTTTCACGTTTCTTCACCCGATGATCAAGCTGGCATATTTACTTTAAAACTGTTGTAATGTTTAACTTCAACAGATAAGACCGTCTGACATATCACAAGGTATTGTATAGCCTGTTACAGTGGAGTGATACAGTTACAGTGTTTATTGTTTCCATAAATATTAGCAATTATCATTCAAATTTAATTTATGTATAAATATCTAGTGCTCTAGTTTTGCTTGAATATGTATCAGTAAAATATTAAATACCTAGGACATTAAATCTGTTTCAAACTTTCACTTTAAACAATTTAGCCAACAAACACTTAGACTCAAATTGTTGATAAAATACCTCATCGCTTGTGTCGTATAAATATTCATAAAGTCTTGATACATCTTATCAGAGATGAACTACAAATCTCTAGATAATCTGTGATCTTATGTTACCGATTGTGACTCTCACTGACAGTAGATATGAACAGTCACCATTTAACATAGTCATGGCAACAAGCTGCATTAGCACAGAATCTAGCCGTCACAGCTGATCTTCATGCTATCTAGGAGAGGGGTTTTTGAACATAAAAATGTTTGTATTCTTGAAAATTTTGTATACAAATAAAAACATCCAATAGCAACAGGCCAAGTTTTAAATAAGAAGCTAAAAGTAATGGTGTGTAGTCGTCTTCTATAAGTGAAGCCAGTAAACATAATGGAGTATCGTAAGACAGTTTTGGTCCTTGCGATAAATTAGCGTTTTATCTAGTAGTAAAGTCTTTTAAAGTCAATACCAGTGGGTGTAGATAGACTTTTATCAAGGGTAATGATACAATTATAGTGTCGGGGGGGATTTGAAATGTCACATAATCTGAGGTGCATTTTAAGGCTCTTGGGGTCAATAGTTTTCATACAAGAATAATAATTTTTTACCCGCACAAACTTAAATTTCACCGAAAATTATAAATATGATTGCACATTGAGCATATTCGGATCGTTGTGTGGTCGAAAAGAATCTGTTGATTTTAGATTACCCTCCGTTTTATTCAATTTATGTAAAATTGAAAACCTTGAATTAATGTACATTGCACTTACGTTTAATGTGAACCCTTGTCCGCCATGTCGCGGTTTTTTGACACGTTCAACGATCCAGCAACGTTGAATCTAACTAGGCCTTAACTCATAACGGTTTCGTAAGCTTAGTTGGACCAACGATTTGTTATATTTTTTTTCATTCCTAAGGGGGGATATATCCCCTTGTTTGTTCCCTTCCTACCACTGGTCAATGCGTTGTACTTGTATCATAATTCTGCTTTGAAAACGTTCAGCTATGCAAATAGTTGAAAAACCTATTCACAATATTGAATAATTACTTGTGTCAAAAGTGCCTTTGTTTCAAATATTTTTTATAATTTATTTTTAAATAACTAAGTAAATTTTCTGATTTCAGCTCTTGTTAGCTAATAAGTCATCATTCAAAGTCGGAATCCATAACCCTGGCCAGGGGATTCTGTGTTGAATCATTTCCAATACAATTAGTAGTACAGTCCCAAAATTAGATTTGAGTGCTTTATTCATTGCCTTCATCATGTTGGCATTGAATCGATTTTACATTCCTTGTTCTGTATGTGATTTTATCAAGGCAATTAACAAAGGTCAAGGAATTCCTTTCTAGCTTCAGTTACAGAAATCTGGATAATATTAATGTTATTACATAATTTTGGTGAAAATATTACCAACAATAAGTCAAAAATAGTTACATTTTCAATGGAATATTTTCACACATTTATTTGCGCTCATTTTGCTCCAAATCATTTACTGTAAGAATTAAGTATGAATAATTCACATAATATTGGCCGGATGGTGTGGTGGTTAACATAACCTTGAGACATGAGACCGGGTTAAAGTCCTGTTTGGTCCAAACATTTGTCTTCAAATTTCTTTAGTAATAATTCACATATATGTTTTTTTCTTCAATAACAGTAAAAAATATATATTTAAGTGAGTGTTTAGCAACTAACCAGTTTGAACTTACTCATCCTCTTAAAAATAATAATTATAGTTACAATACATAATTCTGTTTTAAGTTTGTATTTTGTTCTGTTTTTTTCTTTTATTTGTTTACAAGTAAAACAAGTCAAAATTGGTTAAATATTTTCATTAATACTTTATATTATAAAACAGTTTGTGGGCGGATCCAAAATGTTAATTTCTGTTCAAGAACAAGACAGTCTAGAACTTCATTCTTGCCAAATCTTCACAAAATGAATGTGAAGAAAAATTTCATCAACCCATAGCGTTTAGAACATGTTGTTTTAAACTAAGAATAGCATCATATTAATGTTTAGCAGAACGTCCAAATTGAAATAATATATAGTAGATACTCACCGCATACCTAGACCAACTATGCAAAGTTATTTTTCCGGAAAGAAACATATTTTATTTAATTCACACTAAACTGCAATGCCCAATGTGTTTTTATTTACTTCTACAGGTGTAACGTGAACGGTACAATCAGTGACGACAGATTGGAAGCTGTTTCATCATACATACGGAGGCGAGGGCCGAGGGGTTGATGAATCGAGTCGTCTGGGTTGATCACTGATCTCTGATCAAGTACAAATAGCCGCAAACAATGTCACGGACAAGTCGCGTGCTTGACCGTCACACAATTAACTACTGCACACCACAGTCACATCACATTCACACAACTGGACTTTCTGTACACTTTCAATGTTGGCAAATATAATATTGATCAATTTTTTGTTTAAAGAAATTAAGTGTTGGTTGATTATGTTGAAAATTGATGTTGCTGATGATTACTTCATACCATAAAATTGATTTAATTTTTGATATTACAGTAGAAACTTAACAGTTCGACTATTTGTGGACCAAAGGATTGTCGAGCTACAGAAATGTCAAATTATCAAGTATATATAGGATTTTAAAATTTCAATTTGAATCCAAGCAAAAATAAAGTAAACTATGAATGACAGATCCCTTCAGTCATACAATGTTTATTTCAAAAGATTTCAGACGTAATGAGTGAAATAGGTTCACTAATGAAGCATTTAGAGACAGAGCAGTAAACTTTTTTATACATTCTGTAAAATTAAAGTCTTGTATTTTACAACTGTATAGTTTATAAAATCTAAAAATTGATCAGCATATTGGATTAAATTTTGTATAGCAGAGAAATTTTGTCTTAAATGTGTGTTTTTCTATAACTAGAAATGTTTTCTTGACTTTCAAGGTTCTCACTCAGACTACATAACTAAATCAGTTAATAATTAATTGTGTAAAATTTGTCTCTCTTTTTAAGCTTAAAAATTGTGTCCCAAACTGTGATAGAATCAAGAAGTAATGTTGTAATACTTACAGCTTTTGTTTTCGCTCATTGTCAGTGAACGCTTACGTTACAACTAACTGTCCAAGAACTTTTCCACTGTTTCCTCAAACAATTATTCTTTTAGATTGGATGTGTTATGCATTGTCAACATAATGAGGACTTGATAGTGTTGTGGCTTTATTGGTAATTTCCTTGATAACCATGCAAACAGGTATGCTTTTGTTTCATTTGTTATTTATAGAAGTGTGAATTTATTTGATACATGAAGATGATATAATTTATTGTCAAGACTGATTTGTTAAAATCACTAAATAAAAAATAAATTACTTGTATCCAATTGATATTTACAAATAAGTACAACACAGACAGGTTAAAATCATTTCATCATAGAGCCTGTTATTACACATTGCTAAGATTTTAGTTTTATAATGTGGAAATATCTTCACTGACAGGCGAATAACTGTTGCTTTGGTTTGTAGCTCTGTATTAAAATAAATAAATATTTATTGCTGGAGACAATAAAATTGTATAAGCAATTACAAAGGAATTTAAAACTAGAAACTAATGTAGTCTTCATTGTCTTCCAAATAATCATTGGTGGAGTAATGTGTCTTACTAATTAGATAACCTTTTAACTTCTTTTGGAATTTCTTAAGGTTGTCTTCAATCTTTATTTCTTGAGGTAACTTGTTAATTAGTTTGATGGCGTTGAACTTTGAATGTTTTTCAAACATTAAAAACATATACCCATTATTTTTACAGCATAACGGAACTCTTGAATAATAAAATAAATATTCACTTAGTAGATTTTATTTTGGTGTCTTTACAGGGGCCCAAATGGGGTTTCTTCTTCTTTATACTGTATGTAAAACAATATTTTTGTTAACAAACAATAAGTTGACAGTCAACAAATTATTATAATACTATTATTATTTGCCATTGTATGATTATTAGCAAATTGTCCTCATCCACTATCAAATCCGCATTATGTTTATTTGATATTTTGCTATTGTGTTGTTTATATTAAGCTACTAAGGTTATTAAAATAAATCTTTTTTCTAAAACATCTACCAACTTTAACTTGTCTACTGAAAACTGTTTAACCATGCCAATGAGTTTCAACTTTTATTCATGCAAAGTTAGCTAACTTACTTCATCAAAACCTAGCAGTTGAAATGCAAACTCTCCTTTTGAATTCTTTCTAAAAGCGGCCATTATTTCGTCTATATTTCTTGTCTTATAATTGATCACTTCTTTTTGTACCCATCTAAAATTTAAAAACATCTATTTATCAAGCTATACAAAATTGCAATCTTTATTCAAAAATGGTATTTAGATAAAAGTATTATCCAATAAAAATGTCCTCAACAACTATTCAACTGACAGCTATTCACTCTATTAGAAAGTAAAATATTACAGACTTAGTAATTAGCATTTTAGTCCATTACCGGTTTGGACCATTGCTGATTATTTTGTTTAATGATACAATAAATTCAAACACAAAAGTAAACAATAACAAAGAAAATCTACTAAGAAAACATATGAGAATTTTAAACTTAAACTAAGGATTATGGATTTTACAGTATTTCTCTTGAAGTTTAAATTTGTAATACTATATAAAAATAAAATAACTCATTATCTTCTTGATATAATTACAGTGTAAGCTCTACAAAAGGTGTATCCATACTAATAAGAACTAGCAACTACTAAACAAATTCAGTAACAACCCAATAGTTTACATCATCTAAAATAATCCTAACTAATTTTAATTTGGATTTTATTGTATTAAATCCAACTTACCATTATATTGTATTCCGTATGAAATATTTTGAGAAAAGTCCACTGTCAAGAAAGAAAATCCATTACAAAATAATACCAGCTGATAACAACAACCACTATCACTCCACCAGTACAACAATAGCATGGGCTAGGGACTGTCATTGACAAGATCTCTCACAACAGAAATAGAAACTGTTTCTGCCAAGTTCCACACCAACCCCCTCCTTCCCCAATCAACATACTGCTAAAATGATTTATATGGTGTTTGCACGTTAACTGATAACACCATGAGTTTACATTACGTTCCTCTCCAAAGTGAGAATAAGATGATTAAAAAAAGTTAAGGGAGAGACCTTTTAAAACTATAAATTGTTTTTTTCTAATAATATATGTGTTTTCAGACTTGTTGATGTGTTAACAGTGTTTATAACTTTAATAGGATACATCCTAATTGGCTTATTTATTTTATTTCAATACATAGGGAAATCACCAATTTACAATAATAATTTTACACTTGTTGAATCCAGAATTAACAATTTTGTAGAGTTTATGAATTAACAATATAATTTGTACCAGGTGAGTTTTAAATGTCCTCCCCCCTTAACTGTTGAAAAAGGAAATATTTTTAAAACCCTTTGGGGAATGTTTTTATAGGATTCTGAAGTTTGTTTTGACATACTTTGCGTCACCCACCCACCTCAAATCAAAGGGGGAAGGCCCCCAAATTTTTAAATTGAACCCCTTGTGGCAAGAAAAGGAGTTTCAACACATTTAACGACGCAAAGAAAAAATTTGTTATCTTGACTCTTTTTTTGTTATACTAATTTAAAGATTACACAAAATCCGGTTTAAAATGCCACATTTCACATAACATTTATTTTGAATGAAAAACTTTTTGAAAATACTCTGAGGGAAACATTACAACCCTTTTATCATAATCCAATAGAGTTATGAAGAAAATTTAGTCAAAAAATTCTGTTTTTGGTTTGGTAAAGATATTATTCTTTTCATTATTTTTCATAAAAGCTAATGACAAATCTTCTTCTTCTTCGTCGCTTTGGCCGCTGATGACATGAACCTAGGACTGGGCCTTAACAAGTGGCACTTTAAACAGTAATTTGTTTGGCAAGTTGAATAAGTTAATAGATATTATTTATAGTACTCAAAAAGTATCTGAAGCTGTTTTTCGAGAATATTATCAAGAAATTGTAATGTTTAAGTGAGGAAATAGTAATAGTCATACTCATGAGTTCACATTCAGATGGGGAAACAGTTGGCAGTTGGCTTGTTCTGTTATTGCTAAGAATTAGAGACTGGTGATTGTGGTTCTCGAGTTGATGCCAAAGCAAGTTATTTCAAAAGACTTTAATTGCATTTTTTTGCAATTGATTTATAAGTAGCATTCACCAAAGTGATTAAATTCACTGCAGAGGTGGTGAAAATTCAACTGAAAAATCCTAGAGGGGGGTGGAGTTTCCCACATAAAAATGAGCTTTTATGCTATAAAAATGTATTTATGATCTTACTTGGGCACCCTCCTACATCCTAAGACACTTGTAATTCAATACTTCATTAATTTTAATTGGGTTAGTTTTTTAAAATCTTATAAATTAAACAAAGGAGTTTCTAAACAAATTTTCTCTACTTTTGTAAGTATTTTCCGAATAACACCAATACAACAAATGCAATATACTATTTTATACCTCCTAAATGTTAATGTCTTTGCAGTTTGTCCACATGAGTACCACCAGACAGCCACATCGATCAGCTTTTTCCACAGCTCATGCTCGCAGCTCGCCGGTCAGCCCCATAAGCCAACTAAAACACATACAGTAGTTCAGAATTTCAGCCTAGACGTACTTTTGAGCTCTGTTGGTAGACCTCGTTCCTACTATCAAGTTCGGTTTGGTCAGTTAACTATAAACGTAAATTTAATAATGGAAATTTGGTGTATGAATAAGTATTTTAATTCTCTTAACTCTGCATCAACAACAAGATGTTTAGTTATTAATCAGTGAAGGTTAAAATGCTGGGGGTTTCCCCAATATTTGCCAATTTTATGATCACTCAAGTCAATGATGGCTTGAATGTGTGGCTGCATACGTCGCACACCCCTCAGGCCGACCCGGCCCTGGGCTTAATCCCTATGAATTACTCTGAATGCTTGAACCACGGTCGCAATAATGATTTATCACGTATTGAATAAAAATAGCTTATCCTTAACTATTGACATAAAATCACCTCAAATGTTTGATTAATTAGCAATATCATATTATACATATTACATATACCACATTAAACATAGTTACTTGTACTTGTAATCAATGGCAAAACAGAAAAACATTGAACAACCTCAAGGCAAAACATAACCTGTAACTCTTTTAACCTCAAAGTGTGGTGGGTGAATGTCGTTTAGATTTTATTTTACATTTTGCTTAAAATATTAACAATGAGTTCAAATAAGGACGAAATTTTACCACAGTTAAAAAATCCAAACTATGTCAGAAACAAAACGAGACGAAGGGAGCTCGTTGCTGAGCAGAAGCAATTGCTGAAGAAGGTAAATATTGCATGTCTTGTACTAGGGTTTGACTGCAACGTTGCAGTTTACAGTATATCAAGTTGTTAAGTGTAAAACTTTGGGTTCTCTCTTGGTATATCCACTTCAACGAAAGAATGAATATAATCCAGATTTTTAGAGGTAGGCTTATTTGGGAAATTATTTCTAACAGAACTGTTTGTTGTTTATAACTCAAAGAACTGTAGAAAGTTAAAAACACTGATATGTCCTTAATTACCATCCAAGGTATGTAAGAAAAATGTAACCTCCACTTTTCTTTGCCTCCCCCTGACCCAAAACAAGTCTGGCCCAGTCACTTTCAGTCTGCCTATAATCTTAACCGTGACAGGATCCAGCGCCTCTCTGTGCACTTTTTAATTTTTATAAAAAGCTCTGTCATACGTCACAATTTTGTTGATGCAATGTGTATTCTAAAATGCTGTACACTCGACATTTGATAGAAATTACGTAGTTTATTTATAATAATAGTGTCAACCAGAGGTTCGATAGTGAATGTGAAAATGTATTTATTTACAATGAACAATCAACAAAATAATTTTTCTTTTGAAGGGCCATCAACTTCTGCTTTAAATATATTATTATGGTTGTTGAGACAACAAGTCATCCTCTTCATGTACTGACTGTGAAAGTCCAAAGCTCATTCCAACTTTTTTTATTGTGGCTGTCAGTGAGACTGTTATTATGGCTGTCTCTTAAACCCCTTCAAGAGCACATTTTTTGGAAATTAAAATTTTTGGAAACAATCATGTAGATTACTGATCTTGAAACTCAAGAAACATTTAATAAAAGAGAGGATATTGTGTATCTTCTGCATCAATAGCAGCTAGGTTTTATTATAAGTACATTAAGGGTCCTCCTGAATTTGTCCACCCAAGGAACACATGCCCACACAAGACCACGGGGGTTTTCACATGCCCACCTCTATATAGAGTTTTCCAACTTTTGTATAGAGCTCGATTTCTCATAAGTTGTTTAATAGCTTCTCAAATAAACTTTGAAACTTTCCAAGTTTTAGTGCTTTTCAACTTCATTTTGTACACTTAAACAGGCTGCCGCAAACCCTTGCACTTAATTGATATTATCGTTTTGTTAGACATTAAGGTATATATTTAATTACAGCAAAAGAAACTTGAACGGAAGCGTCGTCAACAAGAAGGCCATACTCCAGGAATTCCTCGGACTATAGAAAATACCAGAGAACCTGATGCCACAGTGCTTGACCCCAAAGTTCAAGAAAATGAAGAACGGATTGAAGAAACGAATATTGATATTCAAACTGACGAGTTTCAGAGTTATTTTCAAAATCAATATGAACCCAAAGTTCTCATAACTTATTCTGACAACCCTCTGGCTGTAAGTAAAAATAATTACAACGTTCCTTCAACTGTTCTAATTTGTTATAAGAAGAGATTTTTTTAAAGCAATGACACAAGGGCTGACTTTTTTAGAAGACTTAGTCTCTGCGAGGTCTGAAAAGTCTTTTGTAATGCAGTTAGGCTACACCAGTACTGATTCTATAACTTGCTACCTGTTTTTTTTTCTTTTAGATCTAAGGAGAAAAAAGAGATAACCTCTTTTAAGGATAACCTTTTTTAGATTTTACCACCATATTGTGTATAAATGTACATTAATAAATATTAAAAAATGTGTGTCAAAATTGTTATGTCAGGCTTTAGATCTGAAAGTTGGTTAAGGATTGAAAGCAACAAAATTGGTATTTTGAGTTTGAGGAGGAAAAGTAAAAGTTAGAATTTCTCGTGACCCATTAAACATTTGTTTAATTTCTTTAAGAAATATACTTTTTATATTTTATTTCTGTAAGAAATCATTTTGTTTGTGTTTAAAGAAAACAAGAATTTTCGGCGTGGAACTAAGCAGAGTGATCCCCAACTCTCTGACGAGGTATCGACAGCGAGCACCCTCAAGAAAATCATCAGAGACGCAACGGCAAAACATTTCACAGACGTAGTTGTCATCAATGAGAACCAGAAACAGCCCAGTATCCTTTTAAATACAACATTTTTATTAAATATAAGTTAAATACATCTTTGTTTACGTAATAAATAGAACAGTTTGACATGCTGATGATACCTTGTCCTCTATAACTTATTTTTGGTAGCTTTTAATATGGTTTCCAAAGAATAAATTCTTGGGTTTAAAAATATTATTACGTAATCATGTATTAGGTTGAACTGACGTGTTAAATTATTTGAAACCAATACTTTCAACAGCAGAATTTCCTTAATAAGTTTAAGATGGGTTGGTGGTTGTCCATTTGCCTAACGGACCAACAGCACATTTCAGATTGAGTAATGTCAAAATTACTCCAGAGCTTAAGGTAAGTTTACTTAACTTTTATCATCCGCTACAAAATTATAAAAGTATAATTGTGTACTAAGCATCTAACACCTATCATTCAAACTGCTCCTTCTCAAAGGAGCTCAAACACTGCTCTTTTGACATTATGACTAAAAATATTTTATAGCCGTTGAAAATATATTGAATCCACCTATGAAAAGACCAAAGGTTGTATTTAATAATTTTTGTAAGGTATGTGTTTTACCTGTGAAATGATGTGATATTGCAGAAAAATTGGCGAGAAATCTCAAGCCACCGGCCGGAAGTGATACTGAACAACTTCACGACTCGACTGGGTCAGTCCGTGGCACGTTTGCTCGCTTCTATCTTCAACATCAACCCCGAGTTCAAGGGCCGCAGAGCAGTCACCTTCCACAATCAGCGAGACTACATATTCTTCAGACATCATAGGTAGAAGACGGAAATTGTGCATGTCAAAGCTGACTTTTGAAATAAGATAAAGTCAAATTTTAGCTTGCCGGCTCAATTATTTGAGATAGGTGGAGTGCTTACATTGGTGAAAGTTCCAAGTACCCATAGGGTATCTTCCAGGGGAGGCTAACATAGCAAGTGGTCTGGGGGTACCCTTGAAAAGAGGGTCTCCCGGGAAAAGTGGAAAAATATCCTTTAAAACATGTGTTTGTGCGTTTAGGGAGAATTCACCTAACTATATGAAAAGGCTACAATTTCTCATTGTCATTTGGTAGAATTAGCTTGAAAATAAAGTTAGGCTACTTAAAGTTCTTAAACAAAATTTATTTTATTTTGAAATATTAAAAATAATTCTTCCTAAAAGCCAGAGGAGGGGAGGCACGTCCCCACCCTGCCCCCGATTATGGGTGCCCAACTGCCCATGCTACTAGCGTGTACTTTTTTATGCGGAACTTTAAGTGGTAAAAGTAATTAGAGCACTAAAGTATCTACTCTAAGTTTTGAACAAGTTATTACCCTTGCTGTTGTAGTAGTTTGAAAATAGGGCCTTGAGACCTTACATCCAAGCTAAGCACATTTCAAACTCATCTTACTCCTATTAATTCTGTTTACGGTATTTAAAAGTCATTTGGTCAAAATATACAACAATTTCAGCAATATGCATCTTTTTGCTGTTCATATTTTTATAATTGTAGGGTCTCAAAACTAGGGTCAAAAAACTAGTTAACTGATGGGTATCTTTGCAGGTATGAATTCAGCCCCAAAGCCAAGCCTCGGCTGAAGGAGCTAGGTCCTCGCTTTACGCTGCGACTTCAGTCGTTGCAAGCAGGCACATTCGACAGCAAGACCGGTGAGTACGAGTGGATACAGACCGGCAGACGTCACGAGCTCGAGACTTCCCGCAGACGATTTTACTTGTAACTGTTTTTATGTTCATAAATTAAATATTTAAAAAAATGAGTTGTTAATCATTTGGAAGGTCTAACTGAATGGGGAATCGTCATTGCTGTTGGGCAAAATAAACAGTACAGTAGGAATAAAATAAAATTACAGTAAGAAATAGGGTTGGGTTGATTCCTAATTTTTTGGATTCCCGATTCGGATACTGATACCAGAATATCGATTCTCGATTCCGATACCTATTCTAAGCGTGCACATGTGTTCGTAGTACTGTCGGCGTTCGCAGTAAGCGTTTGCACAATAGAAAATGGAAATAAGCACAAATTGTAATAGATGTTTTATTGTAAAAAATATCAACACACCCAAATATTTGTATAAAATAGTCTGTTCTTTTTGGTTTTTTGAACAAAACTGATGACTAACCTCAAGTATTTATAGATTAAACCAACATTAAACTTAACAAACCAACATTAATATTTATATTTGTCATCTTACAAATGTAAACTATACAGCCTACTTAAATTAGTTGTTACTTTAGCAATGCGTAGTAAAAACTACAACAATACATGTTGGTAATTGTATGGTAACTATAAACATAACTAAATATAAGTAATGGAAGTTTAAACCTTAACACACTTTTTAACAAGTAAAGCTATTCGACACAGAAAAACAGATGCATAGTTTATATTTATCCTCTCATTTGACTTTAAATGTGAAATTAATCAACAGGACATATTTTAGTAACAAGCAGGCTTAGAATAAGTTATCAGACTTTCATATTTTTTTCTAATCAGTTAGTGTTCCCAAAAAAGTTAATATAAAAAAGAACCCCAATTTTTCATATTAAAAATAACAAGACAATATTAATAAGAATGAAGGTGGACCAGTGGCAGGGGAATCATGCGCGACTCTGGAGCTCATCACTCCGCTGGCGCAGGTTCGATCCCCGCAGTCACCACTTACATTTGTAATGTGACTATACGCTAGGTAAAGGTTGAAATTGAGTGGTAGAGAGGATTTTGTAGTCCTAACTTCGCCTCGTTAAACAAGACAAACTTTACCTTTTTTATCTTTTAATAAACAAAACAAAAAGAAATCAAACCAGTTGTTAAGATTAATAGATAAACTTGATTAGTCATGAGCCGGTTTACAGAAAGCATGATTGGCTATGTACAGAGAAATAATAGTTATTTTGGCAACTTTTCTTATTCAGCTGTAATCTATTTACAAATCTAAACCAAAGACTATGTTTTAATAAGTAGATTGCGCATAGATGCTGAACAGCTGAGGCAGGAGAATGAAATAATTGCGACAGTCTAAGCACTGATAGCGCTGTTTGGGAATTCTTTTTAGTCTTGAGTACAGCCACTGGTGCACGGGCAAATATGTTTGTTTTTGAAAATCACACGATTTGGTCACATTTAAGCAATTGACATCGGACAAACTCGAGCATGTCAAGCCGAGGGGGGAGAGAGACTGCAGCGCTATCTGTGCTTGGGCTGCCGAACTATGTAGATTTTATTGCCTCAACCATGTAGCAACTTTGCGCAATCTACTTACCATAACATTATCTTTGTCTAAAATAGCTCTTCTAGGCAGTTAGATCATCTGAAAAATCCACACAGGTCAAATAATACAATAGCTACTTCTCTGAAATGTTGTCTTTCAGATAAACTACCTGACTTTCCACATCTCTAATCCTAATTATTCAACTTCTTAGCCTATAAAGGTTCATGAATACTAACTACACTACAATAATTTTTGGTATAAATTTTGATTTGGGACGGAAACACATTTTAAACTCTCAGTCCATAAAGTTCAGTCAACTGATAAAGTGTTGTTTGAAACGGTACGTGATAAAATGGTTGTAACCTAATTTTTATTTGGGTAAATGAAATGATTTTTTCTGATAATAAATATTGCAGTTTTACATTCAGCTAATGCATTCTATTTTTATTCTTTCACTTCATTTGCAAACATCAGCACATCTCGATATTCCTAAAGCTAAATTAAAAATTTTACTTGTGAGTCCAGTGATAAAATATGCTTGGGCTAAGAATCTTTGACATTTGTATTAATCAGAAAGAATTTGATGCAGGAGACCAATATAATAAATGATATTGAAACAAGTGTTTTCAATTGAAAGCTATCATCTTCAAAAAGAAATGCAAAAGAGTACTTGTTCAAACTATAGTTTCCAAGAAAAGCAGTAACAACTATATTACAGCCTTAATACCATTGAATTTTATTTTCAATGCAATCATATGGAAATGGTCACCACTCTCTAGGAAAACACTCTCATATGATAACATCGAAAACAAAAGTTCACTGTGATATTACGGCCGTAATATAGCAGTCACTGCTTTTCTAGGAAACCATATCTTTAGCAATAATTTGAATTAAATTATTCTTCATAATAGTTTGAACGGTATTATTAATTCTGACCTTTTATAAGCAAGGCCAAGTTGGGCTGAATTACCAAACATTTCTATTTGTCAGCCTTGACTTCCAGGTAAGCTGGTCTTCTCATTCTCATTTCAAACATTTTATGTCCATTGGCCTTCTTTTAACATTCCCTCGTTCCTAACTGATTTCTCCAGTGAGCATCTTTCCGTTGCCATATTCCTTGCGTAGTCTTCACGGAAAGCTTCTTTTCTTATAATGTTGAGCTTAGAGTTAAGTTCCTAAAATTAGTTTATATACAAAACTAGAACATTCAAAGTCTTCCTGTAAAGCTATCTAAAGCTAATGTATACAATCATTCTATTTTCTAAGAACTAAATCTTTTAGACTCTGCCAAGTATACTGTAGAGTTGGCCATTTATACTTGGAAAACACAATTAAAATATTGTTAAGAAAATCGGAACCTCAGATTCCTGACTCGACAGAAAGATGACTTTCAGTATCCTAGACATAGAATTACAATGTAAAACAGGGACCGTACAATATGGGCTCAATTGTCTTACATAACCAAACTAAAATTTACACAAAGAACCTATTGTTTGAAATATATTTTGTTCAAATAATATAATTATTGGCGTTATCAATATTTATTTTAGTATTATGTACAAAAGTAGTACTAAGTACTCTACTACATATCATATGTTTACTGTACAAAATGTTATATGTAAATATTTATAACAACAAAACTACCTAATTGAGTTGAATATACGTGTACCTAGCCAGGCACACATGTGTATTGTGTTTTCATGGCTGTGGAGTTGTAGTACATCTAGCATCTACTTTAACATTTTACCAATCAAAACCGTATTTCATTTTTTTATTTAAGGTCTGGTAGTAAATTGGTAAGAAGGTTACAAACAAACAAGTAAATCTTGGGGAAAAATTTGTAGACTTTTGGGCTAATATCCAGTAGCAAACCAAGACCATTTAAAACCCTTAACAGTGTTAAATGAAATAATATTTTTCCTTGATAAGTTGAAATGAAAAAGACGCTTTGCTGTGGTACTTGTAGAGGGGCTCATTCAGCCGGAGCCTTGTTGATGGTTCGTCGCAGGATAGGGGCGGAGGCGAAGGTCTCGAGGACAGAGTCGAGTACAGCGCGTACGCTGTCACAGCTGTTTACAAGCATCCATGCGATGAACAGGTAGAACGCGAGAGTGACAGTTCGGTCTAGCAGCCACAAGCTGAAAACAGTCATGTCAGATTAGAAGCGGTCAAAAATAATTGATTTTTATACCTAAAACTCAGGAAAGCAATTCTTTGTTTGAGTTTGTTGTTGGCGATGGGAGGATTTTCAGAAGTTGAACTATTATTGCGGACATTTTCCACTGTTAGTGAACAAAAAGACCATAAAGTGATGTGATCACTTCTGTGATCTTTTGTTCACTAACAGTCAGAAAACTCAACTTCTAATAATAAAAGTACAATCTTTAGCAGACCCATGGCGGTTTGGTATTGCATGTTACTCGGAGCTCATCACTCCGCTGACGCGTGTTTGATCCCTGCAGTCACCACTTACAATTTGTAAAGTGCTCTAGCAATTTGTAGTTTTTATAAAAATTCTGAAATGACAAACTGAAAATTGGGTCAAGCTTTCCCCTTATACATGATTTGTATTTGCAAAATGAAAATATCTAGTGTGTCCAATGGTTGTGTGGTTGGCTGAGAACAACCACCAGAACAACCCTCAAATGAAAAAAATCTTCTTAAATAACATGACATAGAATAGAAAATATTACATGTTGAGTGTTCGCCTTGCGCTGGGCAGTGTGGATGGGTCTTCCTTCACTACGTACTGGCGAGCTCCCAGAATACAATCAGTAATATAAGGTTCATCCTGCACTTCCTCAAACGGCATGGCAAACGTCTCCTTGTCCGGCCCCTTCAGCTCAGCTCGCAACTTCAACAACTTGTCATTGCGGAAGTTCCACTGCCTAGTGGTAAAGTACTGCAACACTTCGAGCCCGGTTGATATCTTTGTCTGAACGTGAATCATGCTGAAAAATAGTAACAGGGGTACTTGTAACATTCCTTCATGAGGAGGAAAGATGTCGAGTAAAGCTGAGGATGAAGTAATTGAATAAATTTGGTTTTGCTTGCAATTTTGCTGTTGAAAATTGTCTCAAAAGATTACAAGATACAAATTTTGGCCTGGCTTGAATAAAGCAATATTTCTAAACTTAATGTTTAATGAAAGGCTCTCGAGAAGAATGTTGAAAACGTCAACATTTTGAGATTACCTATTCCATACAAAAGCTTTTGGAATTGACATATCACAAGTGCAAAAACATTACAATCAACAGTGTAGATTAGTTTTTTGAGCCTTATGTCTTTTTTTAGATCAGTTGTAATTTTTAGCCATTTTGACAAATTTTTCATAATTATGTAACACAAAATGTCATAAGTGTTTGTATTTTGTAAGCATGCAATAATATTATGGCCATATCTTCTACAGAAGGAAAAACAACAAAAAACAAGAGTCGTTTGAATAATTTTTGCTTTGAACTCAAGCTGTTAAGCTGTGATTTTTACGTCATAACATTATCATATAGTAAATACTGTATTAAAATCATAATATTATCCTCAAAGAGACTTCTTACACTGTCAATAACAAATTAAGTACTTCATGGCTCTTTCTTTTTCTTCATTAAAAAAACAAAACCTTTTTCCTCAATTATTTTAAGGTAAAAGCTCATACATTTTATTTATATGGAATTAAAATGCTTACAATCGTTTCTGTCTGAAAATGAACATCAAGCCGTCGATAATATAAGCCGGCAGCCAGTGGTAGAAGATCACTTTGATGTCATGGATCATCTTGTTGCTGTGCATGTTGCCGTCTGGGTACCAAAGAATCAGAGAAAATGGATA
The DNA here is from genome assembly GCA_018831715.1 of Matsumurasca onukii. Taxonomy (NCBI): domain Eukaryota; kingdom Metazoa; phylum Arthropoda; class Insecta; order Hemiptera; family Cicadellidae; genus Matsumurasca; species Matsumurasca onukii. The sequence continues at coordinate 6,486,484 of CM032063.1, read as the reverse complement.
CTTGTATGCAATCGCCTTGCCGACGTCCAGAACTTGTCCCCAGGATATTTGTTTTGTGTTACCCTGAGTCAAATTGTACACTGGTAACTCCTTTGGCCTGAAAGATTATCAGAAAAATTAGTGATACCCTAATGGATGTAATATATTTTATGATAACGAGAATTCCTTGTCCCCATAGTGAGCCGCAAGCATTATGTACCTTGGTTCCGGCCCTGGAGATCATCCAGGTGTAACTAACTTTTGATTGTATGACATAATAATGGCAGGTCAAGTTGAGGTAAAATCCTAGAGAGGGGTCCTATATACTCGAATATTCCTAATTTTGTATAATTATTACATAGACTTAGTGTAGGACCTAATTTTGTGAGGAAAGACATCCTTTTACTTTTATACCATCTCCATGCCCTTGAACGTCAATTCAAACATCCTGTCAAACTTGTTACCTCTGCACACAACTACAGTGTCAGTAATACAAGTTATTAATATGTGAAAGAGAATCACAAAACAGGAATACTTTAATTTGTATAATAGTGTTAAAAATATAGTACATTATAAATTGGTTCAATTGTGCTTATGAAAAACTATTGGTGTATTTATAAAAATGTTTCAACACTGTTATACATAAATTATTAATACTTTATCAATTAAATCCAAACTAAAGACTATTTGAAAAAATATTCTTACTTCTCTTTCATGGTACCGACTTTCCAAGCAGTGACAATCATGCCATTGATAGCAAAGTCTACGGGATGATCTGTGCCAACAGCTCCGCTTGCAATACATAGTTCGATGACTCTGCCGTCCGCCACCAGAATACCGATCGGCCGCTCAAGTTGTCCACCCATCCTGGGATAGGTTCCTTCTGCTGGTGTCACTGCAAATTGATAAAATATTATACTCTAACTAGTAGTTCCAGTTAAATCCAAATTGACTGGGACTCGCATGGTCCTGTAATCCAGCTTCATGGAGGTCAGGTTTTGAGGATGATATAGGTCTAAAGTGCTAGATAGTCTCAGATCATCTGATGATACCCAGATCAACTCCCACCATCGTTTAGACATATCAGACCATCACCTGCGTGGTTCGGAAGTCGTTGCCGTTGGTCCTTGTATTTCCATTGGTCATTGGGCTATTAGGTATGACCCATTCTAAGGAAGAGCCCTTAGTTTGTAACAAGACTACACCTCATAACTCATTACTACCACTCATCCTTCACGACATATTTGCCTTAAAATACCCTCATGAGATTGGTCGGCATCTCAAATAGTGATAGTGATAAATCTCATATTTAAATCTTAATAACAATTGGGACTTGGACAGCTAGCTATTAAAAATAATCAATATTCACCTCTAAAAAGATATCAAACCTTACCAGAAGTCCAAAACTATATAATTTCTTTAAAACAGATAATTTTATTTTGATTAATTAAATTTGTTTGTCAAAATCAAAGAATCTTACCTATGGAAGGCCTGACAATGCAGACTGGAAGTTCGGGGAAACACTCCTCGACCAGGGCCTCAGCCAGACGCTTTGAGTAAGTGTACGAGTTTGGATGTGGGTACATAACTCTGGAAACCAGATGAATGTGAGTTATTTGACAATCTGACATTCAGTACCATAACCTGGCCAAAGAAAACCTCTGAAAGAAAATTACATGGATGTTTAAATAACCTTGCAGAGTTTCTAATGGTTCTTGGAAGCTAAACTTCTTGGAATTAGGGCAGGATGGAAAATGCCATTGGCGAGATAAAAAAAAGGATCTTGGCTCAATTTTGGGTGCTAACAATCCTGGGATTATTGGAAACAATATTTATGCAAAAACCATGTTTTTGCAATATGGAGAACAGTAGGCCTTAGTTTGTAACAAGATTAAACCTGACAATCCATCAAAAACATATTCAACATTCATAGCATATTCACCTTAAAATACACAGTAAGAGTGGTTGGTGTCTCAAATTAAGTATTAAGTAAGTATCAACTGATAAAGACACTTGACAATAGTGTTGTAATATACAGTAGTTTTTTAATTTGAAATGATTTTTCATAACAGACATAAATAAGCCACGATAACAAGAACTTGGTATTAAAACCCAATATTTTGTAAAAATAAACTTTTTTGTACATAAAAGTAATCAATAAAAGTATTTTAAAAGCTTACCTTGGAGTGATAATGTCAAGAGTCTGTTCATCCATGAAGGAGCACAATCGCATAATATCTTCTGGTGATATCGGGGTGGGATAAGCTTTTTCTTCCATAAACTCCACATCTACATGACAGAACGCTGTCGATACATGCATGAACACCTGAGTGCACTATTATTAAACCAACACATGACAGTCAAGCTAAGGGGATGAAAAGAAAGTAAAATTTTAAAAGGGTATGATCTAACTTCCTCGAAAAAGTTAGCATTTTTCTTTCCGTTTTGTTTTAAATAAATCATCTGATCTTGTACTTGGGAGTTTTCTTGTAATTACGAGCAAGGGAAGTTTCTTATTGGTAATGGAAGAAATTCAGAGACAGAATATCATTGTGGACATTTTCATTGTTTTGAACGTTACTCTTGACTTAACATTTAATGTAAGTTTGCAGATTCCAAAACATTGTGAACTTCTTGCTCATAAAAACGATGGTCATTGTCCGCAACAGTCTTTCGTACTATTTATAGAATTTTGAATGTTGGGAAATCTCAAGTGACTAACAAAATGATTAAGTTTTTTGATTGGCTCAAAGTAGGAAAATTGAAAATTTTAAGTGAATTTATATTTAGCTTTCTTAGAGGATATGGTGAAGAGTCAATATAAATATAATTCAATTTATATTAAGAAATAGGGCACTGGGCCAGATATGCTACCAAAAAGGAATAGATTAGAAAGGAGAGCAGGCTCACCTGGATAAAGTAGAAAACACATGAGAAAACACTTTTATGTATTTCTACTTTATCCAGGTGATTCTGCTCTTCTTTCTATTCGAGCATAATTCAAATTAGTTTATTTAAAGCAGCAATTTTTTAACCTTGAGGTTCTTGATCTGCTTGGCCAGTTTCAGCACTCTGTGGGTTCCGAGGAGATTCATCTCCACAGCATCTTTCAGTTTGGCCTCCAGTTTGAGGGTAGCGGCACTGTGTATCAGAACCGTTGTGTTGTCAACAATCTTGTGTCGAGACTCCTCCGACAGACCGAGACCCTCCTGGAGCACATCTCCCGCTAGCGGAACCAACTTCTTCAACACATCTGGTTTCTCGTTTCTAATTCTTTGGAACATCTGTCAACAGGTAAAAAAGTATTGTTACCAAAATGATGATTAAAAATGTGTGGCTGTTAAAATAGTTAGGAAATTTATTTGCTTAGCAATTAAGTTTGTAATAGTATATACATAAGAATGCTTTGAAATTTACTTGAAATTGAGAGTTAAAAACAAAATTGTTTCTGTTCTCAGTTCTTCTTAATAATTATAGATATTCAGTATCTATAATTATATAGGGAGTGTTTTTTCTCCTGAAGTGGCTGATAAGTTTGTATTATTGTCTTGTAAATTCAATATCTGTTGGAGTTATAACCACTAATGTAATCACTTCGATCAAAATGTTCCAACATGAAAATTACATCTGTTTGTTGTTAATTGGAAAGTGCCCTTGGGCAACCAATGTAGTGAAATTGTTATTCTTTACAGTGAGAGTGATCCTTTGAAACATTTTTTTGTAAGCATTGTAAACAAAACTTTCTCAACAACCTATCTATCAGAACTTTGAACCGATACTTACGGGAGACTTGAACATCTCATCCATTCTGGACTCCACACTCTTGCCCCGTTTGGGTCTCATAAGGATGAGGATCTGATGTATGTCTGGGCAGGCGTAGAGCAGTTTCTCTATCAACACTTTGCCCATGAAGCCGGAGGCGTCTGTGACGAGAAGAGTCCTCCCGGCGTAGAACTCCGCCACCTCACTCTTGTTCCCATTCATCCTTCAACACAAACCCAGGATTGATAAGTACTTGGGGAGATAAGACAATAGAACTTGAGGAGGTAAAACAAGACAACTAGGAGAGATCGACAACAGAAATTTGGACATAAAACAATATAACTTGGGGAGATAAACCACAGAACTTGAGGAGACAAAACAAGAGAACTTTGGACATAAAACCATAAAAGAGGAGATCAAGTTGGGGAGATCAATTTTTTGTGTTCATATAGCTAACATTTCAGACTGGGGGAGTGTTTTGCTTATTAATAATATTGTGTTAGTCACTCCGTTCTAGAGACAACATTACCAAGAAAATTACCATTCTTCGTTTGAAGTTTGTTGTTTACGATGGTAGAATTAGATAATGGTGAAATGCAGCATTCTTCTTATTCACTAAACAACTAAGAAACACGTCTAAAATAGTATTTGAATCTCAGAAAACTATCAGTATCATACAGTTATTTACTGCAAAAGTCGTCAGTAGATTCACATGAATATGTAGACCCATCTGGGAGTTGGATTGTTAACCAATTTCCCTAAGAGCATTTTTGAGATTCCCACAATTCCTGGAGTTAGTATACAGAACAACATTTAAAAGAGATCGAGTTCACATAAAAAACTTTATTCGTTGAACACGGGAAGATACTGACAAGAAGAGGAGATAGGTAATTAATTTAGTGTTGTATATAATTAGAACACGTCTAAAGTTCTATTTGGCTGATTATTCTTTACGTCTTGAAACTAATGAAGGATGATTACTTCAATTCAGAAGGAAAGGAACAGACCAGTACATTAACATCTCTGATAAGCATTTTTTCACAACGTCACCACCCACCAGAACTAATAAAGTTAAATTGAACAGCATGACAACGTGGAAGTGCAGAGTGCTTAATAGAGAGTAATGATGCGCTATGCTGCGGTATCGAGGCCAATGTCTCACTTGGGTTACAGACCATGACACAGGAAACTTGACTGATCACTGTCAGTGTCAGGATGACTGTTGAAATCAACGGCATTGGCCCCAAACCTGTACCTTGCGGCACCTCTTTCTCGTATAGGTGTTGATTACTTAATTCACCCTGGATAATAGGCCCAACTTAAGGGTCCGCCTCAGTGGTAACTTTAGAGAAAGCTTAAAATTCGTCCGCATAAGAAACACCGTGCACGTAACAACAGGCCTTCTTTCATCTGATGCGGCCTGTCAAACGGAACTAAAAATATAGTCTCAAAAATTGTGAATGTTTCAATGCAGTATTTGTTTTGGAATCCTCTCATAGGGACGCTGATGTTTTGTTTTAACTAAAGCAAAGAGTAAAGGATTACAGTGGTCTGCACGACGGTAAAGGTACCTGTAGCTCGGTGCATGTGAAAGTGTGGAGAGGTTGTAGGGTCGTATGAATAAATAAACAAGCGATCAAAACTGGTCGAGTGACATTCCAGTCCTCAACCTTCTTGAACCATGTCCCGTTTTCTTTAAGGAGATAATTTAGTTGTTGTTATTATTTTCATTCCATGAGAACGTTAACGGAGTCATGAAAAGTTAGTTTTTCTTCGTGTCCAGACTTGCATCATCCATAGCGTAAATTTATAGCCTACGTCGTCAACTATATAATTTTTCTCTATAATCAAAGCTCTATGACTGTTTATCGTTGACTAGGGGATACGGTGTTGAACGGCCTAAACATGTACTTTAGGAGAACTGACTGTCAGGATGTTTTATTTATTTCGCAATAATTTTGAGTTAAATATACGAGTGAAACAATCAGCTGTTGCAAGTTCCACTTTCCCTCTTCTTGGTTCACATCCGGTGCCGTGCATCGTGTTCAGACACAGTGATTGTTTACATGCAAGTCTGGAAACTAAGGAAGTGCAGCGTTCTTACTTGCAGTAATTATCAAACAAAACATCTGCTTTTGATGAAATCTGGCTGCTTTGTATCGTTGCTACGTGCACATAATTATGCACGCAGACTACGTAATAATTAGACGAAAGAATATACAGGTTTGGGTAATTAGTACTTCTTACATCAGCTGTTTCCTTCCAACTTCCAAGTAGTAAAATTTCTTAAGAAAATATTTGCGCAAGAGAGTTTTGTTACGTTTAAAGAGTTAGCTCTGTAAATATTTAACTTTACAGAATCTACGCGTTACGAAGTTAGAAAATTGTAAATGTGCGTGTACTTCATCTTCCGTAATATTTTAACGACAAATTGGACGCGCCAATTAAAAAAAGGTAGCTTCTTCCAGTTAAATAGTTTTATCACACAATGGGGCTTATTAACAACGCTAATTAAACCAATTAAACTTGGTCAATTTATTGCCATTGACGTTTTATGTTGTAATTCCTTCTGTCAACAACTTAATTGCATTAAATATTAAACCACTGTGCTATGAATGCCGTAGGTCTGTGTGATGACCAAGCAGATTAAAGGAAAATCCTCGTGGCGTGGTCCTGTAATCCAGCTTCATGGAGGTCAGGTTTTGAGGATGATATAGGTCTAAAGCGGCTCAGATAGTCTCAGTGATCATCTGATGATACCCGCACCAACTCCCACCATCGTTTAGACGTTGGTCCTTGTATTTCCATTGGTCATTGGTCTATTAATTAATGACCTATTCTAAGGAAGAGTCGGCCTTAGTTTGTAACTAGACTACACCGCATAACTCATTACTACCACTCATCACACTCATCCTTCACCACATATTTACCTTAAAATACCCTCATGAGAGTGGTCGGCATCTCAAATAGTGATTTAGGACTACTCCTTTGTTTGAAGTGTGTTGTTGACGAAGTAGAATTTCCGAGGTTGAAATATTTTTACGGACGTTTTTCATAGTTTTTAGTTATCCAGAAAAACACGACCTTTCGGGATCTGGAATCTGATCTCGTCTTCAGGACGTTATCAACACTATGAAGAGCTTACACAATTATTATTGGAGAAGTACTTTCTTTTATAATATCAAAGATTATGGAAACTGCAATTAGCTCTGCCAGTGTTGTGTTGTATTTCTTATCTACTTTCTTTCGTGATGGAGGACGCGCTCATTACTCCTAGGTGAGGTCGGAGGAAAGTTGATACAGATCTGATGAGAACAATTAGAGGAAGTGTCAAGGATTCAGGAAGCAATCTGTCTTGTGGGAACTAGTTGATGAAACCACTAAGAAAAGAAAGGAGGCTGTATGAACCGTATCGTTGTAAGATGGACTTGCTGATCATCACAATATAAAAGCAGGAGTTCAACTCGTCAACAGGTTGCCAAAATCGATTAAAATTGCCTATGCAAAAAGCATCGTCTCAAAGGTTTTGATCGCAAAGGCATTTTATAGCACCGAAGAGTTTATGACACACGACTGGGAGAACAAATTAGAAGAAGACTGACTGACCATGGAGCGCATCTATAGCCGCCTTCACGGCGGAGAATACCGCAGTACCCGAAGTCGGCTGAAGATTAGGATAGTAATGATGCGTTATTTGTATCCTGTGAATTAATGACAGAAGAACACTGTAATTCGTGGGTTGGCCCGTGGCAGATTCAATTTACAACTGGTTTCGCTTTTGATACAGACTGCAACGTAGCGTATTCGTTTTTTTTTCGAAAAATTATTTTGACAGCAAAAGGCAAATTACAAATCAACAATTTGTTGTTATATAACTTTTTATTAATTGTAGAGGTATCCTTTTATTGTGGATTTCTTGAATCTTAATTCGTTCAACTTTCTAAACAAACCAGTAAAACTGTCATTCGCAATTCTTATCACTAAGAGTCTTTTACCTTCAAGTCATAACATATTTACGACTCAAAATTAACGTCCAGCAGAAACAATACAACCGGTTACCACTTTACAACTGCATTGCCGATAGTAAACGCAGAACACTAACCAGTTGCTCGAGTGGCGAGTCAATTAGTACAGTCATGTAGTGGCCAATTACTCAAGGCGTGCGCAGTTGCATTTAATAAAAATGCAGCTGTTATTAGTTTGTAACAAGACTACACCTCCCCATCATCCTATGTTCACCTTAAAATACCCTCTGAGATATATTTTATTACTCTCCAAATCTACAAATGCTTCTGGGAATCTGGTGTTGATGCCGGCTAGAGCGGGCTAAACTCAGCAAACAGCAGAGTCAAATTTGAGTTAGGCAAACGTCAAAATAAAATACAGTTTTAATAACTGAGTAGTTTACATAATAGTATATCTTAGTGACCCCACCCAACAGTACAAATAACAATACTTTGTTTGATTCTATTAAACCAATAGAAGAGTCTACTAGTACTTTTAGCAAATAAACAATTTTATATAGAACGTTAAGATGAAGCCATTGTATTTCTCTGCGAAATTACGACTAAAGAAATATGAAATATGATCTCCTTGGTTGGTATATTGGGTCTACGTTCGTGTATGTAAATTACCTGTACGTGGTTAAAAAAGGGCTTTTTACTCTGGTTTAGTCCCTGCAGTAGTTCAAAGATTATTAATCTAAGAAATTTTGATAAGACACACTTTTTAGCTTCCCATTTCTATAAGAAATATAAATTAACTGAAAACCTTCATATATTACACAACGAACCATAACAAAGAAGACAATTACGTAGGTTTGAATTTCGTACCTCTCAATTTGAACACACAGCTGTTTTTAATCCGACTGACTATAGTACAAAATCCGATAGTAACCACTTACTCTAGTGGTAAGCCAAATGTACACACGTGTAGGCCTAAGTGGTAGATTACTCAAGGCGTGAGTAGTGTCATTAGTCATTACTCCCGGATCTAACGAGTTGCAATGATTACTCGTACAGTCTGGTCACGCCACAAATAGACCTCTCAAACTCAGCACTAACTGAACAACCATAGTAGAACATTGTAATTGCATGATTAGTAGTCTTGTTAATTATTATTAAATGTTATTAAGTTAATTGTGATTGGTTAAGGTGATGACTTAATGAAGCTGATACGCAAAATTTTAACGTGAGGGGAATGAGTTGGTTAAACACGTTGGCGTGGTATTTAAAATTGTTACAAATGAGGTAATAAGAAACAGCATCATTGACAACATAGAAACGTATTATTGACGCAAAAACAATCGATAAAGGCTATTTATTACAGTATTGATCTGAAAATGCCTCATATTATAAGTCACTCCATTATGTTGACGAATAGGAAACGAGAAGTAGAAATGGCAATGTAATATTTGGGATGAGGTCACATGATCTAGGATACGAGTAAGTTAAGTATCACAGCGTGTAATATAATCCACCCGTGCGTAGAATGGGTACATCATCAAATAAAAGACAAGTATTATATCTAATGGTATCTTAGTGAACGAGGTTGACAATAACAGATATGTAAAATGTTAGTTTTTTGGTTTATTTTGTTTGTTGATGACGAGAGAATTTCTGAATTTAAAATGTTATCACGGACGTTTTTCATCGTTATTCGTTAGTGATTAAAAAGAACGTGACGTTTTTGGATGTGGAATATGATCCAGTCTTCAGGAGAAAAGGACCTAAAACATTATAAAAAGAAACTAGCCTAAAGTAACGAACTCAGTCGGTGAGCAGCTGTCACGGACCATGATGGACGTTTATCTGGTTGCACTAAACACAAGACACACTGAACTAGTGTTTTTGAAAACAACAAGTTTAATAAGTTAAAGTTTGTCTTGTATAACGAGGAGCAGTTAGGACTACAAAGTCCTCTACCAACTTGACCTTAACCTAGCGTCACCGTATTGTCACATTACAAATTGTAAGTGGTGACTGCGGGGATCGATCTCGCGCGCCACGGAGTGATGGGCTCCGGAGTCGCGCGCGATACCAATCCGCCACGGATCCGCTAATGTAATAATTACCCTGTTTTTCATTTTTGTTTGACTGTTCAGCTTACGATAATTACTTTAGGCTAACTTGCCTAATGTTTTAATTGGGGCACTGGTCACCTGAAGACGGGATCAGATTCCAGGTCCTGAATCGACGAGTTTTTCTTGACCACCAACGATGGAAAACGAAACGTCCGTAATAATATTTGAAATGATGATTGCGTATGATTTTTTGCCGCACGAGTCCAATAAAGCTATTTGAACTATAAAACTTAATTTTCTCACAAACTGCACGGGAACTGACCAAGTTCCCAATTCTGAGAAATAAATTCCCAATTCCTTGAAACCTTAGAAAATGCATACAAACGAACGAATGATGCTTTACCGCTCCAAATATCTTCCAATCATGCTGGACTATGTTGGAAAAAGCCAGGAGCACAATGAACTGCAGGCGGGAGTGTTGTGCACTGACCCGAGATCAGGAGAAGTGGTACTTTCTACCGACCGATGTAGAGGCCGGGGCACTCACTTACGTAACTCCCGCCTCTCTAGACGTGGGATAGGACTGGAGAAGACAACAGCTGTAGTCAAGTCTTCTGTTTTAGTCTGAAGTCATCCAGTTCTTTGGACATGGCTAATAGCTCCTTTACTTCGGGCTGGAGTTCGATATAGGGTGGCAATGTGGCATCAACACATGGCTGAAGAAACTTTCATGATGAGCGTGCAAGCGTGTTTGTGAATTCTCTTGAACAATGATCTTCTTCTGGAGATATTGGCACTTGATGAATAAGAATTAAAAAACAGCAGGCAAATTAAAAAATTGTTTAGACAAGCGCTTTTGATTGCAGGTTATCATCTTCAGGCTTGTTGCACACTGAAGTTCTCTTGAACAACTTTAGGGATATGTTCCGTGAATTATAAGAAAGTGAAATACCGGACTACTATAGGTGCTCAATGTACCATTTCCTGTTTGTGGGGGTTTTCAATGAATAGGTTTTATATTATGAATGACTCGTTGTTCAAGTTCAAATTTGGCGTACTTCTGGGGAATGCTAATTTACAACTGTGAAAATGTTCTGATGTGTAACATTTTTCCTCATTTTAACTTTTAAATACGATACAAAAACTAGCGGAGTTTTAAAACAAAGTGCTATTATATTGAAGACAAATTAATTTGCAGTTCGATGACGTAAAACGTAAAAGTCGGTTGAAAAACATTTCTTGAAAACAACAACCAAAGTTGTAGATCGTAGCCAGATGCCAGAACGTCCCAGCACTTTACACGGGGGGTCGCCTTCTGGTCGGTAGCACCTTCTTTTGCTGTTTTTTTTAATCATATCTCAGTTTTTTGTAACAGATTTACACAATTTTGTATCAAAGGACTTGTATCAAATAGTTCGTCTGCAAGAAAGCTACCAACATTTGGTTTTAAAATAAGAGACACAGATTATGTAAACTAGCGTTCCAAAGAAGTAGACCAAATTTCATCGTAAGCAAATGAGTCGTTCGATATATACAAATTAATTTGTAACAATTCCACACTGGAGATAGACGGGAAATAGTAAAGTTGATACCAATAGGAGTATGATGCACGAGCTTTCATCATGTTATTCCTAAAGCTTTTTAAGATATTCACGCTGTATAAGAAACGTGGTAGACTAATTTTATTCCCGTGCTGGCTGTAGATACACAAAGCAGTGCCAGTAGTCAAGGATAGCTCTTCAATTTGTTTCTTCAGTCTAATTAGGCATCTCCATCTTTCTGCAAGCTCGCTGTTCATTTGATCATTCCATCAGATTTGTGGTTTCCCAGTGGTCTAACTCTTCCTGGTCATTCTTTCCTTATGAGATTTCTCTCTTATCGGGCGCTAAAACAATCAAGTTGTCTTCCCTTCATCGTATTTGTTCTATCTGATCCTTAGTTCTACACTCCTCTCACACCATTCTTGAACTATGTCATGGATAATTTTCTTAATCCTCCACAAAACTCCTTTTATTGGAGCCAACCCAACTGTTTGCCAGAAGTTAACCTTTCGCAGTCAGTATGTTTTGGCTTGAAAAGTAAAGGTCTCAAAACGGATTCGCAGAACCCCTGCTGAATTTTCCAACGACATCCCTCCCTTTCTATTCTTCAGGATTAATCGCAGTCACCACAAGATGTGTTGGAATGAGGTGAACGGTCACCAGAGGCTTTCTAGTGACTAGTTTGTGCAACTTACATAAGCCACGGCATGCCGACATGCTTACCTTGCCTCGGTAGGACTAAAGACTGGTGACGCAATAAACACTGCGACCGTAAATAAACATCTATGAGAGAGAACTGAGGAGCGTTAAGGGTCTTGTCGAGTGGAATCGCTTTCTCTCGCCCGCAAGAAAGTGGAGCCGACACAAACTGTTCAAGTTGATGGGCGATTGATGGGGAGAATGTCAATACCGTTGGATGTTGTATTTCTTTGAATTATCATTGATGTCTTCAAATCATACACGTGGCTGTTAATTTTCAATAACAGGCCGTCAAGAGTCCTGTGGATCAGCATTCAAAAAATGAAACTGTTGACGATACCTCTACATTTAAGACAGGGTTTTTTTTAAAACTAAAAAGAGATTGTGACATTCATGCTTATGATACGAGGAAGATAAAACTACCAAATTGGGAGACACAGGATGGTAATTTATTAACGTTAGCCTTCTCAGAAAGGAGTTCAATTTGACAACAAACTACCGAATTCGATCCCATAATGCCCAAGGCGTTTAAAACTCGTCTTAAATCCGCGTTCGCTTTAAGGGTGTCTTACATACAGTACAGACGAGGTTATGGCTTACATTTAGAAGACTTCGTAACGGACTGACTGACACTAGATGATTCGGAATTACTGGGTTTTAGATGAATGAACTTCGTTTGAATGAAATCTTGTTGTAGGGAATGAACGCGAAGTTTAGCTTTTCAAACGCAATAAATAATATTAGTACTATTACTTAAAAGTCTCGAAAGTAACCCCATCCACCTTAGTGAGTAATATAATTTTCGAATATAAGCATGTATCAGGAAATACAGTGTGTTAGAATAGTTATTTTACTAACAAACACTAAAAATTCAGAAGGATAAGTCCAACAAATCTGTATACAGGGTTGGCACTTAAGTCACATAACGAGGTCAGTACATCACAGAACCTCGACATGTAATTGCACCGAGCTTCAATTTGCCGAGCAGGATAACGCATTAAACCAAAGTGCGTCCAAAGGTTGCAAAGTGATAAATTGCATCCTTGAAAGAACTCAGTAAGTGATAAAGTGCAGTTGCAACAACTCTCATGATGACAAGAAACTAATAATGTTGCAAAACTTGTCATGTAACTTCCAAGCCATAAAGTTTCACACAATTATAACACAGATCAATCAGTGACTAAAATGTCATCTGCGGACGCAAATCAATCATCTGCAGATGGAAATGGCAAATCCTCCTCGTCATACGGGCCAAGGTAAGGTACTCACAGTCAAGTGTACAGAGCACATAACATGCAGCGGTAAAAGCTGCCAAGTGGAGGTGACCATGGCCTTGAGACAAGGTCGGGAGGATACAGACTTGCAGAGTAAGATGACTGGCTGTTGTAGGCGATGCAAGTTGTGTTTGGAAGTGTGGATGAGTTTGAGTAGATACACGTGGACTCGCTTACAGTTATTAGTTTAATGACGAAGACAAACTAAGATGTGCAGTTAATTCATCTTCAAGATGGAAATGAGCGAACTTTGCTTAATTCGTGTTGTGTTGATTCAGCTTTTTGTAGTTTATAATCTGAATAACCCCGGTGCAAAAAATGATTCGGGGCCCCAGAAAATATAAATAACTTATTTTGGGATCTCCTTAGGTAATTTTAATGTTACTTGTACTCGGGTATGCTAATGTTGGCTAATTTTGTTTAGCTTTGATGATACAGCCTATCCATCAAAACACTCATCAAACTATTTCACTCACCATTCATCTTAAAATACCTTCTAAGAGTGGTCGGTGTCTCAAATCAAAGTGAAGTATAAGTTCAAAGTACTATAATTAACTTGTATTAAAATCAAAATCACTTTTGAATAACACAGGGTTTTAATTAATACTATAGAGGAAAACGATTCGACTCTAAATTTCCACTTTTTCTCTTCAAATACTTTACTACTACATCCAACAATAAACAAACTAAAAATAAGAAAGGTTAAGTAAGGGATACATATTTAAGAACTATGGATGCACGTTTTTTCTACCTGTGTTGTGGACCTTTACATGAAATTATATGTTTATTAATTTTGCTTATTTCAGGATTGGGAAAGCAACACTTTTACACAAATGAGGGGCACTTCTCCGAGGATAGGTAATCCAAAATAATGACCACTCCAGCCCCAAAATTCAGGACTGTCCTAGAAACATTGGTCATCTTGTCCCCATCCCAACACAGAACAGATGTCAACGTAACATGAAACGCACTGTATGCGTATAAACCACTAATATTTTATCGATTATACACAGAGAAATGGGAGTGGAAGTGGATAGAATGGCTCGGCGGGAGGTCGCTTTCACCAGACACAACACACTCAGGAATCAGGATACAACCTCCTGCAACTGTGCTGCACTACACAATGGTGATAGTGAGGCTGTCAAAGTCAAGGTTGAGGTATTGACCAAGTACCATTCAGTGCTGCATGACTAAGAGCTAGTAGAGCACTTTAGTAGATACAAGTGTGTAGAAGAGGTAAAGTTTGTCTTGTTTAGTGAGTAGAAGTTAGGACTACAAAGTCCTCTCAACCTCGATCTTTACCTAGCGTTATCGCATAGTCTCTTAACAAATTGTGGTGACTGTGGGGATTGAACCTGCGCCACCGAGTGACGTGCTCTGGATTTTGAGTGACACTAAACCGCCATGGCATCGCTAAGGTGCACCGAATAGAGCTTTTTATTTTATATCAAGTCGCTACAGCAAAAACCTACGGTATGAAAAAGAACTGTAACAATTGCTTAGACATTTAGTTAGCTCAGCCTTTAAATACGATAACGTGTCAAACTCCACAAGGAACCTTTAATAGTTTTCAAGTTAAAGAAGAAAATAATTTTCATATTCATGTTTCCCATAATATAAACTGCGTTTTCACCCAATTACGATCATTGACCATAGAAGATTGGTAAGTAGCTTAATTGGAACCAACATCAGTCATAAAACATTGAACATTTTGTTTTTTAAATAGACAAATAATTTCAAATACCACAGTTGTAGAACATGTCTTCCACGCTAACGGGATTTTGTCAATTTCAAGATCGGAGCTCGCGTTTATATTGACAAACAATAAAGTGACTTTTCATATGATTTTTGCTGTTTGTTTTACAAAAAAATCAATTGTTAAATTTCTTGGTGGTTACATAATAAGACCAACACATGTATCAATCTTTAGTTTCTAGCTTTTCTATGAAAGTACCCAAACAGTCAGTCAATCAATCATTATCTCGCCAGTTTTCGTCTGGTAGCTTTATAGAACAAAGATATTGTTCCACACAGATTTAGTGGTCAGTTCATTAGAAGTGCATGTTATGTGTAACAGCTGTTGAGGAGGAATGCAGAAACAGAGTAAACTGGTTACAGGAGGGGAAAGTAAGGCTAGAGAAGTGAGCTGAATAAGGAACACACGCTACCGGAGACCGTAGAGTGGCCCGTAACAAGACATTCAGTCACAGACCGTCAACAAGGCTACTTCTGTAGCAGCGAACAGGATCGCTTGTCTTGAGCTATGTACTTTGGGCTACTGAGGGATTCTTTTGGGGCTCTTTTGGATTATTGGATTTTTTACTGTAGGGCCCTTAGGTTGATGACCTCCTTGAAATCATTCTAAAAGGGTCTGGTTCCCAGTCATGGTTCATTACCTTCTGCTTGACACCAAAGACAATTACATACAGATAATTTTGGTTGTTTGGTCTTTGTTAACGCACTGAGACAACAAAAAAGCTTTGAAACACAAAATTTGACTTTGGTTACGTGTATCTTTCTTTGACTATACATGTTCTAAAAATTCTTCTCGTGCAACTCTACTTTTTTAAAGAAGAGTTCCTTCTTTTAATTCATTTCAGTCAACTCATTAGGCACTTATCTTTAACTTTTAACTAACTTTTTCGACCTCGGGGAGGGTCCACGAGAAATCAGGGGTGTCTTAAAAAATACTATGGGCTGAGATACACCAAAATAAACAACTTAGTGAGAAGAATTGAATACCAAAAGTTCTGGTTGAAAAGGAGATTCGTTGCAAAGTGGTGGAGGTTTGAACTTGGAATCGGCACCATTTCGGACAGAGTAATCCATCCGATTGAGATCAGATTTGTGAAATTTCCTTGTACTAAATAAAACCTTTAATATAATGTCAAACTAAATTTCGGTCCTATCAAAAGTGATCGAAAAATTGTTCAAAACGTACATTTTCTTCATTTGAATTTTGAAATAGGCTAGGTTGACTAAACTCATAAGTCCTTGTCAAACAATCCTTAATGGAGATATTCATCTACCGGTTTCGGTACTAATATACCATCATATGGATGATCTTGCAGATCCATCGGCCATTTGGCGTTGTTAAGAAAGATCTGCAAGATCATTCAGATGATGATCACATTAGTACCAAAACTGGCAGATGAATATCTCCATTAGGATTGTTTAATGAAGTATCTATTATTAATTTAGTCAATCTTCAATACTTGGGCTAAAATGAATAATTACAATAGAGGCAAAGTTGAGTTTCGTATCATATAAAGAGGTCTCCCTTGAAAAACTATATCAAGTGGTTCATTTGACCCGATGCCTACATTGGTTAAATCATCATAAAACTCTTTAACTTCAAACCCCACCAATTTTATATAAAAACTTTCAACTGAAATTAGAATGATTATATTGTACTAATCCAGACCTTTAGTTTGATACGTCGCACGTCCTATTGGAATAATAGGACACTGAACACTGAATAGCACACTTCTGTCCAGTGTATATATTGACCCCAAAATTTTACGCTAAAGATATTAATTTCGAATCATAGGGTGATAAGCATTAGGAAGGATTTAATTATACGGGAGAAGTGTCTTGTTTGATTATTATTCAAAATTCCGTTAAGCTGTGACCAGCGGATCATCATTTGAACAGCTGTCATTATGCGAAACCGGTTCAATGATCAGGTAATTGCTAAGGATTCGAGATGATTATTCGGACCATTTGACTTGGTCACTGGTTAAAAGTGCAGTGAACTAAACTGGAATTCTAAATTGGTCTTCAGAAGTGGATTTCATACTTGATTACAGAATCTACAGAGGTACATGACATAGATTTCCAATTTGTCTTCATTGGTAGAGGATTCTTCATTTATTAATTCTAGACGATCCTAGTGTTGGTGTACAATAATTTATTTTGTCTTCCCATGATACTGGTCATTGTTGAAACATGGAACCACCTGGTGTTTTTTTACAAAAAGAAACCCCAACACATAAAATGGTGTTTATATTAGATAAAATGTTCAGTGTACATTCTGTGGCGTGAAAAATTGTCTCCATCATTCAAGTGCAGCATGAATACCGCAGAATTTACCATGCACAGCTTCCTAGTGAAAATTGTATTCGTAATTGGTAAACAAAGGTTCAAAACCACTGCTCTCCTCCCCATATTGCATAAACTTCCTCAGCGAACGATTCCCAATAGGTGGATCGACAGGGGTGGCTAGAAAGCGTGGCCACCTCGATCTTCAGACCTGACACCTAGATTTATTTTTGGGGTAGTGTCAAGCAAAATGTCTACAGATTAACCATCATAAATGTGCAGCATCTGTAACACCGCGTATAACGAGGACTCCTAAAATCCTCCAAGATTTTTATGAGAAGCCGAATACCTTTGACATATGCAGATAAACCAATGGCACAAACATACTCCGAAAACCGTTGGAAAAACTATTTGAGTAACATATTTTTGTTATATGGTTATTTTCTCCTGTCATGCCTTTTACAAACATACCACTCCAAACCCCCACCATGACTTTATGGGAACACTGTACTTCAAGACACCATCACCATCAGTTATGGATAGACAGTTCAGTCTGCTAATACGTGATAGAAACACATGTTCTGTAATCAACAGCTGATAAATGATTGATTTCTTGTCGGCCTGACAAACTAACAGGTTATTATAAGGTTTCACTTTTGCTTATTTATGTTTGCACTTCTAGAGCTCGAGAAAGCCGCCTGCCTTGGGTTTAGCAGCACTGCTTAACAGACAGATGGAACAATTTATTTTCGTAGTACATTTCCATAGTTATCGCCGCCAAAAATGTAACCGGACCGGACCGCCTTGACCGTACGTGCTCGGGCAGAGGAAAGTGGACCGAAACCGTCACAACAACTGATGTAAACAGGTCGCGAATCGTGTAGCATCGTTCCAAAATCTGCAGAGCCTGATATAACTTTGAGTTTTAGCTTGTGCAGACAATTAAACTATTAATGTCGTACACATCTTTGTACAAAATAAATCAAACTGGAAAATGATTTAAACGGGTTTAATGAGAAATTTGAGATGAAACCGGCAAAATTTTCATTAATGCCACTTCTTGTGGTTTGGAATTAAGCCGGTGGTATATTTCATTGGTCGTTGGGCTATTAATTAATGACTCAATCTGGGGAACAGTACACCTCTTGTAAACTACACCTCATCATCCATAAACACTCATCACACTCACCCTTCACCATAGTCACCTTAAAATGCGTCCACTAGAAGTGGTCAATCTCAAATCAAAGCATCAAAGTATCAATAAACCTAAGAAATTCAAATGTTTTGAATTTTCTTAATGTATTTTTCAAAGCACCAAGACATAGATGCGTAATGGATCTAAAACCGTGAGCTCAATAGTAATTTCAAGTTAAAATATGGCCAGAATTTACTTCGTAGGAGTTGTGGAAATGTTTAGATTTATAAAAAATAAGTAAAACCTCCCTAAAAGTAATACGAACCTGATTTTGTGAGCACTTCCCGCTTAGAGTTGTAGACTTTAATATAATAAAACGTCCTGAAACAAAAGCAAAATTAATAATACGTGATACATTATTGTAGTTTTTACACATCAAAAGCCGTTCTAATTAATTCTGATTTCTAAAACTATAGGTCATAGGTGTTTTTTTATTAAATAAAACCGCATATTCCTGTAACATCCTAGTTAGTTCTGATATAAAATTATTATTATTATTGAACTTAAGTTCGTCATTGGTACGACTGATGTTTGAAAAAATGTGTTTATCATTTTCATTCAAAAACACACTTCTCTTTTCTTGGAGAATTGACACAACCTCAATAGTAAGTAAAAGATCATACAAAAAATAGTTCGCCTGTAACAGAAGGCGAGTTAAGAAAAAGGTACATTTTATTAGCTTATTTCCATAGGGCATTTAGGTGAAGAATAATACGCTATTTTTTTCTTAAGTTAATCTAGTCACCGGGCTGGTGCAGTCCGTGCTGTGACCTTAGTGACGAAAGTAATGGTTTGGCCAGCGCAGGGCTCGAACCCGCGAGCTTCGTATCCACATTATCGTGCGCTACCACCTTAGCCACCACGCTGGTAGAGTCAACCACAAAAGTAATCAACGTCCTTATAAGAGAGGGAATACATCGGTTGTTGCCAGCCAACGGCTGTCGAGAGGTTTTAATCTTCTCCGTGGTCACACCAAGATGTATTCACCACACCTCACATTTACTTAACTAGTCGAGGAGTCACTTAACTCGTTCTGACTGTAGTTTACAGTGGATCTAAAAACGAGGAGAGTTTTAATGGTTTAACGAGGCGAAGTTAGACTACAGTTCTCTACCACTCAACCTCGATCTTTATACCGGTGTCACCGTATAGTCACATTACAAATTGTAAGTGGTGACTGCGGGATCGAACCCGCGCAACCGAGATGAGCCTGGAGTCGCGCGCGATACCAATCCGCACTTATTCTACTTGATGTATCAGCGTAAGACTAATGATTTCACTTAACTTTTTAAAATAAAAGTGTTAGAATATGTTTGATAACAGTTTATAAAAGCATTAAACCTTTAGATTGTTTTAGTTTAGCTCATGGCAATTTAAAAGTATAACACTTGCTGTTTCATAAAATATAAAAATATAAAAATAAAATTCTGGATTTTCACAGACCTTTGTTTTGAAGATCCAAGTATTTTCCATTCAGTCCAAAGCCATTCATATCATAGGTACGGTTCTGGCGCATGGCGCTGTTATGCCAATTTGCCAATTTTCACGTCGATCCAGGTTTTGGAGGTTAGTGCAGTCAGCAATGGTATTTTGATTGAAATAATGGACATGTGTGATGGACTGAGAATCCAAATTTGCGTTGTTTTCAAATTTATTACTTTGTTTTTTGGGTGCTTTTTCTTTTACATCGCAATATCGTGTTGGTTATTTTATAACTTGTGTACAATTTTAAATTTATCATCGAATATCCATGGGAAAATAGAGTTATCCATGTCATTATCCACGCAAAAGCAAACGTCGCAGAACGAAACTGTTGCAGGTTTGAGCTTTCCAACACCATCATAAGTCAAATAACAAAACTACGGAAACGCCCCTCCTCAAAAGGGAACTTCCGGTATGAATTATAACCCACTATAGGAATTCGCTAGCGCCTGCGGCGCGGCTTCTTTACCATTGTTTTAACTTCAAATAGTCCTAAACCGAAATCATAGCTGCTGGGACCGAAACGATCGTCAGCACCATTTAGCATCTAAGTTTATCAGGATCTCCAGGCCACAAAGAAGGTAATTATTAGTTTCAATTTTATGTTTAAAGTTTCCCAGAATGCAATGCACCGGGTGCATGTATCTATTAAAGTAGTCAGCTGCAACACTGTGACTGTCACTGAGTGTGAATCTGCGGTGTTCACAGCACGTCCTGGGACGGGATAATGTCAGTGATTGCATGCAATCAACTCTACAGCCGACAACCGTGACTATGCCTGATCAGTTACGGTGCAATACTTGCATTGCTTGCAAGCTGCAAGACACCTCTGACTGCAGTTTACTGTTTATGTGTGAACGGGTGGATTTTGTCACGGATTTTGAACTCTTCTCTAGACTTCTAAAGATTGGAAGAACGTAAACGTGTCTTCGCTGCGACCTGACCTGTAACGCTCCTCCCCATTAAACAGCAGGATAATAACTTGACTGATATGGCTTATAGTTCAAAGTCTGCCAGGATTAAAACCATTTTCAAAAATAAATATCCCACCATTCATCATCTAAGAAATAAAACTTTTCAAAAACAAAATTAGATAACACGAAAGAAAAACATCTAAAGATATGCTTAGAGTTTATGAAATCGGCTGCGATGGATGCGAGGAAAAATATATTGGACAAACTGCAAAATCAGTCAATACCGGATACAAAGAACATCTCCCCATTAAACAGCAGGATAATAACTTCACTGATATGGCTTATAGTTCAAAGTCTGCCAGGATTAAAACCATTTTCAAAAATAAATATCCCACCATTCATCATCTAAGAAATAAAACTTTTCAAAACAAAATTAGATAACACGAAAGAAAAACATCTAAAGTCGATATGCTTAGAGTTTATGAAATCGGCTGCGATGAATGCGAGGAAAAATATATTGGACAAACTGCAAAATCAGTCAATACCGGATACAAAGAACATTTGACCCATCCAAAATATAAAAATCCGAAACTTTTGCAATTGAAGCGCATACTATAAACACATTCCTTCAGCATGACAGTCCTAAATAGATCAAACAAATCGTCAAACACTCAAATGCCTAAAAACCATATTTGATAAATAGTTCTTATGAAAATAAATTACTTAATAATGGAGAAGACCTTAGCTTTCATTGTTGTTGGGTCATATTTTACTGAACACTTTCAACTTAAGAGTAATCGACATTCTTACACGATGATGATCAAAGGAAGTTAAATATTCAACCTATCGTGAGCAACAGGAATGGAAAATACTAATATAGGGTAGAACGGACAAATTTTGTCCGATTTGATGCCTTTGTGAAAACAATAACAATTTATATTTGCAGTAACAATTATAATATTGCATAGCAAGACAAAACAATTAAAAAAGTCAACAAAGTTATACAGGCATAACAATGAAGAAACCACTCACACACGCACTTATAGAATCAATTTCACAATCACCCAGCACTAGCTCATTAAAATGACTTTAGCAAGTCTAGTGCTGACCATATTACACAGGGAAGGTTGACTTAAGATGGGTAATGGCAATTAAAGTGGTTGGGCATGGATTTAAAGCTTATAGTGACACCCAACTCGCGGTCAAACCCTTGCCCCCCATAAACAATTCGAAGAAATTGAAAATCATATTGGCCTACGAGTAGATTCCTCAACAGCTGCAGATGGTCATGGTGCAACTCCCCACCAATGCATTGGTTGCATTGGTTGCATTGGTTGGTTATCGATGACACCGGTTCCACTTATGTAGATGTGTGCAGCGGCAGGCTGCAGGGCTAACTTTCTCCAATAACTTACACTTGACTTGTCTAATGTCTGTGATTAGGCAATGACAGCTTTGGGTGGCAAATTTGTGGTCTTCGAATAAATAATTGGCCTGATCTGACTGTGACGGTTTTAGAAAAGGCGTAATTTGTTAGTGTTTTTAAAATGAATGGTGATTTACTTGTAGCAGTTAGGATATCAGCAGACGTAAAAACCAACCGCATTTCCAGGAATTTAGTCGCATGAGTTATAGAGCTCAGCTAGTTCACAATTTAAAAAATATTTGCGTTCTTGTTTTATTCCTTTGATATCATTACAAATTACTTTCATGCTAAATGATGAAGTGTATCGAGTTGTTATTATGATGTTCTCTTTCAACAAAAATGTCTACGACCTTATTTCCTGTTCGTTGTTAAAAGACGTGTTCGTTCTCCACTTTATAAAAACGGTGGGCCAAAGTTGTCGTGTTTTGTCGTACCAAAACCCCTTTGTAAGTTTGAAACTGGATTTTATCAGTAAAAATTTAAATGTCTAACCAGTACAGAACGTTCGTATAAGATACAGACTTACTATCATTTAGCCAATAGTTTTATCAAAATTATGTTAAAGTTATGCATATTATCACGCGCTACCCATGACAAGTACACATTTCAATGGTAGCATAAAGTAACTAATAAACAACCGCGATTACTTTTGTTGTTTCCGAATGATTGAAGTAGACCCTGTCTCTAGAAAAATGACCTTGTTTATGTTTTTAAAGTAAGAATGTGAGCTTGATTTGTTAACAGCTTTCTAAGATTGTGCCTCATCGCGTGATACCACCTGAAAATCTTCCTGGTTTTAGAAGCCTTTACACTTATGGGATATCAGGTTCAAGGCATATCAGTGGTTGACCTCATAAGCTACTCACTGACTTAACGGGTGGGTAAATTAAAATGAATAAAAGAGGATTTTGTATGTTTGATGTTTTCAACGTACTGTGAATTGCTAATATTTTAAGCCTAAAATTGAAACAACAAATGAAGAATTCAACAACACATTTATAAACCAAAAAAGTCATTTATTTATTGTTTCATACTAGACTGTGTGGCCTGGCGCACATTCTGTATAAACGCTGCACCTGATCAACCGCGCGTTGAGGTCACCAGAAGCTATACGTTGTTGTGAGATGTCCGGATAGAGAGAACCCCGGCGGCGCTTTGACGGTATAGAGAATTTAACATGGGTAGGTTTTGCAGACGATGTTTTGACTAGGATAATGTAACTAAAAGTTAAAAGTCATCAAGCCATCCCCAACGTATAAAAAGCAACAGCGTAACATTTCTAACAAATACAATATTTAAATATTACGAAATTTCGACTTATGTGTTCTTATGAAAAGATGGCATTTTTAAATTTTCAAATACAACATTTTTCATAAAGGTATAAGTTTTAGAGTTTATATGCAGCAACTTCAATAGCATTAGGCTTCCAGAGAAAAAGTTTCTGTATTTAAGTATATAACTGTACCACCTTAAAACTGCATTTGCAGTTATTCCACCATTATGTTATAAGCTGTGCCCAGAATGGTCCTCGCCGCCGCTCTATCCCGCACCTCTTTAGTATACTTTAAGGCAAACTGGATTAAAGCCACAAGTCATGTCTCTCTGTTTATCTACGCTTGATAATAACACAACTCGCAATATTTAGACCCTTAAAATTCTCAAACCATTTGTATGGTATAAGGCACCTTATTCGAATGTGATTTGTTCATTTCTACGAGTAGTTTATGGTGTCACAACATTTCCTTCACCAAAAAGCCATTGCGTAATAAAAATATAATACTACACCGTATAGTAAAGACCAATCATTAATAGCATCTTAAACAATAAAACTAATCAGCAACAGTAAAATGCATTAAACTACTTAAACCGGTTCGTCAAGTTGTAATCTGTTTATGGAGTTGCAATCTGGAATAACCTTGTTTCATATACTTTTATGTATTCTTTGCTCATAAACTCACTAACGACCATTAAAGAAATACAACCGTAAAATTGTTATGTGCAGGGAATTCTGCTTCATTAAAGATTGTGCCTTTCTCAAACAGATCGAGCTCTAGGAATGTGTGGACGGAGTAATTAAGCCCTACTTCAAAGGTTATACAATAATTGTAGGTTATGAAAATAATATTCATAACTTATGAACATAATATGAACAGTGTTTTAAATCATATGAACATTATTTCGAGTGCTTATATCAAAATTAAAATGTTACTTTGTGCCACATTTCTAAAGAAAAATGTAAATTTCAAATTGGGAAATATGAACTGTGCTTAACATTTCTGTTGCGGCGAGAAGATTATTTTAATATACAATTCACGACTTATAATATTTTTACAGGGTGGTTTAGACCAAGAAAAAGTTATTTGAAGCCTGGTTGTACGTTTTCCGGAAACGGTAAAATGTACCTCTCTCCAAAAAATTATTCTCAAAAAATGTTTGTAAAATAATATAAAAGTTAGTCTTTGGCACGAATATATTTCTTGAGATCCAGTCCTATATACAAATATTGCGTCGTCATAAATGAACATGCTACCAGTTTGTATGTTCACCCCAAAATTTCTCATTTAAAAATTAAAAACCTGTTAATAATGCACTTAACTCCACTTAACATCTTAAAAAAGCTTCAACAACTTTGAACCAATAGTCACAGTATTTATTGAGCTGGCTAAACAAGAAATCAACATTAAGGCCGCAATATTAGACCCTAGAACCTGTTATCTATTATCTTGTAAGATATCAGCTCACCTATAAGGAGACGGCGACGAAGACACACGTGTATCCTGTAACACTCAACACCTGACTGACAACTCCCAGGAACTCGCCAGACTACAGCTGATCCTGCTCCTCCTTCTCCCCCCACTCCTGGGCTTTGTTTACATCTTCAGCTGGTCAGTGCTGGTACAACAGATGGAATGACACAGAAGCACTAAACAAGTGAGCCTTGAACAAGCGCGCAGTCTGTGTGGTTTGGTGTGACCTTGCTCTAGGTCTAACCACGTCTTTACGGTTTGAAATAATGATACGTAACTAATGATTTGACATAACCATAGTTCCGTTGACTATTTCAACATACTATACTTTGATAGTACTTAGCAGACTGTCTAGATAACAGAGTATATAGTTTAGATGTTTTGATATTTTCAAGTTTCCTGAATGGTGGTCAAAATTGGGTGATTTAAGCAATCCTGATTTTGTAAGCTGCGAAGTGCCACAAGGTTCAGTGTTAGGCCCCATTTTATTTTTATTATGTGTGAATGGTTTGTGTAACAGGAAATTCAATGAGAAACTATCGTTTTTGCAGACTATTCAGCGTATATTTACCAAGATAAAGATAGTAACATAATTGAGAGGTCTGTGTTTAATATCCTTTAATGGGCGTTAGTAAGAACGAAATGTTTCAAATCGATTGTCTATACAGTAAGTTGTAGATATCGTGAAAAATACAGTACAGAACGAGTTAAAGTATTTGTTTAATCTTGAATGCAGACCGGAGAAGGTACTGGGACTCAATTATAATAAAATGTTCGCTCAAAACTAGTTTTCACGATAGCCAGAAAACCAAAAAAGTAAGAAAAATAACTTAGAAATGTTTACCTTTGTCATTATGTGCCAAAATACCTGTGTAATACCACTTTTAATTTTCAAGGAAAGCTCAGGGCTCAATATTTATCATACTAAATGTTGCCCAACACAATATTACTTATTTGTTTGAAATTTACTGTTGGTACAATTTCTGAGGTTGAAATATTATTACGGACGTTTTCCATCGATCGTTAAGAAAACCTGATTCATTCATCAAAATTCTAAGAATTTCCTCTATTGATGCTGTGCTTAGGAAAGTAGACAATCCTTCCAAAGGTTCCTTAGTCTTTAATTGATTTGTTAGGAGAACCTGTTTCATTCATGACAACTCTAAAGAATTTCCCCTCCATTGGCTGTGCATATATAGTTATTTTTGTGTTCTCGGTTACAGTTGGTCAGTCTGATTCACGGCTGTGATTGGTCGTCCGCTGCTCCAAGCTAGCCTATGCGGCTGCTTGACGGCTGGCTTAGGCAGTCAGTCACAAGGTTCAGCTGTCACTGGCTGAAGACGTGCTTCATTTTCTATTTATTTTTTAAAGTTCTTGTGCATGTTGTATCGTTTTCCTGGCTAGTTATGAAATTTAAAAAGTTTCAGAAAAAACAAATAATTCATGTCAGTTGGTGGTGGGTGACTGGTCAACTTGCGCTGATTACTTTTAAACTTTGTTTCATCCTTGCTAGATCTATTGGTCTCTGTGTAATCCATTTGAGACAGCTTACGTGAAACCCTCACGTTTCAATTATTTCTGTCAACTCGCAATTTGTCATACAACTCGAGTCGATTAGTCTGTGTCTGCCCTTTGGTACCCCTTACTCGTTTACACCTGTGACTGTGTGTGAAAGCGAGCGTGGCCGCCACTCCTCAGCTCTTCTAGGACTTGGAACCAGTTTTCTGGTCTCACTGAGGATTTCTCTGCCCATTGCTTCACCACAAGTCCACTGTTGTCTCTTCGTGCCACTTTGGCCTCATCAGTTTAATGTCTTCTTGTTAGAGAAATATGAGCTGTTGCTGGAGCTACGGGAGGTCTAGGAGTGAAGGCGTCAAAGATAATCTCTGGGTTAGTTATAGGTTCGGCAAGTTGAATTAATTTACAAGCGTGTTCAACAAATGGTTTCATCCACCACAAATTAATTAGGAAAAAGGTCATCTGTACACATTTGTTATGGGGTTGTCTTCAGAATTTGATATTGTTGATAGGATAGCTATTGCATGTTGTCAACTGATTGCTTTATCCTGAAAATTTCATTTGAGAGACAAATCGGTGTGGAATAAATTGTTCAACTACAGACAAGTACTATTGAGTTCAAACATTTACTGCTACAACTCTTGATACTTACTTGATACTTGATGTCTTCGTCTTTGACCCAACAAGTGGGATTGATAGCGTCATAAGTTCTCTTCTGTTTGTTTCTTCCCAGAGAACATGGAAATTTCTTGCGCCTCTTTAAGCGAGTATTCTGGCCATCTCACTAACTCCTGCTTGATGATGTTCTTGATGTGGCGAGAACTTAAGTTCAGTTGAGAGATTGTTATAATGTAATCAGCTATTGGACAAGACTTTTGTGTTTTGCTCAATCTACATCTTCGACTCCAAATTGAATATGCGGGTATGCTGTTGATGTATTTCTGTCGTTAACAGTACATAATTTCAAAATCAAGTTAGCCAACTAAACCACAAGAAATTAAAATAGATTATAAGACGTATATGTATTTCGGTATTTACCAGTGGTAAGCCCATTCTGGCATTTTAAATTGTATTCACCTCTCATTTCAATATGTATCATCTCCATTTCATCAAAGTCAACACAATTCATTGTACGTTGACCTAATAAAGTATTATTATTATTAAATAAATTGATGTTTTCTTTTATGTTAACTCCGTAGTCAAGTCAGTTTTGGAAGCTAAACATATCTTCTTTCTTTCTTTTCTCTTTCTACTCTGTTCAACAAATGTACTGTTTCACTTGCTGTAAAATGTTTTGAAACTAAACTAAAAATCCCCATAAGAATAGTCCTCTTACAAATTATTGACGTAAATACTTAGATATGGGGTTTGTTTTGAACACCTTTTAGATTGAAATGTGTAAAATGAACAGATTCTTTATGATTTTATTCGCATTCCACCATTATTGGAGAGGAGAGAATGCTCTCACCGGAACGTTTGAATTCAAGATACTGCACAGGCTTCAGTTGATCGAAACCTTGAACACCATTGTCACAAAGTGATTATCTAGGTCGACCAGTACGACCTTGAAGTATCAGTGAAGACCAAGGAGTCATGGTTACCAGCAATATGCAAGCTCATGCACTCTTGGTTTACGACAAGATGCTGGAAGATACGACCACTTACAGGTGTTACCTGGTCAAGGTTAGTGTCACCTAGGCCGTTCACTTGGTGCTTCTTGAGTCACATGGATCGTAAATATTATATCGGAGTCAAACGATAAGTTTCTTAAACTTGACTTCGGAATGAGTATTTCCTATTTATTTGCTTTTACAAAACAACTAATTTATAAACTTTCTATGCGACTTAAACTTTTTCAGGCTGTTATATGATATGTTCATTTTACTCAATCATCCAAGTATTATATCACTAACACTGCAAACATAATTCGCCAAGACCTATGTGCTCTAAATATGAATCTTTAAACAACAAAGGACTATTTAAAGCGTACTTTCATCAGAATTAAAAATTTGCTGTTATATAATCAGAGTTGTACTTTTTATTACCTTTTTAACCGACATTACCTTTGCCAAAGCCACCTACTAATGTTGTAAAGGAGATCTTTAGCCATAACGCCTCAACTACAGTTTTGAATACTTTAATTAATAGTGATTAATTTATAAATATTTTTATTTATTACATTTTGTACTATGCCGGGTTTTTATTTTAAATACTGTTGATTAGATAAATGTTTTGTTTTCTCCTTAACTTGTTTAGCATTTTTATAATGTAAGTATTACAACCAAGCCTTACATTTCGCGTCAAAACCAATATTAATTAGTTTTTTTCACAATTTCAATTTCAAATAATCTAACCCATTCTAAACCACGCCCTAAGTGTTATTGTATACCTCAAATACCACCTACTTTTTAAAATATGAAAGTTGTGATAAAAATAGTTGAGTTATCCAACACGTGGTCGCAGTTGGATGACCTGAGTGCCATGATAGGAAGCAGGAAGTAGTAAACTCACATGCACTTCTAGTTAGTGGAACATTCCACGACATGCAGTGTGCAGTTTATATGCATATTTCCACTCAGTTTAACGTCAATCCAATTTCCCTTAGATAACGAACGCTGCAAACTAGTTACGGTGACGTAAGGGTTGTCACTCTAGAGACTGATGCACTTCGGCCAGTGGCTTGTTGCGTAATCACCGGTGGAGGGGGATACTGAGGGAATTGCCGAGGAACCAAGCCTAGTGGGAGTGCAGGGTGCCAAAAAGCACGGTGGACAAAATATGTTCCAAAATATATTTTTGAAAGATGTCTTTTTCTAAAATTTATAAAACGGTACCGTAAAAAAGAGGACACTCACTCTTACAAAACTATGCCTTAAATATGAAAGAGTGAAAATCGAGCCACTGTTAATGAGAGTGTCTATTTCAACACCAAAAGAGCGAAATTTCACTCCTTCTGGGTGGTTTCACTCTTCATATTTATAGTGCAGAGACTGGGAGACACAGAACTGTAGTTCATCGTCAACAGGTTGCCATTCGATTAAAGTGCCTCAGAGCTTAAGGCTTTAATAACTCGTTTGAAAAGGTTTTGACCGCCGAAGCATATTACAATACAAACGAGTTTATGGCACAATGACTGGGAAAACACTGACTGACTACTGGATTTTAGTGGTACAATTCGAATGAATGAAAGAGTGAATGTCAAAATGTACGTGTGATTGGGATTTCGATGTTTGATGTGAAATTTCTTCAAAGATGACAATACGTCGGTATGACATATTAATTAACACAATAAACTGGTTTATTTATATTTTTATTTTATGTAGTGAAACGGGTCGCCGAAGCCTTAGGCAGAGAGAAATTAATGGTACCAAAATAAACCATGACGAGTAACCGCGGCCTTGGCGTCTGCAATTTTACACTAATTCGTATAATTTCAAACGTGAAGGTGTATGAAAATCTACACTAAATGTTTAGGTTATAGTATTGACGCCGAGACAGAAATCTGCGTGAGTAAGTTTACACTAAAATTTAAATGCTCGAGTTGTATTACAGACCCGATGCCGCAGTCCAAGACCAATGATCTAGATTGTTGTATAGACACCGAGGCCAAAGGCCGACGCGTAAGCACTCCAGACGACATATATGTTACAGCAGAACACTTTATAATAGAGTTCTACTATTACTATACTTTTTTAATTAATGCACAATAAGAAACTGCTCTGTAGTCAGCGTAAATTGTAAACAATCGCTCATCCTGAAACGCGAATTAGTACAGCGTACACAAATTTTTATGGAATTTAGAAAAGTTTATCAATCTCGCATCGCCTGGAAGCATTTTTCTTTATAGGTTTTTTAATGAAAATTAAACTTCCAAGCGTATTTATGAAATACACTATATCCTTTCAAATTTTTCAAACTTAAAACCCAACGTTTGACAGCGACGTCGCCCCAAAACTCCGAACTTCTGCAGCGCAACTATTTTCCACCCATACTGCGCGCCTTTAAAATATTCACTACGAAACAAAAGTATTTTTGACACACTCTTTGCTGCAGATTAAATAAACCACTATAACACTATTTGAGATGCCGACCACTCTCATGAAAGTACTTTAAGGCAAATATGTGGTGAAGGATGAGTGTGATGAGTGGTAGTAATGTTATGAGGTGTAGTCTTGTTACAAACTAAGACCTACTCTTCCTTAGAAAGAGTTATAATTATAATGGGTATTAATTATTAATTAATAGCCCAATGACCAATGGAATACAAGACCCAACGGCTTAACGTGACTTCCGAACCACGCAGGTGATGGTCTGATATGTCTAAACGATGGTAGGAGTTGGTGCGGGTATCATCAGATGACTGAGACTAACTGAACCGCTTTAGACCTATATCATCCCAAAACCTGACTCCATGAAGTTGGATTACAGGACCAACCATACGAGCGTGACCACAGCTGCAGTTTCATCTGGAAAGTGTAAAGTGCACACTAGAGTAGGCGTACAGTGCAGTGCAGTGTGCATTGCGTAACAGTGCAGTGATGCAGTGATGCAGTGCACTGCACTCACACCTGACCACACCTCAGTAACGAGTCTCAACAACTACAGCAGAGTTACCGCATCCACAAGAAATGTCTTGAAGATGTAAATAACAGAAATAGTTGAACCCCTCCTCGGTATTACAGGAAGAGAAAGTACTTGCGACGCAACATATTAACTGCAACTTAGTTTTCATACTCTACTTATTAAAGTTATTTTTATTAGTTACTTTAATTTGAGACACCGACCACCATAGAGAGTATTTTAAGGCAAATATGCTGGGGTGAAGGTGAGTGTGTTTTGAACACCTTTAGATTGAAATGTGTAAAATTAACAGATTCTTTATGATTTTATTCGCATTCCACCATTATTGGAGAGGAGAGAATGCTCTCACCGGAACGTTTGAATTCAAGATACTACAGGACTTCAAGATCGCGACCTTGGATACCATTGTCACAAAGTGATTAGGTCCGCAACGACCTTGAAGTATCAGTGAAGACCAAGCAGTCATGGTTACCAGCAATATGCAAGCTCATGCACTCTTGGTTTACGACAAGATGCTGGAAGATACGACCACTTAAAGGCATTACAGCTAGTCAAGGTTAGTGTCACCTAGGCCGTTCACTTGGTGCTTCTTGAGTAATATGGATCGTAAATATTAGAATCGAGTCAAACGATAAGTTTCTTAAACTTGACTTCGGAATGAGTATTTCCTATTTATTCGCTTTTACAAAAACAACTAATTTATAAACTTCTATGCGACTTAAACTTTTTCAGGCTGTTATATGATATGTTCCATTTTTACTCAATTATCCAAGTATTATATCACTAACACTGCAACATAACTCGCTAGAGACTATGTGCTCTAAATATGAACCTTTAAACAACAAAGGACAATTTAAAGCGTATTTTCATCAGAATTAAAAATGTGCTGTTTATATAATCAGAGTTGTACATTTTTATTACCTTTTTTTAACCGACATTACCTTTGCTAAAGCCACCTACTAATGTTGTAAAGGAGGTCCTTAGCCATAACGCCTCAACTACAGTTTTGAATACTTGAATTAATAGTGATTAGTTTATAAATATTTTTATTTATTACTTTTGTACTATGCGGGTTTTTAATTTTAAATACTGTTGATTAGATAAATGTTTTGTTTCTCCTTAACTTGGTTAACATTTTTCATAATGTAAGTATTACAACCAAGCCTTACATTTCGTGTCAAAGACAACTTTTAAATTAGTTTTTTGTACACAATTTCAATTACAAATAATCTAACCAATAATTACAAATATTTTTTCAATTACAATAAATCTTGACTGGGACTCATGGCGTGGTCCTGTAATCCAGCTTCATGGAGGTCAGGTTTGAGGATGATATGTCAAAAGGCTCAGATAGTCTCAGTGATCATCTGATGATACCCGCATCAACTCCCACCATCGTTTAGATATATCAGACCATCACCTGCGTGG
Organism: Matsumurasca onukii; assembly: GCA_018831715.1. Lineage (NCBI taxonomy): Eukaryota > Metazoa > Arthropoda > Insecta > Hemiptera > Cicadellidae > Matsumurasca > Matsumurasca onukii. The sequence goes on along the minus strand of CM032063.1, from coordinate 6,453,875 downwards.
TTCGGAAGTCACGTTAAGCCGTTGGTCCTTGTATTTCCATTGGTCATAGGGCTATTAATTAATGACCCATTCTAAGGAAGAGTTGGCCTTAGTTTGTAACAAGACTACACCTCATAACTCATTACTACCACTCATCACACTCATCCTTCAGTACATATTTGCCTTAAAATACCCTCATGACAGTGATCGGCATCTCAAATAGTGATTTAGTGAATGTTTAAATTAGTTTTTTGACAACATTTCAATTACAAATCATCTAACCCATTCTCAACCACACCCCAAGTGTCATTGTATACCTCAAATACCTCCTGCTTTTTAAGATATGAAAGTTGTGATAAAAATAGTTGAGTTATCCAACACGTGGTCGCAGTTGGATGACCTGAGCGCCATGATAGGAAGCAGGAAGCAGTAAACTCACATGCACTTCTAGTTAGTGGAACATTCCACGACATGCAGTGTGCAGTTTATATGCATATTTCCACTCAGTTTAACGTCAATCCAATTTCCCTTAGATAACGAACGCTGCAAACTAGTTACGGTGACGTAAGGGTTGTCTACTCTAGGAGACTGATGCACTTCGGTCAGTGGCTTGTTGTGTAATCACCGTGGGGGGGGGATGTACTGAGAGGAATTGCCGAGGAACCTGACCGAGAGAGTGCAGGGTGCCAAAATGCACTGTACAAAATATGTAGTGAAGGATAGTTGAGTCCGTAGGCGGAAGGAAATGAATGGTATCGAAAAAAATAATGCGATTAACTTACGTCCATGTTTATCGCCGATAACTGAATAGAAGTTATGAAGATAATCCAAAATCCTACTCTCAAATATTCAACAGATATTTACGGAATTTCCCCATGGATACTAAAACACATACCAAAGTTTGATCCAACCCTTAACGAAACTTATTAATGCTTCTTTGAAAAGGAATCTTTCCTGATGGTTTAAACCAGCTAAAGTTATACCATAGCTATATAAAAGGGAAATGTTCGTGAAATGACCAATTATCACCCAATTTACTTCTCCTTATATTTAGTAAAATATTTGAAAATCGTTTCTAGTTAGATTAAATCCTTTTTGTTTCAAATTATAATATACACTAACGATCAATTTGGATTTAAAATAAATGTTCACTAGATGCTATTAATACTTTTAGAAAGGGTCTCAAAAAGTATAGAACAACAAAAAAAACTTTAGGAGTTTTCCAGATTTATATCAAGCCTTGACTGTGCCGAACATTCAAAGCTTTTGAAAATTTTAATGGATAACGGAGTAAGAGAGGGTTACTTTCTTGCTGAGTCTTATTTGAACAATCGTTATCAACAGGTTCAAATAGTGAAAAACTATCTACTCCCATAAAAGTGAAATGTGGAATTCACAAGGATCAGTTTTGGGTCCTTTTTGTTCAATGTACCAATAAACTTCATTCTCAAATGGGTTACAATCAGTTGTTCAATATGCCGATGACACTACATTGCTTCAATCAGGGTTAACGCTTCAATCATTAGATGAAATAACATATGTATCAACTAATTGTGTATACAATATTTTGAATCACTCAATTTAAAACAAATTTTCAAAACAAACTTTTATCATGTTTGATGTTAGTAAGTCGAATATGATCCAGTCCCCACTAGTTGTATTGAAACGAAATAATTGATGAAGTTAAAAGCATCAAATTCTTAGGAATATATTTAGATAACAAACTCACATGGGAATCACATTTGATTTGTGAGTAAAAATTGTGCTCATCCATATTTCTCCTAAGAATGGGTCATTAATTATAGCCCAATGACCAATGGATCTTACAAGGACCAACGGCTTAACGTGACTTCCGAACCAAGCAGGTGATGGTCTGATATGTCTTAAACGATGGTGGAGTTGATGCGGAATCATCAGATGATCACCGAGACCATCTGAGCCGCTTTAGACCTATATCATCCTCAAAACCTGATCTCCATGAAGCTGGATTACAGGACCAACTGTACGAGCGTGACCACAGCTGCAGTGTAAGTACCACAGCTGTTCGCGAAGAGTAGGAGTACAGTGTTGCAGTGCAGTGTATTGCGTAACAGTGCACTGTGCAGTGCAGTGATGCAGCAGATGCAGTGCACTACTATACTGACCACACTCAGTAACGGTCTAACAACTGCCAGCAGAGTTACCGCATCCGCAAGAAATGTCTCTGAAGATGTAACAGAAATAGTTGTACCCTCCTCGGTATTACAGGAAGAGAAAGTACCTTGGTGACGCAAATATACACTACTGCAACTTAGTTTCATACCTACATATTGAAAGTCGCTATTGGTTGTTTGGTTCAGTAAAATATAATGTTATGGTAAGTAGAATGTTGACGGGACTCGTGGCGTGGTTCTGTAATCCAGCTTCATAGAGGTCAGGTTTTGAGGATGATATAGGTCTAAAGTGCTCAGATATTCCAGCGATCATCTGATGATACCCGCATCAACTCCCCACCATCGTTTAGATATACTGTGACCATCACCTATGTGGTTCGAAGTCACGTTAAGCCGTTGGTCCTTGTATTTCCATTGGTCATTGGGCTATTAACTAATGCCGCACTCACATTCTCATCCTTTGTAGCATGTACTGTCATAAATTTTACCATATATATCTTTGTTGTAATACATTATTATCACTTTTGTCAATTATAATTATTCATAGCTTGTCACATTGTAAATATTTATTACTTGTCACATTTTAAATTATTATATTACCTGTTACATTGTGCTATATATTTATTACTTATTGTTACATTGTTATTATTATTAATTGTTATAATTATTATCACTTTTGTCAAATTGTAAATTATTTATTCCTGTCACATTAGAATGTTTATTGCTTGTTACATTTTAAATTATTATATTACCTGTTACATTGTTATTTATTTATTACTTATTGTAACATTGTTAATTATTTATTAATTGTTATATAATCATTACTATCTTTCTTAATTGTTAATCTGTTACATGTCACATATTACTTATATTATTGTCTTAATTAGTCATCTTGTACCAAAATCTGTATACATGTTTCCATTCTTGTAAAATGGTAATCCGTTGGGATCAATAAATAAATAAATGACCCATTCTAAGGAAGAGTCGGCTTAGTTTGTAACAAGACTACACCTCATAACTCATTACTACCATCATCACATTCATCCTCACCATATTTGCCATTAAATACCCTGATGAGAATGGCATCTCAAATATGATTTATGTGATTTAGATTGCGCATGATGCCGAATGGCTGAGGCAGGAATCAACATAGATGTGGTTAGCCCAAGCGCAGATAAGCTGCGAGAGAATTTTTAAGAGTCTCAAGTAGAGCTTAGTTCGTAAGTTAGTTCGTTATCAAAAATCGCACGATTTGGATCACAATTAAGTCGTTGACAGGAAAAACTCCAGTATCTGGAGCCGAGGGGGACAAAGACGGCGAGGGACGGCAGCGCTATCTGTGCGGCTGCAGAACTAGATTGATTTTGCTGCCTCAACCATGTGGCATCTATGCGCTATCTACTTATCATACCATTATTTTTGGTTCAGCAACTGACTTAAATAATTGGATAAACAACGTTTTAATTTTGGTTATACGGTAAAAATACTAAGAAATTGTATCACAATATGCACTTAACTTAAACTAAAGTTTAAAATGTGAAAGATTTATATGGTAGCACCAAGAAACGAAATCAAACGATATAGTTACTATACGTTTTGTCTACTCTAAACATTTTAACCATCTCGTTTTCATTTATAGTGGTGATGATTTTCTACTGAATGGATTCTATTAGGTATTCTGTTTATTTCTGTTACTGGATATTGATTTAATTTCTAAATTTTAAAATGAATAACAAACAAATTTTAATTTAATTTAGATATAATTATTTTCAACGTATTTTTGTTTTATTGTTATACCAAAACAAAGCATTTTGTATGGTTAAATAAATAAATAAATACCATGTTGAAGATAGCTAAGACAACGCCGAAGCTGTAGGCTGATGGAAATGATAGTAAAACCACATATTGCCTAGAGATTTTCTGTGGAAAACCCATTACTAATATCCACTTAAGAAGAAGGTTGTTCAGAAAAAGGTTGCTCAAAAATATGCTCTCGTAGTCTACGTTTAGGACGCCATCTCTGAGTGAAGATTAGAAAAATTATTTTCCATGTTCTCAAAGGTTTTTTCTAGGTTTGTACAAGTATAACCGTAAAAAAATACTACGCCAAAATTTACAAAAATAAAAAGTTGACAAAAATAGTTGTTTCAAATGTAGCCAGTCAAGACAGCACTACTAGAGCCGATGTTTATGAAACAGAAGATAAACTTGGGTTTCCACCTACCCCTCGTCCACCAGGCAACGTGGGAGAGAACAAATCAATTTCCCGCTATTTCAGTGTAGTTCTTGCTTGAATTGATTAATCCTCTCAAGACCGATGGAAATATAGTAATACGTCATGTACATGGATAAATAGCCGATCGTCGGCCTCGTTTAGCAAGTTTAGATTGTCATTTGGAATTCAAACTAGCCTTAATTACCTTTATTATTCAAGATAAGTATTATAGAGTCCAGTTGCACATGTTTGGCTTGACCCTTAGCATGTGCAAGCCCACCCTATTTATTTAATAGTTCTATAATGAAATGTATTATTGAAATTGTTTTGACCGTTGAAAGAAAATATGAAATATCAAGTTTATACTAAATGCTCGAGTCGTATATACAGACGCCAAGGCATGGGCTTATCAATTATCAACAGTAATAATTTATTCCAAACCAAACCAGTTGCATAAAAATAATAAACAAAATTTAAAACATTAGTGGTACTTTCAACGACTTTTTAAAAGTTTGCTCCAAGCGTGTGTACAGAATATTATTTAAATTTCAGTAAAACATTTCAAACTAAAAGTTAACCGATTTTTGCGTGACGAAACTGTTCTGAAACTGTGTACTACGCTTTCCACCCATACTGCGCAGCCTTTAAAATATTCACTACGAAACCAAAGTATTTTCGACACCCTCTTTGCTGCAGATACGTACGAGTGTGACCACAGCTGCAGTTTTCATCTGGAAAGTGTAAAAGTGCACACTGGAGTAGGCGTACAGTGCATTGCGTAACAGTGCACTGTGCAGTGATGCAGTGATGCAGTGCACTCACTATACTGACCACACCTCAGTAACGAGTCTAACAACTTGCCAGCAGAGTTACCGCATCCGCAAGAAATGTCTCTGGAAGATGTAACAGAAATAGTTGTACCCTCCTCGGTATATTACAGGAAGAGAAAGTACCTTGGCGACGCAACATATTAATTACTGCAACTTAGTTTCATACTCTACTTATTAAAGGTTGCACTTTTATTAGTTACTTTGATTTGAGACACCGACCAGTCATGAGAATAAATATTTTAAGGCGAATATGCTGGGGTGAAGGGTGAGTGCGGGAGAGTAGTTTGATGGATGATGGATGCAGTGGCAGCTACAACCAGAACCGACTGTTCCCCAGATTGGGATATTAACTAATAGCCCAACGACCAAAGGAATGGACCAACGGTTTTACGTGACTTCCGAACCACGGGAGGCCCTCGTGAAAGTCACTGCGCCCGGGAATCGAACCCGGCTGATTTGCATGAAGCACGCACCATACCACTGAGCTATGGCCACCCCCGTTTTATTTCAGGCAAAGATAATGTTATGGTATGTAGATTGCGCATAGATGCCGGATGGCTGAGGCAGAAAATCAACATAGATGTGGCATCCAAGCACAGATAGCGCGGCGAGAATTTTAAGAGTCTCAAGTAGAGCCACTTACGCGTAAGTCAGTTCGTTATCAAAAATCGCACGATTTGGTCACAATAAGTCGTTGACATAGGAAAACTCAGTATCTGGAGCCGAGGGGACAAAGACGGCGAGGGACGGCAGCGCTATCTGTGCTTGGGCTGCCGAACTAGATTGATTTTGCTGCCTCAACCATGTGGCATCTATGCGCTATCTACTTATCATACCATTATTTTTGGTTCAGGCAACTGACTTAAACAATTCGGATAAACAACGTTTTAATTGGTTATGACGGTAAAAATACTAAGAAATTGTATCACAATATGCACTTAGTTTAAACTAAAGTTTCCAAAATGTGAAAGATTTTATGGTAGCACCAAGAAACGAAATCAAACGAGATAGTTACTATACGTTTTGTCTACTCTTAAACATTTTAACCATCTCGTTTTCATTTATAGTGGTGCTACCATAAAATCTTTTCATTACATCTCACCCCCTAAGCCCTCGCCTTAAAAGAGTTTCTATTATCGTTGGGCATATGTATATATTATGCAAAATTAAAAACAGACGTGTAGGGAAGAAACAACACAGACAAAACTCTCTACAGACGTCCATTTAGCTTCAGATCTGTAAGCTTTTTCTTCCCTATACGTCTATTTTTGATCCTTGCTCAAACCAAATACAGTAAAATTGAAACATAAACCTCTAAACGCTCTTGGAACAATTCAATCATTTCTCCGGCGTATCACATCACCTTAGTCTTTAACATAACTAAATGTTTAGAAAGCTGTGAATCTGTGGTATTTACGACACATCAGCTGGCGTGATAGCCACTTTGACCTGTGCCCTCGAGACCTGTGACCTATTTGGATAGCAGGAGCATCCTCACCTGCTATGCACATCGTTCTCTCTCTCTCTCTCTCACTCACACACACACACACACGTACTGTACTGATGCATCCGTAGCAACTACGAATCATGTTAGAATGCACCAATATACTTTCATCTTGAAGATTCGATTTGCAGAAATTCCTTCAGAGTTCTCTTGAATGGATTGACGTTGTCGATGTACCGGGATGTAGTGTTTATCTTTACATTCTTTCTAGGGTTGTCGCTATTGATAGTGGATAGTTCCTGAGGTTGAAATATTATTACGGAAGTTGTCCATGGTTTTTGAGTGAGCAAAAAGAACACAGCGTTTTGGGATCTGGAATTTGATCCCGTCTTTAGGTGAAAAGTAATCTAAAACATAACACAAAACATTAAGACATACGAGTAAGCTAGCCTAAAAGTAATTAGCCCGTCCACGCCAGTGACAGCTGCTCACGCATTGGCCGGCTCGGAGCAGCGGACAACCAATCAGAACCGTGAGTCAGACTGACCAACCGTAGAGAACAAAAACATTCATCTATGCATAGCCAATGAAAGGGAAACTCTTTAGAGTTTTAATGAATTAATCAGGTTTCCTAACACTGAAATTTAAACGATTCAACAACAAACTTCAAACAAAGGTTTGAAAAGTGTTTACTAAGATACGCCTAGCGTTTCTAGAAAAGGATTCAGCTTTACTTGACTAGCAGTTAACTTGAAGAAAATAATGAAGTCTTTAGAAAGGCGCAAGGAACAATAATCTGTGATCATTCTGTGTTTATGTTTACTGTCTACGCAACCTAGGGTTTGTGGGCATGCGCAAAAGGCTTTTAGTAATGCGGTTTACACCCAGATCGGGGAAACTGGTCGAGATCACAAAGGAAGTCAGCTGTTCTACTGCCTGTTTTGGGTAAGCTTTGAAGGATCACCGTAACATACTTCCCGACTTGTCGTACCAAGTTGACTAGTTGCCCAGCTGACAGTTTACCGATCACAGGTGATGTCATCTAGCGACAGCTGATAGGTGAGTAGACCAGAGATAAATGCCACCACGATAGTGGACGTAACCGCGTACAGTGAAAGTGAAGTTTAACCGCCACTTGCTCATGATCTCGCTAGATAAGCTCGGAAAATTGATCGTTGGCAGTGCAGTGAGCAAGACAATAAAGTCACTCCCCTATAAGGACTGTTATTACTTATTTCCCGTCTCGTAATGAAATGTTGTTTCAACGCATGTTACGCTCGTTTGGTGGTCATTGTTTGCGGTTTGTTAGGCTGGAACTGACAACACGGTGTATAGTTTTTTTGACTGGGACTCGTGGCGTGGTCCTGTAATCCAGCTTCATGGAGGTCAGGTTTTGAGGATGATATAGGTCTAAAGCGGCTCAGATAGTCTCAGTGATCATCTTATGATACCCGCATCAACTCCCACCATCGTTTAGTCATATCAGACCATCACCTTATGTGGTTCGGAAGTCACGTTAAGCCGTTGGTCCTTGTATTTCCATTGGTCATTGGGCTATTAATTAATGACCCATTCTAAGGAAGAGTCGGCCTTAGTTTGTAACAAGACTACACCTCATAACCCATTACTACCACTCATCACACTCATCCTTCACCACATATTTGCCTTAAAATACCCTCATGAGAGTGGTCGGCATCTCAAATAGTGATTTAGTGATATTTATTTAGCTAGCAGGAATCAAACTTTCCAAGGTGTTCTTCAAACTCATTGTGTCTTCTGGCAACTTATGCAGAATGCCAAAACCACAAGAGATAATAAAATATGTCTTTGTTTTGGCAGATTGCAAGTCCTCTCTTACACTTATGGTGACACTATGTTCACTTGAGGGTCCGCCTCAGCTGCCCGTTTTTCATCCTTCAAAATAATGTTTACACTAATAAAAAGATATATTTGGAAACTAGAGGAGTTTTACAACATACCTAAAGAGCGTTTTATTCGAAATTGTGCGTTTTAAGGGTTTAAGTCCTAGCTACGCTACTGTGTGGCCACGACTGTGTGTATAATTTGAAAGTTGGCAAAGATGAGTATTGTATTGTTTGACAATAGTGGCTACTCAGTGGCCAAGGTCAGATTCAACGATGTCTTTACTAGTCTTAGTCTTCAGGAGAAGCCACTGTGCTCGAGCTTATTATATAATTCATCTAGCGCAGAACCACCGCTTAAACCATTGAATTTACCAATAGAAGCCCAACTCAAATGAGTCTCTTGTTGGTTGAGCTTAGCCCGAAATCTCAGTAGCATGGCCTTAATTTTGGAATTGGGGGTTCCCAGGATAATGAGGTCCTTTTTTAAACGTGAACTACCGGGGGCCCTGGAAAACGTGGATACCCCCAGCAAAAAAGGGGTGTCAGAGCTAATTTCCCGGAAAATGTTGTACATTTTGATCAAATTAGTGAGTTTTGAGGTGTTTTGGGGACATTTGAGTCCCAAAACGCTTGTACAAAAACATAAGTAAGTGTTCTGCAGGCGTTTTGAAGGCACCTGATAGAACCTGCTGTACCTAACTTTTGGACTAGTAGATCAAATATGTTCAGATTCTTTTGTAATCCCCATGTTCGCAAATCAACCACATAAGACCATTTTACACCGTCCGGGAGTTCTTGGAATGGAGACACTTTTCTTGGTGATGACAAGAAGAACATTTTTTGTGAGTCAAGACTTAAAACTTGTCAGTGATGACTGCGATGAAATCCAGCCACTGGAGGTAAGAGCTCCAAAGAGTTGCAATTCCAAACCTACACGCGTCCACCAAATGTTACTTACAATGTTTTGTTATTATTTTCTGGATGATGACCATTCTCTTCAATATGCTGTTTAAGTCACTATTGTGAACTGACATATTACGGTGTGTTGACAGAGGCTGACTTACGCCAGTGATCTTCCCAGGAGCTTCTCGAGGAGGCAGAGGGCGGAGCCGAGAGCCAGGCAAGTCCACAAGTACCTTACTCATGCGACAAACATCCCATGTCAGCTATTATCCCAAATTTGATTATCAACTGACATTTGAACAAGATTCAATCCACTCAATGACTTGAAAAAATTTGAAATTGTGCGTTTTAAGGGTTTTAAGTCCCGGCTACGCAACTGTGTGTATCATTTGAAAGTTGGTAAAGATGAGCATTGTATTGTTTGACAATAGTGGCTACCAATGTCCAAGGTCAGATTAACGATGTACACCCCAACTGCGCACGGTGGTCAAATTTTTGAGTAGGGTTAGCTTTATGGCTACCCTGAAGGGTACACCCCAACTGCGCACGGTGGCTCTTTACGGTACACCCCAACTGCGCACGGTGGTCAAAACTAATTCTAGACTCCCAAGGGACTGGTAAAATGGAATTTTCTGCTAAGGGATGTTGTTTGTTTGAAATAGCCTAGCATCTTATGAACAATGTGCAATCAACTTACTGTGAGTTTGTATATAGTTTAGATTGTTTATAATTGTAGCCTACCCTCTTATTTATAGTCTAATATTTTCCCCACTTTATTTAGTAGTTGATTGCAATAATAGAGAGAGATTTCAATATAATTTAAAGTTTCAAAGGTTTTAAAATAATACTAACTTAATAAAATAGATTTTTAAATGCTTCAATTAACAATTTCATTACATGTCTATCATTGTTTATGTTTTTACTATTTGAGTTTATTACATTAGTTCTATTTTTTAATTAATTTGTTTACATTTTTTTATAATTGTTGTTTTTAAACCTCTGTTGTTTGCATTTATAATTGTAAGAGTGCAATTATTGTTTTAACTTCAATTTAAAATAGTTTTGACCGTTGTGATTTACTATTTGATGCATGTTAAGTAAAAATTAAATAAAAAGTTCATGTTCAACCTAAGACTGGAGTTTAATTAATTTCCTTTTCATGGTTTTACTTTAAGCATTATGTTATATTTCATTTGCTCATATTTTTATATGAAAAGACTCATTATAAATTATATTAATAATATTTCATTTGCTCATATTTTATATGAAAAGACTTGTTGATCAACAACGGAAAGCTGCTAAGATAATTTGTGAGTATTTTTCCGTATAACATTATTGGAAACGGAAAGCCATATAGCGTATTGGAAGATTGGTTTTGATAGTTTGTTGGTCCGCTAATACAGCAAACACGTGATGAAGCCGAAATTGACCACCGTGCGCAGTTGGGGTATGCCGCGAGGGACCAAAAGCGACCACCGTGCGCAGTTGGGGTGTTGGTTAATGACAGGTTTCTGACCACCGCAGTTGGGGGTGCCCGTATTTACTAGTCTTAGTCTTCAGGAGAAGCCACTGTGCTCGAGCTTATTATATAATTCATCTAGCGCAGAAAGCCACCAAGCTATACCACTGAATTTTACCAGTAGAAGCCTGGCCCTTTGTTGGTTGAGCACCCCGAACTTCTAGTAGAATATCCATTTGGAATTAGGGTTTCTAGGATACGAGATCCTTCTTTAAGTGGATAATTCTCCAGTAAAAAGGAAGATCAGAGCTGATTTGGAAAATTTTGTACATTTTGATACAAATTAGCAGAGTTTTGAGGTTTGAGGGCATTTTAAGTCCTTAAAACTTGTAAATGAACACAGTAGTGTTCTGCAGGCGTTTTGGAAGGCGCTCTGATAGAACCTTGGTACCTAACATTTGGACAAGTAGATCAAATATGTCAGATTCTTTTGTAATCCCCATGGTCGCAAATCAACCACATCAGCAAAATATAATTTGTTATATTTATTATTTATTTTGTCAGTGATGACTGCGGTGATGAAACTTGTGCCACTGAAATAAGAGCTCCAGACTTGCAATTACGTACCTACACACGTCCGCCAAATGTTACTTACAATGTTTTGTTATTATTTTCTTGCTAATGACCATTCTCTCAATATTGTGTTTTAGATACTATTGTGAACTGACAACACGGTGTATAGTTTTTGACTGGGACTCGTGGCGTGGTCCTGTAATCCAGCTTCATGGAGGTCAGGTTTTAGGATGATATAGGTCTAAAGCGGCTCAGATAGTCTCAGTGATCATCTTATGATACCCGCATCAACTCCCACCATCGTTTAGTCATATCAGACCATCACCTTATGGTTCGGAAGTCACGTTAAGCCGTTGGTCCTTGTATTTCCATTGGTCATTGGGCTATTAATTAATGACTCATTCTAAAGTGCTCAATTAATATATCTAAGTCAAGTTCAGCTTAACTGATTTCTACAATAACAACTGTCTAAGACGAGGTGTCGTGGTCCTGTAATCCAGCTTCATGGAGGTCAGGTTTTGAGGATGATATAGGTCTAAAGCGGCTCAGATATCTCAGTGATCATCTTATGATACCCGCATCAACTCCCACCATCGTTTATGGTCGACCATCACCTTATGTGGTTCGAAGTCACGTTACCGTTGGTCCTTGTATTTCCATTGGTCAATGGGCTATTAATTAATGACCCATTCTAAGGAAGAGTCGGCCTTAGTTTGTAACAAGACACCTCATAACCCATTACTCACTCATCAAACTCATCCTTCACCACATATTTGCCTTTGTACCCTCATGAGTGGTCGGCATCTCAAATAGTGATTTAGTGATATTTATTTAGCTAGCAGGAATCAAACTTTCCAAGGTGTTCTTCAAACTCATTGTGTCTTCTGGCAAACTTATGCAGAATGCCAAAACCACAAGAGATAATAAAATATGTCTTTGTTTTGGCAGATTGCAAGTCCTCTCTACACTTATGGTTCACTTAGGGTCCGCCTCAGCTGCCCGTTTTTCATCCTTCAAAATAATGTTTACACTAATAAAAAGATATATTTGGAAACTAGGAGTTTACAACATACCTAAAGAGCGTTTTATTCGAAATTGTGCGTTTTAAGGGTTTAAGTCCTAGCTACGCTACTGTGTGTCACGACTGTATATAATTTGAAAGTTGGCAAAGATGAGTATTGTATTGTTTGACAATAGTGGCTACTCAGTGGCCAAGGTCAGATTCAACTACTTTGATGTCTTACAGTCTTCAGGAGAAGCCACTGTGCTCGAGCTTATTATATAATTCATCTAGCGCAGAACCACCGCTTATACCATTGAATTTACCAGTAAAAGCCCAACTGGGTATCTTGTTCGTTGAGCAGCCTGAACCTCAGTAGCATGGCCATAATTTTGGAATTGTTTCCAGGACAATGAGATCCTTTTTAACGTGGATACCCCCAGCAAAAAGGGGGTCAGAGCTTATTTCCGGAAAATGTTGTACAATTTTATTCAAATTAGTGAGTTTTGAGGTGTTTTGGGGACATTTGTGTCCCCAAAAACTTTTACAAACACAGCATAAGTGTTCTGCATGCGTTTTGAAGGCGCCCTGATGGAACCTGCTGTACCTAACTTTTGGACTAGTAGATCAAATATGTTCAGATTCTTTTGTAATCCCCATGTTCGCAAATCAACCACATAAGACCATTTTACACCGTCCGGGAGTTCTTGAATGGAGACACTTTTCTTGGTGATGACAAGAAGAACATTTTTTTGTGAGTCAAGACTTAAAACTTATTTATGTACGCTATTTCAAATCTCAAGATTTGTAATAAAGTTTCTCTCTCTGCAAATCAGGTCAGTGCTGTTCGGCTATCTTCCTAGAATTGCTTCGAGATTTGTTACATTTATTATTTATTTTGTCAGTGATGACTGCGATGAAACTTGTGCCACTGGAGGTAAGAGCTCCAAAGACTTGCAATTCCGAACCTACACGCGTCCGCCAAATGTTACTTACAATGTTTTGTTATTTTCTTTGATAATGACCATTCTCTTCAATATTCTGTTTAAGTCACTATTGTGAACTGACGGTGTGTTGACAGAGGGTGACTGAGCCAGACTCAGCCAGTGATCTTTCCCAGGAGCTTCTCGAGGAGGCAGGCGGCCGAGAGCCAGGCAAGTCCACAAGTACCTTACTCATGCAACAAACATCCCATGTCAGCTATGATCCCAAATATACAACTGACATTTGAACAAGATTCAATCCACTCAATGACTGGAAAAGGATTTGAAAGTGTACATTTGGCATTATTTTAATTTGTATTTTGTATTACCCATTAGTTCCATAAAGCCTAATTTTATTTATAGTCCATATAATGGTACCAGTCAACAGTTCATACGTGGGTTTAACTTTAAAGCTTGAACAAAAACCAACAAATCACTCAAAAAGTTAAAACTTGAAAAACCCATAAACCTCACCATTTTTCCTACTTCCAATTCAGCATTTAACTCGACCTTTTAAAAATAGAATGTCATGAATCATCAAATACTATCAATCGTTGAACAAACAAGAGAGAGAGAGAGAGGTAAGGTAAGTTGTGAAGTTTATCAGATATGCTGTTAGAGCAAACATGCAATGCACTAGACGAGTAGACTTGTGTGTAGCCTGTACTATACTGTGTGCGGTCTAGCTGTGCACCATGGGACCGTCTCGCGGTCTGCGTAACCAGTATGTAGCTGCTGTCGCCGGTAAATATGCGTGTGAATTCGTGTTCAAAATGAGTTAAATTTTGAGATAAAAGTACTTACTGGTTTTCTGAGTTATAGTTTTAGTTTCAGTCAGTGGGGATCGGATGGATTGGTACAATTCGGAAATGAAAAAGTGTGACAGTTGCTTTTCTTAAAATATTACCTTTTCCATGTTTCGAAAACGGTTATATGTCATATGCAATAAGTTATGACAGTAAATAAAACAAGAGGACGTTTTTCTGCTCTTTGACAGATATCTTCAGAAGCTTTTCTTTACTGTATGGTTCTACCATAAATTATTATTACACAACAAAGTTTTTGAGCATATTTCAGTTGAATTTATTAACAGATTCACATTTAATTTATTAACACAGCAACGAATGATCGAAAAAAGGTATAGAGGGAAATGAATGGAACACAATTTTTGACTTCGTCACTGTGTTAGGACTAGTTGTGAACATATCAAAAGTCCCCGCCCTCAGCCTTTGAGCCGGTGATGCAGAGGGTCACTAAATCACTATTTGAGATGCCGACCACTCTCACGAGGGTATTTTAAGGTAAATGTGGTGAAGGATGAGTGTGATGAGTGGTAGTAATGAGTTATGAGGTGTAGTCTTGTTACAAACTAAGGCCGACTCTTCCTTCGAATGGGTCATTAATTAATAGTCCAATGACCAATGGAAATACAAGGACCAACGGCTTAACGTGACTCCGAACCACGCAGGTGATGGTCTGATATGTCTAAACGATGGTAGGAGTTGATGCGGGTCATGATGATCACTGAGACTATCTGAGCCGCTTAGACCTATATCATTCTCAAAACCTGACCTCCATGAAGCTGGATTACAGGACCACGCCACGAGTCCCCAGTCAAGGTGTCCTTCACGACGCATAGTTTTCGAGATATAACCAAAAACTAAAGAAAAACTTTAGACACCCTCTCCTCCACCGGCTCAAAGGCTACGGGCGGGGACTTTTGACATGTTCACTTCCTAACTAGTCCAAACAAAGTTCCGAAGTCAAAAATTGTGTTCCAAACATTTTTCTATATTTTTTGTTGCCTGTACTAAATAAATAAGTCAAAATTTGTTTTCAATTAAACTCATTTAAATAGAAAATGTAAACTGTTGTAGCCAGAGTATATCTTTAGGTGCACGATGGCTGTAGCCTTGAAAAGGTTACCCACACAACAACACAAATGTGACGTAATGTTATTGTACTCTCAGATAATAATATCGAAGCAGCTGCTGCAAAATTATTTAATTTTTCCGAGACACAAAAAGAGATATTTTTGTCGTAAATTACGGTTGCATGTCCTTGTCTCGTTTCTCGTTATCAGAAACAGTTTCCATTGCGAAATTATTCTAATTATCTGCCGAATTCTTTTCAACAATTATTCTTTATCTTTCTAGAGATTGTTAAAAGCTTCTACATTTTTTATATGTTGACCTTGATGATCGATCTGTTTTAAATACCAGTAGAGCATACAAATACTCTACATCTTTAAAATATTGCCTTTTTAATGTTACAGCCAATATTAGAACTGATTGTATATTTATACATTTTAATTAGTAGCTGAAGCCAAACCTCGTTTCATGTTCTTGTTCTGACAGTTTTCCAAAGCACCAACCACTCTTCAAATCAACACCAGTGGTGATCAGTCATTCAGTCCCCCGTGTAATGTTTGTGAAATGAAAAAATCTTTATTTACCTGGCGAAGTTAGGACTTTAAAGTCCTCTCTACCACTTAACCACGAGTCCTCTCTATTTATGTCTTTTAACATCATAGAAATGCCTCCATTCTATACTACGCACGCCACGTTTGTATTCATTTACTGTATCTTCTTCTGGATGATCTTAGTGATCTGGTTGATTTTACCTTAATCTTCTACTGGATGATCAGTCACCCCTCGCCATTGGGGTTTTACTTTGTATCAAGTTGGATAGTTGAGTAATCAAGGTTTTTACTAACTTACTTAATTCTGAAATTTAACTTTACATGCGTTGGAGAGGGAGGAGGGTCTCTTCTAACGCATGCACGAGAACACCATCGGCTACGATACTAGCGGCGAGCGGCAACCCGAGCGGCTCAGGAGCGGCAAGGGTGGCTACAATACGAGCAGGAATTCACTTGCCGCTCTTAACATTTTCCCCACTTTTACATAAACTTACCAGTAACATCTCAAGATGTCGATGAGAGAAGACGAATTACATTTGATGTTACTTTCTGAAAGTTGTATTTTGAAGAAAACATTCGGTCGTAGCTACAACAGGCGGAGGAGGAGATAGGGAGTTCATTCAATAAACTAAAGGAGACGAGCTTTTGGAGAGTATCACGATAGGACACATCAGCTTAGGGAAGTTCTTGGAGTATACTAGGATGTTCATACCTACATTCGATGATATTTTGAGCCGAATGAGTTTTCGGCTCAAAAAGAAAATCCCCGGAAATAGCATGATTTATCTGAGCGGCAGTGAAGAAGCAATTGGTTAGGTTTTGGAGTCATGAGAGGTGCTGAGCTACCAATGATTTTAGTGCACTCGCCGCTCAGAAATATTATAGCCATCCTCATCAGATGGCACACTAGTAAGTGAGTCCCTATGTCTGAACCGTTCGCCTTTCCCACCGGCCGCTAGTATGATAGCCGAGGCCTTACTGCAACCATGCAACCGAGACCAACCATGTTAACCTTTTTGAGGAATTTCTTATTGTAAATGGTGTTCCGTTGGAAGAATAAATATCTACATATTTTAGAGGTTCTCGTCCATGTTTCAGCTAGTCTGAGTGCCTTGACGTCCGCCACGTGCTACAGCTGGACGACTCCTCTACTGTCTCGTCTGTTATCACCCTCCAGTGAACTGCCTCTGTCTGAGCCTCAGCTGTTCTGGGTTATCAGCATCATCGAGCTGGGCTGTCTGCTGAGTCCGCTGATAGCTGGAGTACTCAGCAACCATGTGGGACGCAAGCTGCTGCTTCTGTCCTCAGCACCTCTCTTCCTTCTCAGCTGGACCATTGTCTTGCCTACCAGACAGCACTTGCACTTGGGATTGCAAGGTATTATCATGAGTCACATTTTTATTCCATATCGTTCGATTTATTTAAAATTAGGATTAACAATTGCCTCAAAACAACTGACTACGTCAAAATCCTAGGCCTTTGCATAGGTAGAAAGCTGTCATGGGATCATCTTGTTGACTTGGTTTGCAACAAAGTTCCCAAAGAGTAACTTCTATTTAAAAATTATAATTCAATTACATTTAAGATTACTTAAAATTGGCTTATTACGGAGAAACTCGCCCCCATCTTTCTCACAAAATTTGTTTATGGAAAACTGCTCCAAAACTCCCATGGATCAAATGAATATAGTTCCATGCATCCTATTTAAAATTTTAAACACACAAATTATTACATTTGTTGATATCGGATTGCACAGATGTCAATAAAGAAAACTTTGAGGTTCTCAGAAAAACACTATGGTTTCCCCATAAAAATAAACCCAAAGTATGCACAGTACAACAATATTACGAATTGTTCACAGGCTGATCCAAGGATTCACGATAGGCATAGTGTGCACGACTGCGCCCGTGTACCTGGGCGAGATAGCCAGCCCCAGCTCCAGGGGGGCGGTGACCAGCATGTTCAACAGTGCTTGGTGGCTCGGCTTCCTCCTGGAGTACGCTGTAGGTCCTCACCTGGGCTTCACCTCATTCACCTACTTCACCATGCTCCTCAACGTACCCTTCTGCCTGACGTTCATTTGGCAGCCAGAAACCCCGGCATTCCACCTCCTATCCGGCGACGAAGAGAAGGCGACCCGCTCGCTCATTTACTTCCGGGACGGCTCTATCGACTCCATCAAACGAGAAATAGACGAAATGAAGTTGAACTTGGAGGTTAGCAGAAAATCTGCGAACTTCAGGGAACTTTTCACCACATCCATTGACAGGAAAGGGTTTTCCATCCTGATGGCTATCGTGACTGTGAGAATTCTCAGCGGGAACTCAGTCATAATGGTCTACGCGACTCACATCTTCGACCAGATCCCCGACTCTTCCTTCTCTCCGGACAACATCACGATCATCCTCGGCCTGGTCATGTTTCTCGGCAGTATCATCAGCACTATCTTCTCAGACAAGGTTGGTCGGAGGCCTCTCTTGCTGGTCTCCACGTTCGGCTCACTTCTGTGTCACCTGTGCACTGGTACCTACTTCTATCTCCAGGCCAAGACCACCGTGGACGTGTCCGCGATCTCCTGGCTCCCTCCGCTCTCGATAATTCTCTACTCCGGTCTCTTCTGCGTCGGTCTGAGTCCTGTCAGCATCGCTTACACCTCAGAACTCTTCAGGTCCACCACTCGGGGGATCGCCTCCAGCCTCAGTCACATCAACATGACTGTGCTCATGTTCGTCTTGTATTCCATATACGAGCCTGTGCTTCATGATTTGGGAATGTATGCTAATTTCTATCTGTACGCTTTCGCTTGTCTATTCGGTTGTTACTACTTTTACGTCCACGCCCCGGAAACTAAAGGCAAGTCCTTCTTTGAGATAAGGAAGGAACTGTGCGGGTCTGCGGTCTACGCACGGTGTCCTGAGAGGGAACCTCTCTTTGTAGAGGACATAGAGCAACTGTGATATTGACATTTCCAACTGTATTTTGTAATTCTTTCAAAATGAGTGTTATTGTTGTAATAAACTTAAAAGTAACGTTAATCACCCTAAAAATAGGTTAACTAAATAAGTTTCAAAATAGTACTGTCTATTTTTATAGCGAATTTCATCAAAAATGTTGTTCTTTTGGAATCTCCAGCTTTATGGATAATAGTGATGAGTTTAAAATTTAGGACAAGTCTAATGACCAGATTTACCGTTATTAGAAGGAAGTGCTATTGTGTACACAAACTGATATTATTAACGTTCTATATTACTCTATATGAATTCTCAGTTGAATAACATCGTGTTTGATTTGACTAAAGTATAAATGGATTCCAATATTATGGTTTACGACTATGTGGTTTTAAATGATAATGTGTTTTGATTGTAAGTAAAATATTTTGAAATTATTTGTAAAATTTATGTTATTAAAGACGAAAATCGAAATTAAGACGAACTTATTTTATATAATGAATATTGTTTGGATTCTTCACTAAAATAAGTATAATAAGCCATCAATTAGTTTGATAGATTCTCACACCTAATGTACATAAATGGACTTAAATCATTTTTAGAATAAGACCAATAAGAAATGTCTGTTCAAAACTATTTTTTTCATAATAAAATTAATTTAAAACACATGTATTTATAAACTTCACTAATTACCAGTTGTTTTTGTATCCTTCTCCTTGTTTTACGATCCATGTTCCCTTTTCACGTGTTCCTTATTATTGTGGTATAGTGCGTGCTTGGCACCAAAACGGCCCAGGTCCAGCGTTTTAAACTCCTAACGCTGTAGTATCAACTTTTCACGCGTTGTCAGTTGTCACGTAAAGCCGTTTGTTCATTGACTTTAACCATAGCCAATGCGATGGTCTATTACCGTCGGGTTTTGCCTCTTTGGGCTCTTAATTACGCCTGTGCCCTCTGCTTTTCCTCATTTACATAAACTCATTCCCCAAACAAATGGGAGATACAAACTCATGCATAATGTTTGCAGATGACACAACAATACTTGCACCTACAATAAATAACCAAAATCAAGCAGAAAAAATAATGGAAAGAGCCACAGAAGTATGCAAAAACCTTAACTTAAAAATTAACAAATCCAAAACTATACATATAAATTTTACATACAGCAGCCGACAAGAAGAATACTTTACCATCCCAAATGAAATTACAACAGATATTTCAACAAAGTTCCTAGGAATAACAATAGATAAACATTTAAACTGGCAAAACCATATAGAAAACCTACTTAAAAAACTATCTTCAACTCTATATGCTCTCAGAAGAATAAGAAACATAACTGATATGGAAACAACTAAAATAGCATACCATGCGCTATTTGAATCACATCTGAAATTTGACTTGTAGCATGGGTGCAGCCAATGAAACCTTATTTGAAAAAGTTTTCATCCTACAGAAAAAGCTTTAAAAATCCTTGAAAGAAAACATATACTTGAGCACTGCAAACCTCTCTTTAAGAAAAATAAAATATTAACCCTCACAGCACTATACATACTAGAAACAATAACTCTAATTAAAACAAGCCACAAGTAACCAGAGAAGAATGCCACAACTACAACCTCCGAGGAGGAACAAATTTAAATTAAATCCCATCTAAAATGTTACTTTTTGAATAACAATAAATCTTAAGCATAAATACAATTACTTATTCTACACATGCTTGGCACCAAAACGGCCCATAGGTCCAGCGTTTAAACTCTAACGCTGTGCATCGTCTCTTTCACGTTGCTGTCAGTTGTCACGTAAAGCACTTGTTCATTGACTTTAACCATAGCCAATTCGATGGTCTATTACCGCTGGTTTTGCCTCTTTGGACTCTTTAATTACGCCTGTGCCTCTGCTTTACCTCTCATTTACATAAACTGCCTCCAAACAAATGGGAGATACAAACTCATTCATAATGTTTGCAGATGACACAACAATACTATTGCACCTACAATAAATAACCAAAATCAAGCAGAAAAATAATGGAAAAAGCCACAGAAGTATGCCAAACTAACTTAAAATTAACAACCAAACTATACATATAAATTTTACATACAGCAGCTGACAAGAAGAATACTTACTATTGTAAATGAAATTGTAAGAGATATTTCAACAAAGTCCGCAGGAATAAAATAGATAAACATTTAAACTGGCAAAACCATATAGAAAATATACTTTAAAAAAACTATCTTCAACTCTATATGCTCTCAGAATAATAAGAAACAGAACTGATATGGAAACAACTAAAATAGATACCTTGTGCCATTTGAATGACATCTGAAATCTGGACTTGTAGCATGGTGCAGAATGAAACCTTGAGTTTGAAAAGTCATTCCACAGAAAAAGCTTTAAAATTCCTTGAAAGAAAACATATACTTGAGCCTGCAAACCCTCTTTAAGACAAATAAAATATTAACCCACATAGCAACTATTCATACCAAGAAACAATAACTTTAATTAAAATAATCCACAAGTAACCAGAGAAGAATCCAAAACTACAACTTCCGAGGAGGAACAAATTTAAATCTAAATCCACATAGACTACTGAAGACAAGCAAAAACACCCTTCAAACATGGGCACAAAACTTTTGATTTCCCACAAATAACTTAAAACATTGAAACGACATAACCTTTATTATTAAGAAACTTAAACAATAATTCCGTAAAGAAAGTATTGAATACAACCATTTGAATACTATGAGGAAAACAACTACCACTGTATGTAGAAGAAAAACTGACAATTCCCTCATTCAAGACTACGGATAAGAGGACATAATTATGTAAGATGTAAGTCTGTGGTAAACAAGGCTTGCAATGCACGAGTTCGGGGTTATCTGCAGGGAATGACCATCATTTCTACAATACCCGAAGAAACTACGTCAAGGTTACATTTTCCTGTCCGTGGCTTAGTTGTAAGGCCTATGGTCTCAGCTTCTATCCAGAACAGTCGCAGGTTCGATTCTTTGTGGAGGCACACGTTTGATTTTGGATGTCTTCCAATCCACAAATGCACCATATAATTTAGCTTGAACTTCAAGAGCCCTACCAATATTTTAAAAAACATAAGGCAAAAACTCAGCTCTCAAATTTGCCATTTAACATTTTCAAGTTACAAGTTTTAAAAAAATGTGAAGGTGTGGTGGCCTTTATTATAGCCAATCAACATTACAGCCGTAGCCTTCTTGGCAAAGTCTGAGCGTATTTTAGTAAAGTGTGTATTTTTTTAGGAAAAATGTCTGAAGACCAATTACAGAAGTCAGTTCGGCTCTTGGATGAAATTGTGGGATCTCCGAGTTTTTATCAAAGCCCAATACAAAGGAGGCGTAAGTAATGACCATATTTGGCCAGTATGTCCTGCTTGCTTTTGCTATGTTAAAAATATCCTAAACTCATTTTTGCTTAGGTAAGAATATCTTCCCTACAATACACTCAATAAGAGTGAGTCAGCTTGACATGCCATTCTGTAGACTGTCAATGAAGCATTTGCAAGTGGTTCCACTGAAAATGTAGAACACTCTTCCTGCTAGATTTACTATTCTTGAGCCCGTAGTCTTTCAGAAGGAATTAAAAATATTGCTCTTGTAGGCGCCGCCGGATTCAGTTGGGAATTGCAACAATGCATTACTCTCCCTGGGTCCTGTGACATCTAAATTTGTAGTTTATTTTAAATTTACTCAGTCCATCCAGAAGTACTGATCAACATTGTACTAAAAGGTATAAGGTAGTTTATTTTTCAGAAAATTCTGTTTGTAGGTAGGCTTAGGCTATTATCAATTTTTTGGTACCGTAAACAGTCTTAAACTATAGGCCTACCTCTCACCAGACCTATTTGGACCAAATTTCTCTGCGAGTTCATAGGCATGTATAGAAAAATTTGACAAGTATTTCCGCTTTCCAGGTCTTTTGGCTATCTTCCCCATTTGTTGACTAACATGAACAGTTTTGTTGTTGTATTAGCCACTTTTTGTTGTTCTGTCAGACACTTTCAAACCAACATGGCCCAAAGTCACCATTGCAAGCAAACCCACAGTTTGGATATGGTGCCTTTTCTACCAATTGGAGTGTTAAGCTTAAACTAAACGTAAAAAATTTGAACACACCTTTTAAAGTCACCATTATTTAATATTATTACTAAAATATGTAAAATTATGTGACAGCTCGGAGTAGTTTATTTACCAACACGATGGTGCCTTTGCGCCGCTCAGATGTTCGGGACTTTGCTCTCAACAACTCACTCTCCATGAACACTTCCGAGCTAGAGAACTTCATGTTGGACGGTTCCACTTCGGCCCAACCTGTCGAAGCATCCTTACCCGAACCAACCACAACCACCATCGTTAAGGACGGTAAGTCTTGTTCTTTAATACTTTAAGGCCGATGCCCGAGTCCTACTTGAGCTTCTATTGAAGTAGTTACCATGATTGCTACTAGAGTGCTGTTGTTCCGAGCAAGCTTGACCAGTTTACTGGTCAACCATAGCTTTTACTAGGTGTGAGAATGGCCACGCGGTCTGTGCCGCCAGCTGACGAAGCTGGCAGTTCAGGTCAGCGCGGTTGCCCGTTTTGAGTCGGGGCACAGAGCTTACTTACTTGTGGTTTAGTGACGTGGAGGGCCCACAAAAATGGTGAACGGCACGGGTGGAAGTTGATGGTTAAGGGAGTTAATATGGATTGCTCAAAACAACTGTTTTGCCTTTTGCTTTGTATAGAGGAAAGATATTATTTTGTTGTTTTGTTAATCATTTTGAATAAGATTGCAAAATTGGGTGTGTGAGAAAGTCAAAGCTGTAAGTAAAAAAAGCAAAAAAAGGGAAAAATGTACTAAAAAAAAATCTGCTCCAGGTTTCAAAGTGTTATTATCTGGAAAGACAAAATAGTTGGACACTATAACACGGTGCTTTTTATCCAGTTGAAAAATCTATACCATGTTTTTCAATTGCAGTTGAATAATATTTCCAAAGTGCAAGAATTCAGTTGACAAATATTATATAATTTGAATTAGCAAAGTATAGTTTTTTGTTACTACACAGTACTGTTCACACAGCCTCTTGATTCTTAATAGATTTATTTAACAAAAGTCTTGTGCGTTTCTAGCAAGTGACAACTTATACCAAGTGTTCCTGGAGAGCTTACAGGCGCATTCGTCCCCTCAAGACGTGTTCGACACCATAGCCGAGTTCACCCAGAACTGTAACAACACGATGGAGGTCATGCGAGATACTCATACGGAAAAGGTTTGATACACTTTTAATTCAAACCATTTCATACTATCCACAAAAATGAAAACTTAGTTTCAAATGAAGGCTTATTTATTCCAGTTCAATATGTACAGACTTGACTTCAGAGAGTCTGTTTTGTTGTTAATGATACTTCTAGCAAGTTAAATACTTTCCATAGTTTTAGATTTGATACTCTCAACAAATCTCAAGTCAAAAGTAGAGGCTCAAAATAAAGTTGCGAGAAGTCCTAAGTTATCTCACTACGATGATAACTAATGGCTATCTTTATATCAAGGTCCGAATAATACATGAATTGATGTTCCATGGTGTGTGCAGGACGTGGAGTGGCTGGAGTTTGAGAGGAACAGCTGGCGTCTGGTGCACGCGTTGTACCAGAACCGACTGCTAGCAGACTCGGAGGCAATGGAAGAAGAGGAGGCGGAACCTGTATCTGTTCACCCTCCCAGCGAGAAGGAGATAGCGTTGAGGTTTTACAAAACCAACTCTAAAATCGATGAGGTGAAAATTAGTTTTATCTTGTACTTCCACGTGGATTGTTTTATTTTCCTTGCCCAATAACAAATATTGCTTGAGGCTTCAACCTTTTATCTCCTATGAACTTTGCAGGAGCATAGTCTCCAAGGATTACTATTTAATTTTCCTGTAAGAAATTTCAACTATTGACCTTGGATTGAAGCGGCCCCATGGCGTTTGAAACTTGATCCACCCCTAACAAATCGACAAACAGCAGTTATTTGAAATTTTCTGTGAAAATTTGGTCCAACCACGGTAAAGCAGCAAAGACAATTTTTGAAATTTTGCACATTGCCCAGCAGAAATTTCAGGGTAGTGAAACTTTCACAAAGAATTCCACAGGGAGGCACCCATAGTAGAGGATGAGAAGGAAGGTACACAATGCTGATTTTCCATACACATTTAGAAATTATGGTATGAAGGAAAACCTAGAAATGACATCTACTGTCCCTCTATGTTAGTTTTTTGACCGATTTAAACGATAATGCCCTTCTTGGGCAAAACCTAGGTCAAAATAAAATCAGTATAACGATTGTAGTTTGTAGTCGATTGACTAAATTTGTATTTTTGCTGTGTAGTATCAACGCGTGGTGGACTGGCTACACACCAGTGCTGCAGACAGGGTGGATGCTCGCCAGGGTCCCAAGATGCACCACTACATGGACAACACTATCGCGTGGGAAAACACTTTGCATCAGTTACAGGTGAACGATAGCTACTATCAGTCTATTGTTGTGTTATCACTAGTTTCTTGCTTGTTCTAATAACTGACAGAACAACTCTTGTTGCAGAACAATTCAGTGGTACCCATGGCAGCAGAAGCGTTAATGTAATGGACCCTGGACCGGTGCATCCCATCACATCCAAAAGCAAGCCTCTCCACGACTTGGATATGGTCTGTAACAACACAACCTCTCCACTCAAAGCCCATCTTGCAACTACTGGTTAAATTGTGGCGTTTCTTTTTTTTGCGCTTCAGTACAAAGAATCCATATTGTCCTATTATGTAAAGCTTGAAAACAGGGAATTTTATTTTTAAGATCAGTAGACACCCTGTGTAATTTAAAAAGTTAAAACAAACTAATGTTGTTTCCGGTCTATGTGGGAGCAGAAGAAGGTTTCGCCGACTGGTTTGAGCACTTTTACCATGCGCGACCGAAAGAGCCTGCCAAGCCCAGCGTGCAAGCGACCTTCACCGAGAAAGTGGCTCACGACCATCGGCTAGCCTCGTACAACAAGGAACTCGAGCGCTGGCGGGCCTCCATGGAGCACCAGACTAAGGTGAGTTAGTAGTTTACATGAATCTCTATGGAAAGTTAAGGAAATAGTAATGGAGTTTTAGCTGAAATAACCAAGGAGTTCAGAAAAGTCATGATTTTGCTGAGAACTTCTAGTTTTGGGGGTTTTCTTGTAGAGAAACGCTAATAATCCTTATAAATTTTTCAAACCCGTGACATTCTGAAGTTGGCTGGCAGCAATTTTATAAAGGGCTTGTACCAAAACTTTTGTTAAATGGCCTTGCACCTGTTAGAGCAGAAAGTGGAAATTTTCATTTGCATACTTACCAATAAAGATCACTCGTGTGCTTTTGCTTTTCGATCTTGCAAGTCGTAATACCATTTGACTTTCCGGAAACTGTTTCCTATTTAAGGTAAAAGGACAATAATTGATGCTTGATCATTATTGCCATCATAATTTTAGACGGCGAACAGGAGCAAGTCAAGATATGCTGTCAAAAGGAATAGAGAGGAGAGCAGGCTCATCCTGCTTCCTGTAATCCAGCTTCATGGAGGTCAGGTTCTGAGGATGATATAGGTATAAAGGCTCAGTTAGTCTCAGTGATCTTCTGATGATACCGCATCAACTCCCACCATCGCTAGACATATCAGACCATCACCGCGGTTCGAAGTCAATGCTAAGTCGCTGGTCCTTGTATTTCCATTGGTCATTGGGCTATTATAATGACCCATTCTAAAGAAGAGTCAGCCTTAGTTTGTAACAAGACTACACCTCATAACTCATTACTACCACTCATTACACTCATCCTTCTCCACATATTTGCCTTTAAAATACCCTCGTGAGAGTGGTCTGCATCTCAAATAGTATTTAGTGATACTTTTATCCAGGTGAGCCTGCTCCTTTCTACCTCTTTTGATAGCATAGTTACAATTTGAGGCGATTACGCTATATCTAGGAGCCTAACAATTACAGTAGAACTCAATATCCAAACCCATCATCCGAATCGCCAATTATCCAATCGCTTTTAGAGAAAAGAATTTCACAAAGTTTTGTTAATGTAATTTGAAGGATGATTAGACGCCGCTATGTTGTTTCTTCAAACTACGATTCAAGTGACTTTACAATACACCAGTGGCAGTGACAATACAAGACACCACTAGTATTGGCAAAGACTGTACTAGACACTAGACAGTCAGGCGGACACTTGACTGTGGCGCCTGTTGCTACCACTCTGCACCTGCTTTTATTTGCACTCAGTCAGTCTATTATGAGTTGACTTACATCTGTCTGTGCCGGTGTCTTGTGTTGCTTGCATATTTTTTAAATATTTATGATTGAGTTGTACTCTGTTATCATATCATATGGCTTCTAAGAGGAAACGTGTGGTTTTGTCGTTATCAGAACAAAATTAAAATTTTAGAACAATTAGATAAAGGAGTGACAGGCAAAGTTTTGGCGGAAAAATACGGACTGGGACAAGCTACAATTTAAAGTCTAATGTGTGTATTTTATTTTTTGAATTAAAGTAAGTAATACTAATACATTGTAAAAAGAGTTTTTTTCTGAATTTCCTATATTTTAGTGAAAACTCCAATTATCCGAATATTTGATTAACCGAATGACGTCCGGTCCCAATTAGTTCGGATAATTGGAGTTCTACTGTACATGGTTAGATGCAGTAGAGAGGGAGTGCACGCTAACGCTTGTTTAACGTGTGGTCGCGTGTGGTGTTTACAGTGTGTGAAGCAGCAGCTGTACAACGTGCTGTTGTTCCCGCGCGGAGGTTGGCTCGCAGCGTCAGACCATGAAGACAGGCTGCGCGCCCAGCAGCTCGAGTCCCTCAGGACGCTTTGCATCCCCAAGGTAAACTCTGCTGTGATTTTGTAAACAATTGGGGTTAATCTTCTCAAAATTTACCAATGATCCCCTTTGATTGGGGTTACTTGCTAAATAAGGTTTATATTTTTAACAAACCATTATTTTCAGTGTTCATTAGATCGATCTTAATGTTTAAAATGAATCCAGTTTTGTTGGTAACGTGATAATTCAAGAATGCCTTCACAGATTTAATTCATTTTTTGTTTAAAGTTTCTTAATTTTTTGTAGAATGTTCTTTTGGAAAGAAAAATAAAGAAAATTACAAAAAAAATGTTAATGATTTAATTTTTAAATTTTACAGATGCCTATTTAGTAAACAAAGCATACAGCTGATAATTATTAAATAATTAAGTAAAAATAAATTTTTTTGTCACAAAGTCTGTTGTGTCTAAGATAAACTTTAATTGCTTCACATCAAAAGGTTGAGGACTTTTAAATTACTTCTTGTGATGTTCTTACTCAAAAAGAAACACAACAAAATTATCAAAAAAAGTTTGCTCCTACTAAAGTAAAGTTTGAAAATCGCAATCTTAGTTTCTTTGCTAATGTTACTCAGTTTTATCAGATCTGTTTCTCATACCTCGGTAATGCATTTACAGATTGTGCTGTTGCTTCATACGGTTTTGCACTACATGGCATGTTACAAAGAAGCTGTACAACTTGCTGATCTGATTGTCGATGAAAGATATCACATTCATAAGGTATGTATGACTGATATTAGAGTGAGAAAAAGCTTTATCTGAATTTCTAAGACATTTCTATGGTATTGTAATCAAGCTGTTGCAGGTTGAAGTGCTGATTTTGCATCTGCCGTTTTGCTTGTGTCCTCTTTAAACGTAACGTTTTTTTAATATCCATACTTTTCATAAATGTGACTACATTTTTAGTTTATTAATAATAAAAATATGTCAGTTTAAGGCCATAGATCTATAGAATATAGGAAAAAAATTGGGTACGTTTTTATTCATTTGATGTAGCAAGACAGGTCAAGAAAGACAAGATGCCAAACAAAGACAAGAAAGGTTTGGCATTCATACTGACAGGTCTGTTTAAAGAATGCCGCAAAAGCAGGCACACTGTAAATGGTACGCCCTTCATGGCAAAAAAATACAGCATTACAGAAAAGTTTGCTTTAAAGTGTTTTTCCAGATCTTTTTAAAAACCATGTATATTTTAGCTGACTTTGGAGCAAACCAAATTCCAAATGGAAAGCTTAGTTAGAGGAAAACAACATTTTTATTCTATTCAGTGTTTTGCATGTTCTAACCTAGCTAGTTTTGGCTTTAGGTCTACTCAAAGCAACAAATGGGAGAACTACTGAGCAAAATCAGAGAGTCATCTTTGGCTTCCCTTGCAGAAAAAAAGGACCCGTGGGGGCACATTGTCTCTACTTAAGCCGGTGAGTATTAATGCAATACAGTGGTTAAACAATATTCATTACCATATAAAAGTAGAATTTCTCTTAATAGAAGTAAAGCCCTGAGAGGATTATTTTAGTAACGGTATAACTGAAACTGACGCGAGTTAATGTACCTGAACGTGGTCAGGCACGTAACTGTGTGACTTATAGTCCTGCCTGATCTAGGTCAGTGACCAACCGTTACCTCACCCACAATTTTAATCTTTCCCATCCCTTTGTTTGTCCAAGCTTTGTCTTGTAGCGGGACCAGCACCAAACATCTTGCCTAGTAGCAAAGGATCAACCTAAAAGATTGAATTATCAATAGTGTAGCTACGCATCGCCATAAGTTTTTTTTCCAGTGTTCATGTTATAACCATACATACTATTTTGTTTCAGGCTAACTTCATTCCTGTCTATTCTACAGTACCAGTATCCCTAAGTGTTTTACTACTTATGTTATTATTAACAATTTGATAGAAAATAAACTTGTGTAATAAATTTAAATACAAGTTTTATTTCCCCTAACAATACCCTGAGTGTAGATTTTGCAATATAGGCGTATGCCTTGAGGCCCGCACCACAAAAAGAAAAGAAAATTTAAGTAATCCTGGAAAATGAAAAGCACATTAGTAAAGAAAGATGGATGCATCAATTTATTTGAAAACAAAGTAAAAGATTGGTGTCTAATTGCTCTGCAGAAAGATAACTCTCTAAGCTGAAGCTTATCAAGAACAGACTCAGCACTTCTATTTCAGAAGACAGGCTTAACCTTTAGGCCTAGCTTAGTATAGAACACGACATCCTAAGACAAGTCATCGACACCAGAACATCATAAACACCTTCATAACTGAGAAGCTAAGACAGAAATCAGCAAAAATGATCGAAGTAAACATGAACTTTATGGCCAGATGTTTATTTTATTCATAAGTACCTAATTTTGACTTGTACTTTTCTTGCTTACTTACTTACCAATGCACATTAAAGTGTTTAAATTATGTTTACTTTTCTGGCTTATATCATTGACTTTCCATCTAACCCATCTTGCAAGATGGAAAGTCAATGCTTATATAGCTAAAGTAACCTGAGCTATGAACCAACAATATTAAAAATGTCTAATATTTTAAATTTTCTCATCCTTATGAGACAACAAATATTTAATAACTGACGAATCATTAATATATTCAGTCCAGACAATACATGAAAAATAGTGCAAACTCTCTTAAAATCACCATTTTGCACCATTTTTTTTATTTTCCCGAGGGAGGTCTTCTGGACCCCTCTTTCGAAGGGGGGTATTCCATACCTCCAAACCTCCCAGTGTTCCGTGGGCCTTCCCCCCAGGGTAAATTTGAACAATAATTCGGGCA
This sequence comes from Matsumurasca onukii, assembly GCA_018831715.1. Classification (NCBI taxonomy): domain Eukaryota; kingdom Metazoa; phylum Arthropoda; class Insecta; order Hemiptera; family Cicadellidae; genus Matsumurasca; species Matsumurasca onukii. Next base: position 6,423,421 of record CM032063.1, on the reverse strand, counting down.
AAATGGTGATTTTAAGAGAACTTGCACTAAATAAGACTTGTCTCAGTGACTAGAGATAAATGAAAACCTGACAGGGAGGAAGGTGAAGATTAACGAAGATGAGGTGAGGGACAGTGGGATTGTGTACGTATCAAAACTTACTCAACAAATTAATTAAATAATGAGTTCAACGGAAATAAAGTTGTGTTTACTTCAATGAATGTTTACAAAATTGTGTTACGAAACTAACATGAGATTAAACATAGATTAATGTTCACCTCCACACTACCCCCACAAGGAGTAAAATGAACGGCGAAAAACACGAAATTTAACAAGGATTAACAATCATTGACCATACAATTGTGGAGGACATTTTGTTCATCTTGAACGCCAGGTTCTTGTCTTTACCAAATTTTCCGTTCCTCTTAAACGGAACGTCTTATATCTATTCAAGTAAGTTCATTGATACCCGTGTTTCTATTCCGTTAGTTGCTTATCTCTTGGAATATATTATTTAATAAATTAAAATTAGTAAATGGCTAAAATAGTTCCAAATAGGCTCTAGAACGAGTGGCGGTGGTTCGCGTCACGACCGGAGACAGGTGACCGCAATCTATGTATTTGTCATCTAGCTTTGAACAGGCGCTAGTTCGCGCATGCGACAGAGACAGGGGACATACAGAAGACACCGAGGCACATGTTGGTCGCGGTCTCCTGTCTCTAGTCTTGGTCACCAGTCGCGGTGCAAACTGCCTTATGTACAGTTAAATATGGCAAAAAATTCCACACACCTCAAACCTCTCAGAACACAGAAGGGGGCACAATCTAGAACTTTGGCCTAGGGCGTAAATAATGGCTAATCCGGGCCTGGTACTGCTGCACACTGGTGGCAGTGTTTCTGTACTAACTCATCTTGAATTGGAACGTTCTGCGTTCATTGTTTAGCTGCTGTCAGTGGTGTCGCGAAACCGTAAACTATCTTTGTGTGTCATTGGGTAGTAAAGGGAGCGAATTAGAATAACAATTATTTGCAAAGGAAATTCGATTTACTCATGCCAGCGTGACGGCCTGGTTTATATTCTAGATGTGTCCATTGATTTTAAAGTCAATAATTACCTCGATTTACTCATTTAATCCATCTACTTTGTGGATGGCATCATTAAATAACGAAAGCATAATGTTTTAATTTAACCACTTTAATTCGATAGTTTTGCGCCACCGGAAGAGAGAGTAGTTTAGTCTGCACCCTAAACTTGTAAAATCTGTTCATAAGTATCTTGAACCCATTGGAAAATTTAGATCTTATAATTTACATAAAACAAAGAAATGGCTAACGGCAAGGCTAACTTATTAGGACACATGTTTTAATAAATGTGGATACGATACAAAGTACGCATTTATATAGTATGACCTTTTATTACAGTCTATCGCACGGTTTGTCTTTATTTGTGTGGCAGCTTTGTTTCGGCGTTGTTTTTATTTTGTAAGTTCTCGTATTTTAGTTTTGTTGTTATCATCCAGGTTTGATAATAGGCTTTCTTGCGTAGCAATTTTGTTTGTTGTTATTTTAGAGTAAAGGCCAAGTCTAGTAGATAACCTGGATAGGTGAATGGCGCTGTTTCGAACGGTGGTTACAATTTCTTTGTTGACTTATTTTACAAATGGAAATGAAATATTGGACGATGTGCATTTTGAAGAAGCTAGAGAAGTAAAACACAACACAGTAGTGATAGCTTTACTAGTACGAAACAAAGCACACATTTTACCTTATTTTCTGACATGTCTTCAAAAACTAGACTATCCAAAAGATAGGCTGCTTTTGTGGTAAGGGGAAGTTTAATTTTATTTCAAATTCCAAGACCAGTAAGATCACTTTATGTGAGTAGGCAACTAGGCATCCAAGTAAATACACGATATAATTATAACCCTACCCTAAGTTTGTCTACCTAGATCTCAAAACTCCGTTATTTTTCCTTATTTAGTTAAAGTTCAGTAATTTAAATGGTTACTAAGCCACATAAGCTAAATATTTTTAGTAAGTTGAAATATTAATGTAGGCCTATATGTTCAATACAGGATACGAAGCGATCACAATGAAGACAAATCAATAGAAATTCTAGACCTATGGATGTCAAAATGGCGAGAACACTACCACTCGGTGAACATGGAGGTGGAAAATTCTCCTCCGTTCCACCACCAGGGGGAGCAGGGTCCAGCACACTGGCCTGCCTCTCGGTTCACTCACCTCATCCACCTGCGAGAACAGGCCTTGGAATTCAGCCGACGGGTTTGGGCGGATTATATATGGGTAGGTTGAATGTAGTTGAACTCAATAGATAATAATTTTTGCTTATAAAAAACAGCAGTGTTGTGTTTTTGTTAGGATATTTATGATTTAATTTGCTAGGAAATAGAGCTATGTGTTATATTAACTCGTTAGTGGCTACAGTTGCTATATGTTCACAGAACACTTGACAGCACGTGCACATGTAGTGTGTGTGAGTGTGGAGTATCTGGGCTGTTACGGGCATAGCTTCAGCATATGAACCTGTTCTTGACAATGTAAACTAACTGTCAGATTTTCTAGACATGAGCCTTAGGCTAAATTAGTGTTTCTTAAATGTGATTCAAAGCTGAGCTGTTCCAAATTTTGCTCACTGGTATAGTGCATGCATCGCACCAAATCGGTATGGGTTCAACTCCCGGCTGCAGTGATAACCTTTCACGGGGGTTACTCTCCCTGGTCAGGAAGTTAGGTTAAGCAGTTGGTCCACTCCATTGGTCGTTGGGCTAATTACTAATGACCCAATCTGGGGAACATTAGGTCTTAGTTCTTAACAAGACTACATCTCATCATCCACCAAAATATTCGTCATACTCCTCGTCTTCTTATATTCACCTTAAAATACCCTCTAAGAGTGGTCGGTGTCTCAAATCAAAGCAAAGACATAGGCATGGCAGTTTAAGCGTTAAGTTCTTACTTAAACTCGTGCTATTTTGTGTAACATTATTTATAAGCACAAACAGGGATTAAATGGATTTTGCTAAAAATCCATAAGATAAGAATAAATTAATTTTTTTTCAGTTTCTGGACTGTGATGTGTTTTTAACAAATCCCAAGATATTGGCTGAGCTAGTCGGTAAGCAACACACCATAGTAGCTCCCATGCTGCGTTCGGACGGACTCTACTCCAACTTTTGGTGCGGCATGACAAACGAGTTCTACTACACTCGTACCAAGGTCAGCTATCGACAAAGTATAATTTATTTAATTTACATGCTGTAAAACAGATAATATTCAATTACATTTCAGCAGTACATTCTATATTGACATGGCATTTGTGGTGAAAATAATATAATAAAAATAAGTCCAAAATATAACACTAATAATTGAACCATTCATAAAAAATCACTTAATTGCGGAGACCAGTGCAAATATTTAAAAAATATATAACAAAACATAAACATAAGTATAGATTTGAGAAAAGAAAACATACTAGTTCTAGAGATAGTATATACTAAATAGAGATGAATAAATAAAACATGTAGAACAATATTATATAAGATTGTACTACAAATAACGAGAAAAAAATTATATATTAATTCCATAACAGTTGTAACAATTAATAAATATCTTATAGCTAAACAAAAATAATTAAATGTGTTACTATCAAAACAATTCAAGCCTACATAAACCCAATAACTACATATAAATAAATGAATAGTTAACATATACAGATTTAATAAATAAATAGCTTAATAATATAATTTAGTTAGTGTCATCAGCAGATCCGTGGCGGATTGGTATGCACGCGACTCGGAGCTCATCACTCAGTGGCGGGTTCGATCCCGCAGTCACCACTTACAATTTGTAATGTGACTATCTGGTGGCTAGGTAAAGGTCGAGGTTGAGTGGTAGAGGACTTTGAAGTCCTAACTTCGCCTCGTTAAACAAGACAAACTTTACCTTTTTTTTATCTTAAATGCAATTATAGTTTGCTCCATATTCATAAAAATCATGTGTGCGTTATCTAAGGTCACTCCCCCGGACCAAGGCACCCAAGTGTTCCTGGGCTAGACGCCAACACAGATACTGCCTTCAATAAAAAAAAAACAGATTTTCACCAGCCCGTACTGATCTTGAGTAACCAAGGTTTATTAATGGGTTTAAAAATAAATGTTAAAACTTAGCAAAGAGTTTGAGTTGGTCAAAAAATATGGCTAGTGACTTCCCTGCATGAACAATACTTCGGTCTTTAGGGTTACGGCAAGTACTTCTTTAGACAACAAAGTTTGATAGCTCTGTTTCCCATCTGTAGGACTACGAGCCGATCTTGAACAGACAGAGAACCGGTTGCTTTGCGGTTCCAATGGTTCACTCCTCGGTGCTGATAGATCTGCGCACAGTTCAGTCGAACTATCTACACTTCGACCCCCGACTGATTAGAGGATACAACGGCCCTCGTGACGACATTATTACTTTTGCACTTTCAGCAAATTTGTCAGGTAGTACCTTTTAAAGTCAAAATCAGCGAGTATTTTATGTCAATTCCGCTAGCCGGAACAGTTCACTAGTCGGTGTTAGTAGTAGTAGACTTTACTGTAGTTAAAATGGTCTGTACATTTACATTTTTGAGTACAGAGGAATGTTTAATATAAACGAGATACTGAGGGGTGGTTTAAAACTCACATATAAACACCCTCAGAATTCAATTTAAGTTATATGCTCAGGAGACACAAATTCACATGCCCTATGCCAGTCGATTGGACAATTGATATTCATTAGTCACTCACAGTTTTAGCACATTTTGACTGTTACAGGAGTGCCGATGTTTGTTTGCAATGATCAAAGCTATGGCTACGTTATGGTGCCGTTGGAGAAAGATGATGACTTGAGCTATGATCTTCTTCAGCTGACCAATTTAAAACTGGAAATTATGGGTAAGCTTTTCTGAACTTTGGATGGATACAGGATTGATTTCAAGTACAAGGATTGTTCAGAAAGTAAAGAAGGTTTGTGCAGCAAGGTCAAAGAATATGGTACCCCTATGCGTATGGAACTATCGACTACGTCTCTTCCCTTAGTTCAGGCAGAATTGTGTTGCTGTACAAACACATTTTAATTTTTCCATTCAGCCATTACTAGAACAAAAATATATCAGTATCAAATGTTCAAAAAGTATTTATATGTATTATTCTAAAATAAAGTCTGCCTATAAACTCATAACTAATATCACCATTTTTGCTGCGTGTGTAGTCGAAAATCCATCTCTTGCCGTGGATCCATTGCTGGCCAAGTACACCTCTGCGCCGAGAGCAGACACTCTTGGCGTGGATCGAGTGTACATGATAAACCTGCTGCGCGCCGGAGCATACCGCGCGCATCACTGCTTCACCGAACTTGGCATCAACGCTACCACCGTCAACGCTGTGGACGGAAGGTACGAGTAGTCAAAAGTAGTAGTTATCTTCATTTTGGTGTTCAAGACGATGAATAAAAGTTTGGTTCAGATTCATGCCTTTGCACGACTAAAGAGTTCTAATAATAAACTGTATTTAGCAAGTGGTGCAACCGTAACTTAACTGAACAATATATTCACGGTACTAATGTATTGAATGTATTGAACTGCATGTGTTTCAGAGAGTTAACAGATGAAATGTTGGAGGAGATGGGTGTTACTCTCATGGAAGGGTACAAAGATCCTTATCATAAAAGGTGAGGTGGTATTACTTACTTTACAACAGCATTCAGCTGATCGGAAGGATGAGTACTTGTAGCAGGTTATTTACTCAACATTTCAATAGCATAAAACTGCACGATACAAGCCTCCGGATTAATTTCTAAACTCAAAATAGGTATAAATTACTGTAGTTCCAATTTTCCGTGGATTGGTTAGTGTTCCAAAAACCTAAAGAACCGATAACCAGCAAAAATTTAAAACTGATCCATTCCTAGCTAAAACATATTTAAACTACCTTCTATCACTTGGTTTTTGGAGTAAAGTTTTTTTTTTAACTTCATCGTTAATTCGTTATTGTTTTCTTTTACAGGCCCATGAAGAGAGGTGAAATTGATTGTTTTTTGAGCCATTACTCAATATGGGAAGAGGTGAGCCCATTTAACATTGATTACTAGTGTTAACAATTAACTGAAATCTAACTCTTAAAAATTAGTTGAAATTGATAAGAATAGAACAAATCTGAAGGCCTATTTTGGTTACGAGCAATGTAATTTCAAACAAAAACAAACCTATGGTTTGCATTCGATTGTATAGTTTGTGAATATGAACAATTTAAAAATTGTCAGAGGCTGAAGGCTTTATGATTATTATTTGTGCAGGTTGTAAAAGGATTTAAAAGTTGTGATGGTGCTGGAAGACGATGTCCGGTTTGAACCATTCTTCAGACAGAAGGTTGATGCTTTGCTGGATGAACTCAGGGATCTAGCTTCCGTGGGATTTGGTGTAAGTATTTTAATCCGCCTGAAGAATCAGAAGTATGGCAAATATTTACTATTATTGTGGTGCTGGCTTGTTTGTAAAGCATGATTTTGGTTTGGAAAGAAACAAAGGAGAATACAATTTCCTCCAAACTAGGCCCAGATCCCCTCTTGACAGGGCTGACTCATGTTCACAGTTACCTGGGCAGGAAGAGACTGCAGGAGCAGGACGAAGTGTTCGTGGAAGGAGCGAAGATGATCGTGAAGCCTAACTACTCGTACTGGACTCTAGGCTACCTCTTGAGTCAAGCTGGGGCTCGGAAGCTGTTGGCAGCGAACCCCCTCGGCAACATGCTGCCTGTCGATGAGTTCCTGCCCATCCTCTACGACAAGCACACTGAGTAAGTGCAGTCATGTTGAAACTAGTTAGTGTTTGTTAAAATGTGTCAGGACTTCAAAGGTTTTGAACCAGTTAGCGGTGATAAAAACTGATTAGTACATAATATTTGATATTGGTAATTTTATAAACCTTATGTTAAAATGTTGTTTTAGAGAGAAGTGGAAAGCCAACTTCCCTGTGCGGGACCTGAATGTGTTCTCGGCTGAACCTCTCCTGATCTACCCGGCTCGCTACTTGTTTGAAGAAGGTTACGTAAGCGACACCGAAGATTCGCCTCAAGTCAACCTGTCGTCCCACCACGAGGACCTCTAGTACACCTCAACTGTTTAACGTTGCCAACTGCAAAAGTCTGATTTATGAACCTAGGACTGGGAGGGGGGAATCAAAATCCTACAAATCAGGTGGGAGTTAAAAACAGGATTTTTTCCTGCAGTGGGTAGTTTTTTTATGGGTTTTTGTGATCAGGTGTTTTATGGTAATTTGACTCTGATTGCAAAAATGTTAGGTTTCAATTCTGCCCACCCCTATATTAAAATAAATGACAGTAGCCTACTATAGATTTTGTAAATGTTAGGAGATTAAATAAGTAAAATTTGAACAAAAATCAAACATTTGAACTGCCATTATTAGTTTTTACAGATTAGAATAAGTATATAATTGTGTAGTAGGTATTCTAAGTCATTTTTTATTTTTATAGCTATTAACTTAATGCCAAATACCAACTAAAATCAAATACACACTACCATAAGTTACTTTTGCTGGTATTTTTTCAGGGCTACGCCAATCTAGAATTTAAAGATCAAAATAACATTTCTTTGGCAACTAAAAATTTCAATGAAAGCCATATCGAAGTGTTCTTAAACCTTCATCTCTGTTTAGTTCAAATGTAGAAGATTTTGTCGTTGGATAAACTTTACAACCAAGAAATATCTTAATACCCTATTTAAATAACAGAAAATTATATTTGATTCATATTTTGAATGTTTACTAGATGTCTGATATTTTCAAAGCCATGACAATACTTGCAGAAGTTAATTAATTTTGACAAAGTAACTCTAGTAATAACACACTTTGAACTAAGTAAATAAACAAGAAAAGCCATGGTAATAATCTGATAATTATTTATGTTATAGTAAAAGTTATAATTTGGGTGCTATTCTTTGCCATACATAATCAAACTATTATTGTTTAGGGGTAAGTTACGTAAGCAGATATATATATATATGGTATGTACTCACTTAAAAGTACAACCTGTTAAGGAAAGACATTTTTATAGGTAAAATGTTAGTGTGTTAATGTACTTGTTTTGGTGATAGTGTATAAAATTTAATTTGTTTAAGGAACTTATATATCTTAAATGTAAAATTGGCATAAGGAATACTTATTATGTGTGTATTGTCTTAAATTTGTATGTAAAAAGTAATTTAAATATCTATTACTCCTCAACTATCAAAAATTTAACACCTGTTCAAGACTTGGAGGTTTTACTAAGAGGGAAAATATCAGAAAGAAATATGAATAAAAAGCGAATGTCTTAGTGAATTTGCATAGAGCGCAAACGCCCTAGTTTTGTTTGAGTAATCTCTTTTAATATTTGTTTTACCATATTGTATAGGTGTTCAAATAATGAGCTTTATCATAGATTTTAAGGACATAATGCCACAAACTGCCTTATTAAATAAGTAGGTTAAGATAATAATTATAGTTGCCAAAACGTATTTGTATTTTATAATACATTTAAATATACTAATGTAATAAGTTTAGCGTAGGTGAAGAAACAACCCAACATTGCCACAATTAATTCTTTGGTCAAATTTGTAACCTTCTTTTTGCATAAAATCAAAGGGGAAACTGTTTTAACACAATTTAATATTGCAAGCACATTCCTTATTTGTCGATCTCGCCAGTTTAAGTAATTTGTGCCAAATGACTTGCTGTACACTTGCAATTATATAATACTTTCTTAACACGATGTCAGATTGTATTGGGCAAATGAAGAGCTTTGTAATTAATTTAGTATTTCCTTTGTGCTCTGTGATATTTATGGTTAGTTTATCACATTTTACACCATATCAGTCAATGTGAATTGATCTTATGACATAATCAGTGGCTAATTTAACCTGTTTAACTATAGGTATTGTTGTATAGAGTTTTTTAATATATCAAATATAGTAACAGAACTGTGAACATCTGTTTAATCGATTATATTTTCTTCAAAATATAATCTACCTACAACCATAATCTCCTCTTCAAGAATTAATCTGTTAAATCAAGCTGGCTATAAAGCAAGTTTTGGTTACCAAGGTCTCAGCCAACCGGTTTAGTAGTGCTGAGTATTTATTAGGCTCTCTTGATATTCATTATAATTTTTTTTTTTTTTCAGCTTTCTTTAAAATTTTGTAAAATAAAATCATTATAATTTATATTTTTGGTGTCATAGAATGCTGTAGACTTTGTCACTGAACCAAACATTTGCATTATTTTTGAACCTTCAAGTTTTTTGCTAGTTGTATTGTGTCCTTTTTTCAAACTTTACTAGAGCCAACCAAATCAATGCTCTCAATTTTATTCATGTGTATTGATTATTCTATTCTCAATTGTTTTACACTCATATTCCATTGTAGCTGTTACTGGTGGCAAACAAAAGCATATCAATCAATTGCTTATTTCGAGTGGACCTACAATTTGTTTCTAATTTATGTTTTTACCTGTGAGTTCTGTGTTGAACTCAAGTTTAATTAATGCTCAATTTTCCTTGTTGGCACAAAACAAAATGTTGATTTTTTTAAACTTTACTGCAATGTTTATGTTTACTGCTTTTCTTAGTAACGCATGTTTCTTTACTTTGTGCTTTTTATATGTAAGGCACAACTTAAAAGGTATAATATCTTGCATATTTTTAGTGTTAATACATTTTTATACAATGTTAATTGTTTTTGATCTTTATCTATATTTGTTTTCTACTTTTATCTTTAAGTTTTATTTGTAACAAATAAATATATACCGAAGTAACTTGGCTGTATTGTATTTGGTTTGAATTTTTTCCATGTAATCTAGTTTTAAATAGACCGGTAGTTTTATAAAGATCCTTCTAAGAATTCTAGCCCTTTCCACCCCCGAATTTCTTTTCTGGAACAAACTATTTTCACAGTTTACCTGCATGTATTTAATGGAAATGTACATTATAAAACTAAAAAGTAAAATTAAATATTTGCAAACAATTTCATATTATTTAAAATTATTGCAGGCAAATATTTATTAATTTAATTTTCCCTTTTTTGGAGACAACTCATTTTGTCATTAGATTATTTTGTACTAAACACTTTTTATCACAACAGTGATTAACCCTTGGTTTTGGAATAATAGTAATGATTCAACATGAAATACAGTATGGCGAATCACAGAGTATCCGTACTCCAGTCAGCTGTGAACTAGGCTCTGTGTGTGGTTTCCATGGCAACCAGTCAATAACATTGCTTTGTTGGTGTTATACAACACCTTGTGCTATCGCCTAATGTTTTGTGTGTGTTATAACTTTTATTGAACTGTGAATTTAAACTTAGTTTGTGATACAGTTTTGATGTACATCAATACATTTTGTGTGTAATTTTAAAATGATTTTTTCTAGGTCTGAGATACACCTTTTATGTATCTACCAATCCCATGGGCTTCTGGTATTAGTTTTCTGCTGACAGCCTAATTTTATTATAAAAATAAGTTAGTATTATTTTGATACAACATATTGTCAGACAAACACGTAAAAATAAATTTGCTTTAAATAGCCCTCTCCTGGAAATATATTTTGGTTGCAAAAGAATTAATAAAATTGAAGTTGTCAAACTTTCAATTTTTTATGCCCAAGAAAAATGTAAGTAGACCAATGTGCTCTGTTTTAGTTTTTATTTAGGTGTTAACATTTGTTTTTTTATGTATGCTACAACTTTAACTTTTAATACACTGGGTAAATCAAAACAATAATTACTAAGGTAATGCCCCGTAAAATTTTACACAAGATTTTAAACTAACAAGTGGTGTAGTGGTGAGCATAACCCCGGCAAGCGGGAGACCCGGGTTCAGTCCCGGTTTGGTCCAAACATTTTTGTCTTCAAATTTCTTTAGTACTAAATTAGCTATTTAGCGTTTATATACATTAAGATCTCTAAACTAACAAGTTAATAACCTATTTTTAACAGATAGGTTAGTTGGATTGAAAGGCAAGCTAATAATTGTCTTTCTTCACTTTCAGGAGTCTAAGAGAAATTGCTACAAGTTCTAATCACAAGGTGCTGCAAAACGGAACTACAAAAAACTCACACCAGAAAACTTTACTATTTGTGGGCTCAAAGAATGTGGTGAGAATTAAGATTGCTATGAATACAAATAGTCTTTCTTTCAAAGATGAGAAAAGGAAATTTCCAAATGATATTACTAATATGTTTACACCCAAATTTATGGTCTGAAGCTGACAAAATTGGAGAAAGTGGGGGGATAACCATTTGCCAGAACAAAGCTCCAATAAATATTGTTGTTTTCTTTGATAATAGTACCTACGATAAAGTAGTTTTTGAAAAGTGTGTTTGGAAACTAATTAGTTTTGTTTTTCAGGGCAAAACTACATTGATAAATCGTTTCCTAGATAGGAATGAACCAGCAAAGAAAACACTGACGCTTGAGTATACATTTGCAAGAAAAACCAGTAGCCACAGTTTGGTGAGTGTATTACCTTCTTTACTTTCAAATTTAACTTGGATATGTTGTTATAAACCAATCCAGTGTTTTCAATTTATTTTTCAGTACAGCTTTTTAACTTTTGCCTGAGTTACAGAATATAGGTAGTACACCCAATACCCATGGAAAACAGTGCTATTAAGCCTATTATTGACAATTTTTCAATAATGTATCTATAAAGATGATAAAGACTAACAATGGCCCAGAGTTCTGTATTTTTCAAATTTATTTAACCATAATTAACATTTGCAAATTGTTTAAAATTTTTTGTTTATAAATCAATATTGTTTTAACCAACATGTGCTTGGATAGTTGGAACACAATACGTCTTTAATTCTTTGTCATAAAATAAATTGAGTTTGATTTAAGTACGCTATTGTTCGTTGGTTTGGGGGAGAAAGGGGCAACTAGGCAATAAATTCCCTGGAAACCTGACCCCCCAACAAGAGTCCCAACCCAATGCCCAATAACATTAAAATTGCTCTAAACATTGTAATGCACTTTGTTGCGTCTAAATTTCCAAACTCTCCTCGAGACAACTTCTGGCTCCTTACTCTTCCAAACCTCAGCCCTCGGTATAGAACCGTTACCTCTATGGGCCTCAGGAGTGCCTGGAGGCCCAAAAATCCTGGTTACGACAACCAGGTCCTAACTTTGCCTGTTTAAACAAACTTTGAAAAAAACTAATAGTGTTTTAAATCTAAATACAGACAAACTTTACCTTTATCTTTTTTATGACTGATGGTTGGTTTCAGGCGAAGGACGTATGCCACGTGTGGGAGCTGGGAGGAGGCACCTTATTCACCTCAGTGTTGGAGAACGGCAGCTCTCTTACAAACTACGGGCCGCTCAGTGTCGTCATCATGTTGGATCTGTCCGAGCTCACTCAGTTCTGGTCTTGCCTGGACACACTGCTCGAGCACATCAAGCAAGCTTTACACAGGAGCAATCCTGACTTGGCTAACGAAACCGCTCAGATGCTTCTCACTGATCATCCGGTGGGTATGAGTGTTTTTTTAATCTGCGGTTATCTTTTTGCTTTCAGATGTCTTGATAGTTACTTGTGCTAGAATACGTAATGCTAGAGGTGTACTTTACAATACTCTTTTACTTTTACATACTCAGTTGCCTGATGTATGTCAAAGAAAATATGGAGAATTGGACTATCGCCAAGAGGTCCACAGCCACAACATCAGAGTGCAACAGCACTGACTAATAGGTATCGCCTGTCAAGAGCGAGGCGACTCCAGCAATCGGGAAGAGGATCAGCCTCTTTAAGCCCTTCATGAGACGATAGGAACCTGGAAGTGAACGCCTAAAGCTAAAGTGAGATAATGGCTATTGGCCAACCCGCTACTCTCTCAGGGAGTTTTTGATAATGCCCGGCACATAACACTGAGATAAAGTATCGTGCAGCCACCAGTTATGTTTGTATATATGTAAATAGTTTTTTAAATCTCATTTGACGCTGTCCATCTGACCCTGGTCAGTCACAGACAAAGAAGAAGGTAATAAGGTATCTTAACATCTGAAGTATCAAAAAACTCAATCTTGTTTTAGGATCGTGCTATAATGGATCCTTTTCCTACCTCACTCATTATAATTGGAGGAAAATATGACTTATTTCAGGTATGTAAAAGATATAGGTATCAAAGTTCTAAATACTATAAATGAACTATTACAATGTAGAACACAATATATAGTGGTGTAGCCAAGGGGTCAAAGTAGTTTGGACGCCCCTCGAAATAACATTTTCAAATTAAAAACTACTGTATGTGAAAATTAAACATGATTACATTACTACCGATATACCGTAGTTCATATCCACAAGGTATAATATTAGAATATTGAAAAGTTCAGAAATATATTTGAATGGTAAATATCATTCGAAATGTGTTTTAATTTGCTACATTTTTAAGCTCCCTATCTACATTTGGCGGAAGACTCATAACAATGTACATTGTCTATTCAATACAAGATTTATTCATTTTATTTTATTTATTTATAATTGTGATGTGTTGACAATTACAATACATAGTCACTGAAAACCGTTATAGTTCTATGTTCGTTTGTGTTATTATGGTGAAGGACTTAGATTCTGAGGGGGCACTTTTAGTCACAAAGAGGGGGTTTGCTCGGGCCCAAATATTTTTAAGGTCTTTATTTACCCAGCTAAAAATTAATAAAATACATATAAATTTAAGTTTTTAAATGAACACAGTGGTTTTGGGAACAATTTATATTGTATCTGTACATGTATTAAAAAAATAGTTTTAGAATAAAATCAGCACTTATCTATTTTTCAGGATTTTGAACCAGAAAAGAAGAAAATAGTTTGTAGGTGCCTGCGCTACGTTTCTCACTTACTGTGTGCTACACTAGTGTTTTACAGCAGCAAGGATGCTGCTTTAGTCAAAAGAGTTAAAGATACGTAAAACCACCATGCGTTTGGATCACCACAGTTGTAAGTGAAATACACTGTTTACAAAATTGATGGAATTTATCTGTAACCAGTGCTAGTTCTCAATTTCCACTTTGTTGAAAAAAGTTCAAATATCCTCAAGGGGTCATTTGAAGTACTTCTTGTAGGAAATACACATTCACACTCATCATGGCGGTGGTGAACTTTGCTTACTTTGTTTTGAGGGTATTTTAAGGAGAATTTGGAATGATAGTGAGTGTGATGAGTCTTTTTATGGATGATGAGGTGTAGTCTCGTTACAAACTAGGTCCGACTGTTCCCCAGTTTGGATCATTAATTAATAGTCTAACGACCAATGGAATGGATCAACAGCTTAGCGTGACTTCCGAACCACAGAGAAAGGTCATCGTGAAAAGTTATCACTGCGCCCGGGAATCAAACCGGGGTTAATTTGGCGTAAAGCACGCACTATACCACTGAGCTATGGCCACCTCCGAACATAAACTTTACGAATGCTAGCATTTAGGGTTAAATATTATGACATATTGTTTATGAGTCTAGTAACTTTAAATGAAGGTTCCCCTTGCTTCGAATTAGCACTCAAAAACTAAATAAATAAAGTGCTTGTAAGTATTTTTAACTTTTTTAAAATACAAAAGCAAATGTAAAGGACATTGTTTATTTGTTTTAATTTTAAACCTACCGATTTATGTAAAAAATGCAAACTTAGACCTAGCGACTCCACGATTGTTAAAATTGGTGGTAAAATTAAGTTTTCAAAGGTATTAAATACGTTTTGAAAATGTATTGAATGTCGGTTTGGTTTTGAAGGAAAACTGTGTGTGTGGACTACAACAAGGCAATCTACGTGCCCGGTGGCTCTGACCTGATGGAGAGTATCGAGGGTGTCGGGGGAACCACCTCCTGGACCCTGGAGAAGATAAGGCATGTTTACACGACACATTTTCCTCAGGTGAACATATACTTGGTTCAGTCAAGCTAAGTTAGCTCTAGTAGACTGAAACTTGTCTGGTTGAAGGGGGCGTTCTACTAGCTTGGGAGTGAGTCGTTGCAGTAGTGTTCATGAAATAAACATTATTATTAATGCTATTTGACTAAACAATTCTTATATGAAAAATAAATACATCATCTAGGTTTGCCTGTTTTTTATTTTTCAATATGTTTTATGCAATTTGTGGTCGAAGTTAGAAAAATATTGTTTAAGACCTTATTTAAGAAGCTAAAATAGGATTATTCACGAGTACATTTAAAAAAATATAACATGTTTATTTTATGTTTTAATATATTTATTTTGTAAGAAAAATAAATAAATAAGTGGAACCCTTCTGATGAGGGTTGAAAATTATAATGGAAATGTAATAAGCCTATATTTTTACAGGAAGTTTCAAAAGTAACATCGAGATCAGCAGAAGACCGGTAAACGATCCAAATTTTAGAGAACCTTTAGTCGATGCGTTGAGGAGACAAAAAGATGAGGTAATCCCATATGCTTTTCCTATTATAAGTTGTGTTTACCCAATTGATAACTAACATCCTCTGGAATTTCTTCATCTGAAAATGCCTTCTTTTACAGGAGTTGGAAAGATACAGTCAAGAAATTGAAAGACAAGACAGAAGAACAGTCTAGTATTGATCAAAGTTTGTTAAAGGAACGGTGAGGCTTCTTTTTCATATTTTTATTATTGTAACTTAGATTTAAAAATAGTTTACTGAAATACATAAAATAAAATTGACTCTAAGATAAACATAATCTAAATCTTGTTTTTAACTATAAAACCTCTGATTATTTTTACTTTGTGTGTTGGAAAAACACCCTACACACAAGAGTTGACGGTTGAAGAGCAAAGTACTTAACTTCAACCACAATTCACCACAGCAAGAACTTTGTTTTCAGCATAGGTTTTCTCTCCTCTAAAGGAAAGCTTTAAACTTAAGAACTAGTTTTGAGAAGTAAATAACCAAGAAATTAAAAGGGTTTGGGAACACAAGAATAACAGACTCCAGTTTGTTTATAATTTTATAATGATTGATAAAAACCTTTGCTTTCAGCTACAAAATGATCAAGTTAGACAGAAATATTATGTTTTTTTTATTGATGCTTTATACATGTCCTCCAATTAAAATTAGAATTAGTAGTAAGACTAGCTCCATGTTTCTCAACAAATGGCCTACACATATTAAGCTCTAGATCAGATGATTATTTTCATCTGTTCGTTTTCTGTTATAATACAAGTTAAATATTAAGTTACAGAAAAGTGTTTGAAAAAGGTGTATAAAAATATTATTTACATAATTTGTAGCAAAACTTAGAACACCATTGCATTTTCTCAAAAAATATACACTAAAAATTCTCAAAACAAATCAATAGGACATATTTAGTCCAAAAATAACACAAGTTTTATACCATGCAATTTACAATGTTACACTAAAAGAAGACAATAACTGTATCAAACAGTTTTAAAAATAAGTTATGAGCTCGGATTTGAGTTTGGAACAAAATTGACTTACTGCTAAATTTATATTGAACGCAAAAAATTGGCAAAACATATTGTGCAGATCACTATAATATTTGCATAATAAGTTTTATAAACCAATTTAAGCTACAGTTTCTAGGAAGTGGGGAGCGCTTTATTACGAACGTAATATTCCAGTGAACTTCTGTTTTAATGTGGTTTCATTGAAAACAAAAGCTCGCTGTCATATTACAGCCGTAAAATAGTGTTCATTGAAAATTATAGCAAACAATGAACTAGCCAATTAAACCATTACTTCTTTCAACTCAAGTCACACTTCAGTATGAACATTTATGTTAATAACATGAGTATGGGGTTTAAACATTATTACGGATATTTTTCATCATTTTTGAGTGAAAAATTCGTTGTGTCATTTATTCATCAAAACTTTAAAGAATTGCCCTTTCATTGGCTGTGCATAAATGGGAACTTTTGTGTTCTTGAAGAACCAGAGTGGGAAGTACTTGATGAACTTCCAGTGCATGAGAGTGAACGCCATGTCTGGAATGCTGGTGAAGGTGTTCTCCAGGATGAGACACCAGATACGAAAGCACTATACTGGTCTGGCTGCCAAGTCTACTGCCACAGCTCCTCCTGAACAAAACAACCAGTCTGTTAGTGTGACAGGACAAATGAAAGATACTTTATTTTTAAGGTACTTATTCAATGAGATATATTAAAAGGTCAAACTGCTGATACTAAAAGAAAATTGTAATAATAACCAAGGTGAAAGTTATGTTCTATTTATGGGCTAGAACAATCATCTACCTATTGCACCCAAGGGCTACACACATTCAGTACTCTGACCTAACCTAAACTGTGCAGTTTGCAGTTTTCCAGCACTCTTGGTTTGGGATAGACAGGTTCCATGGGACATTGCAAATAATTTATTTTTGTAACAGATATACCAAATTTAATAAAAACTTGATTTGACCCGAAAATGCAGTTATAAGGTTAGAAACTTAAAAAAAACCATTAAAAGTAAAAAATGTCCGTGTAGATTCCTGGTGGGATGAAAATTGTCCTTTGTTTCCAGAGTGTTCCTGAAAGAATTTCCAGTTAGAATGAACCGATTTTTCAGATTATCAAGTTTGGACTAGCAGGACTTTACTGAACTTACCTAGAGATCTACCAAAGACAACAATAAGCTTCTGGTTGACATCTGTTCTCAGCAAGAAAGTCAATGGCAGCCCGAAGGCCCATGCAAAGTCCTTCTTCCGAGGGCGATCCCTTAGACAAACCATACCCGGTACTCCAACATCAAAAGATTGCAGTGGAGGTTGAAGTACAACCCTGCCGCATTGTGCAGTCTACAAAACAATGTTCAAAATTAGTTGTTTTATGATCCCAATCGCCATTAATGCCAATGAAAAGGCAAAATATTGGAAAGAAACAGCACTCCCAATCAAGTGCCATAAACCCAACTATGTTTGACATATTTTAGTAATTTAACTAGCAAAACAAATACTAACCTGTGACCTACATTACCGGCGCTCCTCGTGAAGAAAACCAAGGTGGGACCATTAGCAGCTCTTCTGGCTGTCTAATGAAATAAAATGTAAAAGTGTTCCATCGATACTCCTTGTAAATATATTCTCATACGGAAGACCTAGTAGAGAAGGAGTTTGCACGAAGATGCGAGACTGAAACGTTTCCCCAGGGTGGTAGAGAAGAGAATCCTGGATGTGATAGAAAATACCTGAAACCAAAGAAGTCATTTGGTTAACCCTACTACAGGTTGGTACTGACCGTGGGAATATTACTTGTAGAGGTAATTTTATTTTGACATTTAGAGAAAAACAAATTGAAAAACAAGCCAGAGGTGATGAGTCTGACACCGCATGGATTACTGCTGGGTGTGGAAGGAATTATATGGTGATTATGGTTGGTTGTTTAAAGTTACTAAACTGGAATAGCCTATTAACAGAATCTAATAAGTTCAATAGGTATAGTTAAAAAAACAATACACAACATATTTATTATATATATGTCACATAAGAGGTGAGCCCAGATTATCTCTAACTGTAATCGAACTAACAAGTTAGCCTAGACAAATTTTATAACTGAAAACATTGGAATGATTTTAAAAATAATCTCACCTGTGATTGCAAAAACAGAAGAAATAAGGCAAGTAATCCCCGTAGATCCAATAAACTAAAAGAAAGGTAATTCTTACTCCTAGAACGAATTTCTTCATCCAAATAGCTTGATATTTCTAATCTACAACATTGCTATACATTTTTGATCGAGGACTTGATCACGGGTGGGTCGGGTTGGTAGGAGATCATGGAGTTGAGGAAGTTAGCAATGTTGGCGTAGTAGGCGGGGCAGACCCAGGTGTCGTTGTGTGTCCCGGAGTCGATCTGCAACAGCTGTTTCTGCAGACTGCCGCAGAGTGTGTGCAGCTCCTTCATCATGGCCGGCGGCACCAGGGTGTCTGCCAGTCCGGAGATGAACAGCGTCGGCGTCTGAACGTGAGGCACTTTCTTCTTCGACATGAACTGTTGACATCAAGATGCCAGATTCAGTAACCAATGAAATACAACACCAACTTATGTCTATCCATACATCAAGAAGAAAACAAGGTAGCTTAGCGTGTGTAAAGAAAGGTTCAGAATGTTAGTAAACTTGATAATTACTTTGTTCTTGAAGAACCAAAGTGGGAAGTACTTGATGAACTTCCAGTGCATGAGAGTGAACGCCATGTCTGGAATGCTGGTGAAGGTGTTCTCCAGGATGAGACACCAGATACGAGCACTATACTCGGGTCTGGCTGCCAAGTCTACTGCCACAGCTCCTCCTGAACAAAACAACCAGTCTGTTAGTGTGACAGGACAAATGAAAGATACTTTTATTTTTAAGGTACTTATTCAATGAGATATATTAAAAGGTCAAACTGCTGATACTAAAAGAAAATTGTAATAATAACCAAGGTGAAAGTTATGTTCTATTTATGGGCTAGAACAATCATCTACCTATTGCACCCAAGGGCTACACACATTCAGTACTCTGACCTAACCTCAAAACTGTGCAGTTTGCAGTTTTCCAGCACTCTTGGTTTGGGATAGACAGGTTCCATGGGACATTGCAAATAATTTATTTTTGTAACAGATATACCAAATTTAATAAAACTTGATTTGACCCGCAAATGCAGTTATAAGGTTAGAAACTTAAAAAAACCATTAAAAGTAAAAAATGTCCGTGTAGATTCCTGGTGGGATGAAAATTGTCCTTTGTTTCCGTAGTGTTCCTGAAAGAATTTCCAGTTAGAATGAACCGATTTTTCAGATTATCGAAGTTTGGACTAGCAGGACTTTACTGAACTTACCTAGAGATCTACCAAAGACAACAATAAGCTTCTGGTTGACATCTGTTCTCGTAGCAAGAAAGTCAATGGCAGCCCGAGCGTCCATGCAAAGTCCTTCTTCCGAGGGCGATCCCTTAGACAAACCATACCCTCGGTACTCCAACATCAAGAGATTGCAGTGGAGGTTGAAGTACAACCCTGCCGCATTGTGCAGTCTACAAAACAATGTTCAAAATTAGTTGTTTTATGATCCCAAATCCCTCAATCGCCATTAATGCCAATGAAAAGGCAAAATATTGGAAAGAAACAGCACTCCCAATCAAGTGCCATAAACCCAACTATGTTTGACATATTTTAGTAATTTAACTAGCAAAACAAATACTAACCTGTGACCTACATTACCGGCGTTCCCGTGAAGAAAAACCAAGGTGGGACCATTAGCAGCTTTCTCTTCTGGCTGTCTAATGAAATAAAAATGTAAAAGTGTTCCATCGATACTCCTTGTAAATATATTCTCATAGGGAAGACCTAGTAGAGAAGGAGTTTGCACGAAGATGCGAGACTGAAACGTTTCCCCAGGGTGGTAGAGAAGAGAATCCTGGATGTGATAGAAAATACCTGAAACCAAAGAAGTCATTTGGTTAACCCTACTACAGGTTGGTACTGACCGGTGGGAATATTACTTGTAGAGGTAATTTTATTTTGACATTTAGAGAAAAACAAATTGAAAAACAAGCCAGAGGTGATGAGTCTGACACCGCTGGCGGATTACTGCTGGGTGTGGAAGGAATTAACTGGTGATTATGGTTGATGGTGTTTAAAGTTACTAAACTGGAATAGCCTATTAACAGAATTAATAACTTCAATAACAGATATTAGTTAAAACACAACACACAACATATTTATATATCGTCACATAAGAGGTGAGCCCAGTAGATTATCTCTAACTGTAATCGAACTAACAAGTTAGCCTAGACAAATTTTATAACTGAAAACATTGGAATGATTTTTAAAATACTAGAATAATCTCACCTGTGATTGCAAAAAACAGAAGAAATAAGGCAAGTAATCCCCCGTAGATCCAATAAACTAAAAGAAAGGTAAACACAGCAGCTCCTGACAGAGCCCAGCACTTCATTATGACTGGACGAATTAAGTGCCAGATTTGCCAAAACTTTAATTTTACCACTGTCATAACTAAAGTATCAAATAAACTTTAATCTTAAACGAATGACATTTTCTTTGTAAAGGCAATAATAAAACATTAAATTGTTCGAAAAGGTTACAAACATAACCTTAAAATTGCCAAGCATCAAAATACTATGGTAGGGAAGGCTACAATTTTAGACATTTAGCCTATTATTTGCATAATATAAAAGGAAACTGCGATAAAAATCAATTTAGATTACAAACATAATATTATGTAGCACTGACTAAACACTAGAAATTTGACAATATAAATGACGTTGCCCAAACAACTATTTTGACAAGTTTTAATTTTTGAGGTTCTGAGGTGAGCATCACAGCTGAAAAGGGTCCATACTCAGCTGATTCTTACTTATAGAATAAAACTCCATGTAATAGCAAACCCTGTATATACTGTATAATATTGATCAAACTTATTAACGTGCCCGTACAAATAGGCGTTAGATAGAAGTATTGTATTTAATATTTTATTCAGTTCGAAATATCGGTGAAACTGTATACCAGTATGTATGGCTCACAGAGTTAGGGCTTACACTGAAGCACTTTGATATCTTTTACTCTATTCATAAATATTCAGCTGTTGCCAAAGAATACACGTAAGGTTTTAATACCGCATATGTTTAGCAAGGAAAAACAACTAAATACTTTTAAAATTTTCCATGGTAACCATCATTTTTAAATATATTTCAAAATCGGTTAAGCTCGTTGTAACTTTACGTAAACATGATGAAACGCCGTTGCAATTCAAGGGGTAAAAGACAAACGAAGTGCTCGTAGCATTGACTTTAAACATATCCTATATGTTTAAAGTCGATGCTCTCATCGATGCATCATCCGAGACCCACAGGGTCGAGAGTTTACCAAGAAGAACATCTTCAGAGGAGTCTTGCAGACGAGGATCCGGATAATACGTTAATACCTGAACTACAGTGTCCTCTTAGGAAGTTTCTAGTGTCGTGAGTAAAGACTGTCCTTCTCCTAGAGTTAAGCTTCGTTTGAAATCAGTGTTATTAGATTCCTTCTTTTTAGTACAAATAATACTGTGTTCGTAACTCGTCGTAATTGTCATATTTCACTTTGTTCGTACACAATTAATGTTTTCTACCTTTCACGACGTGGCAATGAAACACAAAGCTAACATAAAACTACAATTTTCATTGAACTACAATTTTTCGTGCTATTCAGACAGGCAACCAGTCGTAAATAACACTCCTGCAGTTCGTCTCATCTATTTTATAATACCATCTACTTTTCATCAAGGATTTACCGTAGAAAAATCATTTATTATTTATCTAATGTTACCACAGTTGTTAATTTATTTATTGTTATTACTTTTAGTTCTTATCTTTTTATTATCCACTGTTTATATTCACAGTGTTGTAAATTATATTTTGTTGTCAATTTATCTTAACCATTAGTTACACGTATTTCATTACTTTCAAACCATATTTGTCACATTTAATAATGCTATCACAGAAACCCTGAGGATGTTATCTGTGGTATGCTATGTACTGGACAAAACTAACATATGATTGTGATTGATTTTATTGCTATTCTTTGCTTACATTTTAAGAATGTTGTTGTCAAACTTGAATAAACATCACTTTTCTAATTTAAATTCTTTTAAGTTATTTAAACAATATTATGTTCAAATATATCTTATACAATGTGTACTATGTTCAACCATGTTATTCAACTTGTAAAATATGTATATACCGGTGTATTTCGATGGAACTAAGAAAGGAGACAACTCAGATGCCTTGCCGTCTGATACCTCGTCCGAAGAATGTGGCAGGAGCTTCCCGGTTTTCGAAGGTAAGCACAGTTATTAGTACGGCTTTCACATCTTTACTGATTGCTCATTGTATACTAGCTTAGATTGATATTTAGTTTTAATTTTCAATAGTTAGGTTTGTGTTTCTTTGCCAATCCCCCAAGTTAAGTCGATCTTTTGTAGATCTAACCTTTAGTCGTCATGAAAAAGGTGTGGGTTTATGTTTGTATAGTTGTATGGTTGGTAGTTTATATAAAGCTTTATTACATTATGTGTAACTGGACGAGACAATTTAGTTTGAGGATCAAGCAGCATACGAGTATTCCTGATCCCGAAACGTCATCGTGTTCTTTTTGTTCACTGAAAAACGATGGAAAATGTCCGTAATAATATTTCAACCTCATATAAAGTTATACGTAATTTAACGGAATGTTACATTGTTTGAAGGTAATTTCGCTTCTAAATTCTGTATTGTGAACTAGCGAGAGTGTAAAATAAACCTAAGTATTGAGTTCGTGAGACAGAAACTTGAAATGTTGGATGTATTTACGTGTGACCACCGGCAAAGTTCGAAAAGGCCAAATTCGGCAGGTTCGAGGAGCCCTTTTTCGTCTGTAAAGTCAAAACACGAGCTTAGATCTTGAATTTGTAAGACATAAGGACAATCATCTTCCTTGGGTAGTATAAAATCAAATTGTCTACAACATATTTTAAAATGTACGTTTCGATTTAGGATCCCACTTAAGATACTTACCAGCCTTCTGTTTTTTTCTGGTTGATCTTCTTCATCAGTCCTTGAACGAAATGTAGACCAGTGTTGTGAGCTTACCTATGCAGCTTCCCTGACTCTAGATACTCCGTATCTCCGTCTACTGGCTCAAGGACGGTTATCAGATAGAATCACTGGTACTTTACAGTGTACGGGTACAGAGAAAGTAACGGGTGAAGGAAGGGTGAGGCATCTTGGTTTATCTGAACGGATTTTGTTGATATTTAGTACACGTGTCGGGTAGGTTAACATAAATATGTATACCAAGTTTCATAGAAATCAGATCATAAATAATACAGGGTTATTCAAAAGAATGTCATACTTTTATTCTTCTGTAATTGTATAAGTATAAAGTGCTTCGTGAACAGTTTATATATGGTTGAAAGATGAAGTTTAAAGTTTCATAGAATAAGCATTAAGTACTGTTTTATATTCAGTTTTGTTTACATACATTGAGAGGTAATTTCAACGAGTAATTATCAACAAGAGGCTGCCTTTAAACACAAAACATTCTGTGTTCTTGAATGATTAAAAGGCCAGTCTGTTCAGTTTAACGAAAGTTTTGTTATAGATTCTTGATTTCAACGTGAATTTGTCTTGTTGGAGCTATGTTTAGGAAAAAGTTTACGTACCTCTTCTATCAATAATTCTAACTGACCTGAGAAACCGTATCAGAGCTGTAGTCAATAACGCAAGCCAATATTTGCTTAGTGGTCTATGGGAGAAGTTTGATTATTGACTAGATTTTTATAGTGGAATAGAGTTCTCTGAAAGTAAGACATTCTTTTGAATAACCCTGTATAGTTGTTATAGCATACAAACAATCCTCTTTAATCAATAAAAACGTACTGTTGGTAAACATATCTGAAAATAATTGGAAAATCATTTAATTTGAAAATGTTTGGTAGATTTTCTATGGACAATTTGTTCGGGATTGGGGTATAAAACATACAATAGGAATAGAGCACTACATAGAGAGTAGCGTTGACTTGGCCATGTGCAACGTTGTAAGGTTATTTTCTGCTCGGCAAATCGCCAAGAGATTTCATCTCTACTCACAAAACGAGTAACCAACAGACTTTGTCTTGGACTTACTCCCTTTCCTCTTGGAGTTTACTTTCCCAGAAATAACTGATTGAATTGGGTTAACACAACTGGGCTGCGTTTATGAAAAAGACTTGCCTTTCAATTTTGGAACGTACGTAAGGTCTTCTGAACCAAAACATACGTAATTATTAAGTTAATAACCATTTAGATAAAAATTGTGCCCAATCAGTAAATTATTTTTAAATCTTAAGGACAGCCTTTTTAGTAGCTTGTAACTTTAGCAATAGAACAAAAAAAACGCAATATAAAATTCATTGTTTTTTAACACATTGTCTACTTTGCCACAAGTTACAATGTTGTGAACTATGAGTCATATCATTAGTCCTACCTCACAGAGTATAAGTCTGAGCAAACGACTCTTGGTGGAATAAAATATACTTTTACCACTTCAAAAAATATAAGTTAGTAAAATGTTTAATTAGTAATTATAGCTGTACTTTGAATCCACAAATGCTTTCATTATTGAGAGTATTAAGTTATTAAAAGTTAAGTCGTTAAAATTGTCAATATGCGAATTAACCTTTAACAGTTTCGTTGCGGAACTATTTCAGAACAATTTCTAGCACCTTCAAGTAAGACAAAATGAACAATTTTAACATTGATAATAATAAGCTTTCATTTACATACACTGTATGCAAGATTTTTAGTACTTTTATGCAACATTTTTTGTGCAAATTTTTTTAGTTACTATTTATAGTGTACGATGGAGAGATATCTCCGATTGTCTAGATTCAAGCATCATTCCTAGATACAATCCTAGCTCAAAAACTGTCAATACTCGAAAATATAAGCTATTCCTTTGAAATAATCCGATTTTTATTACGTTTTACGTCTGTTTCTCTTTAAGTCTAAAAGGAGTATGAAGAGGTAAAATCACAAAAAAAAACATAACAATAATAGGAATGCTAAAGTATCACAACCTGTTTCTAAGCCGTTCAGCCTGGTTGTTGGCAAAACTGAAACGGGTCTGTGCTAATTTAGCATTCTGATTTATTCATAACAAAATTTTATCATACATTTTGGCACATGAAGAATTTTTTGCGTAAGCTTTTCGTCGTAGTTCGGGTTAAATTTGTTGTAAATTTTTAAACAAATAAGATCGAATTCACGGAATTCACAGTTGTGTCTTTTCCACGAGGATGAGTCTAGTGTTGGGCTACGCTGGTCTGTGTAAGGCTGTGTCCCCGGGGAGCGAGGCGCAAGTTCACTGGCACTGGTGCTCTAGGTAACTAAGGCGGCGGCGGCCTCTTGTCAGCAATTGAATAAATAACATGATAAGAAGGACGGTTCTTGAAGGAGAAAATGTCAAAGTAGTCGCTAGGAGTTTTTAAATGTTTTATAAATGTGCTCTGATGCAGGGTGCGCGTTTTCGCGAGCTCTTTGACCTGGACGAACTCCTCGTCGCCCTGCAACTCCTAGAGCTTCCCGTCGAACTCCATGAGCGACCGCTCTGGCACTACCGGAACCGAGCTCCTTATCACTTTATTTATTCAACGTGTCAGAAGTTGGTCGGATGTTAGGACCGTCACGACGTTTAGAAGAGGAAGGTCTTGATCTCGTCGTAGAGTACGAGGACGAGAGCGCCTCCGGTACCTCGGAGCACGTTGGAGAAGGCTCCCTTGAAGAAGGCGTTGGTGCCCTCTGTCTTGGCGATGTGGCCCCAGCAGTGCATCGTGCTCGTGTAGGTCCTCTCGGCCACGGGTCTGCCGGACTGCATCATCATACGCCTCCTCACTGTGTCGAAGGGGTAGGAGACGATACCGGCGACGGTGGTTACAACCTGTGTTCAAAGGAAGGGATGTTAGGAACTTGTTGTTGATGAAAATGATGAGTTTAGTCTAAAAGTGAGCGTATTTTGTCGTATAATAGCTAGTATTTCAGACAAGGTACTTAATTGGGTAGAGTAAAATGCAAGTCACCGTATATATTGAAACGGCAAGGATTTTGGAATGGAGAGGGAGGATCCAGGAATGTCCTTTCTAAGCGTGAACTGCCGGGGCCTGGGGGTTATGGGATACGGGTCTGGGATTTATATTTAGTAATATTTCAGTACTAAAAGTTAAAATAGGCCAAACAAAAGTGTTGATTTCATAATGTAAATTCATTGCTGGTCATAGGAAGTAATTGCTCTTGTCTGGAGCTTACACACACACACACACAAAGAAAATGCTCCGAAAATTCTCGGATTTCAAACTTCAAGCCAATACTATTTGAGATGTCTGTGATCGAAAATTACTTTCAAATATGAACATTTGTAGATTTAGTTCCCTAGTTGGAATTGAGGGGTGTCTAGGATCATGAGGTCCTTTCTAAGCGTAAACTTATACTGGGTAGATTGGGGGTATTCCATACCCTAGAACAACGGAGGGTCTTGGGTCCTCTCCACAAACAAGTTTCTGACAATTAAGTCTTGACAAAGAACAAGTCACGGTTGTGGACATACCTGAGCGATACCCCATGACAGGAAGAAGCCAGCACTCTTGGGGTCGGGCAACATGCCCTTGGCAGTGTCGAAGCAGCCGAAGTAGGAAGCTCTGTAGATGATGATACCTTGGACAGACACACCGAAACCTCGGTACAGACCGCCCAAACCGTCAGCCTTGAAGATCCTTGTCAGACAGTCTCCCAGACCGTTGAACTCTCGCTTGCCTGGACCTGATCCCTTGCCGACATCAGCGGCTAACCTGGACACAGAGAAAGGATAATTAATGATGGGGTGTAACACGGCTTTCAAAAAATCATTAATCATCATGTCACATATATGTAGTTTTGCTTAAAATCTTTCTTTAGATAAAGTTTACCCAGTTAGTACCGAAACACTAACAGTTGGTGTTATGCATGCAGAAGACCTCTTGACTTAACCTAACCATGTGAACCTTAATCCGACAAGCAGAGATGATTTATACCTCATCTTTGGAAGACAGGTACGAAAGGAGCAAGCAGGCCATAGAACAACGTATAAAGATGATAGGTTGATGATAGAGCTAATGTGGTTTGGATGAGGTCAACGTGGGTAGTGAGGTGCCTTAGTCCGTTAATCAGGCAAGATATAGGAACATATTGTATGGGAATATGTTGAGATGTGTGCTATTTATGAAGCTAATCTGGTTCGTCGAAGTCAACAGGTTAGACGCGAAACATAAATGAGGGAAACTTAACTCTTAGGCTTTCACGGCCGGTGTCACAACTATAATCTATTTCTTCCGGTTCACACCGCGTCAAAACATCGTTATAATTTGCTTGAAATATTTTGGTCTCGCTGTAGAGTACCATCTTTAGTCATTGAAGGCTCAAACTGAGATACTTGCTGTCTGCTATCCTATTGGTCATAGGGCTGCTCCAATGTACGGTTGGCAGCCCTATGACTAATAGTTATAATCTAGTTCTTCTGGTTCATACCGCGTCAAAATATCATTATAATTTGCTTGAAACATTTCGGTCTCGCTGCGGTGTACCATCTTCAGTCACTGATTGGCTGAACCCGAGATACTTACTGACTGCTATCCTATTGGTCGCAGGTGGCAACCACCAACCAATAGACCAGAAGTATCTCAGTTTCAGCCAATCAGTGACTAAAGATGGTACTCTAAAGCGAGACCGAAATGTTTCAAGCACATTGTAATGACGTTTTGACGCGGTGTGGACTGGAAGAACTAGATTATAAATGTGGTATCTTAACCCAGATTATACGGGAATATGTTGATACGTATGGAGCTAACCTGGTTCGGGCGAAGTCAAGGGGGTAGACGAAGCAGAGGGAGGTAGCTCCGGCAGCACCACCAGAGGCCAAGTTTCCGGCGAAGTAGCGCCAGAACTGCGTGTTCTTGTCCACTCCTCCAAGGAACACCTGCTTGTACTTGTCCTTGAAGGCGAAGTTGAGAGCCTGTGTGGGGAAGTACCTGATCACGTTGGCGAGGTTACCTCTCCAGTAAGCGGCGAATCCTTGCTCCTTGGGGATACGGACGAAGCAATCTACCATGCCTGTCAAATCACGCGAAAGTTAAATTAGTGCTTATCATTAACAAACTAGTAAACTAACAGTTCTAACAGGTTTTCAATGTAAAGATGTTTAGAGAGTTTTGTACAGGCTAATTTTCATTATATCAAAACTCACATACAGAGAGAAATAACAAACTGCGTTAATGGTTAATCCTCTTAAATTTCTTTTAATATCGCACAATTTTAACCATAATTTTGAAATGAATCAATAGTTTTCAGAATACTGGGTACTAAAGGTACACAATAGTTTAGCAGCATACCTGAAGGTGTATATTCTCAAAGGTAGTTTTAACCTATTTTTTGTGTTTAGCGAATTTGTAAAAATTGATCTATATGTTTCTATTGCCATTTAGAACAATACGTCGTAGAACAAAACGAAAAAGTTTTTGAGCAACCCAAAAACTTTGAGTCAAAGGTAATACTTTACATAATTGTTTACACTTTACCATGTATGTATGTGTAAATATAAAAAGAGGAGATACTCGTAAAAATTCCATACAAAGTGGTGGTGCCATAAAAAGTGACATTTCATCGTGTTAGTATTTTTTGCAAAGGTCATATCTAGATACAAAATGTATTCTGAACGTTTTTGGAGATAAAACAATTATTTGTGTATAACAACATGGCGATTATTTAGTAACCAAAACGTAAAACAATATGAATATCCGGTTTCTATTAATTTTGACTCATAAAACCATTTTCTGAGCGTCTGTAACACCATTTTGTAAACACTTATCTACATAAGCACATTAAAATGTGGCCACAAGTTTTATTAGTTATCAACTAACTTAGTTAAAAAACTACCTTGGTGGCTTGTCAAAACTAACCAGTAAAATCTTTTACCGTGAACAACCCTAGTTGATAAAGATGCCTCTTCAAAACACCGTAAGGGTTCATACTGATGTTGCAGTTGATACACCCGAAAATGAAATTGATTTTGGAACCGGTAGTGTAGTAAAATGTTCCCTCAAGAGTACACAGTTGAATTTTACTTCATATAAATATCTATATATTGTATGTAGTGTCTATTGAAATCGAAAGTGTTATCAATAAATCAACAATCTTTATTGAAGGCTGTTCAATTAATTCAATCAATAAAGTTTTAATCCAATCCAACTCCGGATACATTTTCTATTAAACTAAGACCTCCAAATTTAGCACCACGAACGGGTCAATATTAAAATGCCCACATCTTTGAAATCATGTTCAAGAGGATTGACACCATCTTGTCAAGGAAACAGTCACAGAAAAGCTGACTTTAGGCAAACTCCAAGTCTCTAACAATTTACACCG
This sequence comes from Matsumurasca onukii, assembly GCA_018831715.1. Classification (NCBI taxonomy): domain Eukaryota; kingdom Metazoa; phylum Arthropoda; class Insecta; order Hemiptera; family Cicadellidae; genus Matsumurasca; species Matsumurasca onukii. The sequence goes on along the minus strand of CM032063.1, from coordinate 6,393,464 downwards.
TAATACGAAATAAAATAACAGCATTTTGAGCGACTGAGTTCAGTTTAAACCCGTAATAGTTCGCAAAGAACAGCTTTCTTAAAAGATTATGTGTTTACAAAGTGAACCTTAACATATTTCCTTTCAATGATTTGCCTTTAAGTTCTATGAGGACGTATAAGTAACGCATACACGTGGTTTCAAAACATGATTATTATTTAATTTCAAACACCCTGTATATCACTGATCTACAGCTGACATCATAATGTAGCCTCATGTAATACAGTTCTCACTCCACCTTTTTTTATTGATTACAGCAATCAGTAAACCTATAATTTCTTACAGTTAATATAACAAACCCCTCAGGAATTCAACAAGTTATCGGATGAGAAAACTAAGAAGGGTCATGAGTCGTCTAAAAAAATGTTATTATTAATTTCAATAAAGCACGCCTGATAGACTATCCTTAATTAATTGACTGAACTGATTAATAAGGAGATCGGTTGTGTTCGTTGATCAATTATCTATATTGGGTCAGCCATTAAAGTCAAATAAACCCCCATTTAAAAATTTATTTGATTTATTGAGTTTTACTCATTTAGCGTCAAATTTTGTCTGAATAAATCATTTTAGCCCCAAGATAAGAGTTCAACATATGGTTAAGGTTTGTCAACCTATCCTAAATTATTGTCGTTTGTTTGTTCAAAACAAGAAAAGTCCCATTAAATTTGAGTTTGTTTTTAATTTAAAGGGACATAATATTTTGATTATTGAATATTATCAAAGTTTTACGTTTTGTTTGGAAAACATAATTCACGGAAAGGTCACACAGTCAGTAGTTGAGTGTCATTTAAGGTCAAATTTTTCTGTGCAAGAATATGCCATTGACGTATGGATATTTACAGAAAACAACGTGTTGTATGTCCAAAAGAAAATGTTGTTATCTACTTAGCCATGCCCATGAAATTTAGCATCAAAAGGTCAGGGTGTTAAAGTAAAAATTCTAAAGTCAAGCTATAACATTCTATTCCTAATGTATTTTCTTGACTATGAAAGTTCACAAATTTACCACATCCATCTTTGCTAAATCTGAAAGATCTTCGGTATTAAAATAGTATATTTTCAATTTAAATATCTTCTGCGCCAAATAGGCGTCAAAGTCGAGCAAATATTTTTGGCATTTAATCCACTCTAGGCTTATTTCCAAGTCACGAGTAATGAGTTTTGTAATTTGAAATTTCTCCTCTAGAGTACGTTGAGGCCTTCCTCCTATGGGTCACCTTCAAGAGATGGGAGTCTCCCTACCCCCTCCTCCTACACCTTTCACCAACGGCCTTGATATTTTCTTTGATATTAGTTTGACATCACAAACTTAAAGGTCAATTTTTAAACAATTCAAAATAATGTTTACACATGTCATTTTTAGTTCTTAGTAATTTAGATGTTTAGTTGGAACGATTAATAGTGGGTCAAATTTAGTGACTTAGTGATTTATCTAAATATGAAATTTTTCCTTGACCTTTGGTATTTTTCGGGGTTAAGCCGATTATCCAAACTAGAGCTACCTAGGTGCTAGAAAATTGGTTACCATGGACTCTCGTGATTGAGATAGTTACCAATGAACACTTTACTTTGATTTGAGATACCGAACCCTCTTAGAGGGCATTTTAAGTGAATATGGGATGAATGGTGGTTGATGGATGATGAGGGTCTTGTTACAAACTAGAGCCGACTGTTCCCCAGATTGGGTCATTAATTGATAGCCCAACGACCAATGGAATAACCCAACGGCTTAAGGTGACTTCCGAACCACGACTCGCTTATCCGTCTACACTTGAGCACTACACATCACTGGTACTTACCCTTGTACCTATCCTTCTCGGCGATCTGCTTGGAGATGTGCTGGACCTGCAGAAGCAGCTTGACTCGCTCGATGGGCGCCACCGTGGTCTTGGAGATGGCGGCGGACACTCCTCCAGCGATGAAATCCTTGAGGAAAGACATGGGGTCCGCCAGATCGGTCATCATCGCTCCTTCTTGTGCCGACATCTTTACAAGCCTAGTGAACGATCTACGTACTTCGCTCCCTCGGTGGAAAAGACTGAAGACCACGACGGGGCCAGGCACTCGGACTCGAGCTAAGAATAAAACCGACTCCCCCCTCACACGACGTCACCCACCGCGCCCTTGGCTAGTGCACCTACTCTACGGTCAAATGGTCAAACTTTCTCACCACAATCAGCTGTTTCTTCAGAAATTCAGGGTCTTCTAAAACTCAATAATTGAAAAAGGTTTATTTGATTGAATACGGTAGACCTTCCACAGACTACTTTAATAATATGCTTAACTTTAAATGTAACATATTTAATCCTTTAATCTCTAGTTTGAAATCATTACAACTATCTCAGAATTTAGGGATGTACGAGTATAATCGTTCTGGGATAATTGAACGATCTTACGAGAACTTCATGTTAGAGCTTGAAAATATTATTGCAGAAATCTTCCGTCGTTACTTATCAAGAAGAACACAACGTTTTGGGATCTGCATCTGATTCCGTCTTCAGTTAGAAAGTATCCTAAAAACATAACAAAAGTTTTAGAAAATGAGCAAGCTAGAGTAATCAGCGTAAGCTAACCAGTCAGTGTAAGATCGTGCCATTAGTTTGGAATTGATAAGAAACAGTCCTAAGCACCAAGGCATTTTCCCATTTACTTTTAATTTTCTTCGTTTTAGCAGGTAAAATAACGTATTTTTGCTCAAGACCATATCGGTTTTATTGGAGTTACAGATGGAATAACCTTATGTATTGGATTGTAATAGAAAATATTGTATTTAAATGAATAGAACTGCTTCTATTAAAATAAAGATTGAAAAAATAGTAAGCAAAGATGAACTCTACAACACTAGAGAACTCAGAGCCAAACTTTATAGAAGATCATCATTGTGGTATCAGCCGGTTGATAAAAAAAGGTAAAAGGTAAAGTTTGTCTTGTTTAACGAGGCCACTCAATCTCGACCTTTACCTAGCGTCACCGTATTTATAGTCACATTACAAATGTAAGTGGTGACTGCGGGGATCGAACCCGCGCCACCGGAGTGATGAGCTCCGGAGTTGCGTGCGATACCAATCCGCCACGGATCCGCTAACAGTGTTAATACGAAAAAAGAGGTCGTAAATCATGTTTGAGTGTGCTTTCAATTGAATGAGCGAGTTAAATGAGTGAAAGCTAAATTCTTAGCAAACAGTTATCTTAACATAGGTTTTATTATTTTTAATAAATGATACATACAGCGTGAGTTTTAAATGTCCCCACCTTAGCTTTTGAAGAAGGTAAAGTTTTTTAAACCTTTTGGGGATGGACCCACCCTCTTCCCGAAAACCGGGGGGAGGGCCCCCCAAAGTTTTGAAATAAATACCCCCTGTTTGTGGCACCTTAAAAGAAAGGAGATTTTAATACAATTTCAACGACACAAAGAACATTTTTTATCTTCACATGCAATTTTTTTAATGACAAATTTTCTTGAAAATCTTTTGAGGGAAGAATCAAACCCTATAACATAATCCCATAGGGTATTTTGAAGAAAATTTTATCATAACATTTTTGTATGTGAAATGTAACATTTTAAATCTGATTTCTTGTTTAATCTTTAAATTGGTTTTACAAAAAACGAGGCAAAATAAAACTTTGTTTTGCGTCGTTGAATGTATATTAAAATCCACTTTCTTTTAAGGTTCCACAAAGGGGGGGTTGTATTTAAATATTTTGGCGGGGCCACACACCCGGGTTTTGGGTGGGGGTGGGTGACTCAAAGTACGTCAAAATAAACTTCAAAATCCTATAAAGAACATCCTCCAAAGGGTTTTAAAAATTGAACCTTTTTCAAAAGTTAAGATGGGGGACATTTAAAACTCACCCTGTATATTTTTAGTAAATAATATGTTTGTATGTTTTATGTTAGGGTGGACATAGCCTCAGAGTCGAAACATGATACCGAAATTCTTCATCAATATATTTTACGAGTACGTCAGGGGTGTTTTGCGAGATATTTATTTCTACTTGACACCTTATCATGCCTTACATTTTTCAAACTCTTTAAAATATAACTAATACAGATATGTAGCCGGAGAGAATCACAAATTGCAACGACTCAAGCCAACACGAGACAACATAATCGTGTAAGAGTTAGTATGTTCCATAAAAGTAAAACCACCATCATAAGCATTTTTATCAGGTTGGCCTTTTCCAGTTTCGTGCTAGTAGACTGTAGTAGCATGGTTTCCCAAGCTGCTAACTGTATGCACTTCAATAATTATATCTTACGATCCAGGTGAAACTTTTATTTTTACTTACCTATGATTTCAAAAACAATTTCGTCTCTTTATCGATAAAATCAAAACGATTACAAAAATCGGGTTACGGTTGAGTGACAGTTTCGGAGAGTGAATGGCGACACAGCTGGCACGCTCGTGGCGCCCTCTGGCACCCTCCTCGCCGCTGCCAGTTATAGATTCCTTTCTGACGCAACGGACAAGCATCTGCCGAGCAACTAGGCCACATCGTGACCTAGAGGACTGCCCCACTCGTTTAACCTTCCGCAGACTAACTAAAAGAAATAACAAATAGTTTAGAAATGTAACAATGATGTTGAGAGTTTTTTTGGGGGTGGTTCTAGCGTGATTATACACCATTGACTTTGTATTAATAAAATATTGTCTGTATAGGTATAGGAGACCTGTATCTGGAGTAATGAACCAGGTAAGGTCAACGGCGGGCCTGTGGGAATCGAGCTTGGAGGAGTCTAGCAGAAAGAATCGAGTATAAAAGGGCATATCTTTCAATTGACCATTCCTCAAGGTCGTGGAGAAACATAATTTCATAGCAAAATTTTCATAGAATTTCAATAGCTGGTTCTAAGGTGCCCCTGACCTCTATGAGAATATTCGTAGGTATTGCTTCTGGGCTAATAAAAATCGGAATAGTCCTAAAGTCCATAGTTACTTATACAATCACCATTTCGTGTTGTCGTATTTTTATTTTATTTTTTTGAGGGTCGATTAAAACGTACTTTTGGAATTAAAATGTTGCATATATTTTTATAGGTGTCATACAAACACTAAGTGACACAGTTACAGTTTTAAGTAGCACTTTGATAAGTCAAACAAAGAACGACAATAGCTCGTAAAATTCGTGTTTGACTTACGTTTAGCACAAATAATTTGTTTTAGTTTGGTTTACAGCGCATGTATGTGGCAAAATGTGGACCGAAACAATGGTTGAATATTCCCAAACATTTTTACCATTGTCAAAATTGAGTTAAACCGAGAGTTGGCTGGAACATATGGCGCTTAGCCGGGGTCAAAGTGCCTTTAAAGTGCGTTTAAAAACTCTTGGGTGTGAGTCAAACTCGTGTTTTGAGCCAAAATTTCCCTCATACTTTTGTACCAATATTAACGAATTAAAACCACCGTAATGTCCTTAGATTTGTTATTAAATGTAATACAACAATAATTTTATTTTATAGTTTTTTTGTAACTTTACTTTAGTTACATTTCCTAGGTGCTGAAAATGAATAGTCCACATCTTAAAATTGTATCACGCTGGAAGGGAACAACATCAAAACAATTGTATGAAAACGTGTACGATTAACAGCAACACGATTGATATTTACATTGATATTCCACTAGAAGATTCAAGATGGTATTTATTCCCAGAAACATAATTATTTATCCCATTCCCACTCCCAGGCAAGCTGAGTAGGAATAGGTTGAAGATGTCCCAAATGGTCGAGCTGAGAGGTGGAGGAGTCCTAGGTAAAAACTTACCGTCTTACCAGGCGAGCATTTAAAATTAAGTTTAGTCAAAATATCTGTATTAAACCATGTTTAAGAATTAACATACACCGTCCTTATACCTATTACTGATTTACATTTTGTGGAGGAGGTCCAACCTTACTTGAGCGCGTAAATTGACTTTAAACACTTGTAGCTATGCATGGGAATCGCGGAGTTCTTGGATAAAGACGTAGTGAGGGATCTGTAATTCCCATTGACCCGACATAATGGCCTTTATGGAGACCTAGTCCCATTACTCCAGATACATTTCTTGTAAATGTAATGCCGACCTTCTAATAATACAAAGTAAATACACCTATAGCACAGCAATCTGTGCCTGCAGTTTTACTATTTTAATAATACAACGAAACGTACTGAGAAAAGTGTATTGTTAGGATGATTGAATATTATAATTTCGGAGAATACAAGTAATACAGTAGTTTCAAGAAAATAATGCATGAAATCCATTGATTGCTCGAAATATATAGTGCGTGGCTATCTATTATGTTATTTTGAAAGTGACACTAGTTAGGTTGGCTAAACATATCAACAGGTCGTACAATTTCTTTTTGCTGTCGACAATCTGTCAAAACATTCAGCTAACCTAACCATTAGCGAGTAAAATACCGCGTTGTGCGTCAACTGCAAACTTTTAAACAGTTTCGGGGTCGTTAATGGGATTTAGTTATAAATTCAATATCATTGTTTAGTGTCGTGATGCGTTTGCTACTCACGGTGGTAGCTTTCTAGTGATTTTCATAGGGTAGCTCTTAACAACCTGTTACTCTCTTTTGTGTTGTAAGCAAGCCACTCTTCAACCTACTTCTGGGATGATTACAATATTCTATTGGTAAGTTTATTAAATTAACTTAGTTACGGATATTTTAATTGTAGCCTACCGCAGAAGGGGAAAAACGTTAATGTTACTGTTAAAAAGTTGCTAAAGTGTTTCATTTGACGTTTTGCAATGGAGATTATTCAGTCAAGTCCTAGGCCTGTCTGTAATTCAGTCCTAGACTAACAAGCTGGGAGAGGCTTTGAGTTGAAGATTAGTCATATAACTTTATTAACAAAAATCAAGCAGCTGTAAACAAAACTGGGACCTTAAGAAGTATAAAATATATTCAATGCTCAAACTCCATTCGCTGGAAGGTTTTGCCCGTGAGTGTTGGCATAGTTTATTAAGTCAGACTTGGAAATACACGATGATGGAGTAAAATGGTTTCACGCAGCAGCCAGACCTTAAGTTTGTTGAGGAACACTTCTACGCTCATATCTCTTATGCTGCCAGGTAACTGGTTGAACGTTCTCAAAGCAAGTGCCGGAAGGGAGTCTCTAGTTTTACTTAGCCTACCAAAAGGTACATTCAATTTGACCGACCGCAGATTACATGTTTGTGCAGCTCGCAACTTGGTGTAAAGTCGGTTAACTTGTTCTTGATGTACGTGAGACAAAAAAATGTACTATAATTTTATATAGATTGTTGGGACTTAAGCGCCACAGTCTTGCAGAGTTCTAGATAGGCACTGGAAAGATTATTTGAATAATTCTTTTCAGTACTTAGCTAAAGGATATCAACACACCGGGCAGAGTGACCCCATATCTGTAGTCTATAACTTGTTTAGTAGCACCGAGCGAGCGTTCGCAGGAGTAAGACAACTCTGGAGAGCTTTACACACACACCAAGAGAAAAGCAAGTTTTAATCAATTATTGGGTCAAACTAAGAATTTTGATACCGAGGTCGGTTTCACAATGAGTCAGGCTATCCAGTGGCGTATCATTTGCACACATGTTTTCACTAATCTACAAGCTATACAAAAACGGAAGTGAATTTCTGAACAGCCCTACTTATAAATAAACCAATTATTTCAGTGACAATGTACATTGTATTGCAATTGTCAATAATGATATACTGATGTACTCTACAATAATTAGTTCATGGTGTATGAGTTGTGGATATGTGTTTCTTGTAATATGGCTTATTGCGCTCATCTCTCGACGTTTTGCTTGCTCCGCTTGTCTTTCTTGGTAATTTTGCTCATTGTGCCTCCCTTTCTAAATGCTCATCTTTTTAATTTTTCACTCACTACGCTAACCTTTCTTATTGCTTCATTTACTTTTTTTTTTATTCTTCACGCACTTTCCTCGCTTTTCTTAAAATTTTGCTCGCTCTTCCTTGTTGACTCCTCATCTCTCTTGACAACTGTTTGCCTGTTTGGTTATTGGTTCAAGTGCCAGACTATGATTCCTATAAAAGTATTTTCATTGTTTGCCACCTAACTTTTATAGGCTACAGGATTTTCTGTAATTCTTTTTAACTTATTAAGTTCTGAGTAATGGTGTAATTTGTATCAAAACTCTTAAAGTGGGGTTCTCAAATATTGTTTTTCATCACTTTTAAAAGTGTTTGAGGAACATCATAAAATAAGCAATGTGGTACAACAGAGCTTCAACATTTCAATTTTTCAGGACCTCTCATCTTCAGTCAATGCTATATAGTATACTTTTGCCTGCTTTTCTTGCATGCTTATTGCTTATAAACAATTCTTCTCAAAACAATTCCCTGTGGTGAGGGAAGATAGAATTTTGTGGTAAATCTGTGTTACTGTGGTAAGTGTGATTGTGTAGCCTACAAAGAGCCTGTGAGATTGCATGTAAGATCTCAAGTATGAATATAAACTTCGCAGTTAATATTCCTCTTTTTAAAGAAGTTTCTTAGCCGTAAAGCTGAGTCTTATTGTAAGTCTTTAGGACTGTGTCTTCATCTCACCAATATCCTTAGAGGTTCCTTTTGTAGCAATAACACCACTTTCAAGTTTTAAATGGCAGAGCCACCCCACTTATCATAACTCAAATCTGTTTCAAATTCCACTTTTTAGCTCTATACTAATTTTATTGTTTTGCTTTTTAATTGCAAATGCAGCTATGTTCAGCTTAAACAAAATTTAAATAATAAAGATAACAAACACCAAAGTCATTTATCAACTATTTTATTGACTTTTAAATGAAATCAACTCGTTATTCGCGAGTTATACATTGAGTTATCTAACGTACAGATGTGATAGGAGTGAACAGAACAAAGCAATAATGGTTAATGGAATGTGGAGTAGATATGGTTGGAATACAACATTGACAATGTGACTTGACAAATCACCTGGTATCTACTCTCTTGGGAGTAGCTGCTTATGTACAATGTGAGAAATTGACATATTACTTTGCCACTTTTGCATTTTCATACACAGTTTGCCCTGTAGACTGGGACTCGTGGCGTGGTCCTGTAATCCAGCTTCATGGAGGTCAGGTTTTGAGGATGATATAGATCGCTGCTCAGATAGTCTCAGTGATCATCTATTTACCGCATCAACTCCCCACCGTTTAGCATATCAGACCATCACTTATGGTTCAGAAGTCAGCCGTTGGTTTTGTATTTCCATTGGTCATTGAGCTGGCCTCCTATTAATGACCCATTCTAAGGAAGAGTCGCCTTAGTTTGTAACAAACTACATGTCATTAATACCACTCATCACTTCATCCTTCTACATATTTGCCTTAAAATACCCTCATGAGAGTGGTCGGCATCTCAAATAGTGATTTAGTGATTTATTACAGATTCTTACCACCTTAACACATTCACTGCGATAATCATGTTAAAACATGTGTAATAGTTTTGAGTACCAGAGCGCTTATGAAAGGATTGTTAAAAAAAACTCCATTTAATCCAGAACCGACCGAAAGTTGTTTCAGTTTAAAAACCTTCACTTTAAAAATTGGGCGGAAATTTAATTTTGTTGCTTATGGTAAAAGTCATTGTATTTTTAAATTTCATGTAAATCATAAAATTAAAAAATATTCCTTAAAAAATAAATTGATTCTAATTGAATCAGAACTACAGAGTAAATAGGCAAAAACTTAAAAAATGAATTGTAAAAAATAACTAATAGTATATAAAAAAGTGTTATCTATTTAAAAACAAATCCCCAAAAGTGCCCTTTAGGTGTAAATTATCCCTCTGTTAAAAAAAATTTGCTTGGATTCACGGTAACGCTTGAACAGTATATTCACAGTTAACTCCCGATAATATATTCCACTTATAAGAGTCATAGTTACTCCCGCCAATCTGAAGATCGTGACTGTACATCCGACATTGGAAATTGTTTCTCAGTCGTGATTAGATGAATGAGTAAAAATATGACTTTAAATTGCAAAACATTTTAAGGGAATAAAAAAAAGAATTAAAAAAAATCTGAAACACAAATTTTTTATTCAGTATACTGTAGTTTGATTTACCCGAAGGAGAAGTTGAGCTACTGAACAATTGTTTGTCGATGTAGGCCTGAAAAGTGTGACTAGAGATTGGTTTGGTCTGAGCCTGATATATTAGTACTATACAGGGTCAGGCAAAGTAATGCCTTTATAACTTTTTCACCAGTTTTTAAAAAGCGCCAACAACTTGGTACATTTTATTAGAGGAACCAAGTACTTTTTTAATGAATACCCCGACACTTTGGGAGTTTTCAAAATGGGGGATTGGGGGTAGCCCCCATGGAATCATCTGAGGAAGCCCACCCGGTGACACCTCATTTTGAAGGACTTGAAAATGTTGATGAATCCTGAAAACTAAAAAGTTCTATCTTAACCCAGAAATGGCGTCGTTTTAAGTTCCACAGTTTTGTATTATTTATGCGAAAAGTGTGAAAATACCTTTATAACAACCAGTTTGTCCAGCGCAACTGAACTCGGTACATTTTATTAGATACCAAAGTAAATTTTTATGCTTACTGACACTTTGCCCCAATTTTCAAAATTGGGGGATTATTACATGATTTTCAAAGGGGAAGCCCCATCGAGTGACATCTCATTTTGAAGTTCCTAGAAAATGTTGATGAATGTTGATAATTAGAAGTCTCTAGCAACCCAGAAAGAAATGGCGTTGATTTTAGGATTTTGCAGTGTTTAAGTCTACCCCCACCTCCTAATCACCCATGTTGAAAACTGGGGCAAAGTGTCAGTATGCATTCAAAGATACTTTTGATGCTTCAATATTATATACTAAGTTTGGTTACACTGAAAAATTGGCTAAGTTATGGTGACTTCCACTTTGCGTAGTAAAATGCTTGTAGTGGCTTTAAATGCCTTTCTGGGACCGATAAGGCATCTAGTTTTCGGCATTAATCACCATTTTCAGACCTTCAAAGGTGAAATCGAACCTTCCTATAGACCGCGGGGCTATCTAATCCCCGATTCCAGCTTTGAACAAAGAATCGAAGCGTACAGTATGCGGTTCACTTCATCCTCAAACTCTTCGATTGTTACGCTTTGGTGCAAACAAAATTCCACTTTTGCCGACCCTGTATACTCAGCAACACGTGGTCGGTAGTAGTCGTGAGCCACTGGTTAATTTCTACGAGGTGAGGCATGTCCACCTTCTGTCAACACTGTTCAGGTCATCTCTAGCGTTGTGCTGGTCATCATTGCGAACTGCATGGAGCTTCACACTTTTGCCAGACTCTGTATACTCGAGCAACACGTGGTCAGTAGTCGTGAGCCACTGGTCTGTTCTACATCACGAGGCACCGTCCACCTTCTGTCAACACTGTTCAGGTCATCTCTAGCGTTGTGCTGGTCATCATTGCGAAACTTCATGGAGCTTCACTTTTGCCAGACCCTGTATACTCCGAGCAACACGTGGTCAGTAGAGTCGTGAGCACTGGATGTTCTACATCACGAGGCTCCATGTCCACCTTCTGTCAACACTGTTCAAGGTCATCTCTAGCGTTGTGCTGGTCATCATTGTGAACTGCATGGAGCTTCACAGTTTGCCAGACCCTGTATACTCGAGCATCACGTGGTCAGGTAGAGTCGTGAGCCACTGGTCTGATTTCTACATCAAGAGGCATCATGTCCACCTTCTGTCAACACTGTTCAAGGTCATCTCTGGCGTTGTGCTGGTCATCATTGTGAACTGCATGGAGCTTCACACTTTGCCAGACCCTAGTATACTCGAGCAACACGTGGTCAGTAGAGTCGTGAGCCACTGGTCTGTTCTACATCACGAGGCACCATGTCCACCTTCTGTCAACACTGTTCAAGGTCATCTCTAGCGTTGTGCTGGTCATCATTGCGAACTGCATGGAGCTTCACACTTTTGCCAGACCCTGTATACTCGAGCAACACGTGGTCAGTAGAGTCGTGAGCCACTGGTCTGTTCTACATCACGAGGCACCATGTCCACCTTCTGTCAACACTGTTCAAGGTCATCTCTAGCGTTGTGCTGGTCATCATTGCGAACTGCATGGAGCTTCACACTTTTGCCAGACCCTGTATACTCGAGCAACACGTGGTCAGTAGAGTCGTGAGCCACTGGTCTGTTCTACATCACGAGGCATCATGTCCACCTTCTGTCAACACTGTTCAAGGTCATCTCTAGCGTTGTGCTGGTCATCATTGCGAACTGCATGGAGCTTCACACTTTTGCCAGACCCTGTATACTCGAGCAACACGTGGTCAGTAGAGTCGTGAGCCACTGGTCTGTTCTACATCACGAGGCATCATGTCCACCTTCTGTCAACACTGTTCAAGGTCATCTCTAGCGTTGTGCTTTGGTCATCGTTGCAAACGCGTGGGCTACACTTTGCCAGACCTTGTATGCTCGAGCAACACGTGAGTCAGTAGAGTCGTGAGACCACTTCTGTTCTACATCACGAGGGCAACATGTCCACCTTCTGTCAACATGTAGTCATCTCTAGCGTTGCGGTGCATCATTGCGAACTGCATGGGCTTCACACTTTTGCAGACCCTGTATACCGAGCAACACGTGGTCAGTAAGTCGTGAGCCACTGGTCTGTTCTACATCACGAGCTCCATGTCCACCTTCTGTGAAACACTGTTCAAGGTCATCTCTAGCGGTGTACTGGTCATCGTTGTGAACTGCATGGAGCTTCACACTTTTGCCAGACCCTGTATACTCGAGCATCACGTGGTCAGTAGAGTCGTGAGCCACTGGTCTGTTCTACATCACGAGGCACCACGTCCACCTTCTGTCAACACTGTTTGGTCATCTCTAGCGTTGTGCTGGTCATCATTGCGAACTGCATGGAGCTTCACACTTTTGCCAACCCTGTATGCTCGAGCAACACGTGGTCAGTAGAGTCGTGAGCCACTGGTTCTGTTCACATCACGAGGCTCCATGTCCACCTTCTGTCAACTGTTCAAGGTCATCTCTAGCGTTGTGCTGGTGTCATCATTGCGAACTGCATAGACTTCACACTTTTGCCAGACCCTGTATACTCGAGCAACACGTGGTCAGTAGAGTCGTTGAGCCACTGGTCTGTTCTACATCACGAGGCACCATGTCCACCTTCTGTCAACACTGTTCAAGGTCATCTCTAGCGTTGCTGGTCATCATTGCGAACTGCATGGGCCACTTTGCCAGACCCTGTATACTCGAGCAACACGTGGTCAGTAGAGTCGTGAGCCACTGGTCTGTTCACATCAGGGCTGCCGTCCACCTTCTGTCAACACTGTTCAAGGTCATCTCTAGCGTTGTGCTGGTCATCATCGGACTGCATGGAGCTTCACACTGCCAGACCCTGTATGCTCGAGCAACACGTGGGTCAGTGAGTCGTGAGCCACTGGTCTGTTCTACATCGGGCTCCGTCCACCTTCTGTCAACACTGTTCAAGGTCATCTCTAGCGTTGTGCTGGTCATCATTGCGAACTGCATGGAGCTTCACTTTGCCAGACCCTGTATACTCAGCAACACGTGGTCAATAGAGTCGTGAGCCACTGGTCTGTTCTGCATCACGGGCACCATGTCCACCTTCTGTCAACATGTTCAAGGTCATCTGGCGTTGTGCTGGTCATCATCGCGAACTGCATGGAGCTTCACACTTTTGCCAGACCCTGTATACTCGAGCAACACGTGGTCAGTAGGAGTCGTGAAACCACTGGTCTGTTCTACATCACGGGCTCCGTCCACGCTGTGGCACGTTTCAAGGTCATCTCTAGCGTTGTGCTGGTCATCATCGCGAACTGCATGGAGCTTCACACTGCCAGACCCTGTATACTCGAGCAACACGTGGTCAATGAGTCGTGAGCCACTGGTCTGTTCTGCATCACGGGCATGTCCACCTTCTGTCAACATGTTCAAGGTATCAGGTTTTCGACGGTCGTAAGACCACAAAAACATGTCAAGTTGCCAGCGCTTCACACTATACCCTTGTAGCCTTTATTGTTTCTACTTTTCGACCTTTCATAACTTCCGCAAACTATTACTATACCATTTAGGTGTACTGTGCTATAACTATAAAAAATTGTTCAAGTTCGCTGTGTCGATTTACAGCAAAGTGTTTACTTGTTCTTTAAAATAGCTTAACAAGGATGTGTGTGTTAAAATTTACTTAAATTTGAGACATTCGACGTCCCAAGGCATTTAAACTGCATCATAGTTCATGTCATGGTATTACCCAGCCGCATAAGTGAAGTCTTATCACGCGCCTAATGGTACGAGTGAGTTTACAAGGAACTTCAGTAACAAATGACAATACCCTAGAAGACTTAACATCATCGCGATAAGCGTCCGCCCAATGGTCACCGCAGAGAAAGGTCGTCCACCTAAGGAACACCAGTAACAACTGGCTATATTTGCAAAACGCTCTGATGCGCCTATTGTCAAACCGGCTTACCAGGGGCTTCGTAGAAAGTGTTTAGCGTTCTTACGTGAAGGTTAAATTCTGATATGTTAATTTTTGTGAACGTGGGAATATCTGTGTTTTAGCTTCTTAAATAAACAAATCTAAACCCCCAATTTTTAATATCAACCATTATTTGCATAAAATACTTAAAAATAACACACAGGCAAACCTATATGCTTGATGGTAGATTGTTTTTCCCATTAACATTAACGTCCCATTTTGCTCAAACGTCTGCAACAAAGCTCTCCCAAGCAGCTGAAAGGCGGACCCTTAAGGACTCCCATCAGCACCTTGCTTTTCCCTACCCTAACTGAGTTTGTCCCACCCTGGACCCTGGTGTGAAGTGTAGGATGCTGTAGCACTTAATATTATTTTGTTCAAACCTTTGCAACGACGTTCTCCCAAGCTAGTAGAACGCCCCTAGGAGAAAGAAGACGTCGTTATTGGTAAAGCAACAAATTGAAAAAAAAAAAATAGCGGCGTTTAGCGCCTAGCAGCTTGTAGCAGCATTTACACCTTCAGTTCAGCAGCCAGCTGTTCATTCCCACGAATAAACGTACCAACAAAAGTAGCGTGTAAGTTTTAGCCACGGAGTAGCAGGCTCTGTTATCAGTAGGGCCCGCGCACACTCGGTGACCGTGAGTGTGAGCGGTGAGCGGCGTGTTATCACTAGTACGTACACAGCCTACCATGTAGCCAGCTGACTGACTCATGTACTGTCCGCAGAGAAACCAAGCGCCAGACTGTCTACCGCTCGCCTGTCTGGGGAATTCCACAACCGCCCACGAACAAGAATGACTTCTTTCAGACGCTCGTCCATGTTGGCTCGTATAGGGATCAAAGGTGAGTGAAAAAATTTAAAATAAAAAAAAAAGAAAACTATGCTAAATTTTAAATTTTAAAGGTAAGTGTTTTTATGCTGTGTGGTGTGGGAGGGAAGGTTGGTGGTGGGTAATGAGTAGTTTGGGTTCTGGGTTGTTTGAGTTGTGTGTCGGTTCGCCAGTCACTACGGCAGTAGCCCGTGCGGTGACCTTGGCGACGAATTGACCACCGACCGTTGGCTGAGGCGGGTCCTGTGAACTGGTTCCAGCCTGTGCGTTGTTGACTCTGCCACTAGACCGATAGTAATTTATTCTTAAGAGAGTAAAGACTGTCACATATGATTGCATGCGTATTTAAGGTTGACTGGGGTGTGGTAAAGATGTTCAAGCAGCCCGAGAAAGTCATAAAGTTAAGTTTTAAACAATGATTAAGATAAAAAATTTAAGTAACATATTTTATGTTTAAAATTTGCTATAAAGCCAAAATGTCATTTATCGGAGATCTCGAGCCTCCCTTTTTTTAAAAGATGCGTTTCATCCAATTCTCCCTCAAACATTTTGACAAAAAAGGTGGAACCATGTCGTTTAACCAGGTGAAGTCAGTACAGTCAACCTACCTTTACCTAGCGTTACAGTAAAGTTAGATAACAAATTGCCAATGGTGACTACATCACAAGGATCGAACCCGTGCCACAGGAGGATATCTTAAGGGTTGATATACCAATCCGCCACGGGTCCCCAGTAACTACCGCCTTGATAAGATAAAGAAACGCGGGGAGGGTTTGAGGTCGTAAAGGTTTCCCTCTTGAAAAAATTTGCTTTTGAGTACGTAGTAATAAAACAGTTATGAGCCATAAAGACACGAGTTTTGTACCAAACAGTAATTGAATCGTGATCCAAGAAATTATTAACAAAAGCATTGTTGATCATTGAGAGTAAAACTTCATGTTTATAGCTGGTCTTTATGGTTGTGTGGACCCATTTTATGAACGATTTTAATATTTAAGCCTTGAAAATTGCGAAATGTCCTTAGTTCTTATTAACCTCTAAACCTTGTAAATTTTTTCGATACTTTGCTTTGATACACCGATTACACTTTGTTAAACTCACCCTGTATAAACACATATTTACTCTTTAAAGTTATAAAACTTTTAGAACGAAGAATTCGGAAATCATTTCTAAACTCAAAATTGCAAAATTCCTGGACCCCTCGCCTCACTGGGGGTATAACAGGCCACCCTTGTCCACCCCCTTAAAATCTCATTCCATGTTACGCCACTGACATAAAATAAACAAAGGCTCCTTAGTTCAAAATCGAACATCTAAGCTCAGTTCCAGTACCAACTATGACACTACTCATACCAGTACTAAATATCTGGTTAAACTAAAGTCATGTTTTTAATTCTCGTGTCAGGCTATTTTAAAATTAATGGACAGTACGTGCCATAGATGATAACCTGCTCACGAAGTTACGCAAGGCAAAGATAGGCACACTTCCAGGAAAACACAGGTAAACATGAGTTTAGTTCGTGTGGACGAATCAAGTTTCGCTTATAACTTCCCGTGGTTTGGAAGTCACGCTATTTCTCTAAAACTTCTCTTTGCGTCGTTGAACGTGTATTAAAATTCCCTTTCTTTTGAGGTACCACAAAGGGAGTTTGTATTTACAAATTTTTAAAGGGGATCCCCTTTCCGTTGATGACGCAAGTTTCAAACAAACTTCAGAATCCTATCAAAACATTACCCAAAGAGTTTTAAAAAAGTTTTATCTTTCAAAAGTTAGGTGGGGGGAATTAAAACTCACCCTGTATAAATTACTCACTTTTTATCAAACTTACATAACTGGTATTTGATACTTGAGATACCGACCATTACTGGGGTAATTTTAATGTGAATATTATCATGGGATGAATGATGAGCGTTTCGATAGACGATGAGTGTTTCAGTCTTGTACAAACTAGCAACTGTCTGCTCCCCCCAGATTGGGTCATTAATTAATAGCCCAACGACCAATTGAAATGGACCAACGGCTTAAGGTGACTTCCGAACCAGGATTGAAAGTTGTTATTATAGCGTCGGGAATTGAACTCGGGCCGTTGAACTCGGTATAAGTATTCTTTCCGTGCTGAGTGAGGCGTTTAGTTTACCCGCTGATGTTGAAGGATTCTTAATCTCTTTCGCCTTGACTTTAGTTGGATGCAGAAATAAAAAACTTACTATAATCTATTTCTTCCGGTTCATACCGCGTCAAAACGTTATACTCATTAGCTTGAGATATTTCGGTCTAGCTGTGGAGTGCCATCTTCAGTCACTGATTGGCTGAAACCGAGAGTCAAGTACTTACTCCTGTATTTCTCAGCAAACATTTTGAAAGAAGAAGCTCGGGGGGAAGATGGAGGGCTACACCACTTTTCCACAGAGAATTGAACTTCTACAAAGGTCCAATTTGAGGGAAATATGTATTCGTCAAATCCATCACCAAGCGCAGTTGTCATCGTGGTCTGCGGATGTTGAACTGGATGGTTGCCAACTCCGGATATATGGCAACCGAGCTCGGTAATGGATTTGGTGATTGAACTAGCCTTCTGTTTTGGCAAACAAGAAGTGGACGTCTGTATATAATTCTGTTGTTCTGTGCCTTGGTCTACACTTCTTGACCCAGGTTGTGCACAGATAAAGGACAGACTAATGTATGCGAGTTACTGGAACTAGATAAAAGTGAAGAATTTCCCTAAAGGAATGGAACTTGCACGTCATCAACTAAAGTCCGACACCTACTTCATGCTACTTTTCCATTTCTTCGTCCCTCTTGGAATCTTCTGACTTTTAAGCTGAACGAATTCCGTTACCACAATGTCGCAACCAAGTCTATGCGCTATGTTTTTCCCACAGCAACACATCATTCTCCAACCGAGTAATAAGTCACCTCCAACTGATCGATAAAGCAAAGTCGACAATCTAGCCCTAGAAAATTCGCACAAGGTTCACACTGCTACCATGTATGTAGTTGATATCAGACGCACGTCCTATAGGTCAGAACGTGCGGGCTATCGGGAATTCGGGAAATTTCTGCTAGATCAAGTTTGTATTTTCCTTGTGGAATATTTAAGTGTGTATGCAATTATTTCCTTTGATAGGATGTGGCTAGGCCCTTATAAAAAAACAACAAACAACCAGTCTTTAACTCTTATCGGCAAATGACAGTAGATGTTTGAGAGCAACCATAATCTTCCTTCAAGATAGGATGACAGGAGGTCGAAAGGTTCAGCTTATTGTATTTCAATGACGCGGTGTAAAACCGAAAGCCTAGATCTTAGTAAACAACACAGTAATACCAAAGTAGTAATGCAATGTCAGATCAGAATGGAATCGATACCTAAGAAAGTATCGAGAATCGTTTTGGAAACGGGAATCGATGTTAAAAAAGAATTAGATACGGTTTTAAAACAAGAATCGATACCAAACAAGAAACAAGAATCGTTTAGAATTATAATCGATTATTTGTTTAAGAATCGGAATTAAGAATTGCACTTAGATCAGAATTTTACGTTATCGGAATCAGAAACGAAAAAAATCGACCAGTACTACAAATACACAAACACATGTGGGCGCATAAAATAAGAACCGGAATCGAGAATAGATATCCTGGTATCGGTATTGGAATCGAGAATCGAAAAATTAGTAATCGACCCTAAATTAAGTGACACTTAACCAAAGTTTTAGCAACTAAGCTGATCCAATAGCGTGTAAAACAGTAAAGAGACACAGATTTTAAATTCGTGTACATTCCAAGTTATTTGCGATTTAGTTTACGAGCATTGAGTACCTAAAGTCAGTATCAAATATGCGTTCTCATCAGTTGGTTAGATTTTCTTATCAAACACGAAGAAATGGAATGATCAGCTTGATACGGAATTGTAATAATAAAACAGTTATGAGCCATAAAGACACGAGTTTTGTACCAAACAGTAATTGAATCGTGATCCAAGAAATTATTAACAAAAGCATTGTTGATCACAGAGTAAAACTTCATGTTTATAGCTGGTCTTTATGGTTGTGTGGACCCATTTATGAACGATTTTAATATTTTTAGCCTTGAAAATTGCGAAATGTCCTTAGTTCTTATTAACCTCTAAACCTTGTTGTAAATTTTCGATACTTTGCTTTGATACACCGATTACACTTTGAAACTCACCCTGTATAAACATTATTTACTCTTAAAGTTATAAAATTTTAGAACGAAGAATTCAAAATCATTTAAACTCAAAATTAAAATTCCTGGACCCTCGCTCACTAGTATAACAGGCCACACCCTTGTCCACCCCTTAAAATCTCATTCCATGGCCACTGACATAAAATAAACAAAGCTCCTTAGTTCAAAATCGAACATCTAAGCTCAGTTCCAGTACCAACTATGACACTACTCATACCAGTACTAAATATCTGGTTAAACTAAAGTCATGTTTTTAATTCTCGTGTCAGCTATTTTAAAATCAAAGGCTCCTTAGTTCAAAATCGAACATCTAAGCTCAGTTCCAGTACCAACTATGACACTACTCATACCAGTACTAAATATCTGTTAAACTAAAGTCATGTTTTACCCTCGTGTCAGATTATTTTAAAATTAATGGACAGTACGTTATGATGTCCTAGTTACGAAGTAAGCAGGAAAGATAGGCACACTTCCAGGAAAACACAGGTAAACATGAGTTTGAACTGTGTGGGATGAACTGTTTCTGCTTATAACTTCCCCGTGGTTTGAAGTCACGCTATTTAAACCCCTTTGCGTCGTTGAACGTGTATTAAAATACCCTTTCTTTGAGGCACCACCTGGAGTTTGTATTTACAAATTTTAGTGATCCCTTTCCCTCTGTTGGGGATGACGCAAAAGCTTCATCAAAAACAAACTTCAGAATCAAAACATTACCCAAAGTTTAGGTCAAAAGTTAGTAGGATTTAAAACTCACCCTGTATAAATTCTCACACTTTATCAAACTCACATAACTGGTATTCGATACTGGAGATACCGACCATTACCTGGGTTTTTAATGTGAATATTATCATGAATAATGATGAGTGTTTCGATAGACGATGAGGTTTACCTTGTAACAAACTAGCACTGTCTGTTTCCCCAGATTGCAATTAATTACGCCCGACGACCATTGAAATGGACCAACGGCTTAAGGTGACTTCCGAACCAGTTGAAAGTTACATTTAGCGTCGGGAATTAAACCCGGGCTGTTGAACTTGCAGTAAGGCTTTCGCGCGAAGTTTAGCGAATACTCAAGGATGCTGAAGGACTTTAATCTCATTCGCCTTGACTTTAGTTGGACGCAGACAAAAAAAACTACTATAATCTAGCCTTTCCGGTTCATACCGCGTCAAAACGTTATACTCGAGATATTTCGGTCCGGCTGTGGAGTGCCATCTTCAGTCACTGATTGGCTGAAACCGAGAGTCAAGTACTTACTTCTGTATTTTCAGCAAAAAATTTTGGAAAAGAAGAAGCTCAGGGATGGTGGAGTGGTTACACAACTTTTCCACAGAGAATATAATGTCTACAAAGGTCCAATGATGGAAATATGTGAAAGTAGCTCTGTCAAATCCATCACCAAGCGCAGTTGTCATCGTGGTCTGCGGATGTTGAACTGGATGGTTGCCAACTCCGCATATATGGCAACCGAGCTCGGTAATGGATTTGGTGATTGAACTAGCCTTCTGTTTATAAAGAAGAAGTGGACGTCTGTAGATAGTTTCTGTTGTCTGTGCCTTGGTCTACACTTGACTCCAGGTTTGCACAGATGAAGGACAGACTAATGTATGCGAGTTACTCGGAACTAGAGAAAGTGAAGAATCTCCCTATGAATGGAACTTGCACGTCATCAACTAAAAGTCCGACACTACTTCATGCTACTTTTCCATTTCTTCGTCCCTCTTGGAATCTTCTGACTTTTAAGCTGAACGGAATTCCGTTACCACAATTGAATATCGAATTTACTTTGGAAAATGAGATCTACATTCCGTCAGCATGGTAAGACCCAGACCCGGAACCGTGAAATGAGTACCGATCCTGACCCCCAGAACATTTTTATAGAATTTTTACAAGACGATATACATATGTATAAACTCAAACCCAAACTCAAGATCTTTATTGTCAATTAACAAATTATGCATGACAACGTCAAATATTACAAACATTTTTTTATAATTAAGGCACAAATAAATTATTTTATGTAAAAAAAATTATAATTATATTATAATTTACACTAATCAAATTTAAAATTAAAAGGTCAACACGATAAAACTCCTGTTTAATAAGAAACCATTTTAGTTGTATTTTAAACTTTAAGATTTTTAATTAGTTTTAAGTTGAATTTGTCGGTTTTGTTGTCCGATGTTCATGAAATTTGGTACAAAGGTTAATTTTGTAAAAATCTCGTTCAAGTTCGTTAGTCAGCAAAATCAGCTACCGAAATACCAGGCGGGGTTTAAAGTTGACGAAACTAAAGGTTTCCAGAATATATACATGGATAAAAAATGAGCATGCTTCCTGCAGAGTGTTCTCTACAGGATTGGCGGCAGCTAAGCGAAAAATAGTTGTAACTGTTCATCTTTGAAGTTGAAATAGGAACTTGCTAGAAGAAATACAATCTCTTCTTCGGACTACAGTAGACCGTAATGACTTGCGTTATCTCGTCTACTAAAATACCCCAACTCATTTGTGGAACACACTGTATATTATTTAGCCTAATTACAGCGTAGTCAACTTTCAAGGTTTGATTATGAAATCGTATGTGTGTTGGGATTATTATACTTTACCTGCTGTTTGTTTTCAGCTTACTCCTTATCTGTTTGGCGCGTTCCACTTTTAATTTTCATTTACTGAAACATATGAAAAGAAGAAACGTTTATAATGGTGATCTAATTTACTTATTTCATACACGAATTCTCGAGAGATCCGTTGACTTGAAGTTTAGTTGAGCACACTTTTTGAGAAGATTAATTCCTAAAAGCTTATCTGTTCGCGCTAAGTTACTTTGCAGTGACAACTCTGAATTTCAAAACTACATTTGTACATTAAATTCGGCTTTCATAGGCCGAGAATATCCTCAAAAGTTACTTGCAAATCTAAAACAACAAGTCTAAAAACGTATCCAAAAATTCCTAAAATGATTTTAAATGTTCTCTCTCTACCTAATGTTCAACAACATTAGGGTTCCCCTCGACGAGTGCAGACAAAACCCAGGGACCAATGATTTCAGCATACAAAAACACCTAATTGTTGATAACTACAGCATTGTTTTATCGGTGTAGTTTTATGATTTAATATAATTTTTATGATCAGGCGGGAGGACCAGACTGCAACATAAAAACTCTGGTATCAAATTAATTACAAGTATACAAATATCTTACTTTGTTTTTGTACTCACAAATGCCCGATTTAGAAAATCTACTGTACCTTTTTGACCGACCTCTTACCAAGGAGGGGGTTACAAATTCGACCTGAGATTTTCTTTCTGTTATTTTCGTGGTTTAAACCATTATCAGGCGCCGTAGTTATCGTATCGTGCGGTTAAAATCACTATTTGAGATGCCGACCACTCTCATGAGGGTATTTTAAGGCAAATATGTGGTGAAGGATGAGTGTGATGAGTGGTAGTAATGAGTTAGAGGTGTAGTCTTGTTACAAAGGCCGACTCTTTCTTAGAATGGGTCATTAATTGATAGCCCAATGACCAATGGAAATACAAGGACCAACGGCTTATTCCGAACCACGCAGGTGATGGTCTGATATGTCTAAACGATGGTGGGAGTTGATGCAGGTATCATCAGATGATCACTGAGACTATCTGAGCCGCTTTAGACCTATATCATCCCAAAACCTGACCTCCATGAAGCTGGATTACAGGTCCACGCCACGAGTCCCAGTCAAAAATGCTTGACTATACCAAAACCTTCGTGCAGGAATGTTTTAACGAATTGGTATCACAGAGTAAGAAGTATTTATTCGAATTGGCTCAGATTACACGTCTGATCAGTTTAATTTCGAATGACAACTTTGAATGAAACAGTGGTCGTCCTTCAGACAGTAAATTGTGTTTGAAGACTTGCTACGATTGCGTCAGTCCGGCTCGGCGGACTACTGCCAGTGGACAAAATCCGCCCGGGTTCGATTCCCGGATGCAGTGATATGATGGCCACTCCCCGTGGTTCAGAAGTCACGTTAAGCCGCTGGTCCGTTCCATTGGCTATTAATTAATGACCCAATCTGGGGAACCGTCGGCCCCAGTTTGCGACAAGAATACATATCATCAACATCAAAACACTCACCACCAATCCACACCAACCTTGAAATACCCTCAAAGAGGGGAAGGTAGAGTTTAACGAGGTGAAGTTAGGACTACAAAATCCTCCCTACCACTCAACGTCGTCTATACCTATACCTTTACATAGCGTCAACGTACAGTCACATTACAAATTGTAAGTTTCGACTGCGGGGATCGAACCCGCGCCACCGGAGGGATGAGCTCCGGAGTCGTGCGTGATACCATTCCGCTAAACCAAAGTGATCGGTGTCTCAAAGTAAAGTAGTGTTTGATATTGACTCATTTTCGGAATCAGAATGTTATTTGAACACATTATTTGTTGTTCAGTTACGTTAGTATTAATTGGTGTTCCGTACCTAGAATAGCCATCTTCGAAACGTGTTAATCTCAATTGCATAATTGTTTTCATTTTTAACACTACTTTGTTCATTGATTATTGTATGTATTGGTTGTTCGACCTTGGAAGAATAAAATAAAAGACATTACATATGCATGGTAAACGTCAGGTTGGCCAATTTTGACAATCACGCTACATCTAGACCCCATTCAAACTTACTGGTAGCAAAAACACTGGCAACTTTAATTCTCCCCAATTTTTCTGTGAAAAAGATCATGACAAGATCGAACTATTTCTATAAGTCAAAGAAGCTAATCGCTCAACAACAAGTCTTTGACATGATAATTTTCCTTACGGAGAAACGTACTTTTTGAACTACACTTAAACCTGCGGTCTGCCATTAATTTTGGGCCCCGAGGAAGATGATTTAAATGAGTTGCTCCAGAATGAACAGTGTCTTTTTAATAGAACTATATGAAAAGTGGAAGGATATTATTCAAACACAAAAGGTATAAGATCTATCTAGAATGCTTGACATTTTATCCTACAATATTGTACCATTCAATTTCACACCATAGACGTTTTAACATGTAAAGTATTTTATCCGGGAAAGAAATTGAAGTCATTTCACAAGCACGTTATTTTGAAAACTACTTCGGCTGGTTTCTGCTTGGAAACAAATGTGCGTAGTCTGAAAGCGTGTATAATTCAACCGAAATTTCTCTTGACAGCTGAATTTGCATACGGTGGCAAAGGCTTATTCACAAGCTTTCCACATCCAGCTTGTAGGAAGGTATCTTGTGTTTGTATGCAAAGTGGTGGGTATATGAAGGCATTCCAAAGACAGTTATTCAGATTTTTTAAAATTTAATAAAAATACTACGATAGTATAAAAAAGCAGACACCTCATATAACAACCTTCTAGTCACAACTACTCTATGTCCAAAACTGTCAAATATTTTCATTATTAAATTTAATATAAAACTGTAATAGAATCGCATTTAATATATGGAATCACTCTATGGGGTTCTACGTCCCAAACAAAACTTTTACGCATATTTCGTTTACAAATGGAGCTCGCTAATTACATACAGACAAGTGCATTGTAGAAACTAATTCAAGTCTTTGGGATTTTAAGCACTGACATCACTATATATTTAGAAATTTTGATGAAGCACAAATTTAAATAAGAAACAGTTCTTACTGGTGTAGACAGGATTTCAAAACGGATCCTATCTTTAGGTGAAAAGCTAGCCTAAAAGTAATCAGCGCATGCTGACCAGTCACCCACCACCAAATGACATTAGTTTTTTTGTGTTGTATTTTTTTGTTTAAACTTATTTGATTTGATAAGAACTAGCTTAGACAACAATGCAACATGCACAACAACTTTGAACAATTCTAAAGACCAATAGTAAAAATCATGCACGTCCACAGCCAGTGGCAGCTGCCTTCTGCCCAGCCGCCAGACAGCATTGGCTGGCTTGGAACAGCGGACGACCAATCACACCCGTGAATCAGACTGGCCAACTGTAACAGAGAACACAAAAATATCAATATAAGCACAGCCAATGAAGTAGAAATGCTTTGGAATTTTGATGAATGAATCAGGTTTTCGTAACAAAAGAGTTAAATGACTAACAAGTCTTTAGACAGATTCCTACACGGTGAATCATAGACCTACCTATTTATGCAAAGCCAATGAAGAGGAAATTCTTTATAGTTTTGATAATGAATCAGGTTTTCCAACAAAGAAGTTAAAATCACTAACAAGACTTAAGAAATTTCCTGTCGAAAGTTAGGACGAAAATTACGATTATCCTTACGCTTGAGTTAATTTTTGATAAGAGATAGCCAAATAGGCCCATTTCAACCGAAGCTTGACTGATTGGACAGTCTGCTAGTTTTGTGTACGAGGCCTCAGTTAATTTTTTTTTCTTTTAAGTGCGATTCCCGATGTTATGCTAGCCTCATCATAGTTCATGGCGTAGAAGAAGAAGAAAATTTATTTGTATACAATCTTTAAGATCATATAAAATGTACAAGAGTATATAATTAAAAAAAAAAAACCAAACTAATAAAAAAAAATAAATAAATTAATTAAATAAATAAAATTAAAAGTAAATAAACCAAAAATAAATAATAAAAGGTGCATCCGATCAAAACTTTTTGTTCTTATCTTCTCTATGCGTTTAATAAAATTCTTTTCAAATTAAAAAAATATATGGACATAATTTTTGGATTAACAATGCTGAGAAATTTTGAATATTTCCCAAGGCATCATTTTACTTGACTCGGGGCGTCCTGTAATTCAGCTCATGAGCCATCTTTTGAGTATGATACAGGTTCAAAGCGGCTCAGATAGTCTCAGTGACCATCTGATGATACCTCGCATCAACCCCACCATCAGTTTTAGGACATATCAAACCATCACTGCGTGTTCAGAGTCACGTTGCCGTTGGCCCTTTTTGTATTTCCATTGGTCATTAATTACCACCATTCTAAGGAAGAGTCGGCCTAGTTTTAACAAGACTACACCTCATAACTCATTACTACCACTTACACACTCATACCATACCACATATTTGCTCTTTAAAATACCCTCATGAGAATGTCGGCAACTCAAATAGTGATATAGTGAGGCCTTTCCTTCGCTTTGGTTTTACATTTAGCGTTTGTCTCTACAATGTATCCTTTTTGTCGTCCTGTTGGGCCTAAATTGTTTGCGATATATGAGATCTGGTATTAGACACTTTAAACAAGTAAATACAATTATGTATACGAAGATGTCACGTGATGTAATGGCAGGTACCTAAGAGTGGCACCGCCAACAATAGACTTGTGAATCGGTCTAATTTGGCAGTGATAATTATGTTTGGGTACAATCTTTAGACACTTGTCGCGTCCTATATACTCATGTGGCCCCGTCCTCGTTCCTTCATCCTGCTTGGCCAGGTAGGCAAGTTTTGCAATGTTATTTACATATAAGTAGCCTAATAGAAGATTATATTGAAATTAACTCAGATTCCTTTTAAAATTAAGTAGGATTAAAATACGTGAATTTGAGTGATTTTAGTCAGAACATAGGTTTTTAATAGTAGTAAAAAAAACAATTGCCCAGTAACGTACTTTAAACCTCAACCTATAAAGCTATGGCTTCCTGTGTATCGGTGACCGCTAACAAAGACAGTTGTATAGTAGGAAGATAGCGCATAGATGCCACATGATTGAGGCAAGAAACCCAAAATAGTTAGGCAGCCCACGCACAGAATGAGCTGCTGTATCTCGCCGTGTTTCTCCTCACTCAACTCCACATGCTCGAGTTTGTCCCATGTCGATAACTTAAATGTAACCAAATCGTTAGATTTCTGAGCACAACCAAACTTGCGCGTGCGTCAGTCGATTTGCTTGAGACTATTAAAAGGATCCCCACGCATTCTGTGCGTGGACTGCCTCAACTATGTTGAGTTTTCTGCTTCAGCCATGTGCCATCTATGCGCTATCTACCTACCACGGCGGTAATACTATATACTTTTGTGTTCAATGCAATCATATGGAAGCCACCTTTCTCTAGAAAAACACACATCCATATGATTACATTGAAAGGATCCCCACGCATTCTGTGCGTGGACTGCCTCAGCTATGTTGAGTTTTCTGCTTCAGCCATGTGCCATCTATGCTCTATCTACCTACCACGGCGGTAATACTATGATATACTTTTGTGTCAATGCAATCATATGGAAGCCACCTTTCTCTAGGAAAACACACCCATATGATTACATTGAAAACAAAAGTTGTCATGTTACGGCTGTAACGTAAAATGTATCGCTATAATAGGAAACCATAGCTTAATTATATTTCGGTCTAATGAACGTGCAAAAAATTCGTCTCTGATTTTGAAAACCAAACAATGAATGGCAATCAAAATTAGAAATAGTCCCTTTAAAATAATCATGGTTTGTAGACAATTAGTCATGCATGACTTATCATCATGGGCACGTAATAGCCTATTACATGTGCTCTTATCTAAACGATTACCAATGCCCGCCCACTTCCTTAAACCGTATAAATTCGGTTACGTTCACAGTGGTACAAACATGAATCACACAAAAATTAATATAAAAGACCATCCAATACAATAATTACTGATTTTCAAAAGTCATCGCCGAAATGCATCTCACTAGTCCATGAAAATAAGTGTGTAAATCTAGTAATCTTTAAATTTACTAGACACTTTTTGTACATAATTTGTTTGATACAATTCAAACTTTATGATACATACAGAAAATCATCACATGACAGAAGAGTTTTGTTGGATTGGAAATCCCCGCAAAAGGACTAAAAGACGTTTGTTCAAAGTTGAGCGTAGTTTTTAGCCCTCCCAAAATTTTTTAAACGCTCGTAGACTACAGTCATTGATCAGAATTCATCGCTATATTTTGATGGCCGTACTGCCCACCCTTGAGGTAGATTTTATTCTTCAAAAACGAGCAGTCAGAATAATCGCCAAATCGCGTAGGAGAGAATCGTGTAGAGAGGCATTCAAAAACCTAAAACTGTTGACTCTACCTTGCATCTACATTTTGGAGACTTGTCTCTTTTTCAAATAAAAAGTAATACCATAAGAGTACAGACGTACACTCTATGAAACTAGAGGCAGGCACAACTACCGAACTGGGAGACACAGAACGGTAGTTCATGAACGTTTATTTCGTTAACAGCCTACCAAATTCGTTCAAAAGTACCCTTGAGCCTAAGGCATTCAAAGCTCGACTTAAAACAATTCTGATTTCTCGAGCATTTTATGATACAGACGAGTTTATGGCATTCAACTGGGCGACCCTATGATTGGCTGACTGAATAGGGACTAGAGTGGTTACATTCGAATGTACGGGAGAGAGTGCAAAAAACTGTATGTTTGAATCAATGGGATTTAGATGCAGTAAGAATGCAAGGAACACATTAGGTACTCAAACGTTTGACGATTGCGATACATTTATTGTAAATGTCGATATGCAATAAAATATTTATTTATTATTTAGATGTAGTAATTTTAGGCACACTGCAAAGGGCCGAATCATTAGATCGGAAAATAATAAAAAAAAAAACTATTACCGTCGATAAGTCACACTGTAATCTACTGTGGTACAGTTTGCAATGTATTGGCCAGGAAAGCAGTGGGCGGACCAAACCTTAACCTGAAAACCATCATCTGGCGGACTCCACCCAGACAAACACGTGCTCATTGACACACACACTACAGTAGGTAAGGTAACTAATAATGTCACCTGTCTGGAAGGAGGAGTGTTGCGTCATCATTCTGTGTGTTGGATGCTGTGGAGTTGGAAGTGACCGAAGGATAAGACAAAATCTTTTAAAGCGAGAAAGAGTAAAAAGAAACCTCCGCGTCAACTTTGTACACGCGCCTTTGATTGTCTTTACAAGCGTTTGCAGCCCAAGAAGATCCTGCTCTCTCGTGAGGATCTTTTGTTTGGATCAAAATTTTAGACAATGCCACCAAAGATTATTTTACGAAAGAACACATCGATGTTCGCTTGTCAGATTATGAGGAGGCACATTTTATATTCTTTTTTAAACGGGCTTTTAGATATGTATGTACCTATTTTCATGTTTTTCCTTTTATGGGTTCTTGAACTAACGATAAAGTTCAGGAAATCTGCTTCGAATCCCTCCTAAAGAATATATTGACCTTCGAGTTAAAACTTTAAAACTCGAACTAACACTATCTGTAACTACGGGTTTTCTTTTGGCGCAACCTTTGCATCTCACTTTTTGTCCGTTCTTGCTAGTTTTTATATAGGTTTATGATCTCACTATAATTTACGAACATAAAACTATGGACTCGTAAAGGTGAGCTCTTTCATTGTGTTAATTTTATTTGTTGAGACATAATGGAAATGTGGGAAGAAATGTAGCTCTGTATAGTGGAAAGAAGAGTGCGAGTATGAATCTTTTGGCCATGTTAATAGTGAATACACTATAATTGGAATAATTAGTAGTTTGAGCACATCACGTTATTTATTGCTGTAATAGATAATGATCCTCGACAATATTTTTTCTGCATCTATCATTACTGCAGTTTCTCTTACAACATGAAGGACAATCAAAAAGTATCGATTTCGTACAAACATTTTGTAAACATTTTTTAACATCATATTATTGTGTTGTACATTCGATTATAGTTTATTCCCGGGCGCAGTGAAAACTCTTAACGACGGCTACTCACCGTGGTTCAGAAGTCACATTAAGCCGTTGGTCCATTCAATTGGTCGTTAATTCAATTACGATCCAAACTGGGGAATAGTCGGCCCTAATTTGTAACAAGACTACACCTCATCATCCATAAAAAGTAAAAACACTCACCGTCATTCCTTATTCACCTTAAAATACACTCTAACTTAACAGTGGTCGGTGTCTCAAAGCAAAGTATCAAAGTACAGATTGGAGTACAAGAAGACCTACTCAATAGCCTAGTTTCACCTGAAGGTGTTATTAACAAAAGCAAAACTGTCTGAATGATTTATTTTCCTGTCGTTCCAAGAAGAGTTTTTATCTAGCTTCTG
This sequence comes from Matsumurasca onukii, assembly GCA_018831715.1. Taxonomy (NCBI): domain Eukaryota; kingdom Metazoa; phylum Arthropoda; class Insecta; order Hemiptera; family Cicadellidae; genus Matsumurasca; species Matsumurasca onukii. The sequence continues at coordinate 6,362,888 of CM032063.1, read as the reverse complement.
TGAGACAATTAGCAGCTGTTGAGCACGAGGTGTGGCTTTGTCTAATGTCGGGCAAATTTATGGTTCCATAACAATGCTTACTCGGCCTTGTCGCGGGTAGACCTACATTCCGGTGTGCTAGCCTGTACTTACTAGTACAGTACAGTTCGTCAGGTTTAGCATGGCCGGTGAGATGGGCTATAGCGGCCAGCAGGAAATCTCAAGGCCACCGGCCATGCTAAACCTAACGCACTGTAGTGTGTCGAAACCCGTCGTCTGGACTTCCCGCGCTCAGACGTGTGATTGAGAGTTGGCGAAATTTGGGGGTGTGAATTTTAATTGAGAGAAGAGTGGCATTTTGGTGTTTTGCATAACAAGTATAGAGTTTACAGGGCGTCCTATAAGAATAATGGTACAGTTTGTTTTGTTCAAATTGGGTGAAGATTACACAGTTTTTTCCTACCACTCAACCTTGACTTTTACCCAGCGTTACCGTATAGACATTTATTACAAATTGTTTGTGGTGACTTTGGCGGTCGAACCCAAGCTAGCGGAGTGATGAGCTCCGGAGTCGCGCACGATTCCAACACGCCACGGGTCCGCTGACTCAATGAGTAAAGTGGAAAAACTTCGGGAAATGGGCTTAAATACAGACATACGAGTATTTAAATACAAACACATCGGTACCAAAACATGAAAGTCCTTTGGAAAACTGCTGAGTTATAACCGTGAAAAACAGGACCAAAAACAGGGGTTGACTAGGTTTTTGTATAACGTTTCCTTTTGGAAGTCAGTTGTTTTTCAATAAATTGTAACTTGTTTTGTATGAATGTGTTTGTAGTTAAATTTACGGAAAGAAAACGTTTCAAAAAACCTTCATTAAAACTTGTCGTGTCCATTAAAATGGTTACAAAGAAAATGCCAGTATTTGGAAAACGGAATTAAATTACTGTGGTACTTTTTCTATGATAGGAAAAGTCTTGACTAAAGACGAAACCAAACTAACTTTCAAAGAAAAAAGAATAAAAAGCGATTCAGCGATACCAAAGATAAAAGTGTGTAAAAACAAAATCGTAGACAGCTGGTTGAACAAAAAACAATTATTTATCCTAATTTTCTCTTTATTTTGATCCTTAAAATCATTTCCTGAAGTTTGACTTCAGAGCCATTATTAGTTTTCGAATAAAATGAACGGTCTGATGTCATTGGAAACCAAGTCTTATCGCGTTGTAAGCGCCTGAATTGACGAATGGTCGTTAAACTAGTTGGCGAAAACTATACGATACGTCTTATCAACTGTGAGTCATGTGATAAGACTTTATAGATCCTCGAGTTTCAGAACTTCTTGCTCACAAAACCAATGAAAAGCTTCTCCAATAATCCTTCACTGAAAATATTGTAAGGAAAACTAAAAATTTGACCTAATTTTGGATCGTATTCTAACGGGTTCAGCATGAATTTATAAAATAAAGTAAATTAGTTGCGTACGTTTTGAGAAAACATTAATTTGACGAACTTTGGTATATACACACTTATCTTACCGTATCAAGCATGTGTACTACAAATCAACAAAATTGATTCAGGCAGACCAAAATGCCGGTGAAAACAAGTTTTCCCCGCCATCATGGTCTGGCTATTTGGGTTTTATTGATTTTCGGTAGACATGTTAGTTACGGTACCGTGAATGATTATACTAAGTTTCATCGAGATCGGATCATAAATAGGTTTTATAGCCTAAACCCATTTTGGGGGAGGGGAACGCCCTACTTAACCTAAACATGTACAACAATAAACGTGTTTACCAAATTCGCGAGGAATCACGGTTGCACTTGTGGCTAAGCGTCGGCTATGACTGGGACTCGTGGCGTGGTCCTGTAATCCAGCTTCATGGAGGTCAGGTTTTGAGGATGATATAGGTCTAAAGCGGCTCAGATAGTCTCAGTGATCATCTGATGATACCCGCATCAACTCCCACCATCGTTTAGACATATCAGACCATCACCTGCGTGGTTCGGAAGTCACGTTAAGCCGTTGGTCCTTGTATTTCCATTGGTCATTGGGCTATTAATTAATGACCCATTCTAAGGAAGAGTCGACCTTAGTTTGTAACAAGACTACACCTCATAACTCATTACTGCTCATCACTCATCACACCACCCATTTGCCTTAAAATACCCTCATGAGAGTGGTCGGCATCTCAAATAGTGATTTAGACATTGCGAAGGCGGGCTGGGTTAGTGAGTGCACGCGAATAAATGCATTGTCAACTGCTGAGAATTGACCCATTCACCAGTCAGTCAGTACTGAGAGTGTACAGCAGCCTCAGTAGGTCGACAGAAGGTCAACCGTCAAGACGGTGAAATCTGCAGTCTAGAACTTTCATCTGTAGAACTTTGCGTCAGACCACAGACAATAGACACTCTCAGTGGTCATGTGTAACACATAACCAAGTATTCGTATCCAACTAATTCAGCACGACCTTGGTCCAGAAGTTATTCTGACGATTTCTTGACTGTCGGAGAAAAAAGTACTTCCACAATGTCATGTGCGTTAAAAGATTGTACGTTCAAGATTTGTAGATAGATTTTTTTAGATTTCCCTAGTTGTTAAAGAGTAACTTCCTGAGGGCGTTCAACCACTAATTTTGAAATTGTCACTACAAATAAATAAAAATTTTGGATTCACCCACATCTATATCACATTCAAACGTACATAAGTTACACTCATACAGTAAATTGAACTCTCATTCACTCAAATTTCACCCATTTGGCCCCGTCAGTCTGTATGTTCACACGGTCTCCCAATCATGTGTCATAAACTCGTCTGAACTATAAAATACTTCTGCGATCAAAAATTGCTTAAGACGAACTTCTTCTTCTTCCGAACGCCTTCGGAATTGTGGCAAACTTAATCGAATTTGGAAGTCTGTTAACGAAATGATTTCTTGTTTGTGAAGGCAAACGTATATGCGCCTTTCTGTGTCGTCCAGTTCGGTAGTTCTCCCTGCCTCTAGGTTCGTGAGAGTGTACATCTATACCTCTTACGAAATTGTATTTTCCTATAAAAAACTGCTTTAGTTTATTATGCTCAGTATTTTATCTTAATAGGGTTAAAAGACAATTCAGGAACTGAACTAATTTCAATTGATCAAAATAAATAAATTTACTTCTACATTCTAAAAAGCGAACTCAGTGCAAGCACCTCGCATTCCATCTATCCTAAAGCTTGCCCTAACCTGGAGTAAAAAGACAGTAAAGTTTGTCTTTTAACGAGGCGAAGTTAGGACTTTAAAGTCCTCTCTACCACTCAACCTCGACCTTTACCTAGCGTTACCGTATAGTCACATTACAAATGTCAGTGGAGACTGCGGGGATCGAACCCGCACCAGCGGAGTGATGAGCTCCGGAGTCGCGCACGATTCCAACCCGCCATGGGTCCGTTAAGCTGGAGTAAGCTGGGCAGCTGAGCAGACTCGTTATTCAGTAATACCAAATATTATGTTATAATAGGTAGATGATGCATAGATACTGAATGGCTGAGGCAGGAAAGTCAACATAGTTGTGGCAGCCCAAGCACAGATAGCACTGCGAGGGAATTATTTTATCGTCTCCAGTACCAGCTTCTGACCCAAGCGAAGTTAGTTATTCTTGAAAATCGCAAAATTTGGTCACATTTAAGCCATCGACATCAGACAAACTCGAGCATGTGGCATCGAAGGGGGAGTCAGACGGCGACGCTCGCAGCGCTATCTGTGCTCGGGCTGCCGCAACTATGTTGACTTTCTTGCCTCAGCCATTCGGAATCTATGCGCAATCTACCTATTATAACATGATCTTTAGTAATACTTACTTGTAGTAAATGCTCCATCGAAGGCCGACATTGTCGCTTATATTGCAACAACAGTATAGCGAATTGTACTATTTTGAACGCATGGCTTTTAGTTCATCAAAACATGCTAAAACTCCCTCCAACAAACTAGTAATTTAGTTGGAATGATATTTTAAACACAATTTGGAGATTCCGCTAAAGCCGATGATGTAAAATTGCGATAGCGGTGACAATGTAACAGTGAGGTACGTAAGTGTTCCTTATACAGCACTGTGGCCCAACCTGTTCGTTACCTCAATCTCCTGTTTGGACAAAGTGACTTTTCCACTTGTCCTTATTTCATTAGTTTCAATAGTGTAGTGAACAGATTCATTTTGACATAACCTACAGTAAGTAATATTGTTAAACACAAAAAAACCAACACGTGTTAACTCCTATTATCAATAGTTTGATAACGTTGTTTTCAACTTTTTGGAAAGTTTTCTTACGACTTTTGGCAATGTTAATTCAATAGAGGGATTCCTAATTAATTGTATAGAAAGATAAAATCATTTGAAATCAGGGCAATATTGAACTAAGTCTCTGCAGTCATATTGTTTAGAAAAATTTATAGCAAAAGTATTGTGCTTTCTATGACGAGGAAAAGAAATCATTGCTAATTTAAATGTTACACTCATTAAAAATAATGAAATTTGTTTAGAAAAAACACATCATTTTATACACTGTAAGTATATAATTATAATACTATTTGACGAAAAAGCCTAATAAAACGTTTTTATTTACTAGACAAAAAATTACTAGTTTTCGAAAAACAAACATATTTAACACCATCTAAACATCAAAGAATTTACCCTAGAAATTAAATGTGTAAACAATAGGAACGTTTCAATAAACATTAACTATTGTGTAGAGAATAAATTGGTTACAAAATTGATGGATATAGGAAAACTTCAAACTGTCTAATAATTAAATGTTTTTTTCTGATCCCTTCCAAATGCATTTGTGGCATTCATCATCAGAATTGCTGAAAATCTCTAATGGTGAATGCCACAAAAAAAAAAAAATTAATTATTGGACAGTTTAAAGTTTTCGTATTTATAAGTAATTTAATGAAAACCAGCTCTTCAAGATACATTGATGGATATGTTAAAAATTTTGCAAAGAGTTAATTTATTTGCAATTTTCAGATATTTAAGCCCAGATCAATAAATATAAATTTATTATAATTATATGGAAAATAAACAAAATATATTTCAGGGTATTTCGTACTTTTTAAAATAATTATATTACAAGTATCCCTGAGTGAAAAAAAAACATTCTAGTAATTTAAGTTAAAGCAGGAAATCTACGGAAGAAAAACGAGGATACCGTATACACTCTTGGCGCCCAGTTTTCCCGTTTGTAGTAGATATGTACTTTTCCTAGTTGAGTATGTAAATATAAAACCATAACCGGATTAAATACGCTCCACTCGTTGCCCCATTCCATTCATAAGACACCTGTACTTCAAGTTTCCTTGTTGTTGGGAAAATTATGTGATAAGTAATTGTTCTGAGTATTAAAATATTGTAATTAATTCTTACAAGAAGACCAAGCACGTGGTAGGAGTATCTCACGTACTGGTTGCTGGAGACTGGATAGTACTCTACATCATAGTATATAGTACAGAAGAAGAGTTCTGCTATGTACTCTGTGGTGTAATCTGTGGAAGGTGCTAACAAGTAACACATTCCGACTGATCAGCTGACACTGACAGTTCTATCATCGCCGCACGCTCAGCATTCTTACCTTCGCACGATAATGTAATGTCAACCATTTCCTGTCGTGTTGTAGGGCGTTTTCCTGCTTTGATCTTGATGTTGTCAGACTCTGTCACGGGGAGGGGACATTGGGTTTCAATCCAATGGTTCTTAAAAGTTTTAATTTTTTTAATTTATAAGTTGAATTAAAATGGTGCTGTGTGCGCACATCAATAGGTGACTAAATTAAATCCATGGTGGAATTAAATCATAAAGAATTATAGTGGTTTGAAAATTACTTGCTTTCCAACGACATCTCATCCCCAAAACGTAAGGCATTTAGCCTCCTTTATTGTCAAAACTCCACATTAATAGGTGATCTATTGATTTTGCCAAGTTCAAAACACTTTTTCGATATGTATAATCATCCAATTTTATCTAGAAGTACAATTTTAGTGTTTGAATCTGACCGAGGAAGTGAGCAGGATTATCCCCTAGTCAGTAAACACGACCTTGCTCCGCACTGGGCCATTGATTAGTGTATTTATAGACAAGAGACGGAATCACATGCAGAGTTGTACTTAACTGTACCGGCACCGATAGTCCCCATTCCACGATATGGCCATGTGTCTCGCTCTGTCACATCTGTTCCCGGGATCTTCTCGTAGCTGCAGACTGTAGATCCCATAGAACCACATGCAGAACTGTACTGGCACCGATAGTCCCCATTCCACGATATGGCCATGTGTCTCGCACTGTCACATCTGTTCCCGGGATCTTCTCGTAGCTGCAGACTGTAGACCCCATAGAACCACATGCAGAGTTGTACTTAACTGTACCGGCACCGATAGTCCCCATTCCACGATGGCCATGTGTCTCGCTCTGTCACATCTGTCCCTGGGGTCTTCTCGTAGCTGCAGACTGTAGACCCCATAGAACCACATGCAGAACTGTACTGGCACCGATAGTCCCCATTCCGCGATGTGGTCATGTTTTTCGCACTGTCACATCTGTCTCCAGGGTCTTGTCGTAGAGACTATAGCCCATGGAAACACATGCAGAAATGTACTTAACTATACTATTATAGTGCACTGTCTGCGATATGACCATGTATCTCGCTATGTCACGTCTGTCTCCAGGGTCTTGTCGTACCCGCAGACTGTAGACCCCATGGAATCACATGGAGAGTTGTACCGGCACCGATAGTCCACAGTCTGCGATGTGACCATGTGTTTCGCACTGTCACATCTGTCTCTGGGGTCTTCTCGTAGCCACAGACTGTAGATCTTATAGAATCACATGCAGAGTTGTACTTAACTGTACCGGCACCGATAGTCCCCATTCCGCGATGTGGCCATGTGTCTCTCACTGTCACAACTGTATCCAGGGTCTTCTCGTAGCCGCAGACTGTAGATTCCATGCCTCAGGCTTGTCTGTCATCTTAACTTGTATATTATTGATGAAAATATTCAGGTCACGTATAAAAACTCTGATGGTTTCCTCAACTGAGGGAGATTTATGATGCGTTTGTGTTTTTGAAATCTGTCGCATAGAAACTGTATATTCTTTATGGAATTCAGCATAAACTCAGTATTTTTCCGCCCGTAGTAGGACTCCACTGGTAGACTGTTTCGTATCGCTTTGGTTTTCCTCACTTTGGTTATTTTCCTCGTTTCTTAACGGGTAGCGTAAGGTATTTTTCCTGGTTGCTGTCTCTTCCATGCGTAATGTACGTATATAAAGTGTGTTAACTGTATAATTTCTTCATAATAACTGAGTGATTACATGTCGTATGTATGAATCAATATGGCACACCGCATTTGTTTAGTATTTTTGGTAAGTTTAATTTGATAGCATTTTAATACGATTTATATTTTGAATTTGCATGTTTCTTTCGTCAGTTTTGTTCAACTACTTGTTTTGCCGGGTAAAGTAGTTACGCATGTTGTGGCACGTCTTGTTTAACGAGGCGAAGTTAGGACTACAAAGTCCTCTCTACCAAGTAACCTCGACCTTTACATAGCGTTACCGTAAAGTCACTTAACAAATGTAAGTGGTGACTGTGGGGATCGAACCCGCGCCAGCGGAGTGATGACCTCCGGAGTCGCGCACGATTCCAACCCGCCACGGGTCCGCTAATAATCTATTCCATGTAGCAATGTATAGACATGTAGCAATATTGATACTATATAGTGGTTTTATGTTTATTTTTATAAGATTTGGGCTCGCTATTCCGGTCATCGGTTATTGATGTTCGGGCTGGCGAAAAGCCGGCTGCCTTTATATTATTTGAAGGCAGCAGCGCCTGTATTCCATCTTTCTAGTAAAACATTATTTTAGTTAGTTTTTTTTGTAATAATTATGTTTTTTATAATATTTCTAATTATTGTAATGTATGTTGTACCTAAATTATGATCAATAATTATAACATTCATGTTTACTATACAGTTATATAAAATGGTAATAACTATTCCCCATACACATGACGTATAGTCCTTATGGGGAATTCATTCTACAGCAATTTTTATGTGTGTAAATATTTTGTATAAAGATGTTTTGAATTTTTTTAGCATAAAAAGTTTGGTTTTTATCATAATAACGCTGATCTTACACAAGATTGATTAAATCCCAATTTTCCACCTCGAAAAACCTCCGCAACGACGCTTTTCCAACATTAAATAACGCGCTCTTAACGAACCTCGCTCTAAATCGTGTTGCACAAAGTGAGCTATTTTCGTTTCAATTAAAGTCAAAGCAGTGACCGGTTCAAAGGCGAATGAGGCAGGTCGGCGTTGAGCCTTTAATAATGTCGACCAACAAGACCTTGCGGCTAGGGGATGGAAGGGGGGTGAGAGGGGAGGGGGCGTGACTTTACTTTCTGTGACGTGGTATCCAGGGTGCACATGGGAGCACTGGTGGGAGATAAATCTCTAAACTATCTCCGTTACATAAGTTAACACATATTTTACAATAATTATTGTAGTCCTAATAATCTACTCGAATATGAACTTACACACGTATGGAGGGTCGTTTATGTGGAAAATGAAAAACTAAGAGAGTTTTATATATAAAATTACCACGTGAACATTTTTAATTTTCGTTTAATAATTATTTTAGTTTTTACATTTTTTGAGTACAATAGCAATAAATTAGAGCCCGACCCCGATGGAATTGTATTTCCACACGTTTGTGTCGTAAGCGAAATACCATCATAACAAATTCATTTCTTAATACTCGTAAAAAAAAAGAGTATATTTTAGTAGTAAGACTTACTCATATTTATTTACGTTAAAGCAATATGTACTAACTAAAAAATTTAGGAAAGTGATCGAGAGGCTGTTCAATCCAGCACTGTATAATACCCTTGAACATTGTTTTCGAAGCTCCTACCGGAAATGGTCATAAACTTTCCAGAACCGAAAAGTGTTGGTTATTTTCCAAAATACCAACATATAAATACAGGTCCAGTTTATGGGTTCTTAGTGCTTTAATCTATGTAGCTTTAAAAATATACAGTATAGTACCAATAAGTTGGTCTTTCCCACAATTTTACTTATAGCCGTCAACAAAATGGCAGTGAAGGACGACCTCCTGGTTTTTCAAAGACAGTTGTTGTATCCAACTCATAAAAAGCACAACCTACCACTTTATATACATTTAAAACAAACACTGCTTTCAGTTGGTATTTTTCATGTTTTGGGGGGCCACGACCCTATTGAACCCCCTTCCCCCTTGATACGCTAGGCTATTACCCACGCTTATTGGTCAATCTAACCCAATCTTGCTATAGGTCAGAGACACGTATCGAAGTACTGATAACAATCGATACTCGCAGGTGCGTAGTCGAGTGCAGGGGGTGGTGTGTAGGGTGGAGGGGTGGGTCGGGGTGATATCGACTGATGCTGACCCGGGAAACTCGGCCAGTAGTGAGCGGGTAGCGGTCATGTGTGCTGACCCAGTGAACCAAGGTACAGTAACCATCCCCGTGCCTCACCATACACACACCATACACTCACCATACACTCGCCATACATCATCTCCTCTCCATATACTGTATCCAGTGCTACGCCCACACTCGCTGGTATCAGACTGTTGATGTTACTCAGTGGTACACTTACCACCCCCCGTACTCACCATACACTCGTCATACATACGCCATACTCTCGCCATACACCCCTCTTCAGCTGTATCCTCACTACGCCCACACTCACTGATATCATCATCAACCAATCGATCCTAGGGTCAAGGTCATGTTCTGCTGACTCTTATTTAGTTGTTATTAAATAATCTTGTGTCGAATATAAATTTTGGAATTTTAGGTGTAATTATATAAAGCCGTCAGTTAAAATTTACGAGAAAGACGTCATGTTCTTTGTACATACATTTGTACATAAACATGATGTATTTTCAAGGTGTATGTAAGTAAAATTCAGTTTTTAAAATATATTTAGTTAATATCAAGATTGTATCGTTGCCTAAACGCAATTATTACTTTTATTGAAAAGAAAACCGAGCGTCTTGGTATATTTTGATTTTTAAGCTCGCAGCCTTCTGCTTGAAATTGAACATACAGACTCAGAAAATAATAATCAACAGAATGTGATTGTTTATGGACTATTCGTACTGCTAGTATAGGGATTGTAGTTGTTCAGAATGATTGGTTTTGCCATTGGAAGTTCCATGACGTCACAATGGCGAAATAATTTGGCGTCAGCAAATTTCACTAAATACGTGAGCTAAACTGACGTTTTCGGTTCTACTAATCTGCTATATACAGTTGTGACAACAATGTGTATCGCGCTATGCTAAACCGTATTTCATATAAAAGGAAGTCGAAAATGTCTAGTAACATCTTTTTTTCATTGCTCATTTTAGTCAATCCGCCATTTTGTGAAACTTGGTATAAACCTTCATTGTTTTCCTAATAAAATTTTCCGAAAATATTTTTTATCTAACTTATGAAGCCTCAACATTTTTTTCCGAAAATACTTGTTAGTTAACTTATTAAATTCCAAAATGGTAATTTCAAAATTTCAAAGAAAATGGAATCAAATTGGTTTGACTTTGAAATTTTAAATGACCGCCATTTTAAATTTCGATAAGTTAGATAAAAAATATTTTTGGTAAATGTTATTAGGAAAACAATTAAGGTTTATACCAAGTTTCACAAAATTATATTGAACGGTTTTGAATTATTAGTTATTTTCAAAATTTTACACAAATTTGGATTACTGCTAAACTAAGCCGAAATGGAAAACATGTTAATATACGTTTTCCACTTACCTTTGTATGTAGAATCCGGTTCTGCATAGCGCGCTACACATTTTGTGTCACCCTGTATAATATTTTATGTGACGTGAATTAAGGCCAGATTGAAGATGACACAACTGGGGCCGAAGGCCAAAGCAATGCTTGAGCGTAGCGGATAGCCTCGTGGAGATAGGGCATTGAACATAACAGTATAAATCAGTCCAGGCAATTTTATGTTTACTCAACAATAATAGACACATGTGTAAAAACACGCATAGAAAATAAATAAGCTTATAGTTCACAATAGTTTATACAATTTTTATGATAACAGGATGATACAAAATAGATGGATTGGTTGGGAGGAGGCAGAGGGGGAATGAGAACGGCACTGCGAACTCTCCGCGATCTCTAGGAAGAAATAGCCGATTAGGACTGGAAACGACAGGGTAGAAGTGGACGGAGAATGGAGCGAAAAAGGCGGAACGTTGTGACTGGCTGGGAAGGAGGCAGAGGGGAACGAGAATGGCACAGGTGAATTCCTTCCCGATCCCAAAAAAAGGAAAGAAGGCTGTGATTGGTAGGAGTGAAGTGGAGAGGGTAGGAAGTGGGCGTGAGAATGGAGCTGAAAAGCAAGTGGAACGCTGTGATTGGTTGGGATGGAGGTCAGGGGGAGAATGGTAAGAATGGATTCAAAAGGAAGAAGGCTATGGTAGAGTGGAAGGGAGGATAGAAGTGTGGATAATGGAACGAAAAAAGGTGGAACGTTGTGATTGGTCGGGATGGAGGTAAGGGGAAAGAGAATGGCAATTTTAATTTCTTCGCGATTCTCCAAAAAGGAAGAAGGATGGATTGAGGGGAGTGGAATGGACAGGGTAGAAGTGGACGTGCTGAGAATGGAGCGAAAGGTGGAACGTTGTAATTGGTGGGATGTTAGATTAGAAAGGTAATTGCGAATTTCTTCGCGATTCTCCAAATAGAAGAAGGCGGTGATTGGTAGGAGAGGAAGTGGAGAGGATAGAAGTGGGCGTGGATACCACGTTCCACCTCTTTCGCGCCATTCTCCTTCTCTAAATCTACCCCTCCACCTCCATCTTAACCAATCATAGCGTTCTCTCTTTGGAAAATCGCATAAGAAATTCGCATGTGCCATTCTCGAAAGTGTAGAGTCCCCAATATCACACTACTGCCTTTCATATAAAATAAAGGCAGCCGGCTTTTCGCCAGCCCGTACTGATCAAGAGTAACCAACGACTGGAGAAATGAACACTTTTCACTGAGAAAAACTATTTTTGGTTTTAAAATAATTAGTTAAAAAAAGATAAATTCTTGAATTAATTCCCAACGTGTTTCCATTGCATGTAATGGGTTTTGACGGCCCACCAATCCCCACCATTCAAATAATGTTCAAAAGATACCCTTGTCCAACATAGTTTGGCCAAAAATACGCTTTCTTATGTTAGCTAAAACTTATAAACCATCATAAGCTCTCTTAATGTGTGAATTATTGACTACGTCAACACCCTGTCACAAGTTTATCCCGCCGAGGTTGGAAAGTCCCCGGGTCGGGATAAAGTCCCTGTGAGTTCCCTGTCAATGTCCGTGACCAGTTACAAGGTCCCTTGACTGCATGAACACCCTGTCACAAGTTTATCCCGCCGAGGGTGGAAAGTCCCTGGTCGGGTAAAACCGTGAGTTCCCCTGTCAATGTCCGTGACCAGTTACAAGGTCCCTTAAGGACTTTAGAACACCCTGTCACAAGTTTATTCCGCCGAGGTTGGAAAGTCCCCGGGTCGGGATAAAGTCCCTGTGAGTTCCCTGTCAATGAGGACCCCTACGAGGTCCCCTGACTACGTGAACACCCTGTCACAAGTTTATCCCGCCGGGAGTGGAAAGTCCCCGGGTCGGGATAAAGTCCCGTCAATGTCCGTGACCTGCTACAAGGTCGTTGTCGATAAAGCCGTATCTGTTCCTGATTTACTACCGGCAGAAGTGCTCCCGCCCTTCCACTTCCACTGCCGGCACTTGTGACTTCTCCCTATCTTTCCCTTATCTTGTGTCGGTTAATTCGGTTTATTGAGGGTGTACTTTAAATACAAATATCTTGCTATCAGGATAAAATAGATTGATTTACGGCATAAATAGTTGTTTAATTGTCCAATTTTTCATTGTTAGGGTGATGTTGGCTTTGTTACCACAATATCCGATGGAAAATATACCAAGAGTCTCCATCCCCTTCTAACATCACCTTTGCTTAGCTTGGATAAATCAAGGATTTGGTAAAAAATGTTCAGGGGATGCAGGAGATTTTCGAGAGATACTGAAAATCCGTAAAATTTGAAATGTTATCGTCAACTTAGTCCTCGAAATACAGCTTTTCATTGATTAAATTTCTGGTTGGGAATTATTTTATGGAAACTTTGATTTCCTGTAAACTCTGTATAATATTCCCGGAAAGTATCATTGTATTTACCCTGATTATGTACAAACGAATTATCTATGTTTAGCAATTTAATTTGTGGGGCAATTTAGTTTGTTGGTGCACATCAATGTTCACAGCTACCCTGTTTAGTAGGTTTGTTTCAATTTGGTTTTTTCGTAAAAGATTTTTTTGAACATGTCAGTAACGTCGTGTAGATGCAAAGATAATTGGAAATCTTAAAACCGTATGTTCAACATAGCCTTTAAATACGAAAATAAAATGGTGGGACAGTATCATTTCCTTTTTCCGGAGAGAATTTTTATTTAAATCTTATCTAATTTGCATGATCACTTCAACTCAGTGAGCATGTTAGCACCTCGTTGACTGATGTAGCGTGTGAAAGAGGGAATCAACAAGTTCGCCTCACAAGCCAGGCGATGAAGTTGTTATATAGACGTCACAGCCGTGGGGGGGGTTCGTGTTTACACCCCTCACCCCTTCCCCTTCATGTCACTTCACACCGAGGTCTTGAGTGAGTTCTTCAGTGAATACTTTCACCAGATATTATCTCTATACTGTCTTCATACAATTCTCTTTGCCGCTTTCAACAAGGTTCACCTTTTTTAGTTCTTTGATCGTGTTCTATAAAAAGTGAATTATTCATTTTTGTATTTTGTAGTTTTTAGATGCTGATGAAAACGTCAAATCCTGCTCTTAGCACGTTGCATACTGTGCAGTTTGATTAGGTCGGCATTATGGCCGCACCCTGATGTCAATTCGGGCTTTGGAATGGATGGGGAGGGCGTCCAGGATCATGAGCTCCCTTCTGCGCGAGCATTACCGGGGAGCCTGGGGGTATAGAAAATAGAAATCGGTTTTATTGCAGAAAAACATGATACGTTGTTTACACATTTGCTTAAAATAAAAGACAATAATTTCTGCAACTACGGCCCCAAAGACAGAATGTCCAGTGGCGTCGTCACAATCAACTAATATTACGCGATACGGTATGGACGGTTTGCTACGTTTTGATGCAAAATGGTGAGTTTTGGGACATTTTATGCTAAAACTGAAGGAATCACTGATTTCATAACAATACAGTAGCAGTAATGTCGTGATCAGGGGTTTTATAGAGACTGACAGAACCTACACCTAACATTTAAACTAGATGAAACATGGCTATGGACATACTTGTGCTTAGGTAGGTTTAAGGGTACACAATACAACCCACTGTTAAAATTGATCATTTTCAAAATTTAGTATTATGCTGTCCATTCCATTGATTAAATACAGTAGTTAATTCTTAGAGTGCCAAATCATCTTGAAATGTTTTTTACTGTTGTTAGAATGTGACTGTAAACTTTAGATGAACACCAAAGAGCTAAATCACTGGTCGTTCATCAACTAATCAATGCCCAGCAAATAAGCAAACCAGATCTGTGCTTTACGTTGTTCGGCTACCTTGCGAGAGTCATAGTTACTCCCACCGATTTAAGTTTTGAAAGTATTATTATGTATTTGCTATAAAGTGGAACAACACTTCCACAAAATCAATTCTGCCATGTACATCATATCCCATAAAGGAATTTTTGGGGCCTTTATCAATAGTCATGACCCGGAAACCCCCTTGGCTATGCCCCTGGCTCAAACCGACCAGACATTGTTAACTGTTTTTAGTTAAATTGTTTAGCTTCAAGTAGACACTAGATTATTGTCTTTGTGCGAACTGATCTAGGTCGTCTGCGCGTCGGTTGACCGTAGCTAATCGCCGTCAAGGCTGGTGCTGTAGTGCATTCAACAGTGCATCAAGGTGTTGTACCCAAACCTTGTAGAACACGGACACTATCTACGTAGGCTAGTTGATTTGTTCAGTGATTGAAACTGTTGTGCCAGGAATGATTTCCGATGTCATCAACAATACATCAGACTTTGCACGTACCTTGCTTATGAATTTTGCACAGTTCATCGGAAATACAGGAGAGGAGGATAATTCACTATCAGCTACTCATGAGTAGGATTTTGGATTTTATAGAGTAAGGTTCCAGATGATGAAGCCCTTTTAAAGCGGAACTACTGGAGCGTTCTGGAGAAATAGTTCGGGGCTCTCCTGGAACATAAAAAAGCAATTTTGATGCAAAACAATGAGTTTTGAGGAGATTTTCGAAAATTTTTATTCTAAGACAAATAACAAAACATTACACATTTCCGCAGTGTGTTGTGATTGCTCTTGACGGAACTTACAACTGTCATTTGATTGATCAAATATATCTTCTCTATGTTTAAGTGATGTTTGTGCTGAATAGATTTTATAAGTAAATATTAAAATTGAGACTTGACTTTAAATTTGGTACAATTTAAAATTCAATACTGTAGACCTACTGTTATACATTTAAATTGTGTAACTTTTTTGAATTACATTTGTCAAATAATTTGAAATGTTTTTTATACATTGTTAGAACGTAATGTGTAGTCTTATAAGATGGACACCTGAAAACTAAATCACTGGTCACAAACCAACTAACTTCGCAATGACATAAATTAACCAGATAGAGGTTTTCAGTTTATAGCTAATTGGAGAGTCATAGTGACTCCATCGTTGTGCGTTGTCATCGAAACCTTTATATAATGTATATTTCTCGTATATTTGGCTTATTATTACAAAATATTATTTTATGTTTTTTTTTCTGTTTAATTAAATGCGTTATTTTGCTGTTAATACTTCTATAAAATAAATTCTACTTTACATACATTTCACATTATAAGAACCATTTCGGGGTCTTTACCAAGGGTCATGACCCCCATGGCTACGCACCTGGTTTGCTAAATAGTTCCTGTGCGTGCCATAATCTGTGACGTATGTTGCGTAGGCTCCAAGTAAGCAACGCCGGAAATAGCAGAATCACGCGCCTTTCCTGCAAATATAGCAGAAATATCTCATTTGGCATTGGATCAGGTTTGATTTGACCCTCTGCTACGGAGAGGTACGTTTGGAAATTGATGATAAAATGAACTGCAGAACTTAATTATAAGATTTTGATTTTACCGATATTTTCACTATGGTCTCTCCCCGTGGTTTGAAAGTCACGTTAAGCCGTTGGTACATTCCATTGGTCATTGGGCAATTAATTTATGACCCGAGATATTTATGCCGTCAGCATGTAGGGTTAAACCTGAGACAGAAATCGGTCAGCTTCCGATCCTGACCCCCCCCAAAACACGTTTTGAGTTTTTCCGGTACCTTTTGTTTTGAGATTTACGTGGATTCTCTCTATAGGTCGCATTTTTGTCCGACTTTTTATGAAATGTTGTCCGAACTTACTTACTTGATCATGAAGTTATCCCACTGGAAGCGTACCAACGCCGTGGTCGTCAAAGTTTGCGATTAATCTTCAAAGAATTCTTCATCACTTTATAATTTCTTCTCTACTAGTTAATTTTAAAGTTTTTTCTTAACTACATTATAATTGTCTTTGTTTTTCAAAACTTGAGGTAAACTATTGAACATTTTGATTCACATGTGATAAGGACTTCTTTTAACCAATGTTGTTCTAAATTGTACGATAAGACCTCTGGCAAAGGTTTCTTTTGTGAATATTTCGGTCAAACTCGTAAACCAGCGAAATCGGAGTACCGGAAAAGTGTATGATCTAAATACATGTATTGTAAATACATTATATCATATTTGATAATCTGTTAGTATTTTCGTAACGTCCGTGATAATGTAGAGCACGATCAGCTGAGATGAATCAAGAGATACAAGTATCAAATTAGAATACTAAATTATAAAGGAATTTTGCTTAATATTTTTCTGCTGAGACTTCGACTTTTAGGTATATTTTAACTGACAAAAATGTTCAAACCTGCTCATGCAGTTGATAGATGCGTAGAAAGAAAGAGAAAGAAGTTTGTAAGCTACCCTCCAGCTTACAATACGACTCTGATCACGCAAGCAGCAGTGTGCACGGTGCCGTGTCTCTGTAGTCTCATAACTGCACATTGCACATTGTTCCTGTGATGCTTTATTGCCTCGGCGATCAATAGCAGCTCTATTCATAAGTTATTACTTCGTGATCTCAACTTTGCTGCGAATCAATCATTCGTTCTTATCAACATTCAAACATTTAGTGACTGACAATGGCTTAGCTTAAGCGAAATTGGTGTCACAGTAGTTTTGTAATATTCTACTTTGAGACTAAAATGACCAAGTGTGCTTTTGATTCGTACTGGGGTTATCTTTAAAAAAAACAAATAAATTTACAAAACCACTTTACTCACTGATTAAGGTTACTCAAAACCAGACATGTTATAACACGTAGAAGGCGCATATATGGTTGAGGCAAGAAAATCAACATAGCACAGATCTCGACCTCAACCTCCTAGGAACCACCCACAAAGATTTTGAAACTCATACAAGGTGAAATACTCATCTCAGCGTGGAGTGTGTAAATGTGTAAGCTTTCAGTCTATCAGGCGCCCGTTGTGTAACCCAACTCGAAACCAGACATGTTACCAGCTGATGTGTAAACACCCCCCCCCCCCCCCTCAACTACCCTTCACCCCTGTCATAATCCTAAGCACAAGGTCGGGAGTATTTTACATTGAACAAAAATATGTCCAGCCCTTTTTTTAGTGTCAAAGACAAGAAATATAAAGATACAACCCATTTATAATTTGATAGCATTTGTATCCTTTTTTCATTGACCAGCAAAAAATTGTACTGTACTTTTTTTTTTGATCAGAAGGCATCTAAAATAGGTTTTGTGGTATAAAATTCCGTACCCATGACCATCCGATTCAACTTTCAACAAACAGTAAGATGGGTTTTCTCCAACATTCAGGTTTTGGCTGATTGAATTTGTCTTATTTTTTTACAATGTACTCATTTTGCCACGGTGTCATACATGATTATACCAAGTATAATTGGAATTGAATCATAAATACAGTGTGTATGGCATATAACCTTATTTTGAGGGCTGCCCCCCCCTCCCATGGACACTTAATCCCACTTTGGGTGGAGGGGAAAAGGGGGAGACGCCTTTCCCTCAAGGACACTTCCAGTGTAAATCGATATACTGTTATAAGAAATTTGCTAGAATTCCCAGTAGCGCTGGTGGCTACGGGCCTGCTATGTTATTTCACATTGTTTTATTATTTGCCAGCCCTTTAGTTGCGCCTTATCCTGCACAGGATATTCAAGGTATTTACCTAGAAGGATATCCAGGTTTTGAACTATTAAATGGTTGCATCGGCATGAGACTAACATCTTGAACCCAAATGTCCAGAAACCGATTTCAGTTCTCTGTGGTAGTTATCACTGCAGACTACTTACATCCGATGAGTGTTAAATGTCAAGATAATCACTAGCACTACCTAACTTAAAATAAAATTGAATCAGACAATTTCAAAATAATGAGAATTGAATATTCATCCACAGATAAGAGAATTGTATCAGTTGGACTGAGACGAGTACCTCACAGTTTGTCTACATAGATCTTGTCGGAACCAGTGTCAATGTTATCTTTGTTGCCTTGCTTGTATCAGTGTATCGAGCCGCCCCTTTAAACCATTGTAAACATTTATGGTGCTATGTCAATTTTTCGTGGATCTTTCTGGCTGCTTGTAAGTTAGTTTTTATTTTTGGTGTTAGTGGTTTCGCACTCATCTGTTATGTTTCTCCTAAAATTATTAACTTTAGTAAACGTAAAGTTTACACCCTTTAGTTATAATTCAGCGTATTCGTGGCGGATTTGTATAACACGGTGATGCTAGGTAAAGGTTAGGTTCAGTGGTAGAGAGGACTTTATAGCCCTTTCTCGCCTCGTCAAACAAGACAAACTTTACCATTTTTATACAAACGCAGGTGATTTTGATAAGTTATATGTAAGGTTAAACTGTAATTTTCACTAACTTTGACTTTTTTTACCAACTAATTTTATTTAGGTAAAAGTTTAAACCTAAAAGTGTTGGTCAATTTTTGTATAAAGTGGGTTTTATTTTTATTTTATCAGAAGAAATGCTTGTCAATCATTTAAAATAAAAAAGTATTAATTTAAAATACAACTTTGTTAAGAACCCAAGGGTTGTTTGTTTTCACCATAAAAAGTTTTATCGTGGATAAATTTAAGTATTTAATCTAAAATTTAGTCAAACTAGTTTTAAATAACCTTTGAAATAGTAATCTAAATTTTCCATAATCTGAAAAGGTACAGTTTGTTTTGTTTAACGAGGCAAAGTTGGTACTACAAAGTCCTCTCTACCACTCAACCTCGACCTTTACCTAGCGTTGCCGTAATGTCACCTAAAAAATTGCTAGGGATGACTGAGGGCATCCAACCTGAGCCACCGGAGTGATGAGGTGGTTCGGAGTTGGGCGCGATACCAACCCGCCAGGAAATAAAGAATAAGTAAGTAAATTGAAAATGCCATCTTGTTAACATATTGTGTTTGTGTGTTTCAGGGTGATCGTGATGGCACGGCAGCAGAGGCTGATTTGGACGAGGAGATGGAGAAAGTATTCGCAATGTCAGAGAGCGAACGCTTCGACTTGGCGAGCATCTCCAACCCGCCAGAGTCGCTCCCCAACCCTGAGCAGCGGAGATTTGACGAGCAAGACTTCAATTGTGAGTTCAAACACGTGTTTATTCTAAATTGTCTGGGACTCGTGGCGAGGTCCTGTAATCCAGCTTCATGGAGGTCAGGTTTTGAGGATGATATAAGTCTAAAGTGGCTCAAAGTCTCAGTGATCATCTGATGATATTCGCATCAACTTCCATCATCGCTTAGACATATCAGACAATCACCATGTGTTTGAAGTCACGCTAAGCCGTTGGTCCTTGTACTTCCATTGGTCATTGGCTATTAATTAATGACCCATTCTAAGGAAAAGTCGGCCTTAGTTTGTAACAAGACTTCACCTCATAACTCATTACTATCACCACACTCATCCTTCACCACATATTTGCCTTAAAATACCCTCATGAGAGTGGTCGGCATCTCAACTAGTGATATAATGATAAATAGTCTTGCTTTCGGTGACTTTTCTAACCCAAAATAATATGGTCAATAAGTCATTGAGTCATCTAAATTAGTCATTGAAGGAAGTGGTGACCGCTGTGTTATAGTAAGTTGTGATATGACGTTGAACTTTTGTTTTCAATGCAATCATGCGGCCACCACTGTCTAGGAAGACACTCCCATATGATTACATTGAAAACAAAAGTTCACCGTCATATTGTAGCGGTAAATAGCCGCTTTAGTAACCATAGCTTAATAAGTGTACGCAACATATGAATTTTTAGTGCAATTTAATTCTATTTATTTTAAGAAATATTATTGTGGTTCCAAACATTTTGTTGTTTACTGTCCAAGTCGCATTGTTGCTTAATGTTTTAAGTGTCCTACGTTATCTGTATTGTTATCACTTATTGATGTGCCAGTACATTTGTGAAACATGTCACCTCTTGCTGAATATAGATATTTACTCACTCGGACGTAATTTCAAGGAAATCTTTCTAGAGAATCTTAAATTTTTCTTTAACTTTTAAAGACCAACTTTAATTATTTAAAACCTACATTTACTCTAGGTGTTTTGAGCCAACTAAAGCTGCTGCAATGAGTGATTGTTTACTTAGTGTAATATATAGGAAGTATGTGATTAGATTACAACAGAGTACTTCTCTGATTGTGGATGACTGATAACCACTCTAGTGCCTCACTCATCAGAAACAGATTGAGCCTTGCATTCCGATGAGTGGTTTCAATAAGACAAGTCAAGCTCATCGTTTGCGTCAAAGCGTTTCCTCTGCAGTTAATTGACCTCTTGTACTAGCGTTTTCATAAAATAATAGGTTCTGAAATCAGAAATATTATTGTCATCAAGCAAGTTCAGGAATGGACAAAGTCAATGTTACAATATGACATTTATAAAGTGGTTGACCAAAATAAATTACACTATCATCCTTAAATATAATTTATAA
Organism: Matsumurasca onukii; assembly: GCA_018831715.1. Lineage (NCBI taxonomy): Eukaryota > Metazoa > Arthropoda > Insecta > Hemiptera > Cicadellidae > Matsumurasca > Matsumurasca onukii. The sequence goes on along the minus strand of CM032063.1, from coordinate 6,341,697 downwards.
CTACAATAAAAAGCATATAAAGTAATGCAGTAAATACATTAACATTGATGAAAGAAATTGTCAACAAATATCCTTTTAATATTTTATTATGAATTCTGACCGGTTTCGAAGATCACTTCATGGTCACAGACAGAAAAGCCTCTAAAACACATGTGAACCATAGATCTAAATATTTATATACTTAACATTAATACTGTAAGTAAGTATTTGTCTACCAATAACTAAAATTAATAAACGCGATACACAGAAGTACTTTAAAAGTTACATTGTTAACACCACAGACCATAAACTCAGATAAGTGATAAAAATGTGTTTGAATTGATAGGTATATATGCACAGTATTATGAATGTTTGGATTTATCCAATAAAACAGCTTGGTAATGAATGTAAACAAAACGGTTTGAGCTACCAAGTATAAGTTGTACAAATCACATTTTACGTAAGTTTAAGCACCCAACATTATTTTATGAAAACCGTGAACTATTAATCTTAAAAATACAGGTTGACATAAAAATGTTTACTACAATGTACAATTAAAATACAACACTTATTATTACTTTATTTATTTTGGAATATTTGGTATTTATGAATTGGAATATACCTCAAGTTCATGAAAATTAAAATTCTGCCACCAGGCATGATGCGTCTGATTCTAACGCATCCCAAACCAAAGTGCTTCTTGTCACGCTACTTTCATAAAAAAATAAAATACACATTTTTCAAAGGTCAAAATTTATGTTCACAAAACTATTAGTTGTTAAAAAGAACTAGTAGTTTTAAATAATCATGTTTAACATACTCAAAACTAGAGGAGGGTGTTGAATTCGTCGTGTATAGTGCTTGAGTGATGGGGGTAATGTTTGACGCTGGGTTGCAGCTCACAGGAAGAAGAACTACCAGCACATCCACATGCCGCTCAAGATCATGCACTCTCATGGTCGGTCCGTGAGGAAGCGGACAAGCTCTCATCGTGACACCACGGACGTGGACGAACCTGAGGTACACCTCTCGAGTCTAATGAAAAATTAGTAAAAGAGTAGACAAATTCATTGAATCAAATGGACGGCATATGCATAATTTTATTTTCAAAACATGAATATGAAATCAAAATTCCCATTTTTTGTCTTTAGTTTAACACCAATACAAATTAATTATCTAAAAAATTAACCGAGCTATTATATTTTCAAAAACATCAAAGTCCACTGGATGACTTTGTATTATTTTTAAGTATATCAAATTATTACTTATACTGTACCATAAAAAAATTAAATTTTTAAAATTTTGTTTAAGCTTTAATGTAGTTATAATGGACAGCGACAAGTTGAAGTGATTATTATTTCAAATAAGCCATCAATACTGGAGAAGATGGGTTTTTTCCAAACGATTATTGTAAAATATGTTAACAAAATATGGTGGAAATAAATTCATTTATTCATTACAGTCAGGATACTTTCTTTCATAATCATATATAGATTTATTCATTCATTTATATAACCAAGTAACCACTTTTATCTGTTAACAGCTACCATAAAGTTTATTGGCTACACACAAAGAATATCTATATATTATTGTTAGGCCTAACTGTTTCACTATTTTTGTAATACTGTATTTTTAATTTTTATTTTATACAGTACTGCAGATACATGTTCAACATTTTGCCCAATATTTTGACTCTGGAATGTATTTAAAAGTTTCAATTTGAATACCTAGTGTAAAAAATAGTATTTTAAAGAAGCTGCTAATTTGAACTTTTTATTCAACATTGTTCTAAAATTATCATTACTTGTTTGAATGTTAAATAATTCACCTACAGTAGATCAAGGTTAAGTCTGTTAAGCTTTGATTGACAATATTCTACTTTGTGGTAACAGGACCAAGAATCTCAGAGAGACGTAGGGGATGAAGAATCGGATTCGCTCGTCACTGCCGATGTCGCCAGCAGTCCTGCAACCAGGTAGGCTGACACACTTGTCACACATATCAGAGCTAAACAGAAGTTAAATTTCATTCATTGTTAAAACTTTTTAAACTTTTGACTTGTACTCATATTAACCCTGGTGTGGTATTGATGTGTAAAGGCGTAATTTTGGTTTGCGCAGGAAGAACTTCTGATGCCTCAGCACGTAATGCCATTAATCTTATATTGTAACACTGGTGGTGTTCAGTTCATTGCTAGAGTACAGCATTTGATGGACCACCCTTTTGCCTACTGTAGCATATCAGCTGATTTGAAGTTTGTTGTTGACGATGGGAGGATTTCAGAGTGAACTATTATGCGGATATTTTCCATTGTTAGTGATCCTTTTGTTCACTAGCGATGGAAAATGTCGCATATTTCAACTGATATCAGCTTCCGCCAAATATATTAGAAGGAGCCAGATTCACTTGGATTGACAGGAAGCTGAGGTCTCGACATGGATGAAAAGCTATATTGGTGGAAAGGCAACCATACTTGGAGGCGCCATTACGGTGGCAAGCTGAGAGCTAGACGTGTCAACACACGGTTGAGTCCATGTGTTATTGTCGCGTAAGCTAGTTCAGAGCGCAGTAACTTTCTTTTTAACCAGGTGTCATGTTACAACAGTAGAAAAAGGGAAAAAATTGCCTTGACGTTTTACATTCAAGTTTTGTTAGGTTCACTTTCAATGTGTAGTTGTTAACATCCTGGAACTGCACAATGTGTTAAATAGCATTCTTTAAACTACACTTTGAGCTATTCTCTATTTTGACCAGTAATTAACTTATTTATTTTTAAAGCCCACTTGTAAAATTATATGATGTATTAAGGATGAAATGAAGCACAACCGAGTGATGATGTGGAGAATTGATGAGTTTGTTGTTCAGTCCAGATGAGTCGTCTGCGTTCAGCCCGGATGCGGCGAGTCCGCGCAGAGACAAGGGAGACGAGGTGTTCCCCACCACCACGACCGAGTCTCCCACTCACGATCCCACCGTCGAGCTCATGGAGCAAGCCAACTTCTCCCCGGACAGACGAGTCCAGTTCGACATCGGTCAGTAACAAATACTAATAATCTTAAATCTTTGTTTACATGTACACAGACAGGGTGTCTTCTGGTCGGGGAAAGTCGGGAATATGTCGGAATAATTTGTAGGTCGGGAAAATACATCCCCAAAGAGTACAGTATTGCGTCAACACGCACTCACTAGCCTCCATCCAGAGTATAATGAACATCTATCCTAAGTTAGATACATAGTTTTATATAATACAACTATGGTGGTCCCTTTGTTTGGCCACCTCGGAACTGGACCCACCTCACGGTTGAATTAAAAATGGCGGGCTAAATGAAAATACGAGAAAAAGTCGTTTGGGAATCCCTTAGAGCCCCAAAACTGAGGCAAATACCATTCAGCTAAAGCAGAATTTGGGACCTTTTTCAAAATTGACCGCTCAAATAAATATACAGTTATACACTAACCAAAAAATTGTATGTGTAGCTTATGTTAGGCTTCAGGTGGTCGGGCGAACCATCTGACAGCAAAACCAAGCGGGACCAAACGAGAGGGAGTCTACTGTACTTGCCAACTCAAAACTGTAACTTTAATTTATTCTTTAAAATTATTATTAAAAGAGCTGAGCCCAAATGGGATTTCTTCTTTGCATCTTAGAAAGTAATAACTAATCATGTATAGTAATCAGTTTAATGTTGTTTTCATTTAGCATTTTCATATTCAACTTTGAGTCTTTTCGAATAGACACACACCTTAATAGTAAATGTCAAACAAAATATACCAACATAAACATCAAATTCAGTGTAAAGATTTGAATAAAGTTTCTCTTGCAGACGGACTCAGTGATACCGGAGAAGATGGTGATATGCCACGGAGAAGGGAGAAGGAACAACTGGAAGATGGTGAGAAGAAAAGTAAAAGGAGACACAGGTATTTGCATTCAACAAATATATTTGAAATCAAGTTCTTGTTTCAATAAACACGTTAAAAACATTTTGTACTGGAAAGCGCTTCCTTGCTTTATACCGTATATACTCGAGTCTAAGCCGCACGCGAATCTAAGATGCACCCATAATTTTCCCCTGAATATACAGTGAAAAACTCTACACCCTCATTAAGGGCACCCCCGTTTTTATAATGTCAACAGCTAGGGGCTATGATTTGTCAGGCCCCTGACCCCTCCTTAGCAACAGTGGCGTAATTGCCAGCTGCAGCTGTCAAAGTAAAAGCAGAACAAAGAATGCATCCGCGATTGCCTTTCTCTTCCATCCCAAACACGCTCTGATAAAGGTCCACCTGGGGCTGGGGTCTGGCAGGGACTATTTTTTGTAGTCAGTTAGTTCATGTTTTTGCCACTGTTGATTTACCCATATTTCCAAGCACTAGTGTTTAATTTGCAATAGATCGCATCTCTCTCTTATATGCTACTGCATCCCTTCTCTTCTTAGAATTCAATATTTTCATCCTATTGTGCGAGTCTAAGGTTCTCCGCATATAAGAGCGCACCCTTATTTCTAGAACCTTACAAATGTATGGTAAAATAAAAGTCGCCTTAGATTAGATTATGCTCACGGTATATGTTGTAGTGAGCAAATTGGTTCAGGTTTAGAATTGCTCCCACTCTACTGAGGATTACGATGTTTTTGTTCACAGCCGGAGCAGTCGGAAGTACAGCATGCCCGAGTACCCGGGCTGGCGCAAGCGCTCCGGTGCGTTCCTGCCTCCGGAGAGTCGCAAGATGAGTATCCAGCCGGACGAGGCTGCCGGCATGCACGAGGCAGACCAGGACGACTTGGCCAGTAAGTCTTAATGTTAATCTGTAATGTTTTCTCATTTATGTGAAAGGACCTTTTATACTACACTTTTATTAGAGGGCCTAGCTGTTGTAAGGCAGAAACCAGTAATACCTGTTGTTATAGTAAGACTTGAAACAAGTTGCAGAAGTCACTAAAGTACTCACCAACACCTATAAAACCCCTCAAGTACCTCTAAATGATCTTGAATATGCACGGTATATGTGTGTATTTTTGACTTTATTAAACCTTTCCAATTATTCATTGTACCTTCAAAAATTAGTTTTTTTCTGTACAAGTGAGATTGTTTTTCTTTTCTTTTGCTGAAGAAGGGTTTTTCTGAAAAACAATATTTTATTTTGTGTTTTAAATATTCATCTTACTATATTAGTATGTTGTTCAAATGTTGATAATTATGTGACAAAAGAAGAAATACAAAGAAACAATTTAAACATAAAACACTTGTACAAGCCTAAAATAAAGAATGTAACTCACTATAAATGTATTACAAACATTTAGTTAGAAGGAACTAACAAATTAAACCAATCTAAATTCTGAAATTTCATCATAAAAATTGAAAATAAACAAATAAAATATTTAAAAAAATAAACTCTTAGAGAACAGTTAGAAAATATTCCACTGGAACGCTAATTGAGTGTATTGTTCGGCAGGTCACAGGTTCGATGTACCGAAGGGCATCCGGAGGTACAGTGTGAGGTCGAAAGTGTCCACCCTCTCTCTCGCCGACTCCCGGAAGAGCTCCATGATCCCTCAGACTCTTCCGTTCTACGCTTACAAGAAATCGTTCGACCACAGCCCTCACAAGGTCTGTTGATGCGTTCCTACCCAATTACAAGCCTGTGGTTGTAAATATGTACGATACTACGATGTTGACTTGATGTTGATGTTAGGAGTTGTCACAGTGTTTTAGTTCTGACTGTGACAAACAGAGATGTATAGCCTCATATATTTAGACATTGATAAAAAACAGTAAACAAGAGGGGTTAAAATTGAAAGTAACAGTGGTTTTGACTTATCTAAATCTTCTGTGAAAATGTTTGTCTAACCTATCTATTTTTGTGTTGTTGTCGCTAAAGTCTTCAGGTAACCCAGTTTTATCACAGTTTGTGCTGATAAGAATAACTCCAAGAATATGAGAATAGAGTCATAACTCATAAACAAGTAACAAGAGTAACTATGACTTAAAAAAGTATTAAACTAAAATTTAAATTTTAAAAGTATAAAAATAAAATGTTTTATCGTTAAAATTTAATTTTTAGACCTCAAAACAACAAATTTAATTTTTATTAGTCAGTGGACACCCTGAACAGATAAAACATGATCACATTTAAATTTAAAACTGGAACTTTAAAAGTATCCTGGCAAAATGTAAATAAACATGGTGAAATATTTGAGTTTATTAAAGCCCTAAGGCACCAAAATACATATTGCAAATTAATGTTTACACTCTATACTTGACAGAACAGGTCTCAAGCATGCACTTGGGATCTGGAAGTTACACTTGTACAGACTAAGGTGACGTAGTCTAGGACATTGTAGATTCAAATTGTGAGTCAAACTGAAACGTAGTCTCGGATAGAATGTATTTCTCGCAAGTAGTGCCAACATTGTGCATCCAGTTGCGGATGTAGTGTAGTGGATAGTAGTTCACTACCACCTGGCCAATGATTGCTCTACTGGTGCACATGCACTGGCAGCATAGCTAAACATATTTGAGAAATAAAATAATTGTTTTAAAAAGCTGCTGTTAAGATTAAACATTAAAAAGTAGCCTATCGCTGTAGGTAGAGCTATAGTTTAGTGTTTTTTTTTACGCACTAAAATATCAAAATATACAGGGTGTCCCATAAGTAAAGTGCCAGACTCTAGGAAAAGGTTGTATGGCTCAAAATAAAAAGAAAATTATGAATACATTTTTTTTCCAAAAACGCTTAGTTAACCAGATATTTGCTATTTTATTTTTTCAAACTATTTATTATCTCCCTTGCCACTTATCGGTTGACTTAAACTTACATAATTTTATCTAAATAAGACCATTTATAGAAAAATTACCAGCATGATCTAACTAAAAACAGTGGCTATTTTATGGTATTTTTAGGGCATTTTGGAGTTACGCCTAAATAGTGAATAAACTGAGTTTTGATAAAATGTAAAGGATACGTTTTGTAGCATTTTACTACTTATCTATTGACACAAGGTAAAAAAATCGATTCATAATCAACAAAGTTACAGTGGAAACCGTGGCAAACATCAAGATAATAAGGTGGAAAGTTGTCGTTTTCATCCAGAGTTTCCCCTTATGCTTCGTTGTTTCCTTATAGATTTTGACCTTGGTGTCAATGATAAATAAAATTCACTACAAAATGTTATTCTTACATTTTATCGTTAACCACCGTTTATTATTTAGATATAACATAAAAATGCCTAAAATACCATAAAATAGCCATTTTAAAATGATAAGTTAGTTCACCCTGTATTTTTTCCATAAATGTCTTACTTAGATACAAGTATATGCAAGTTTGAGTCAAATCCGATAAGAATATTGAAATAATAAATAATTAGTGACAAAAATAAAATGGCGATTATCTGGTTACACTTTGGAAAAAAGTGTTATGTAATTTTCTCTTTATTTTGACCCATATAATCTCTTCCTAGAGTCTGGCACTATGGACACCCTGTATATAAAGCCTCATTGATAAGTTTTGATGAACCTTTAAAATGAGTTAATGTTTTGTACATGATGACATTTTTATAATTATTTGTATTTAGAATAGTTTAAACTAACTTCAAACTATTAAAGATTTGTTTGATCGTTTAGTGACTTATCGTACTATATAAATGATTGACGTTTAACTTTTTCAAACAGTTTTATCAGCCAGAAAGGGACCTTTTCACGGTACACATTTATCTGTCTTAGCTTACTAATCAGTGAAGAACTGCAAATAGTCTGCACACTCTGTAGTAGTTTGTTTTCACAGTTAGTTTTGCAATATTTTACTGTACATTCTTGTACTAATGTAGTTTTAGCAATACATTTTTCAACATGTTGCAACAACAAACTTTGTGAAGAAGTTTTGCTAAAAGAATTGTTTTTTTATAGAAATTACTTTCTAAGTTGTTTTGGAAATTTAAACAATATTAAAATGATCATCCTTTAGGTGGGGACACCGTTTGTTTGTTTCATTTTAAATTTTTGTCAACAGTGCCGTCTCTTAACAAATTAATTTAAATAACTCTCTTAAATACTCTTTTGTTTAAGTTTGGTTTTCATCAGACTTGTCGACATTTTTCTAATGAATTAATGAAGATATACCATTAAACTCTGTTAATATATACCTGGATTGAGGATGTATTTTTTCTTGATTTAAAACTGATTCTCGTACAAACTGCATGCAATTTAACCTGTGACAAGGCCGCTGGATAGAGCCCAAGCAGACTCTATCCAGGATAGAGAATTTAACTTAACATGGGAAAATTTGCAGCGATGTTTTAAGTAAACAAATGTACCTAAATGTTTCAATAGAAGCATAGAGCCATTAATGCTGAAGCATATAAACCCAAAACGTTTCAAGTTCTATGTTCTTATGATAAAATCAAGTTTCAAAGAACCTAATGACAATTTATTATTTGATTAACATGCAATTTTCAAAATGTATATGCAGCAGCCTCAATAGCTCTATACTTTCAAGGAACAGACTTTTTAAATAAGTACATTAACCAGTGAAAACATTGTTTGCAGTTTCTACTCCATGTGAGTGCCCAGAGTGGGTTATCTGGTTATGGCCTATCTGGCCGCCTCTGAAGACATATCATTTGTTCCACAGGAACAACTGTAGTTGTTGTTGTCGTCCTTTACACCTTATCACAAGATAACACCTCGCTTCCTTCATTCAGCTTTTCATTCCTGTCATCCATCTCACTTCAGTAAACACGACACCAAAGATAATGTTATGATAGGTAGATTAGGCGTAAATGCCACATGGCTCAAGCAATAAAATGAACATAGTTGCGGCAGCCAGAACACAGATAGCGCTGCCATCTCTTGCTTTTCTCCCCTCGGCTCGTCATTCTTGAGTTTGTTCGATGACAATGAGTTAAATGTGATCAAAATCATGCAATTTTTCAAGAACGAACTAACTTGCGTCAGTGGCTTTACTTGAGACTCTAAAAATAACTCCTTCGCAGAGCTATCTGTGCTTGGGCTGCCAAACTATGTTGATTTTCCTGCCTCAGCCATTCAATTGATGCGCAATCTACCTACTATAACGTAATCTTTGCTGACACAAATCCACTCATTACAATTTACTTTCTTCCCATCTTTCCCCTTCATATAAATCTGCTCCCTAAAAGTTCCACAGATCAACTGTACTTATCACCGCCAGTGATTTGACTGACATGACATGTACTGGTTAGGTATTTGTGCAACTGAATGAGCTGATTGGGTTCGGAGAGGATCGTGAGTGGAAGGAGACGGCTCGGTGGATCAAGTACGAGGAGGATATCGAGGAGGGAGCTGAGCGGTGGGGTAACCTCCGTTAACAGCTCAGTTTCCTCACTACTCAACTCAACGTCGCTGTCGAAACTGGTAAATAATCCAATATAGTGAAGTTCTGTAGAATAGTCTTTTGCTATTTCTAGCTTAGTCATAGCCTAATATTATAAACATAAAACACTTTTCAACAAACAACAATAAATATTTGTAAAATTTTGGGGTTAGGATTGATGCTCATATCATGGTCTCGGTCTGGTTCTTACCATGCTAATGGCATACACCTCTCATTTTTCCAAAGGAAATGTGCTAGTAAGTAGGAAATAGTGAAAATTATGAAATATAGTTAGTTTTAGTAAATTATTTTAGTTTGGGTAACTTAGATGATGATGCATTGCTGTGCAGGTGTTGTGCTGCTAGACCTGGAGGAGAAGGATCTACCGGGCATCGCGTACCGGGTGGTTGAACAGATGGTTGTGGAGGAGTTGATCCTGGCGCAAGACAAGCCGGCGCTCATCGCGTAGCACTGCCTAGCCACCGCCGTATCGACTCTCACACAGACAGCTTCAGCTTTGGCGTCTTTGCATAACGACCAGCTACCATGAGCCTCCAGGTGCGCTATTTGTGTATTGTGTAGTCAGTTGAAGAAATGCTTGTACCGCGTAGTTAGACTAATCGGCGGTTTTCTAATAAAATATGTTTGTTAATGTATTTTATTTGTATTTTACTAATGTCAAATAAGTGTAAGTGTATTCATATAGTCCAGTAGACAACATTAACTACCATTTTCGAATGTTTGTAGGTTTACCACACACCTTTTAAATAACAATGCGTATGGTTTAGTAGATAAAACTATAAAAGAATAGGGCCCTTTAAGTATTAATTTTACTAACCGGTTACATATAAAGATTAGAACATTCATAATATATTTTTCATTAAACCTGTCAACAGGTTTAAAAAAATCAAATCTCAGTTATTGGCGGTTGACTTAATTTGTATGAACAATGTAATGTAATGAAGACAAATAGCCAAGTTATTGGCGGTTGACTTAACTTGTATGAACAATGTAATGTAATGAAAGACAAATAGCCCAAGTCAATAAACAAATAAATAGGTACTACAATTAAAAATTAAACTAGGTACATGTTGAATTTAAATTTAAATTTAGTTGTACTATACTGTGATTTAAAACAAATAATTACAACAAGTTCAAGTATTTCTATTAAAATACAAATCTAAAACTATTAGAAAAAATTCTTATTTTCTAAATATTATTAGAAAAACAAAAATGTTGTTAGTGTGGGGACATTGCTATTTTGGGATAATATTGTCAGAGTCAGGAAAATAGTCAAGGTGCAGGGACACTATCATCGTTTGTTTTGTGAGGATAAATGACATTGTATTTTTTTCAGTTGGTGTCGTTTCGATTAGGTTAATGTCGGAGTTGACTGTAGATAGAAAAATAAATTTCCTATCCTGAAAATAACCATAATTTCTTTCCCACCCAACACTTTGGAAATTAGAATGGTCCAAAAATGTCCATCTACTCTTACTGTTAACGTGTGTCATGTTTATGTGTGGTGTTTGTATTGTGTTGTCCAGTCCCTGGAGGAGGAACGAGAGAGGCGAGCAATATACCAACACGCAGTTCAACACCTCATCATGCAAACTCATGTAACTTTGCACGCTAATCCGATACCCTTGTTTTCTTGCTTTGCTGTTTTCTTGTTTTCAAGCTTGTGAGTTTTTCTCTGCCTTTTATGTTTTCAGCTGATTTGGAAATTCTGTTTATTGTGTGATTTTGTGTTTGTTTTCTGCCTCAACAGGTGTTTAATTGTATATGAAGATGTTTGTTAGCGTGAAATTTTGGTTTTGATGTCATATGTAAAACGTTTTCAGATTTATCAAGCATGCCAGCTTGCGTCATATTTGTACTTGTATAGTTCTTTATCTCTTTTACCTATCATTGTTTCGTTAAACATTATGTTTTACATTTTGGAAATTGAATGTCATTAGGTATTTTTCAAATTTTTGAACATTAGAATGAAATACATCTTTATTGTTGGCGAAGAGGACAATAAAGTCGACATAACCATAGCATCGAGTATTTAGGCAAAATATTAATTAAAAATCTATGAAAGTGAGTTAAAATGTTTTAAATAATATATTTAAAGAAAGCAACAAAGTTCTTTTAGGTTACTAAATAGTTTATGGTTAATTAATTAGATGTTTAAAACACAGATAGATGTTGATTTTTTGTCAATCTTTTCTGCTTGAAATACTTACTAATTACTATTAAAACCAGTGTGAATTATCTTAATATTTTAAAATTCAACAATTTTTAAAGTTTTGTCTGATTTGTTCCAGAATCTTCAAGAAGAGGTGAGGACACGGCCGAAGATGTCGATGACAAGTTCTTCGTTGGAAGTGCCCAAAGTGCTGAACAACTACCAGAGTCTGCTAGATAGTGACTCTATGAAGACCAACCACACAGCAGTATGTCTACTTCTTTCTGACCAGTCTTGCTTAGTCTGTTAGGTTCAGGATGTGGATACTCTTGAGCATATTTTGGAGTAGTACGAAGAGTATAGCTAGGGGAGTTGTTCCACGACAGTTTTGAAAATGCCTCCAAGCAGTCACTAAATCACTATTTGAGATGCGACCATCTCATGAGCGTATTTTTAATGCATCAGTGTTTTAAAAGTAAGTACGTTTTGGAATTACGCGCTACAGCATACGGTCGGCGTTCAGCGCATGTTCGTTGTGTACCTGCTTCTCTTGATCCGCCCAGACACCAGTCTGGTCATTTTAGCTGATGCGTGCGGCTTGCCTGTGACCGTTTAAAATGTCTCCGTCTATCAGAAGTCCGGCAACTGTGAAGTTCGATCTGTGATTAATTTTCTCAGTGCCAAAGGCCTGAAAGCAGTCGATGTTTATCATTAGATCAGGGCAGTGTACGGATAAAACACAAGAAGAGGTCTAGTAGAAAATGGGTTAGGCGTTTAAAGATAGCGCTCAATGTTCATGACAAGGAAAGCGCCCAGGAAAGTCAAGTTCAAACAAGCGATGTCTGCCCAAAATCATGTACGGTTTGGGACAGGAAGGGGAGTGTTGTTGGTGGTTTTTGCCTGATGGGGACACAATCAATTCAGAGACCTACTGTGACACTTGAGCTGAGTTCCGCTGTGCTATCAGAACAAAACGCACAAAAGCGAAGCATGCTGACTAAAGGTGTCATTTTGTTTTCTGACAATACCGCCCTTATATCACAAAGAGAACCCAAAGATTGTATCTGCGAAATTTGGTTGGGAACAATTTGAACACCCTCCCTGTCCAGATCTTGCACCGTGACTTCCATGTTATTCACTTGAAGAAACACCTGAAGTCACGCCCGCGGCAATGACTTGACGAAGTCAAAATGGCTGTACTGAATTTTTGTCAAACCAGGCGTGAAGAATTCTATGACATTTGATTAAAAGCTAGCTGAATGATATGATAAGTGCTCCAATATTAATGGCAATTATGTGGAAAATAGTTTAAGTACAGGCTTTCATGTCAAATAAAAATTGTTATGAAATCTCTGCTCGTAAAGTGTTTTATTTAAAAGCGATACTTACTTAAAAACCACGCCTCATTATGTGGAGGAGGATAGGTGATGAGTGGTGTATGAAGGTTATGAGGTGTAGTCTTGTTACAAACTAAAGGCTGACTAAAGGCCTTAAAATGGGTCATTAATTAATAGCCCAATGACCAATGGAAATACAGACCAAGCTTAATGGGACTTCGAACCATGAGTGATAGTCTGATATGTCCTAGCGATGGTGGGAGATGAAGTCTCTAGTAGTAAAGTTAGCGTATATTACCATGTGAAATCTTGCTGGCTTCTCATTTGATCAGCTAAAAGAGCTCAAGTTGTATGTATTTTCTCCTACAGCATTAGATTTGTAATACAACATTAGAACTACGATGCAACTAAGTAAAATCAAAACTAATTAGTAATTTCCTCTTCCTTGAAACTTGTTGATGACAACCAATTTTGTTTCAAGGTAGAAATGAAAGAAGAAACGTACATGTCATCGTCTGAAGACATTGTGAAGAAAGCGGCGAAGGAGAGTATTCTGAAGAGGATACCTGAAGGAGCGGAAGCAGCGGCAGTGCTGGTGGGAGCGGTGGACTTCCTTGAACAACCGACCACGGCCTTCATCCGTCTAGCGAGGGCACGGTCATCCCCACCGTCACTGAGGTACTGAACTGAATTATGTTAAACCTAGGAGTGCAATTGGGGATGGAGTTAATATTTCAGAAGAAGACATAACTAAACATAATGAGCGCAAAAATACATAAATAACTTTTTGAGCCAATAAGGGTGACAACAAAATTGTTGACAAACTCTTGTAATTGTAAGTAACTCTTGTATTGTGGAAGGCCCAAATTTGCCGTTTGAAATGTAGCTTGTTCTGTATCTGAAATTCAATGTCTGCTTTTGGTGAGAGTGACGATAATTCCATTGGTAGCACTAAAATGGAACTTCAAAAATTCAAAGTTTCAAGAAAATCCTGAAGTTTTAACTGGTATACTATTTCTATTATAATGTGAGCTTCCCATATCAGAATTTTCTTGAATGGTGAAAGCTGATGGCAGCAACTCCATCAGCACTGTTAGTTGACACCTACCTAAAACATATACGTGGTTTGACAGGACTTCCACACAGTGGCGTACAAGGCTGTGGAAAGGCAAGAGTTGTTGTCCGCTATCAACGAGTTCTTGGACTTCAGTATCGTGCTGCCGCCCGGGGACTGGGAGAAGCAGGCGTTACTGCCGTACACCGACATCAAGGAGAAGAACGCTGAGATCAGGCGGCGTCAGAGTCGGATACACCCTTCTATCAAGCCTCGTGAGTTGCTCCGTTACCATACAGTTTTTAAAACCACCATAAGCGCTACCATGAAGCCTAGATAATTTCCTAAAACTGGGTATAAATTACATCAAAAGTGCCTTTTGGTGGTGAAGGGGGGAGGGAGTTTCTTCTAAAAATGGTTTCTATTCTTTTCTGTTGTGTGCCAATTTTTATAATGTTCCTGACATCAAAATCCCAATCAATTTTTGTTTATTCACTCACCCCAATTTATTCAAGTTATTCCACTCTCATTTTGTCATATTATTAAAATGTAGAATATTCTTTTGATGTAATTTATTTTACTTTCCAGCTCTAACGCCCATAAGTGAGAGGAGATCGAAATACCCGGACCCTCTGAAACGCACAAAGCGGCCTTTCGGTGGCCTCATTAGCGACATCAAGCGCCGGTTCCCGTTCTACGTGTCCGATTTTTAGACGGACTTAACGGGCAGTGTATTGCTGCGTCGATCTTCATCTACTTTGCTGCTCTTTCCGCTGCCATTACGTTCGGTGGACTGATGGGTGAGTTGAATATTGCTTTTTTATTTTGGTTTAGAGAACTTCTTCCATAAACTTGCCACTTAATTTGAAATATTGTCTCTGTTACAATTCTACATTACTTGCTTACTGTCATGATTTTACTCATGCTTCTCTACTAACTTACCAAGGCTATAAAACCCTTCCTTTGGAGTTAGCCTACCACAAAGGAGGATCCAAGGGCCTCTGATCACCTTTTGTAAAATAAATAAGCTAACCAAATGTAAATATATTAGACATTTTACAAAACCCTTATCAAGGGCAAAATCAGAGGGCTATGTGAACAGCTTTCTGTGTCTATTAATTAGCTCTTGGATATTATTTTTATCTCGTAAGCTAGTTGACCGTCCCATTTTTCTTCAAAAACTTATTTTAGCAACAGGCTCTTCCTTACCAACCTATGAATAATCGAATAATTTGTCTGTACCTTCACCAATCAGCAGAACAGTTTAGAATGTGTAATATGTTTGCAGCTGACAAGACCAACAACCTGATTGGTATCTCAGAGACGCTAGTGGCTACGTCTGTGTCTGGTATCTTAGTGGCTCTTCTCGGAGGTCAACCACTCCTCATCGTTGGTACCACTGGGCCGCTGCTGCTTTGACGAAAGCTTGTTCAGTGTAAGTATAGCAAAACAAAGTTTACTCTGGGTTATATTTCTTGCCCTTTGCCAACTAACTAAAGTTAAATAGAGTCTGTGCGTTTTTTGTGAAGCCCGAAAATAAGAAGTGACGAGACGGAGAAGGAGAACAGCGGCGTAAGGGAGTGCCAGCTGGTTGGTCCGCCGCACTACTACTCAGGCTGTTAATGTTGGTTATTGCAACACGCCGATATTCTCAGTCTGAGACTTTGGTTGATAGGCTGATTTCTATTCAAAAAAGTTAAGGACAAACAAAAATATAACTATTTGTACAATGGCATTTGTAACATGCATGTAACAAGACGAGGGGATTTTGTAAAAACTCAGGATTTGGGAACAGGAACAGGAAAAGCTGGCAAATAGATCCTCTTGATTGTTTAATACTGCAATAACACCCTTTTAAATTAAAAAAGTATTAGCTTATTTCTTCCAACATTTATAACTGACTTCGGTTATCTTGTAATATTTTGTTACAGTTTTGTCAAGAGAACGACATTGAGTACCTAACCATCCGAGTGTATATTGGGTTCTGGTTGCTGGTCATTGCTTTGCTGGTTTGCTGCTTCGAGGGCAGTGTTCTCGTCAAACTGTTCACTCGTTTCATCTCAGAGAATATGCCTCCCTCATCTCACTCCTTTACATCGTCGAGAGCTCCATGAAGATATTTGCGGTAAGTGTGGTTGATATACTGAGATTAGGTTGTCTGATTAGGTAAATACATCACATCAAATGCATACAAGTAACCAATAGTTGATAAATAACCATAAGTTTTCGTAGTTGAGGTTCTCAATCTTTGGCCGCAAGTCTTCTTGCACAGAATCCCTCTTCGAGTTCTTCCTTTGATAGCCTAAACAAACTACTGTACTAAGTTCAGGAAAGATTTTAAGGAATGAATTGTTGAAATAACATTAGTTGTCTAAATAACTGCCTTGAATAGTAATAGAAAATTGTGTAACAGCTGTTCAAGAAGCACCCGTTGATGTCTCTGTCAGACTACTGCTCTGAGGCGAACGTGACGACGTCCATGCTCAGTGGGGGAGTGGCAGCGGTCTCGTGGCTGTCTAACGCCTCTAACATGTCCATCGAGTAAGTGTTCACGAGCTATCCTCATAACAACAACAGCTTTAATTTATCAGTGTGTTTAACAAATCAATTCAAAATTACACTGGAGTCTTAATAACCTGATGGTTTACATTCTAGCGCCAGTAGCTTTTTTTCCAAAGCGTGTAGAGTGTGGCACTTACAACAGTTAAGTTGTCGTCTGCTAACCATGACTGTAGTTGGGCCATTAAGGAACTCTAAGATGTGAGAGTTCAATGCAACGTCTGTAATTTGTAAAGCAATATTCATTTCAGTGTATTTTCTAGATTACAACAATTCTACTGTATTAGTTAAAAAATGTTGGGTTTTTCTTAAGGTGGACAAGATAGGAGTTTCCATTTTGAAACAGGGTGAAATATTTGAAATACTCAAGTTTTTTCGAGGCAAAGAGAATAAGCCCTAAGTATGTTATATTTTTTGAGTCGGGGAAACCTCTGGTGAACCTCTCCCGGATTATTACAGCACTTGAGCATTGACTACATTTGGTGTCTGTGATCGTTAATAAGTGTGGGCTGACGCTTCATTGACGTCTGCGAATGTTAACATTTTTGTGCATAGCTGTTGATCGAGGTGTGTGAAAGACTGTTATTCAACATTTGAAATCGTAAATAAATGAGTGGATGACCGAAATTTACCATTTGTAATTGTCCTTAAGTATTTTTGTATGTGTTTATGGCACTCACAGAAACAATATTCTCAATGACTGTCGTTTCCGTAGGGACATGAAAGGGATGACTTCCACGACGAGCTTGCCGCCACCAGTCCCCTCGCCCACCAACCAGCCAAACACTGCTCTGTTCTGCACAGTGCTCGCACTCGGCACCTTCTTCATCGCGTACTACCTGCGACACTTCCGCAACAGCAAGTTCCTCGGACGCAGTGTGAGTATCTCTAGTTAACAAGCTAAACAGTATGTACAACTGGCTGGTGCAACTAAGAGTCTGGTGTCAGGTAGCCTAAAGTTACTGTGTCTAAAAAGAAATTCTTTCAACACTTTATATTGATAAGTTTTCCTCCTAAGCAAAAGGCAATTGTGTAGTTCAGTGCTTAAAAAAAGTTTCAAAATTGATCTGAAATACCCTTACAGCCTGTTTAGATTAATAATTGAATTTTCCAGATTACGGAAATTCGGGCTAGCAGGACTCTAGTGTAGTTTATTGCAAACCTGTTGGAAAATCCACAAGGCACAGGCTTCACCCAGATTGACTAGCAGTTACTCAAGTATAATACTAACAGAGTGTTGTTGCAGGCAAGGCGAGCGCTGGGGGACTTTGGAGTGCCGATCGCGATAGTGCTGATGGTGGTGCCGACTCGTGGAGAAACGGCCGTGCACAGAAGCTGAAGGGTGCGGAAGGCTAAGTCCTAACAGCGGGTGTGGCGTGGCTGGTTCATCTCCCCCTGCGGCATGCTGACTCCGGTGCCAGTGTGGGTCACGTTTGCAGCAGCTGTGCCCGCCATGCTTGTGTACATCTTGCTCTTCATGGAGACACATATCAGCGAGTAAGCTATACCAAACTGATTTCTGTTTCACTTTTAAAAATGCCCACTCAACCGTGAATTTATCCGTGGAAAGTTGGGAATAAGCCGTGTGTTTCGTAAATAAGAAAACTACTTTACGCGAGTTACTCCTGCCAGTGGAAGTTGCCGCTTGGAACCGATGACAAAAGTGACATGGCACTCAGAAGTTGCCGCAAGAGCAAACGGATCTCGTTGCTACTGTGACAGTGACATGGCATATAGAACAAACTGCCGAAGTAACTACAACTTTAGAAACATGTAGTGGCAGCGGCAACTATGAATTTTTATAAGTACCATTCAGTTTTTTCAACCTTGAAATTTAGCCTTTCAGACAGTAAAAAACTGATTATCAGGGTTCAGTGACTGCCCCTAAATCTGTGTGAACAAAATTCTTAAATTTTTTAGCAGTGTGTCTTAACAAAATGTAAAATTTCAGGCTGATTATTGACAAAAAAGAGAGAAAGCTGAAAAAAGGGTCTGGGTTCCACATGGATATCGTGCTGGTGTCTCTGACTAACGTGATGGCGGGACTGATAGGCGCTCCGTTCATGTGTGCCGCCACAGTGCGCTCTGTCGCTCATGTGTCAGCGCTCACTGTCATGTCCAGCACACACGCTCCCGGAGACAAGCCTCACATCATTGAAGTCAAAGGTAGGTGACATGTCGTATTATGCAATGAACAAATTTGTAATAAAAACAAGATTTAAGTGTATTTTTCCAAAGAATAAGAGTGTGCGTTTGCTCCAACGTTAAACAAGGTGTGCTAGCACGCTTAAACTGCAAACAATGTCAATTTTTGTTCTATAGCTAGTGACTTTTAGTAGTGGTTCTGTTCATCAAGTAATCAAGTTCACATTAAAACGTGCATTTCTTAAATATACGAGTGTGCAGGTTGTACTGATACTTACAATGTGTTTCAGAGCAGAGGTTGTCAGCACTGCTGACGAGTGTACTGGTCGGAGTCTCTGTCATGATGTCTCCTCTGCTGAGGCTGGTTCCCATGTCGGTGCTCTTTGGTGTTTTCCTCTACATGGGCATATCGTCCATTGACGGCATCCAGTTCTTTGAGCGCCTGCGACTCTTCTTCATGCCGGTCAAACATCATCCTCAAGCCAACTATAGTAGAGAGTATGTATTTTTGTTTTGTCATGAACTTTGGGCGTGAAGTACCTGCATTTTCGGGTATTGACATATTGGAGGCTGGTTTGTGCAGTCTATGGCTAGATGGGCTAACAGAAGAAAATTAAGACTGACAAAACTACAATCCTGCAAAGAATCGTTAGATTTAACATAATTTATAACTGTTCTCTAACAAATTCAGTTTAGTCTCAAAATTTTAAAATTTCCTGACTGCTATGAAGTTCCCTGGTCTTCCCCTCTTCTACAGGTTCCCCTTACCATGACAACCCTGAATCAGTTCAATGATAAAATAGAATTTTGTAATGTAATTTTGAAAGCTATATTCCTAAAACAGCATTTGACTTTAAATCCTAAGTAAATTTTAAACAAGTGTCTTCATAAATACAATTTGTTCTGGGATTCTAATGCGTAGTAGAACTTCTCTTAACCTAAATAAAGAGGGAAGGCCATTTTGGATAACAAAACAATGAAACTCAGTATATTAGTGAACCAGAGGGTCAGAGCTAGATCTGTAATCCAGTCAAGGTCAACGACTAACCCTTCTCATTCACAAATTCCAACCTGATCAGCTCTTTCTACTTGTTTGTCTTGATCTCGTAGTGAGACCAGCCATCAACTCACCAGGAAGCAGAATATCAAAAATTGTACTTGGTGATGTTTAATCTTTTGGTCATTACGGTTTAAATGCTTTTATTTAAGAGAGGGTTTATTGTATACTTAATTTTCATTTCCCATTTCCAGGTTCAAACGATGAAGATGCATCTGTTCACCATCATCCAGTTACTCTGCCTGGTGGGGCTGTGGATCGTCAAGTCCTCCCCGATCTCACTGGCTTTCCCCTTCTTCCTACTTCTGTTAGTGCCTCTGCGAGCCCAGTTCTGCTACATCTTCACACCGCAAGAACTCAGAGCTGTGAGTAACATTGGTTCTATCTAATTTGGAAATTTGGGATTTTTGGGTCTTGACTAACTAGATGTATTCCAGGCCAGGGTGTCTAGTGTACGGGAAAACCGGGAATTAAATGCACATTTTTTGGATTCACAATGAAACTACCCAATTGGGAGCTATGAAAAGTGTTGTTTTTTAACTGGGAAATTTTGAGAAGGGTAGTATGGTATCAAAAATCATGATTTGGTCAGGGATGCTAATAGGAGTCTAGAGATTGTCGCAAATGGTTACAAAAATCATAATTTTTCCCTGATGATAATAGCAGTCTAAATATCGTCTTTGGGGTGGAAGAGACGACGGATCATTTGGTGTATTGGTGCAATGAGTGTACGGAGGAGAGAAAGGAAACGGAAGAATGATTGAGAAGGAGGGGCCTACTGATGGCACCGGTGAGTATGTTTGTTGGGAAGGAAGAGGAAAAGAGATTTCTGGTCATGGTTTGAAAGATGATGAAGAAGAAGGAGGAGTGGGTGAGAGAGATAGAGGTAAGGGTTGGGGGTGAAAGAGAGAAAGAGGAAGGGTAGGTGCAGAGCCATGATAGATAGAAAGGCAAAGAGATCAAATAGGGAGATGATGAGTTCTGGAGAAGGATGGGGATGCAAGACGGAGATGCTTGAGGGCGAGAGGAGGAAATTGGAAGTGGCTCAATTGGAGAGGATGGCTCTGATGATCCAAAGACCCATAAGGGAAGTCGGGGAGGATGACAAACCAGGTAAAGTCTGGAAGGTCCTATTCCCTTAGCTCATTATAGGCGAAGGGTGAGTACGAGAAGGACCGAAGCTCCCTGGGGAGACTCTCGCAGTGAAACGTTGGTAAATGGCGAACTCAAGAGGGGTGGTTGGAAACGGATTAATTATCTCATAATTAACTGCAGCTGAATGGAAATTAAGTAAAAAGCAATGTTGCTCTTTTAAAGTGTAAAAGTTGAATTTGATAGTTTTATTTTTAACTTATGTATATATCAAACCAAGTCTACTGTTTTTCAATGAACTGACACCGGTGACTTGTTGTGTTACAGTTGGACAGCGATGAACCGGATGAGGCTAATCAGGAAGACGAGCCAGATTTCTACGCAGAATCCTTGTTGGCAGGATAACGTGAGAGCTCTCACTCCAAGCAATACAGAGTAGTTCTCGTTAACACGGTTCCTTCGTACGTAAACCTGTGCAAAGAACGACAACTCGTGTTACGACGTACATTCCAACCAATGGCATCACTCTGCTACAAGCAGTCAACCGTTCAAATCACATTCAAGTCTAGGTTATTGTGTGAGGTGGGTAATAATTTATTTCAGGTTATGATGTATTTCAATGTAAGATCAAATATTTTAATAAGTGTTATAAGTTACTTTGAGTCAACTGTGTGTAACTTAACAAGATAATAGAGTTGACTTGTTATATAAGGTATTGAATAAAATGTTAGATAACGTCAAGCAATCAGTGTTTGTTTAAATGTTAATAAAACACTAGAATAATTTATTTAAGAACTGAAAATGTATTTGCCCGATGTGTGGTTAGTTTCATTGTGTTTATCACATAAGAATAATAATCTACCTGATTAAGTTACAGTATGTATAATTTTAAATTTACCCAATTTATCAAATTCGTGTGATACTATATTGCAAAAGAAACAAATAAGGTAGAAGATACTTATCATGTTTGGTATACTTATTGGATTCAATATGGGTGCTTTATTTCCCATAAATTTTCCCAATGCAAATTTATGTTCAAAAGTTATTTATCTTGATATTAGTTGTAATGTAAAATCTGTGTGTAAATATAATTAGCTTTAATAAATATTCAACATTCCATAATAAATTAACAATGTATTATTATGTTAAACATGTTAAACACTTTTTACCAAAAATATCAACACTTCACTTTTTTATTACCTTAATTAATAAGGAAACATATTTTTGATTAGATGAATTATTTTTAAACCGGTCACATTCTGTATAAATTAGTTTTAGTTACTTAGAGTTAGTTAACTTCACTTTGTACTTATTGTGTAATGTGCCTTTCATCCTTCTTCGATACAGTATTATTTGTGAAATTTATAGCAATTGTCTAAAACGTAAAAATTAGGGGTGGACAAGAACCGAAAATCGGGAAATTTTCAACAAAAATTAAAGTCTTGAAAATCGGGCAGGAATTCCTTAAAAACGAGATTTTTAGGTGAAAGGGATTTTGGTAGGAGGAGTTGTTGGGAAATTTTTGAGATGAGAGGGATTTTTGGGAGAGCAAATATTTTAATAAGTGTTATAAGTTACTTAACTGTGTGTAACTCAACAAGATAATAGAGTTGACTTGTTATATAAGGTATTGAATAAAATGTTAGATAACGTCAAGCAATCAGTGTTTGTTTAAATGTTAATAAAACACTAGAATAATTTATTTAAGAACTGAAAATGTATTTGCCCGATGTGTGGTTAGTTTCATTGTGTTTATCACATAAGAATAATAATCTACCTGATTAAGTTACAGTATGTATAATTTTAAATTTACCCAATTTAACAAATTCGTGTGATACTATATTGCAAAAGAAACAAATAAGGTAGAAGATACTTATCATGTTTGGTATACTTATTGGATTCAATATGGGTGCTTTATTTCCCATAAATTTTCCCAATGCAAATTTATGTTCGAAAGTTATTTATCTTGATATTAGTTGTAATGTAAAATCTGTGTGTAAATATAATTAGCTTTAATAAATATTCAACATTCCATAATAAATTAACAATGTATTATTATGTTAAACATGTTAAACACTTTTTACCAAAAATATCAACACTTCACTTTTTATTACCTTAATTAATAAGGAAACATATTTTTGATTAGATGAATTATTTTAAACCGGTCACATTCTGTATAAATTAGTTTTAGTTACTTAGAGTTAGTTAACTTCACTTTGTACTTATTGTGTAATGTGCCTTTCATCCTTCTTCGATACAGTATTATTTGTGAAATTTATAGCAATTGTCTAAAACGTAAAAATTAGGGGTGGACAAGAACCGAAAATCGGGAAATTTTCAACAAAATTAAAGTCTTGAAAATGGTGAATTCCTTAAAACGAGATTTTTAGGTGAAAGGGATTTTTTGGGCGGGAGGGATTGTTCGGAGAATTTTTGAGATGAGAGGGATTTTTTTGGGAGAGCAGGTGGGATTTTTTGGAAAAAATCAAAGTTCAAAGGGAATTTATGGCAGATTTTATAATTGGAGAGGATTTCTATACCATCTCATTTATTGATAATTTTACCTTTCTAGGTGAATTCCAATTAATAATTCTCCAAATAACAAAACAATTACAAATGAAAATTTTAAAATTATGTTCAAATATTTTTAAAGAGTAAATGAGTTATTTTAATCCTTTTTGACATTTTAATGAGCAATATTTCCTGTAATGATTACAAAGTTTTATTATATGGCGATTTACTAATATAATCAATAAAAATATCAAATCAAAGAACAATCATGCTTTACCATACATATATTTAGTAAAACTCACAAAAAGAACACAAAATTAGAATTTATAGAGTAAATATACTTTCTTTTACTGTAAAAAACTTTTAATTTTTCTGACCTTTTCTTTTTAGTTTGTAATGACTAAATAACTTAACAAGCATTTAATACCGCCCAAAAATATTCCCGATATCAAGCAAGAAAAATTGTTTCTCGGCCGATTCCCACCCGAAGTGAAAAATCCAATTCCGTCCACCTCTACTTAAAATATGTTTGTTGGACTCATGAATTGTCTTTAAGTTTAAGTTGTACTTAACAGATTGAATCATGTTTGTTGGTTTGAAGTCAGTGAAAAGGATGACTATTGTTGATTAATTGTAAGGACATAAGGAAAGATTGGAGCGAATATCATGGGACTGCTTACAGGACTGAAAAATACTCACAATAAATATTTCGGAACAATTCCTGATAAAATTGCATTTAAACACATTCAAAACAGTTTATTTTTTCAGAAAAGAATAGATAACATTTTTTTAAACAGTCTATTGTGCGATTTGTGCTCCCCACCGTAACCATGAAGCATTTTGGTGTTAAAAACAAATTGTGATTGAATAATACGATCTGGTTTATTATCTAACAACAATGAAACTGATAATAATCCAGAGAGCTAAATATATAAAGTAAAAAATAAATGGAAACTATGTTTTCTTTTTTTTTGTGTCCCTTTTAGGGAAACCCTGAATGGAGAGTCTGTGGGTTGGGTTGGTGCTAAGAAAAATAGATTTTATTGTAGGATAATTAATAAGTTAATAAATAAATGTTTAAAAGTATATAGATTAATTTTATCCTCAAATCACAGTATTAAATTATCTCATGGGATTTCGGACCATAAATGTTCTGTATATATTTTAAATCTCTATACAAGTTGAACTTATGAAATTGATATGATAGAATGTTAGTACCTGAAAATAAATAACTTATTCTTAATTCACCTCTATTTCTTCTTTAATGTACCCTTTCAATTGATATGTTGTATTAACATAGAAGTAGATGGACTTTTCTACCGGTTATTATGTTTAAAACCGGTACAAAAAACCGGAAGCGGCTGTTTTAAGTCCTAGAACAATCCTTACTGCTCTCTTTTGAATTTTAAAGATTGCCCTCACTCTAAAACTATCAAATCCCCAGATAGAAACACCATAGTTTAAAACAGGGAGAAAGCATCCATAATATGTCAAAAAGGATTCTATTGCAAGAAAAAAGACAACGCAATTGATTTTTCTGGAGATTTGAATCTAGCGTGATGCCTAAAAATTAGTTTTCAAATGATTTAAAAATTAAAAGTATACAGTTTCAAATTTAAGTGTCAGAAAACCCAAATCACTCAATACAATAATTATTGTCTTTGGTTTTAAAATTAAATTCTGCTAAACCAAAACACTCAACACAATAATTTTCTTTACAACGAATTAATTTAATATTGTCTACCATGAGTCTCCCAGCTATTGAGTTACTGTACTACCGATAGTTTAGTAGTTCCGCCAACTGTTAAAGAGCGCAGCACGTTGGTAAATCTACCTTACCACTGTTAAAGTAGTTACCAAGGTAAGGTAGATTTTCCAGCATGTGCTGCTGTTTAGTGGCAGTTTGCAGAACTAGTAAAAGGAATGCTATCGGTAGTACTGTAAATATCAAGTTATTCTCTGGTGCAAAGTTGCAACGATCTCTGTGTGTTTCAAGTAATTCATTATTTAAATCTGAGAACCTATTTAATTAAAACAGCTACTGTACAGTAATACATTATTGATAGCTTCATTCCTGCGTAAATAATTCTCAAGGAAAACTAATTGTAACGAGACAATAAATTCGTTTCTACGCATATTTTATAGGCGTTTTATATACGAACGCACATAACGCCATGTTTATGTATAAATGGTTGGACGAATGAAATATCTTTGAATACAGTAATTATTATTAAAAACTAATTTTTCACCAGAAAGCCCTAAACAGTTTGTCATACATAGGTATACGCAATAAAACATTTATTTGTTTTGCCATTGGTCTGTATGACGATGTGCACAAAAATGCGCTGTAGTTGAATCAGAGAACTGAAAGAAGAGTGATTTTTAGTGAAGCAGTGTTGGAATTGTATTATCAACGTAATTTCAATTAATTTGTAAAATCATTGATATCTAAAACTCAGTTTGTAATATTTATGTGTTCAATATAGCCTGGATAAAAGAGGTAAATGTTGCTTAGTTTATCTTTAAAATGCCTATTCTTAAGGTTTCGGGCTAGACTGTTTATAGTAGGCTAGGCCTGTGAACGGATTACTCTAGGTCCATATTAAGAGGTTCCTTTTTTTATTTGAAAGTCTTCAATGTTTATTGTTCGCTATTAATACCAGGCTAGTCAGATGTAGTTAGCCTTTTCTCATCACTATAATACTATCTGTATATTGGATTCAATATTTTGGTATTTAGTAGGCCAGCTGCTATGCCTTTAGCAGATTCGTAGTAGAATGGTATTGCACGCACGGTACGACAGCGCTTGTTACCCGGGTGTTGAGCTCACTAGGCCTACTTGAAATTCTATCAAGTTACAGAAGCCCCTTTGTAAAGGTGAAGGTTGAGTGAAAGAGAAGACTATGTAGTCCTACCTCTGAATACTTACTTAATTAAATTCTTAATTAAAGTCTTCATCTGTGACTGGCTATACCAGCATGGATGGCATCATAAAAAAATCTTGATGCCCTTGACATCTCTATACAACAAGACTTTGGGCCTCTTCTAGATATAATCTTAGATTACCAGATAAGGATTTTACCAATAAGGATTTTCGATCAGCTACTTGTGCTGTACCACTTTGAACTTCTTGAAGCTGAGGTCTTTCACTGATGGGCGAAGAGAGTTATAGAATTTTTACCTGTTTCAGGGAAACAGTATTTAACTTTGAGAGCCTTCTGAAAGTTTTGTCCAGGTCACCAGCGTGTCGTGTGTTATGATATCTGTCAGAATAAAGGTTAAAACGATTGATATTTTGCTTGATGGCGGTTAAGACTTTGAAAATATATAGATTGGTAATCGTCATTATTTTCCAGTTTTTGAAGAGTGGCTTACAGTGGTCAATGACTCCCGCTCCTGAGATGGTGCGAAGCAGTATTTTCTGTATAATTTGAAGTCTTGGCGCGGAACTCGCATGACCCCACAATAGGGTTCCATATTCCAAGTGGAAATTAGCAAAAGGATAATATGCATTTCTTTGTTGCATTTTCTTAATCGAAGTACGATTGAGACACACCAATACAGTAGGTCCAGAAAGTAAACTACTCTTGAAAACTTGGAGCAAAGAGTTCACATGAGCCTCCCAAGTGAGCTCTACATCTAGGTTAAAGCCCAGTAGCTTCACAACTTCATTTTCCAATTTGAAGTTACTGGGCTTCTTTGTTTGCCTCATCAAACAAGACAAACTAAATATCTGTTTTCATAGTATGCCTAGCTAAATTTAGGATTCCTTCCGTTTCACTCTAAATTGGGTAAAGCAGACATGGCTTGGGAGTAGGCTCATGTTGGGGCTTCTTTCTGGAGAAAGTGGTCTTAAACAGTAGTCCGAGTCTGAGGTTACTGTCTGTTGCTCAAGAGACAATGTGGCAGCTGGTTGATTATAATTATTGTGGTGCTAATATTCCTAAAGCATTGCTTAATAGCACACACATTATAACTCAAATGGACTAAAGCTACTGAACATGGTTTTCACATATGCTGTAAGCTCTTATAGTTAGAAAGACAGAAATAGGCACTGCAACTTCGTTCTAGGGATTGTGGTTTTAAATCCAGTTTTGCTATTTTGTAAAGTTGTAGAGGATAAAGGTGAGGTTGAATTGTGAAAGTACACTACACCCTGCCTCTTGTCTCATAAGAGTGAAAAATATTTCCTCCCTTGGGAGGATAGCATTGTGATTTGAAAAGAAAACTAGTCTTAATTGTCTGTAGTGAAATTTATTGACTAAAACTATACTAGATAAAGTGTCAGAATAGCTTTATTCCAAACAGAATGTCAGAATAGCTTATCTTACCAAAGCCCAATAAATGTTTAATGTCCCAAGAACTATTTTAATTTTGTGCTACGCTTTTAAAGAAGCACTACTCCCAGAATGGTATCGAACGTGGTTTGATATCTCAGAAGTTAAAATGAAGTTGTCGCGAGTTACATGGTCAATTTGATTAAAGTAAATTGGCATTTCCAGATGCAGTAACTTCTGCCTGTAAGATTCTTCTAGAGGACAGAAGACTTTTGGTTTGAAATATGGAAGGAAGACTCTTGTGTGGATGCACCAAATCCAAAGTCATTGTAACTACGGCACATTAGACCCAACCACGACAGCTGCTGTACATGCTCAGGTAAAATTTCTTGCATGTTAAAAACTTGTCATTTAATTTTTATTAACGGTTTACACCATTTACAATGTGATTCAGAGAAATACACAATAATAGATTTGCAATTGTGCTTGCAATTGAATTACAATCAGAAGAATGCTTATTTAAATAACTGATTATTTTTGATAATGTAAGGTTGACAAACTTGACGATTTGGTTACTTAACAATAACATTTTTGGTGTGTACAATGACTATAAAATATATATGAACAATAAACTATAAGAATGTAACAACGAGAATAAACTATGAAGATTGAATAAACTTTAAAGAGTAACGATAAACATTAAACTAGGTTATTAATAACAATCAATGTAAGTACATAAATAGTTAACATCTAGAATAATAAATACAGTCAAAAAATTCAGTTGCAATAATTAAATATTTAAGATTCATTCGGTCACTTCAGGAAGAAAAATACTCCCTACTTTTTGGGCAGCTGGTAACTCCACCCGTTCTCAAGGGCCTAACCTAAACTTATGCTACATTATAGATCATACTTAGCCTAACCTTAACCTAAGAGGACAAGACAAAATTAAATGTTAACAACTACATTTTAAGACAAATGTTGACAGGAGAAAAATATTACATAAAGAACGCCTTTAAATAGAAAAAGAAAAAGGTTTGATCTCACCAGGACGGCACACTGCGGTGGACCAGCTCAAACACGATAAACACTTCTCCACTCACACTTGTACTGAAACTGTCACAATGGGTTCAATACGAGAAAAATTCAATTTACAGAGAGAAATTGACAGACTTGGGGAAGTTATTTTGTACAGTAACTGATTACAGTTACTTTATAAAATGTAACTGATTACAGTTACCTTTATAAAATGTAACTGATTACAGTTACAAGTTACAGAAAAACCAATGTAACTGGTTACAGTTACAGTTACTCAAATGTAACTGGTCAGTTACAAGTTACATCGGGCTAGTTACCGATTTTGCTTTAATTAAAGATTACGATTGATATACTAGGAACAATTAGAAAAATAAAGATACAATAATAATCAGTGTGTTATATCACTTGTTATATATCTAGATCAAATTAAGCTTTGGCTTACAAAGCACTGTAAAGTTAAATTAAGTGAGGGTTATCTGATGAAGGCAGCTGCTGTTGAAAGCCTCATAAAGAAAATTATAAATATTGGTTTTGATTTTAAATTAGTTTCTTCTATTAATCAATATTAGAACTCTCTTTTCAATACTACCTACTGTCTTTTAGATTTGTAACATGAGTTCTTAAACTAACCAGGGTACAAATTAAATCGAATGCTATTAAACTAATCTTGACACATAGTATTGAGTAAAATGCTGCAGAAAAGTACACAAAATTTGTTTTAGACTACTAGATTGCTGGTACCTATGAACCAAGCATCAGCAAAGGTCATTTTGACTTTTGTTTAGTAGCAGTTGGCACTTGCTAGGGCTTCACGCTACTTATTCTACTCAATTTTTTCTTGGCATTTTTTGTTCCCTTTTTCTCTTTCTGTTCTGCTACAGACTTTGCCTAGGTTTGGTTCCGTTAATGATCAAAATCATTTTTAGCGTTAGCGAGGAGGTAAATTACGAAACCTATGTAGTATTTCATTAGTTTCAAAGTGCTTAAGTTGGGTTAAGTTGTATATGATACTAAATTAGTATGCCAATATATTGTAATACTGCTTCAGATTAGGTTTTGTTTAAATAAAAGTACAGTATCAATATTAGTTAGTGTGTTGGAGATTTGCTGGATAGGGCACGGCGACCTCTAACGAGGGATAGGGTATTTAACATGAAAATATTTACAACGATGTTTTTAAGTAGATTAACGAGGTAAACTGACATATAGAACATTGTTTCAATAGAAGCATAGAGCCTTTAATGCTGCAGCATATTGAAGCAAAAACACTTCCATGCCAAATAAAATATTTATTACCATTATTCGAGATCTATGTTCTTATGAGAAAAACAAGTTTTAATAAACATAATAAATAATTTATTGTTTGATGAGAGTACAACTTTTAGAGTTCATATGATGCAGCCTTAAGCGTAACAATGTTTTTATTAAAAGCGAATTTTTTGATTTAAGTGCGTTAAGTGGTTAGAACATTGTTTGCAGTTTTTACTCCATGTTATAAACAGTGCCCAGAGGGGTTCCAGCCGAGTTTGCACACTCAATTTCAAGTTGGTTTATGATAACCATCAAGCTCTGTAAATCGTCACTACATTTCTTTTGATCTCTCCTGATTTTTGGATTCATCTGTACAATTGGTGCCAACATAGCTGTTTTATCTTATTTGGCGTTCTGCCCCACAGTAGACTTTTTCTTTTATTATCATTCTTGGGATCTCTCTTGGTTTCTCTCTTACAGATTCCACTGAGTGCTACCATCACACAAGTCTTGTCTTGTTTCTTGAGTTATGCTTCTATTGCACACAATAGTTCTTGACCACTATTACATAGCCAGTATACTATGTTTATGGCTATGTGTTCTTGACTCTCTGACGTGACATGACTTTTCATGCTAAATGTTGAACGACAATAAAATATTATTTATTTATTTATTTCAGGCTACTTTGATTTCTTCCTCTTGACTTTCTGTTGCCTCACTGGTGATCTCATTACTGCTACTTCTCCTGAAAGGGTGGGTATCCTGATCATCAGTTTGTTGGGTTGCTCTCCTCCTCCTTGCACTTCTTTAACTTCCGCCTGTCTGCTATTACATTTACAGTCTTGTTCTACTCCACCCACTGACCTGTTTCTTTCACTTGATGCATATTCGCCAAGGTGCCAAGTAGCTAATCGGTTTTAAATTGTAGTCGCTGGATGTCTACGCTCTGGGCCTACTCTACTATCCATATGGCGCCGGTATTGAGATTCTACACCGTAACTTCTCATTCTCCTTCCTCTGCTACTCCATAAACTTTGGTTTGCTATGCACTGTTAGTGTGCCCTTGGGTAAGAACAGTACAAGTAAGTCGAGGGAAGTGGTCGATGCCACTCAAACGTCATGTTGCCCACACATAGCAAGGAGGTAAATCTGTGATGCCTGTAAAGCTAGCTACCTCGTCCAGTGAGGTGTTTCAGCCATTTTAATATGTTTAGTGATTCAAGGTGACTTAAGTTAATAAAATATCTGCTGTTACTAGTGGTGGTTGATAATGACTATACCAAATAGACGCTTTGCAGTGCTCACTTATAATTTTGAAAAGAAAAAACGTTAGGAGAGTAGATCACCTTTCCAGGAACTTAAAAGGACCCGGAACGATCAATCTATATGAGAGAAATGACACCTGAGAATTGTTCATACATATTGGAAAACAGTAACGTAGGGTCGATTTATGAGCATTGCCTGTAGGCTAAAGATTATTTATCAGCCCGTGGCAGCGTGGTTGTGGACCTTGAATTTGTCCTCAAGAGAAATGTAAAAACATGAAATTTCTTGGGACACCTAGTTTTCATCGGATTTTATGAAATAAACTTTAAAGTGCACGCTTTAAAGTGTATTCGTAAATGTTCTTAAATGGTTTCGCTTGAGTCAATTTCCATCGCGGCCATACATCTGCTAAACATTGAGTAACGCTTTTCTGCTATTTGCATAAAGAATCTCTGTATTAATCTTTAATTTTACGAGTAAAATAATAAAAAATTTTTAAAAAATTGGTCAGCTAAGTCATTTGCAGTACATTGTTATCTTAAAATAAACCCATTTCAATCTATATAAATAAAATAAGACTTTGTCTGTACATTGAAAGAATCCATCAGTTTTTGGTTATTTGGTGTTCATATACTTGTATAGACCGAAACTGGTGTCAAAAAAATTCTGTCTGTCTGTCGGTCTGTCTGTCTTTAACGTTTTAAGGTATCTTGACTGCTTATAACTCAGAATCGACTGAGTTATGGCGGTGAAACTTCGCTAAAGGTTTAGCCCATTGGCAGAAAGTGTGTCTTTAGCTATATTTTATCCATGCATATATATTATATTTATTTTATTTCATACAACATCATAATAGCACATATCAAAGTGAAATTCATATTAAAATACTTGTTTTGAAATCGCATATTTTACGATTCCAAGTGAAAAATGTAACTAGTTACTGGCAATTTGTAACGATTACCTGTTATTAGTTACAGGCGTTCGATATGAGTTTGCTTACAAAGTTACAGGAAAATGTAGCGATTACAATTTGTAATTGGAATGGGGGAGGTCATGAGAGGGTAACAAAAAGTACACAAAAGGGGGCCGTTTATGTTGGCCTAGGGCCTTGAAATCTAAGTCGGCGCTGGTTCTACTCACCCACCGACTGTTTCTCACGTGCATATTCTGCCAAGGTGGCGAGTGGTCCACTGGCTTGATATTGCAGTCGCTGGATTGACGCCCTGGGCCTGCTTGCTCATCCATATGGCGCGGTTACTGGAGTTCTGCACCCGTGGTTTCATTCTTCTTCTCTGCTACTTCCATATGAAACTTTTGGTTTGCTATTTTCTGTTGGTGTATGCCCCTTAGGGTAAGAACAATTACAAATAAGTCGAGGTGGAGATGCGTTCGATGCCACTATTAAGTCGATGTCGCCCGCACATAGCAAGAGGTCACCTGTGATGCTCAGTAGAGCTGGGGCCACTGTCCAGTGAGGTGTTTTCAGCGATTTTTTAATTATGTTTAGTGATTCAAGTGTGGCGACAAAATATCTGCTGTTACTAAGTGGTGGTTGTCTGGGACCATATACCAAATGAAGATTTTACTGCAGTGCACGATACATTTGAAAAGCGTTTGGAGAGTAGATCACATTTTCCAGGAACTTAAAATGACCGGAGCGATTTCAATCTTATATGAGAATGACACCTGAGACTTGTTCATACATATTGGAAACAATTGCAGGGCGGATTTAGAGCTTGCAGCCTATAGGCTAAGGTTTATTTGCCTCCTCTGCGAATGTTAGTGGCTGTGACGATTTTGTCCCATAAGAGAAATGTAAAACATAAATTTCTTGGGACATCTACAGTTTTCATCAGTTTTTGAAATAAACTAAAGTGCCGTTTAAAAGTGCATTACACGTAAATGTTTCAATGGTTTTGCTGAGCCGAATTTTCATCGTGCCATTGCCAAACACAATAGAATCTCTGTATTAACTTTTTTTAAATTTTACGGTAAAATAATAAAATTTTCAAAAGATTGGTCAGCGAGAGTCACTACAGTACATTGTTATCTTTAAAATAAAACCTATTTCAATAAGATCAAATAAAAATAGTAGGTGTGGGGTGTCTCAACAAAATCCTTGTTTTTACGTTGTTCTTTTGGGACAAAAACAAAATGGCCGACAAGTACTGTGCATACTTAAAGGTTAGCTTTATTACAATAAAGCTAGAAGCTTCTACTTACGTGTAGAGCGTTTTTCGAAATTATGGGACCAAGTGGACAATTTTAAAGTTTATTTTGTAGCAATTGAACAATGTAGAAAATGGGTTCTATTAAAATGTTGGAAAACTCCATAGCTTTTTCAAATATTTCATGTTTATTAATGTTCAAATAATTTTTGAAAGGTGGTGAAAAAGCGGGCGCCGTAAACTCTTGCAGGCGGTTGATTTGACAGCTAGGCGTTATCAGTTGAATGAAGGCCGTTGTTGCAGCGGTGCTGTGTGTGTTCCTTAGGTCGAGTTTAGCCTTTATCTGAGATGACCACTGAGGCGGACTCTAAGGCTTATTTTGGCTGGCTAAAGTTAGTTCATGGGTTGGCGAATAAGTCGGCATAAAATCAGCCGTAAAGTAGATAGATACATAAGTTCTACGCCCGGCTGGCGCTATGACCGCTCCCAAAAGAAAAGGATAATGTTATTTTCCAAGTAGCGGATGTAGGTGAGAATGTAGCTGTTTTTATTTCTTATTCAAGTTAGGAAAAATTAAATAAGTTTTGAATTTACTAGCTCCGGGACATGACACGCGCTTCCACCGTTGCAGTGTTGCCAAATCTAACCGCTCCGCTTAGGCAATGTGTTCAATTTTCAAACTAATCTTGTACTGCATTAAAATAATAGGTGACTATATGCGCTAAGAATTACTACTATGTCATGTATTTGAAAGTAGGTTAAAAAGTCATAATGAACATGTAATTTTACTTTAAAAGAATTTATTTTATAAGTTTAAAACGTGTTCTTACTTGCCGCCCGAAAATTTGCCGCTCTAGGCTGCAGCCTTTTTAGAAATACGGCCCTGCAGTACTGACTGGGACTCGTGGCGTGGTCCTGTAATCCAGCTTCATGGAGGTCAGGTTTTGAGGATGATATAGGTCTCAAGCAGCTCAGATAGTCTCAGTGATCATCTGATGATACCCGCATCAACTCCCACCATCGTTAGACATATCAGACCATCACCTATGCGTGATTCGGAAGTCACGGTAAACCGTTAGTCCTTGTATTTCCATTGGTCATTGGGCTATTAATTAATGACCCATTCTAAGGAAGAGTCGGCATTAGTTTGTAACAAGACTACACTTCATAACTCATTACTACCACTCATCACACTCATCCTTCACCACATATTTGCCTTAAAATACCCTCATGAGAGTGGTGGGCATCTCAAATAGTGATATAGAACTTCCAATTTTGGATTGCTCCTTTTCATACCATAACTTTCATCACACTCCAATTGGATGTGAAGAAAAGGTGGTAGCAACCATCAGGTACCTAACTACTTATTAAATTAGTATAAATAAATAATATATCATACCGGTGTGATATTGTTGTGAAAGCTACAATAGACTGTTGCCACTGTCTTGAGTAGAGAAGTGTTTAGGGGAGGAAGGGTAGCTGCGCGGTTGACCTTGAATGGACCAATCGATCGGCATCGCTGTAGACCGCGCGAAGGCATCCATATAAAATCAAATTATTTGATTCTGAAAAGCATCGATAAACCTCTTGATGTCATCGCTAAACCTCCACCACTTACCCACTGTGTTCGCCTCTCATTAACTACAATGTGTTTGTTTTACATGGATGTCTACATCGACCGTGACCTCCCCACCTCCACCGCGACTTACTTGTACTGTTCTTACCCTTAGCCTTTGAAGATCCCTCTTCAATCCCACAAGGCAGAGGAGGGTCTTGTCTCTTCTGCCAGCTCTGCCGCATCGGGTCCATCTCTCTGCCGTTGAGGTCTTCACCATAACCCTGGCAAGGGTCCCGATACAGGGTGCTATTATTCGGGACAGATGGACCCTGGTTTTATAATGGGGTTGATAATCCTCCGGCTCCTCCCCTTCTTACTAGATTTCCCGGGCTTGCCACCAGCGCAGCTGAGTTGTTTTTCAGCCATTAGGAGTCCAGAAAATATCCTGAACTCTTCTTATTTTCGGTGCACTTAGTTAGACAACTACATGGCAATCAGCTGTTTTCCAGATGGTTTATTCATGTTGAAAATGTGTCTGTTGGGAGCAGTATGATAAAAATTAAAAGTTGTATTTACTACGTATTTAGCAAATGATATTTTGTTTCAGCCCGGTGGATGAGGAGGAGCAGGAAAGAAGCTGAGATTCCATATGATATGACATCCTACTCACAATCCTACAACACCAGGGTGCAAGGGTAGCGGCAGTAGGACATTTCTCCAGGTTATTCACATTGCTTTTTTTTAGTGAAAATTAAGTTTCCCACACGTTAATGTTTGTTTTCGTTGGTGTGAATATGACTGTGTCCAATCCTGTGCAAAATTGTATTTGTTAACTGAGTTGCTTTTTTTATAAAAAAGAATTGCTAACCATTGTCACGTTCTCCACCCTCCGAGTGTTCACTGTTTAACCCTAAGTGGCAGTGCTGCACCATTTTTCACTTCCATTTAAGATTTCCTCGTAAATTTCCCCACAAATTTAGTTTCAGACCAACCAGGTGTTGTGTAATTCCCTGAACTGTTAACACACAATACAGTTTAATACATACCATCGACAACAAAATTGAATACTGATTTCTAACTCAAACACTTCACTAAATTCTGCCACTATAAACATTCTTTTTCAATGAATGAAAAGTAAAATTTCAAGAATTTTTATGCACTTTCAGATATGTGCTGTTTAATTAACGAGATAGCAATGAAAGCGTGATTACTATATACAAACGATAAACTCGGATGTTTGTGCTCTGTTGCTCAGTCACTACAGTTGTACACTGAAAGATGGCCACTCTGGTCATAGTGTTTGTTGGGGTTGTGTTCTAGTGAATGATGAGCCATAGCAGCTCTGTTGGTCTGATGTCGTCAGTGGCTACTTATACTCATCTTTGTTGGCCGACGACACTGCGAAGGTTTAACCTCTTGGTTAACACAGCCGTTTTTTAAGTCACTCATAAAAAAAACTTAATGCTTGACGCATAAATGTTAGGCTACGTTTCTGTGGGTGAATACAAGCAGGTAAAGTGTAAGAC
This sequence comes from Matsumurasca onukii, assembly GCA_018831715.1. Taxonomy (NCBI): domain Eukaryota; kingdom Metazoa; phylum Arthropoda; class Insecta; order Hemiptera; family Cicadellidae; genus Matsumurasca; species Matsumurasca onukii. Next base: position 6,305,357 of record CM032063.1, on the reverse strand, counting down.
AAAATGTGTTTTGAAAATAAATAAGACCTCAAAGAAATTAAGACTTCTATGTTTTTAAACTTAATTTTGTTCTCTGTTTGTAATGGTTGTGTTTGTGTGTAGAGCTGGACATGGACTCCGTGTGACATACTGCGCCCAGGGCTGAGTCTAAAGTCGACTAGCTACGCGGCGAGCAGAGGTTTCCACCGCATCATTGCTAACGTTGAAACTGTTTACATGTGCTAAGTTGTTTTGAACGTTGAAACTGTTTACATGTGCTAAGTTGTTTTGTGCGGAAGCTGTTGTGCTGAGAATTACATGTCCTAGTTAGATAGAGTTCCTAAGAAGTGAAACGTGCTTCTAAATATGTTAAGATTGATTTTATGTACAACCTGAATTGTATGTTCAGTTTGTCAGATTCATTGTTGGGATTTTCCTCATCAGTAGTATTATAGAACGGACCTGGCGATGAAGGCATTGCCTTTGAAAAGTCTCGTCCGAAAGTTACAAATATTGGTTTTGATTCTTAAAATGATTGTTATTAGTAATATTATAGACTTTAAAGAAAATGTAGTTAGTGTTTAGACCGTGAAAGGAGCATTTTGTTTTTTCCTGCCTGTAATGAGTTTTCAATTGAGATAACACATAAGCTTGTAAAAAATGAAAGCCAAACTATACACTAAGAAACTGCTGGTGTTGAAAATCCCAACAATTAACAAATATTAAGTTTATTACAATTGAGTCTGTTAGGAGCCAACTGTTTTTCCATCAATAACTTGTCAAGCAACTTGTAAATACTGTGTTGCAACCAAATTGCTGGACTGCGTATGACAGCCGAGTCCAGGGTCGACTAGCTACGCAGCGAGCAGAGGTTTCCACCGCATCACTGCCAACGTTGAAACTGTTTACATGTGCTAAGTTATTTTGTAAGGAAGCTGTTGTGCTGAGAATTACAGATGGATAGAGATAGCTGTCGTCCTAGTTAGATAGAGTTCCTAAGAAGTGAAACGTGCTTCTAAATATGTTAAGATTGATTTTATGTACAACCTGAATTGTATGTTTAGTTTGTCAGATTCATTGTTGGGATTTTCCTCATCAGTAATATTATAGGTTTTAGAGAAAATGTAGATTGTGTGTGGACCGTAAAAGGAGCATTTTGTTTTTACTGCCAGTAATGTGTTTTCAATTGTGATTAAACAAAGGATTGTAAAGCATGAAAGCCAAACTATACACTAAGAAACTAGTGGTGTTGAAAATCCCAACAATTAACAAATATTATGTTTTTACAATTGAACCTATTGGGAGCCAACTGTTTTTCCATCAATAACTTGTTCAGCAACTTGTAAATACTGTTTGCAACTAGTTGCCATAGTTAAGTGTCCAGGTGTAACGACATAACGTAAGGCATGCATACGGCGACCATCTTGTATATTATCGTATTGTGATATCATCTCTCTCTTCGTAATGTTTACCGTTCACAGTATTCTAGCGGCAGTTCTACCAACCCGTCCGGAAACACATACTACAGTGTGGCAGTTTGTTGCTTTCATTTCACTTAGTATTTCCTTAGAAATATAAATACAAAATAAAACTAATCATTCAATTCAGTGGTTATTTGATGGGATCTCTAAATTGTTCTGCTGTAAATACATGGTATTGAGGACTTGTCGGTAGAACTGCCATAACTGTATAGTTATCTACAGACTGTGTTTGTTTTGTATAAACTCTTCTACAATAATATATGCTGACTGTACCACTCTCAGCTTCAACCGTAATCTTGTGTTTACTGGCTTTAGAGATAAACAAACTTAATATTGTAAGTATTTAACTGAAAGGTGCCCTTCTGCGTAAGGGTTGTGAAATTCCAGTTCTAATTGCTCGGGGAGACTTGTGTATTGTGTAATCAAAGTTCAGGATCAAGAATATAAGAGATATTTGGGTCAAGTTCCCTTGCCAATGTGTAAGTGGTGAGAAAACTGCCTAATGTGGCTTTACTTTGAAACACCTGACTACACCTTTTCTAATTGTCTAAGAGCATATGCCAATTGTATTTGAGAAGCTTTCAAATGTAGCAGGGAATAATCATTTTTATTTGAGAACGTATTGCTGACCTTGTATTTCTTATTCTTTAATTTACCTAGTGGACCCGTGGCGGGTTGCAATCGTACGCAGCTCATCACTCTGCTTCGATCCCCGCAGTCACCACTTACATTTGTAAAGTGACTATGCGGTAACGCTTGGTAAAGGTCGAGGTTGAGTGGTAGAGAGGACGTTGTAGTCCTAACTGCACCTCAAACAAAACAAACTTTATCTTTTTTTTAACTGATGGTCTATGCTATGGTAAGAAAAATAAAACGCTAAAAATATTACTATTTTTCTTTGAGTTTCTCAAACACAATTGATATCTTCTCAAGTACAATCAATATTTTCTAAAATTAACTTCACGCTTTCTCATACAACTGGAAAAGGCGTAGAGAGGAAAAATACTTCAGAGGGGAATGTTTCCCGAGCAGTTAAAGCTGTAACTTGTGTCTTGTTGCGTAGTTAACATAGAGCTTTTATCTCATGTAAAATATCTCTCATTGAATTTCTCAATGTTGTAAACTTCCTGTTTTTAAATCAATAAAACTCTTTATTACAACTGAAATGTGTGTGACTATCCTTTCCCTCCTCCCCCAAGATTAAACAAATGCAGAAATATTGGTAGGTAGATTTTTTTTAAATCTACCCTGCCCAAAGGTAAGGGTATTTCTCAGGTAAGTTGCTCATCCTGTTACACAGAAGGTTGAAAAATGGTGAATTGCTGCTCTAAGGCCTTGCTACATAGGTTTCAACGCAAAAAATATTTTCCTGGTATCAGGGCCTCAGAAGTTAGCAGGAGACCCAACAGTCACAAGCAACTTGGTGATTTTTCTTTGGCCTTCCAAAAAGAAGTCCACCTCAAAGGTCTCCTGGCAATTTCTGGGACCCTGGTACTAGGAACTAATTTTTTATCTCGTTTTGGCCACTGTGATTGAAACTAAATATTTCCTAAATCCACTAGGACCTCAGAAGTTGGCAGGAGACACAACAGTCTGTTCTGAGTACAACAAGCAACTTGGTGTTTTTGCTTCCAAAAGAATTCATCTCGAAGGTCTCCTTGCGATTTCTGCAACCCTGATCTGGACAACTCATTTTACCTTTTTGGCATTTGTCACACTTAATCAAAAACAAAATGAGAAAAATAGGGCCCCTAGGACTTGAGCGATCAGGGTCCCACTCGGCATGGGCTAAAGCGTTGGCGGTTTATCGTCAATAACTTCGAACGAATCAAGATAAAAATTTAAAAAATCAGATTTATGTTCAGTGTGACTAGGCGGTGCAAAAAATGTATCATATGTTTGGTTTTGAAAAAAATTTCACCTTGTTGGTTAATTGTGAATAAATTTTGAACAAAAAAGATAGGGTACAACGGAGTGTAGATTCGTAATCAGCGGAGACGGTGTTAAAAATGTATCATATGTCAGATTTGAGGCATAAAGTTTTTGCTAATCGAAAAACCAAAGGTTTAAGCCTTAGGTCGGACGATTTTGGCTCCGTTTTTTGAATATCTTCGAACGAAAAAAGATAAAATTTTTAAAAATCAGATTCGGTTCAGCGGGACAAGGCGCTTCTAAATATGTAAAAACTTTGGGTTATAACAAAATTTTTTTCAAATTGACTGTTTTTGTTTTTCTTAAAAAGGAACAAGATTAAGAAAAACCTTTGCAGATCTGTTTTGGGTTGACAAGGCGGTGTTAAAAAGGTATCACATGTCTGATTTTCAAAACAAATTTTAAGCGAAAATTAGCGGCATAGCGAGTTTTCAGGTTTTTGGGAATAACTTCGAGCGAAAACAAGATATTTTAAAACGGTTTGAAGATTTGTGTTCAGGGCGATGAGCCAGACCAAAATAATGTGTCATAATGGTTTTTGAAAAATGTGTTAGGTTTAGAAAAAAACGAACATTTACTTTTTTGGCTGCCATTTTGAAACGGCTTGATAGATTTTTATAATTTTTAGTCTATCGATGTAGAACAATATAATACATATTTATTCCAAATTTCATCAAAATCGGATGAAAGTTACTGTTTTTAGATCATTAAAACCCCTTTTTTGGTGAAAAGTCCCTCCCAAAAGGGGGTTCCGGTAATCCAATGTTGCTGGTTAACAAACTCGACTAAGATATTTACAAACAGAACATTTGTACGAAATTTCATGAAAATCGGACAAATTTGAACACTACTTTCAGTTGTAACCGATAAACAGATTCAACTTCTCAAGAATTTGAGATAGACAATGTTTTAAATGTTCATTTCCGTTTGCAAACTTTCAAAAACAGACCAAATAAACCATACTAAAAAAGTCACCATAGATACCCCACTAAAACTTACCCAGACTATATAAACCTATCACATTTCTTGTTGCTGACTTTACAGATTTTCAATGAAACCATTGAAACATTACAGAGGTAAAATTGGCTATGAAAACCGTGTAGTCTGCGTGGGCGAGTTGTCCTGAGGGCAGGCGAGCAGCCTCTGTCGGGTTGGTACTATCACAGCCGGTAAATGTCAGAGTGGTGGCGTCGTGGCCCGAGGTTGTACACAGCCGGTAAGTGTCTAGAAGGGCATGGGGCGTCGTGAGGACGGGCAGCCTCTGTCGTCGGGTTGGTACTATCACAGCCGGTAAGTGTGGTGGTGGCGGGTATCTGCAACACAACACAACTCAGTACATATCAACTACACTATTTTTGCATCTCTGGAAAACACACATAAAATGGAATGTATTGGTAGAAGATTCCTTATCAAATGCTTGACAATATGCTTAAAATCACAATATGAGATACCTGGTTGATTTGCTAACAAGAGTGACTAAAGTATCTAGTGCAGGTACAGATCAGTGTCGGCTCGTCAGGTGAAGGGTCGGTCACTTAACCTATGTTTAAGAAGGAAAAAAATAAAATTTAACATTTAATTAATCCGTTTCCAAAGTCTGTGGGATCGCATAATAGTTATCAACGACGACAGTGAGTGCGATACAAACTCGTCAGCAACAATCGATGGTTGCCTCAATAGTTGCCACAGAAAGTTAGTATGCCTCTATGATTGCCACTTGCTGCTTCGTGTAAGATCGAATACCGTGGGTGAAGAGCAATGTGCGAAGCCTTCACTTGACGCTTGTCTACGAGGTAGGGATAGACGCTGAGAGGGGAGGAAAGGGGCTGCGTTGCTATAGCAACAAGTGACGCTAGAAGTGTATATTCAAAACCTGTCACTTGCGTAACCCGCGACAGGAGACCCGTTGACTACTCAGACCCACGTGGCGAAAATGCTCTGTTGTAGGCCTACTTTTGCAATCACTTGACCTGATTATGTACATTTTTAAGGAGTTAACTAATTTTAAATAGTTGTATATTATTTTTCTGATCCATACTACAAAATAATTTTATGCAACAATTTCTATACGTTGTCAATGTTCAATGTCAATGTTTTAACTCCCTGCTAGAACTTGCAAGCTGTAATAACTACGTTGTTAATTATTTATGTAGTTTCCTAGAGAAATACTCATATTATCAATAAACATTGTATCTTGCATTTTCTGTCCACGTGTTAAGAATAAATATAAAAGTATTTTACCCGTTAAATAGTGGAGGACAGCTGATTGCCCTTCACCTTCCTCTAGGCTCACGAGCCGCCACTAGTACAGATAATTTCCTTGTGACAAACATAATACCTCAATCCCAAGTAACTATTGAAGGGCTTGTAACTTGCTCATGATGGCCAAATGTTACATATAAAAGATATTAATTCAAACTTAGGAAATATAAAACCTTTTAAAGGGAAAAAATGCTCATTTTCATCTGTCAATATACGAGAACGAAATCACAGCCGTTGCGTAGCGGTTACATAAGGTTAGAAAACATTAAGTATTTATTAAAGTATGAAAGCTGGACTTGCATTTATTTTCCATCCACTTCCCTTTCTTAGATCTCTGAGCACTAAATAATTTAACAATCGTGTGTCTGTGTTTATAATGTTAATAATTTCTTATAAGACTTAAATGGATAAACTATTGATCTAGCATATTGTGACATGATTCAACAATGAATATTGTATCTTCATATGTTCATTACAACAAATAAAGATCTTTTGAAGTAAATTGAAAATAAAACGTAGCAATAAGTGCTAACGTAAATCCTACTGAATTTTCAACCAGGCGACCGCGGCTATGGGCTAATGAGTGCAGTGAATTTCCTTATTAGCATAGGAGTTATGAGACTGTACGCTGCGCTCACACCCTCGTTTGCGATGGCTTATGAGTGCCAATTTAGTCACGTGATACATTCGAGTGCATTACAGTGACGCCTTGAGTTCCGAGATACCGACCTTGGTTTGACTCCCGTGATCATTTCCAACTTTCCAAGTGCATTTTTTTGTCTCCCGATACATTCCTAGTGTTATCACATAAATCATTATAAATCGTAAAATGTTATAAATTGTACAAATTTACATTCGATTTATTCAATACAGAACACTTCCACAAAATAGATGTCAACAATCAATAAACAAAATCACCCTCGGTAAAATAAAGTTTTCTAAAGTACAGTCAACTCCGATTAACGCTGATAAAGTGGGTGTTGGGAAGCTCCCGGATAAGCAAAATGGTTAATCACAAAAAACTTAACATTATTGTACAATGAGGTATATAAAGTTATAATAACTTTATTATATTATGCCCTCGCGTCCGTGGCTCAGTGGGTAAGTCACGACTGCGCGCAAGGTCGCTTGGGTTCGATTCGGCAGGCACAAGGGTTTGGACGCTTTCCTAAAAGCGTTTGTGATGCCCACAACCCCTGGATTAAGTAACTCATTAAAAATGCCATTAGGCGTAGACAGCAAAAAAAAAGAAGCTAAATGTAAGGGATAACAGATTCCAGTGAAGTGCATGTGGAATGTAGTCAATTGTTTTCATGTATTTTAGCACCGGTCGGACGTCCGTGTTACGGCAGTCTCGGTTTCTTGGTTTTAGTTAGCTACTTAGCGATCAGGCATGCTAGAGTGAACTCTTGACAGGTTATTGTTATTGTTATCTTACTTTTGTATATCACCGTGACACTGTTGTATCACCACTATGCAATGTTATACTAGTTGCTGCACATTTGTTTACTGTTGAACCACGATCAATGTTTTGCATCATGTCGCAGCGGGACACTATTATAGTCTGTTTTGTGAGGATGTGGCATTGTATTTTTCTCCATTCAGTATTTGGTTAATCCGATCTGTTAAAGCGGAGTTTACTGTAAATACCAAAGGTGTTTTGTTTATACAATTTTATTTTATACTTATGTAAAATCCTTATCATCTCAAGTTCCTAGTGTTGTTTTAGCTACACAATACATGGCTGCCAAAAATTTGGAAACCATTTTAGTTTTTTGCTATTTTCTTGCAAATTCTACTGGTGAGAGTAACTATGACTAAGTAATTGCCTTTTATAGTTTTAGTGAAAATTCACGAAAGCTTATTGCGGTTAGAGTGAACTAATTTGATTTAATCTGCTGGTGCCTTCCTCCTAAGACGCGGTACTGGAGGCCTAGTAAAATGTGTGCAGACGTGCTCACCTACTAGACATGCTATGACACGGACTATGGCTTCACTACCGGGCAGCTGGACATACTGGAACTGCTGGGTGGCTGGACAAGGACAAGTTCTGGAACGGGACAATGAGAACCGGTGTGAGAGGATGTGACCCATGACGATTTTGTCTGAAATCCGGAACTATTTCTGCAAACTCTAGCATGGCGTTTCATTACACCCAGTAGTCAACAGTAAATCTACATTAATATAAGCCAGGATTAACTCACTCAGCAGCTAAATCCACGTTAGTAAAGAAAAACATCACGATGGCCTGGATTTTGGATTTGACATTCTGGCTTTTTTGTCATTAGTTCTACCTTTCCATTCCATACTCTGCTTCTGAGTCTGAGGATTTTACACGTAAACCTAAAATTCATCTCCAGTTATCACATTTGTAAAGATGTCTACTTTTACTAGGAATTTCATCAGAATGTGTTGTTCTTCAAAATTAAAATTGGGTTTCCATGGTCACAACATATAAAAGTGCTATTAACACTTTGAAGCCTGGCTATATTTTTTTAAGACAGTTTTCTGTTTTTTCTGTTTATTTTACTTAAGCCATGACTTTCTCACAAGCCCTCTTTTGCAATCTCTTATAGAAAATGTAAACAACAAAAACCTGTCCTCCTCTTCTCAAACAGGTGTTTTGAGCAATCCATAAACTCTTTCACACCATAAACTTCCACTTGTTTTTTGATAAACGTTTATTTAAGGTGGGCCTTCCTCATCACTGAATTACACAAAAGTAAGCTCAGCATGGATTGCTCATGCTGCAGGATCGAACCATATGACAACTGCTAGACCTATAGATCCCCAGCTCTCAGCTGACATTAGACCATCGCGACCATTCTCTTACCTGGTAGAACCTATTCTCTCAGTAACATGGTCAAGCTTGCACTTTTGAACCACTTCAAAGTGTAAAACCAACTTCACTACAACCTCACCAAACATGACTAACGAACTAAAGGGAATTGAATACACTCTTCAAATGTATACAAACATGTACACATTAGCTGATAACTTAATAAGTGGAGCCAATACTGATTAAAAAAATAATTCTGCAAACTTTATTGTTACACCTCATATTATATTCAAATTGAAGAGCATACAATTGTGGTTTTCAACATTTTTGGTACTAAAAAGCATTCTCAAACTTTTAAGTCTTGCAGTCTGCATGGTAAACTGGTAATGGTGCTAATCTTTCTGCAGCAAAAAAACTTAAGAACAATTACATACCTCCGGTTTACAAGTTCAACCTAATGACCATAACTCTACAGATTCTCTGTGGCCGTGTGTAGACAGCTCAGTAGGAGCTTCTTTATTTTCACTTCACTGGCAGTGTGGCTGGAACCTCCTCATCTTGGTTGTTCCACTCCTCCTTTCACTCTATCACAATGTTCCTCTGTGATAGTCAGATCAGTCTGCTCCCCATACTATTCCGTGCCCAGGTCAAGTATACTCTATGAGTCTCGTTCATAGCATCTCAAGAATCAAAACTGGAATAATTTAAAACAAGGCTGGTATCAAAAGGACCTTCAGTAAAAATTTTCCAGAAAATCGGTATGATTTAAATCAGATAATAATTTTGGGGTAAAATAGTCTTCCTCTTTCAAAAAGTAGATGATACTGATCCCTGAAAATAAACTTAACTGCTTTTTAAACAAGTTTGCAGTCTACAAACCTATTTTTAAAGTTGTAAAATTAAATTAATTTGTGTGCTAAACAACTGGTAGGCATAGCACCCGAAGAAGGAATAGAACAACTTTCTTTAAACCCTTAAATATTTTCAGCTTTAAATAGCCAACGAAGACATACGGAGAGTGTGAGTCTAGGGTACTCTTGTTGGTGTGATCTTGGGACACTTGCGGGTCCTTGACTGGTGCCAGAGGAAAGTGTTGAATTAGCGTCCAAGTCTAGAGTCTCTGGCTGCGGCACACACCTCTGGATCTGCAGAGAACTTTGCAGCCAATGGAAGTATTAAGCCCGTCTTCATCCCATCGCCTTGCCCAGATAATACCTGCAACACGGACAAGTGACTGTGTTGGTAAGCTATTCTAAGGAATAGACTCATCAATATAGGACTCCTGACTTCCATAATTCAAACTGATCTCACTGCGGGGCATGTTAGAGACCTCTACTTGTAAGGATGTTCAAGAAATTAAGGGCATTGTGAAGGGGAAGAATTTAGCTAGTACCATTACTTTGTTACATTTCTATTGAATCCTATTTTTCCTAGAATGTCCTACACTTAAAACATTACCAACAAAGCCTTTTTAAAAGTTAATAATGCAAGGTTGAGATTTTATTCTTGAATATTACAAAATAATATCAAATTTATTTGGTAAATAAGCATAACCCCCCAACAGTTCAATTCCACAGCTAAGCTCATGAATGATGGAGGGAAGGAACTGAAGCAAGCTTCAGATATGATACAGTGGAACCTTGATATAACGAACCTCGATACAACAAAATCCTTGATAAAATTTTTCAAATCCAATTCTCCACTCAATGCAAACCGCTTTTTCGAAACAGCAGGGACGGCAAAAACTAAATCACCTCAGTATACTTTCAGGCAAATCACGTAAAAGGCAATAATGGATTGAATATGAGTATACTCGGGCAAAACCGTCAAGTGGATAAAAAGAACTTTATAAGATGTTTCTATAGCACAGGTTTGACTGACAACAAGTCAGAAAAACTCCACCATTTTACCTTAATAATACAATTTTTCGAGTGTCGTTGTTCAGATCCCTGGCTGCTTGTTTTCTTAAGGAGGTATTCTTTACCCTTCAACGCCCCCTTTCTTGGTGGTTCTTGTTTTAAGAAAAATATCCTAGTAGCAAGCAAAGTACACTTAAGCAAAATCTGAAGTACACAGCAACACAAGCCACTGATAGAACCCCCACAGTTTAAGTTCAGACCCTGCTTTTTTTAACTCATTGATTTCCTTTTAAAGTAATAAAAAGTTAGTAAATGAATAATGAATTTGAACACTCACCATAGTACTATTCGAGACACAGAAGGACTGAGCATAAAAATGGAAACAGAGATGATCTGTGGAATACTCAGTTAGGTCATAGTAGGCTAAGCTATGTAGTTTCAAGGTAATTAAACCATTCGCAATTAGTAAAGAGTACCTGAAGGCTTCAACATGAAGGATGATATAGTTTTTGACGTTTCACTGTGTGGCATACCTTGTCCTAGTGTAGGTTACACACTCTGAAGGACACAGCAACATGAACCACATATCAAATGATACCCACACCAGAATTTATAGCCTAGTTATGACAAAGTTATTATTCCTTTTAAAGCAATAAAACCAGTAAATGAATAATGTTAATTCAAGCACTCACCATAGTCTCTCTTGCAGTACATGTAGAGGTTAAGTCTTCCTGTTTCCACTCTGCATTTACATTGCATTGGTCTGAAACAAGCAGCATACAATTTAACAAAAAATTGGTTTCACCTCCCCTCAACTAGTCTATTTTTTGTGTACAGCTACACTGAGCATAGAAATGGAAAACGAGACTGCCCTCAGAACGCTCAGAAAAGTCATAATAGCCTAGGGTCAGTACTTGTTCACTTAACAAAAGAGTGTTACCTAGTCTACTTTTCCAAAATCGGAGTTGAAACTGGCTAGCCTGGGCTAAGTTGACTGTACAGATGGTCAATCGGTTCTACACAGATACACTATACACTTACTGTTCAAAAGGTTGTTAAAATAATATTCATGGCAAATTTCTTTCACTCTCAAGATTATGCAAAACAAGACCATAACAATCTTTTTAGACTTGGGTTCTTCGGTATTCCAGCCCACGCTGATTATATCCAGCCAAATCTGATTGTATAACAATGTGTTTAATGTCAAATAATTACAATATAAATTGTTTTTTACAATAAAATAAAACATGTTTAAACCAAAAGTAAAACTTTGAACCCTAATTAAATGATTTCTGATTTTTAGTTTTAAATATTCATAAACTCTGCAATACTGTAAAATGAGTTATGAGCAAGGTAGTTTTTAAGATTTGATTTGAATTTTGTCGTAGAGCAACTTTTAACGTTGTTTGGAAGTTTATTGTACAATCTTCTACCGGCTTCAATATGAGAATAAATACATTACCTTAATTTAAGTGAAATTAACAGCTCAACAGGGTTCATGCGATGCAAGGCCTAAAATCCGGCCTAGGTTTAGAACAACTTTAGGTTTTGGCAGACTGCCATAATCTGCCTACACTTATCATCACCTTGGTAACTAGTGTGTCTCCAAAAGAAGTCAATAATATTTGTCTGAAAAAGCTTTTAGGTTGAACAGGATAAGTTACAAACATTGTATTACGGAATAACCGGCTCACAGAAATAAAACACTCGGCAAGTAATAACGAATTGTCCGCCATTGTTGCATATTGTTTTTCTATGAGCGCTCCACAGATTTCGCATTCTGCTGACATAAGAGATGACAGCACTGTATCATAGATTCATATAGATGCGGTAGTATAAAACTACTAGACTTCGGCTTTCAAACATACCTTCAACTGTATTTGATCTGTTCGTATTTATATATTTACATACGGCGTTTTTATAACTTCAATAATTTATATGTGATTAACAAGCAATTCAACGCTTAAAATCACTTCGCTTAAATCAAAGTACTTAAACACTTTTAAACCCCGTGCTTTAACACAAGGGAACCCGTGGAGCTATACAAGACAGCGCGTCTAAAATTATTGAGCCCGCCTTGCCGCTGGTATTATAGCCAATAGTTCCATGCTTCCATTTTCTGTAAGTTCTTTAAATCACTCTTTCGCCATCTTTTGTAAAACACAAGTCTCTGGCTGATTTGTCATAATACCGTTTTTGAACCGCAGTTCAAAACCGTTGACTTAGATCGCATGTTTACTTGTATTAGCTGGTTGGCTGACTACCCCTCACATTGCTGATTTTAGGAAATAATATCATTTAGTACCCTACCGTCATTTTAGTACCCTGGAGTTTCCAAATAAGTATATTTCATAGTCTAGCCCCTGTTAGTTGTGATATCCTATGGCTATAGGAAGAAAAATACTATTTTTGATTAATTAAACTTAGGTTATTGCAAGACTAACGTCCAAATCCAGATCACTAGTAAAATCACTGTAATATTCAGACCTATCCTGAAAGTTTTAAATCTTAAAATCTTGTGACTTGACTAAAAAGCTGGTAGAACCATGCTGTCTTTTTCTTTCAATCAAAAACTTGTCCATTGTGATCTGGAATGTCTGAATACAAAGGAGATGACAAATCTACCTATTACCTGGCCTTGAGGGTAGTTAGGAATAAAAAGAGACATATTTGGAAAATGGAATATTTTTTATTGTATTTAAACATTTCAAAGATTTAACAAAGTAAAGCTTTGTGACCCAACATTGTTATAGTTTACTGACCAGTTGGAATGCAGTTGGATTATTGATTAAATCTTCAGATTGTTTACATGCGTTCTTTAAAACTAAAAAACATACAGTTCTGATGAATAATAATTAATATAACTGTCAACATTTGATCTACAGTATACACTTTCCACACTTTCTTCTTACTATATATCTGATTCTAAATAATTTCATCCTTGTTATGAGTTTTATTTGTGACTAATTCTCTGTTTTATCTCAATAGTCACTTTTCTAATGACAGTAGGAGTTCATTAAATATCATAATGCTAATATTCTGTATTATTTTCATGAAAAAGTTCACACTCTTATTCGTGTTCACATTTTGATATTGGTGGAAATGTGCAGTATTAATACAGAAGGCACCAGATTTTCACATATTTACCTTGTGTGCTCAGTGTTTTCACAATTTAATTCATACAAACTAATATTCATGTAGCTTAATAATAAGATTAATATTCATGTAGACACACAAGATACCTAAATGAAATATAGAATATGTACCCTGCCATGAACAAATTTACTTCAATACTTTTTTTTAGATTGACACATAATTGGTAAGCATTTAAATATATAGGGTGGTTAACCACTTCCATTATTTTGCAATTTAGTTCAATTAAAAATTGTTCACTTTTTAAAGTTGATTGATTAATACCGTATACTGGCATAGCTTTAAACTCCTTAAAATTAACTGGCCTATTTTAGAATACACCCAAACTTAAATAAAATGCCAAACTGAAACAGATTCTATCTAAAAAAGTAAATACTATACACATTTTTCACATAAAAATAAATACACAAACACACAAAGACCCGCTCCAACTAAACTTCAAAACAAAACAAATAAAATTTACTACGGCTATAACTCGTCAGGCTGTTTCAACACCATTCTGTTCCTGGATTTCACTTGCACTATTTCGTCCTCCTTGGACTCGTGTTGGTCCTGGGGCTTGGAGAAGAGGTCTAGCAGGATTGCACGTAGTGTCTCTGGCGTGGGAGTGGTGGGGGGCACCACTGCCGTGCCCTCGCTGCTCAGGTAGGCGTTGCGTCGCGAGATCTTGATCATGTCTTGACCGTTGGGCACGTCTCCCACATCCACTACGGCCACTTCAACTTTGCCCACGTTCTAGAACAATAATTATGTTTGATTTAACTCGAGCTGAGGTCATTTTCAAGCTACATGTAGAGGTGCAGTAGACTCCCTCTCGTTCCGGCTTGCTTGGTTCGGTCGCTGGATGGTCTGGCTGGCTACCTGAAGCCTAAATATAGGATACAATTTTACAACTTTTTGGTAAGTGTATATTCATTTCAGCAATTTCTTAAGAAATTGGTCCCAAATCCTATGGTTTAGCTAATGGTATTTGAGCTTTTGACAATATTAATATACTTAACATAGGCTTAAAGCTAAACTACATCTTACAGGGTGTCCAGCATTCAGGAAAAAAATTCCTGTATTTTCCCGGATATATTTTGCTGATATTTTTATTAAGTATTATGCAGAGGGAATCAAATCCAATCATATCTGATTATGTTGCAATTTTTCTCAGCTAAAACGAAAATGCTATAAAACAAAAATACTTAAGGTTTTTATCATGCAAGTTTTACATAAAATGAAACCAAGTACCCAACTTTTTATGGCTCCTTGCGATTGGGTGAAAAAAACATATTACTAACCAAATATACTGTATACCACAGATCTTAACTACTTAACAAGTAAACTCACCTTAAAACTATTCTTTTTGGTCCCCAAATGCTCTTGAATAGCTTTTTGCAATTTTTTCAGGTCTTCATCCTCAAAATCCGCTGATGTGTTTGATTGGTCAACGTTTTCTAAAATGAAAGGCACAAAAAGCTATTAATACGAGTACATTCTGCCTGTGAATCCCAGTTTAAGTTGTATCATACGCAAAGAATCTTTGACACTCAGTCAAACAAAGTTAAAGTACATAATTAATATAACTTTCAGTGTAAGAAGTCTAAATATTTTTCATTCAAATTCAACTTCTATAGTTATATAGAAGTTACAAATAAAAACTGAAAGAATTTTTAAAAACGTTTGTTCAAGTTGGTAGGAATGGGTTACCTGAAGGACTGCCGCTGATTGTTACTATTGTAGCAGGCTCGTGAGCGAGAGCTTGCAGCAGTTGCCAGGCGTCCTGGGAGAAGAGGAACACGACGGGAATGTCGACATCGTCCTTGCCGTCCCCAGACATGGCGAACATGGGAGACGTGGCAGCAGCGGAGCCAGGCACATTGTCTACCACTATGCTCCCCACCACCCCCACCTCCTGCAGTCTCCGAGCCTACAAACATTATATCACTCAGTCACTGCATTGTGATTTTAATTGTAATTATATTATTAATCCTAAATCTACGTCTACTGAAATATAAGTTACAATATCTTGGATATTGGAATGGCACAAGTGATGGTTACCTATGAAGAAGGGGGTTTCAATATTTAGACAAAAAAATGGAGTTTGATATAAAAGAGAATTTTTTAAAACACAGTATGCATACATTTTCTGGTTTTCTAAGATTTAAATTAGACCTTTGACTTAAAAAAGCTAGGATCTCAGTGCTTTTTTGAACAGTAATTTTTGTAAAGAAGTTTCATAGTTGCTACAGGTGGTAATATTTTATTTATCGGTTTGATGAGTTTTCCAATTTATTGAATAGGTTTACTTACGCTAAAACAAAAACTATTTGATATAAAAATAACGTTGTTTATGTTTAAAATAATTTACGCTCTCTTGTTGTTCGGCTATTGTCGTTCAAGATACTACAATTCTAAGATAGGTCACACTTATCAGCAAATCACTTATCTGACCAACCTTGTCAATGAACATGCAGTCGCCTCGTTCCACGATAGCGATTCGTCCTCTCAGCCACTCTCCGTTGGTCAGAGGCTCACAGGCTCGCAACGGATTCGCAACTCCAACTCGTCCACTCACCTACAGATATCTCATCTTATAGAAACCAATTACCTTAAGTTATTGTAATACGAATAGTTTTTAATAATTATTCCCCTGCACTTAATGGAAATAACAAAATATAAAAATGTTTAGATAATTTTAAAACTATTAAGTTACTTTCTAGTTTGTCATTCCCACTTTAGGATCTACCTTAAGTACTACTATCTTATAAAAAATATATATCACTCAAAATCCAAAACAGGCAGATCCTAAATTGTCAGTTTTTGACAACAAATTGGTGAGGGAAGAGGCACGCCAACACTAGTTCTACCTATAGCACTGCTGAGACCTCGCTTGCCCTGGGCCTTATAGTCTGCTCAGGTTAAACCTGTCTTTGGGGAGTGCACTCATCACCAGGCATTTCCCACTTCTTTCCCTTACGCAACTGCTTACACACCGTTGTTTCTACACCCCACCCTCCTGTGTTGAGACAAGCATTCAACCTACCTCTCACGGTGGTATTCAACCTACCTCTGCGTTAATTAGTATTCAACCTACCTTCGTTAGTGGGTATTCCAGCTACCTATCGTCCAGTGGGTAGCCTACCTATCGTTGGTATTCTTCACTCTCAGTTGGTGTATTCAGCCTACCTCTGTTGATTATTATTCCAGCCTTGTAGCCTACCTCTCGTTAATTAGGTATTCAACCTACCTCTCGTTAATTAGGTATTCAACCTACACTCTCGTTGGTATTCAGCCTACCCCTACGTTAATTAGGTATTCAACCTACCTCTTTAGTTGGTAAATTATTCAGCACCCCACTCTCGTTAATTAAGTATTCAACCTACCTCGTTGAGTGGTAAGTTGCTTGCAGTGCGCTGAGCCGGCACTCAGCACTACCGACTCCCCGGTGCTGCTAGAGTGAACCTCACTGTCTCAGGTAACGACTCCAGGTTCTGAACCTTGGACAACTCGGCCATCTCTTGCATGAACAGCAAACCCTCCTCAGCATCTGACACTGACTTTGCCTACACACATCACTTTACCGGTTAATTCAACTCGGAAAGGACTTTTTATCACTTTAAATTTATCTTTCACAATAGAAAGACGTAACTCACAACTAGACCCTACATGAAAGGTGCTTAGCTAAACTGTGCACCTAGAGTATAATTGAGGGGGAGTTAGGCTGACAAGAGAAGGAATTTCAATCAACGTTGGGCAGAACTAGAAGCTTGTTACTTTTAAACTTTTACGTACTGTGGCTAGATTTAAAAACAAATTAGTACAATTTTTAAGAAGTGATTATTTTATAATACTATTAATTTGGAATAGTCCAGAGCCAGTAGGTTGCGATCCTAGTGTAAAAAATGCTAATTTCTGTGCTATTAAAGTTTTTATCTCATAAAATTAAGGGTGGACAAGACCCAAAATCAAAAAATTCCCAACAAAAAAACAAATCTTGAAAATTGGGCGGAAAATCTCTAAAAACAGAATATTTTCAGTGGTAGGTTTTTTGACAAAAGGGAATTTTCAGGGAACTTTTGAAGCGGTAGAGTTTTGGGAATTTTCTGGTAGACATATTTTTTTTCAAAATGGGAGTTTAAAATGAATTTTTGGCAGATCTTTTAATTTGAGAGGATTTCTAAACAAATCTCATTTTTTCATTATTTTACTCTGAACAATGATTAGTTTTCTAAGTGAATTCGTATAAAAATTGCCCCAATTAGTAAACAAATCAAAATGAAGATTTTTTAATTATGTTTGAATGTTAAAATTTGTTTAAGGAATTATTATTTTAACCTATTTTGACATTTTAATGTTTACAATTTCTTGTAATAATTATAAAGTTTAATTATATGCTATATGGTAATATCATTAATACGATCAATAATATCAAATCAAATCACAATCATGCTGTACCATACACATTTCTCTATCAAATGTAACATAAGATTGGGTTTTAGAGGTAAATGTCGCGTTTTCTCTACTGTAATAAATTTTTTTCAATTTTCCAACCATTTCTTTATAATTTGTAATGACTAAAATAAGCTATTAATTTTGCCTGAAAATTTCCCGATTTCAAGCAAGAAAAAATGTTTCTCGGCCGAAGGGAAAAATGCAATCCCATCCACCCCTACATAAAACTTGTCATGCCTGCAAGTTGCACCAAAGGACAACAAGCACTGATGTCGAAGTCAATGGTTTTGGTAGCATATCTTCCTGCAGTCCGAAATGCACAGAACTAGTAAACAAGTACTTAGCACCTTTTAAATAAGATAATTTTAGCAACCGGATTCTTGTGAAAAGTAGTCTAACCAAAACTGGCATCAGGTAACACAATATCTTTTTTACACCTGATGCCCACTGCACCAATCATGAGTGTACGGCTTCGGAAGCAGGAGACTTATGGTTGAAACTCTGGGTTTCCATGACATTTAGATAAAGTAAAATATTTTTGGATAATAGTTAGGAGAAAGAAGATATAACTCTAAGATCTAAGGCTTCCGGTTTACACCGCGTCACAGTTGAAATATAATTACTGCTAAACGTTTCGACCTCACTGTGGAGAGTCATCCTCAGTAGCTGGTTGACTGGCTGAGACTGATGGCCAGTCAACAAGCTACTGAGGATGACTCTCAAAAAGCAGAAATTTGCTTAGCAGTAGTTATTCAACTGTGAACTTTGTAAATCGGAGATCTTAGTGATAACATAAAAGCCTAAGAGTTAAGAAGATAAGGTATAACTCACCGATGAGAACGTCTGGAGCAGCTGGACTCTGCCGTCACCCAAGATGTCCACAGTGATGCCCATCTCGTTCACCAGGCGCATGTGTTCCTTGTTCGAGGCCTGTATATTTACAATTTACCATCAAGCTGTTGATTTTGTGAATCGATAAAGCTCACTCACATAGTTTATAAATTAGTTGAAAAGTAAAAGCTTGGAAACGAGAAGATTTTTTTAGATTAATTTAAGTAGGAATTATAGAAAAGTTTTTAATAACGTGGAGAACTTTTATGTGAATTGTGAATAAATAATTTAGGAATGATCTGGACACTAATTTGAATTCTTCTTATAGTAGAATTTCCCACATTTGCTGAAGAAAACCACAATATTATCATCATAAATTAAACTTTTTTCTTAGTGGTATAATTCTAATTTTTGTTATGATCTTCTTCTGGAGATATTGGCACTTGATGAATATAAATTTAACGTAGTAGGCCAATATAAAACATTTTATTTTTGGACAAGCGTTTTCGATAGCAACCTATCATCTTCAGGCATGATATTTCTTTGTAGAACAGGCCTGAAGATGATATCTTGATATTGAATGCGCTTGACCAAAAATAAAATGTTTTTTATTGTTAAATTTATATTCAATTTTTGGTATGTTCCAACTTTTGTTTGCCCATTTTATAAAAGTATTGGATCATTCAAACTATTTCTGATTGAAGAAATAGTGTAAAATGCTTTGTGTAGTTTGATAAGGTTAGTGATGGATCAGTCAACAATGAAAAACTCAGTTTTTAAATCCATTTTTCTGTTTAATGTGGTTATATGTGTATTAGTTGATACTAAATAATAATGTGGAAAATCTTATTATAACTAGGAGTGGACCGAATGGACTTTTTGACTTTCGGACAGGACGGGAAATTTAAATTAACAATAGGAAATGGTAGGGAAGATAGTACAATGCAATTTCAAGTGACAAAATAGTTTATTAATAAAAATATGATAAAATATGCCTTCTAAAAATATACTTCTTATATTTTTCTATGAAAAATTTTAAGTACAACCTTACAAATTCTAAATCACAGATTATTTGGTCGTTAAAAACTGAATGATTTAAATAATGTTTAAATTAAAAAATAAACATTTCTAACAGTGGATAAACTACTTAAAAATAGATAATACAAATTGTATGAAATAGAATATGTCTACCAACTACATATATATATATATATAAAAATATCAAAAATGTCAAATAAAGGGAAATAACATGGATCTGCTTTGTGCCTTCAAATGTCTGAAACAAATAAAGGGAGAAAACAAAATTATAGACAATTATAAAAGTATAAGAAAAAATAAAAGCTGACTGTACAGTTATGAAATAAAAAGGATACATTTTAAAAATAAAAACCTGATTTACGGTAAACTATTTACCTGAATTTTTATAGGGGAGAATGGGACGGACTTGTAATTTAGGGTTGGATTGTGGGACAGGAAATTTATAATACAGTACCAGAGAATTTTTGAGGTTGTTTGCGTTTGAGTCAACGACATCAGGAACTTACAAGAAATTTCATTCAGGCTCCTTTTTACTCAAAATCATAAGTCATTGTAAATTTTAGTAGTACAACGTTTCTGTGGCGTTCTTACCGGAAATTAGCAAAAAAGTCACAACTGGACTTTGTCATTTAATTAGAAGCGTCACAACAATGTAAGGCAAGAATAAAGAAACTGCTTTTTACAAAATTCATGGTTCCTTTCCCCAGCCATTGGGCCCCAGCCCACACAGAGTGCTCTGAACTCAGGAAGAGTTAGCTTTCATGTAAGTAGTAAACAAAAGCTTCAAAATGCTTTCTACCTCAGAATTGCAGATTCAGGACTTGTTTTGGGTAATGGCCATAATTATGTCGAAGAAAGAAACTACAGTAGGCGTCGATTATCGAAGCCAGTTTGTCATAAATTCGGTTAACCGAAAGGCAGAAAGAACCAAAACATTAAATGAATGGCGTAAACAAAAAGTTCAATAGCGACCGGCCGTGGCGCTTCGTCATTAGCTGCTCAGTCGCTGATCACCATTCGCGGGGCAATATGTTTTGTGATGCGTTCATATACCAGCGGTCATCGGACCTATTTATACCGCGCACGATATGAGGGCAGATTTTCCGATGACACAGAACTTCACGCACATTTCCGGTACTTACAATTCCCGGTCTGTGGCCACCTGTGTGCTTTATATTGGCTTAGCAATAAATAAACTAAAAGCGAGTCACTAAACTAAAACAAAATCCATTTTGGACTTTTTAAAGAGTTTCTTTCCATATTCTGATTGTGTGGTGTTGTGTTGTTACCTATTGTATTGAAAAAATAAATTTGAATGTTATTTAATCCTATTTATATCATTGTACTTCAATTTCCGTCAATGACCGATTATCCGAAAAATCAGTTATCCGAATACCCCTAGACATCAATTGTTTCGGATAATCGACTCTCTACTGTATCTAAAAATGGCAAACAATAAAAACTTCCAGGATCGCTTAGAAAGATCGTTAGAATAAGAATTTAATGGACAGAGTCTTACGATGATCAGAAATTCATCCTACAGCAAGCCATCACGTACCTGGAACTGTGACGCGATGAGTTTCCTAGGTTTGATATGTGAAGTGCGAGGACAGGAGCCCTTGACCATGTTGAGAAGAGGTCTGCGTACTGAAGCCGGGAACAGTCTCATGGAACTGGGACACTGATCTGCCCACTCTATATCATCTAGTAGCACATCCTCTCCCGTCTGCAAACACAACATCTCACCTGTGTACTTGTTGCGAGCTAGGCCTATGAGTACAAGTAAAACCTATCCTAACCTCACTCATTTAACTGTACTTCCTGTTGCTTCGGCTGCCTCAGGATGTTAGATGTTAGATGGAGATCAAAGTGGTCAGGGACTGGTTACCCTTATTACGTTTGCCTCGTTTGTTGGGCATATTAGCTACCACGGAATGAAAGGAAGTCTGGATTCAGGAGAGGAATGGGACTGGGTTCAGCTGACCAGACAATCATGGTAGCGACAAGCAAGCCATTGTTGACAACCCACTTAGGGGACTCTAACCCCCAAAACATGGAGAGTCTTGCCAACACTCGGGGACCGTTCCCCCAAGATTATGCCAAGCCTCTCTGAAGTCACGGTCTACCCTGCTGCATCTAAAATATCGATCCAACCTCCTGATGATGAGAGCGGGCGTTCAACATCTGGACAACTACAAAACTGCCCAGTATTTTTGTGAACAACTCTTTTTTTATGTACCCCAGTATAAAGTAATCTGAGCAGGTACTAACCAGACAGATACTGACTGGGGGAACTCAGATGTTAACTTGACCTCATGTCAAAAAGAATTAAAAGCGCAGCCACAAACATAATTTTGGCATTTGGTTTCTTGATGAATCGTCTTGGGTCCTACTAAGAGACAAAGCTAGATCAGCCAAAAGGGTGAGGCCAGACCACCAGACTAACCTGAACAGCACCTGGTTACATTTTCTATTGTACAGAACTATTATTTATGAGTAATTTGGTTTCACGCCTATAGTTTCCTTCCCATAATCAATAGCTCAGTAGCTCTCGTTAGTTTCATCTTCCATCAGTCTCCTTTTAACACAATTTTGGATATCCGAAATGACCTTTCAGCCCTTAACTTTGGATAAGAGAGATTCTTCTCTTTTACAGAACAAACAGCAGAACGTGTAAAGCCAAGGCATGCTCCGAGGTTGTATTTACCCTTCGCTAACATTAATTGCAACAACTTTTACATAACAAACATTGTAGATCTTAGATCCAATAGAAGGAAAGCAAAGTGAAAAATACCTCTCAAATTTAAACAACACCCACTTTTTGTAGCTTGAGCTAATTCACACAAATTGTTCTCAACGACATACCAGACCCAACTTGCATACTCAATAAACTAAACTAACTTACCGCGAGGAAGGAAAGGTTGGCTTGACTGCGAGCAAGTGTGAGTGGAAGCAAGTGAGCCTCCGTGGTGAACAAGAACTCATCCAAGTTGAGAAGTAAGTCAGCGTCGTCAGCAAACAGCAGGTACAGGTACTTGAACGTTTCCGCTAGCACAAATGAGTCCATCCTGTAAACACCGTTCAACCATCATACCTTCATTCTTGAAGTAACTCTTTTTAAAAATCGCTATCAAAGAAGAGAAAGCTATCTTGATGAAACAAAGAAACAAAGTTGGGGATTTGCAGAGTAAATGTACTTATTTTTATAAACTGTAAAAAGACCTTTTAATCCGGCCCAAAAACATTTTGAACATCAAGCAAGAAAGATTGTTTATTGCCTTACTCCCACCTGAAAGTAAAAATTCAATCCCGTCTATCTCTAATTATATTTATATCTGGAGGATACACATTACCTGTCCTCATGATGGTTGGTACGGACATCTTTGACTGCCGCAAAGCCGCAGGGCACGCGAGCGTACTTTTGCAGAGCTCGTAGGATATCTCGACCCACAAACAAGTAATGAGGGTCCTTGGTGGCTCGGTACAGGAAGTATGTACTCTCTAAAAACTCTGGCCTTAAAGGATGTTGGCCCCAATGTACCTACAAAATGTGATAGGTTGTTAAAAAAGTTCATTGTAGTCTAAGAACACTTCCTTTTTTACCAGCAAACCAAGATGAATTCAGAAAAAACTGATACAAGTGAAGTGTCTTTTCTTATTCTTAAATCTTAATGTTAAGCACTACTAGTTCCACCTTATAAGATGGTTTTCTATTATACTAGGGGTGGACAAGACCTATAAATCTGGAAATTTCCAACAAAAAATAAAATCCCGAAAATGGGGCGAGAAATCCCTAGAAACAGGATTTTTTGGGCAGGAGGGATTTTTGTGGGACTGAAGGGAGTTTTGGAGAATTTTCTGGACGGATGGAATTTTTCAGCAAAAATGGGGGTTTAAAAGGACTTTTTGGCAGATCTTATAATTTGAGAGGATTACTAAACAATCTCATTTTTTCATAATTTGACTCTGATTAATAATCAGTTTTCAAGGTGAATTCATATAAAAATTCCCCCAGATAGTAAACAAATAAAAATAAACATTTTCAATTTATGTTTAAATGTTTGCATTTTTTTTTGTAATGACAGAAATAAACTATTACTAGCTCTGCCTCAGCTCGGGGCTTTGTAAACTTAATCCAGCGGCCTATCTCATGGCTTATTTGCTTTGGACAAATTTTTAAACACTTTTGCAACTTTTTAACCCCCTTCCTCCCCCAAACAATTTGGTAGACAACCAATATATTTTTGAAATCAGCATAATATTCCTTTTTGATACCCCATCGATTTTTATGATTTTTTTATTTCTTGCCCCAAAATCCATATATTGTGCCCCGAACCCCAAAATCAGTAGGGTCTTTGGGTTAATGGTATACAACTATGTGTCGAGTTTCAAACAAATCCGTTGATATTTACTAATAAATATTTACTAAAAAAAAGAAATATAACATGGGGGTGGGGACAAAAACCCCATAAAATAAAAACCTATATAATTTTATTCGTTTCTCCCACCCTCCACACACTAAGGACTATTTCTATTCAAAATCTGAATTACCCCAGCCAGATTCCGAGATCTCAACACTCGGACAACCCTAACCAAAATACTAATAGTATAGATTTGCCCAAAAATTTCCTGATTTCAAGAAAGAAAAAACGGTTTTTTTCTTCCCGATTCCCGCCCAAAGGGAAAAATCAATCCGTCCACCCCTATATAATACCGAACCAATTAAATAAAAATAAACGGAGTCTACACACTATTGATCTTAATTAGAACCTAATTAGATGACACTGAAATAATTTTATTGTAAATTGGTATTGGTGGAGAAAACAAAAGTAATCTTACTTGAAAGTCGGTTGTGAAAGCTTCTGGTATAAAATTGTGTTTTTGCATAACTTGGTATAGCATTTCATGTGTTTCCACTGCAGGCTTCAAATCTCCTTTTAACACCTGAAAACATTTCAAAACATTTGATTTAAAGTTTGGTTCAAATTAACAGATAGCAGTTATATTTTTAAACTAACTATTCTTAACTTGCCTCAACAATACAATCTGAGCGGCTTACATACAAGTCAGCCTGTGTCAGTAGTAATTTTTCAGTTCAGTCAAATCCATAAAGAAATGTCGCAGTAATTTTTGACTTGAGTTTTGGCAGTTAAAGCTGGAAAATAAGCCAACTTCAGGTACCAGTACGGTGTACTTTGCAAATAATTTTTAAACCACTGTTCTGTATTACAATGTTTTACTGAATTCACTTTCATTAATTTGGCACTCACTCAATTTTGAAAAAACTTTTTAAGTTAACGATGATTTAAAATTAATGTTAAATTATTAAGGTTTTTGACCATTGACATACCAATATATCAAGTGTTAACATATTAATAATCGCTAACATCGATAATCAACCATTCAATAGAGGAAAAAAAGCTAAAACTTGAAATGTTGAACTTTTGGTTCAAAATCAAATTTGATTCAAAACACTACATAATCAATCTACTCCTACACCTCTACATAAAAGTGCTTCCAATAAAAGCTCTCATTGTAGGTTTTAAAATAAAAAAACATAAATATCTTTAAAACACATTTTTTGTTACACAAAAGAAAACTTGTTTCCTGAAAAATCTTAAAGATGATCCAAAGCTATAACGTATTTTGTGTCAGTACGCAAGTTTAACTCACCTGTAAACCTGGCCAAAACGCGAGCAAAGCATCCATGAAGTTTCGTGAGTTGGTATGAGGCCGGTGCATGTGAACATCCAGCAACATCGGACCTTGACTGATATACTTCATCACGGCAGAGTAGTGCTGCAGGCACAAGCAATCAGCGGGTCAAGGTGATTTCAGACACAATTTTCAATATTCACCAATAAATGGTCAAAGTACAATAATTAATACTAGCGCTTGGCTCTGCTTGTTGTCAGCAGCGTCGGATTAAGAACAAATGTGAACACACACTTATTAAGGATTGTGTACTAACACTAATTAACATCACACACTATGAACGATGGTCAATCGCTCAAGTAGTCAAGTGCGAAGCCAGCAACCATGACTCTTGTCAAATGGCCAAAAGGGTTTAAGTAGCTGTTGTCGACTCAACAAGTTAGTTAAGCATTTTTGGGCTTAATTTTGGCTTATTATGTATTTTTGGGTTTATATTTTTGGTCTCAAAAATACCAAAAATATCCTGTTTTGTCGTAGAGTGAAAAAGTCCACTCGGTCCATTTCTTGCACAGCGCTAGAACACTAGCAGTATTTCTTACGTGTCCCCAATGTCATTTTGTAGATTTAACCCATTTAGAACTGTTCAAGGCGACCTGTGTGATACAGTGTGCCCCATATTTCTTTCTATTTTTGATGATAAGTCATAATATTTTTTCTGCAGGTAACTTTTAGGTGGTTAGGTTAGTTATGCAATTTATTACAAGTACACAACTTTTACGTCTAGCTACTTATTCCTGGTAATAAATTGAAGTACTTCTGATTTTTACTACTAACACTGCTTTTTAGATTTTGAAGCGGCATAGTAGGCCACTAAGTGCTGAAAACAGGTGGCTAACCTTGTTGAACCTGGACAGGTAACGGTCTTCTCCCAGCAGGATGTATGCCTTGAGGCAGTACTCGTAGTAGCTGTCTATCCCGGCCCCGACCCCGGAGTCCCGCCTCACCCACGTGCCCGACTGTATGTTCAACACTGTGCCCATCAGGTCACTGCTGCGGTGCCTCAGCTTCCACAACTCGTCCATAGCTCTGTGAGCTTTGTCCTGCAACACGTCACGTTAAATCACTATTTGAGATGCTGACCACTCTCATGAGGGTATTTTAAGGCAACTATGTGGTGAAGGATGAGTGTGATGAGTGGTAGTAATGAGTTATGAGGTGTAGTCTTGTTACAAACTAAGGCCGGCTCTTCCTTAGAATGGGTCATTAATTAGCCCAATGACCAATGGAAATACAAGGACCAACGGCTTGAGACTTCGAACCAGGTGATGGTCTGATATGTCTAGCGATGGTGGGAGTTGATGGGGTATCATCAGATGATCACTGAGACTATCTGAGCGCTTTAGACCTATATCATCCTCAAAACCTGACCTCCATGAAGCTGGATTACAGGACCACGCCACGAGTCCCAGTCAGTTATTGTCAGTGGGAAATACTAAACTACTAGTGATTAGACAATAGAAACCACAGAAAGTGGCAGCATTGATATGTTTTAACTTCTGACAAATTGATTAACAAACATAACAGCTGATCAAATTGCCCACCAGGAGCTGCTACTAACCTCAAAGATAGGTTCGCCCGTGAGTCGGGAGAGGGCAGCCATCTCCAGCACCATGGTCCCTGCACACGCGGTACAAGTCTCCTGAGAACCCTCTAGCTTGTCACTCTTCAACCCATATCTCAAGTTTATCTGTCAAAAACAAAATTATAATACAGTCTTAAGTCTACCGAAAACCTTGGAGCTATCCAACAGATTTGGTTGACTTAAACCATGCTTAATAGAAATTTGAGTGAAAATACACCTTACTACTCCCTGATAAAAAGGTATATTTCTTTGAAAATGCATACACAAAATAATTTGATCACTGCAAGCCCAAATAAGGGGCTTTTCAATACTCCTTCCAAAATACAGAAGAGTCGATAATGCAAGGTAATTGGGGTTGATGATAGCTTGGGTTGCAATATACAGTAGAGTGCCAATTATCCGGGTGTAAATTCGGATACAGTAGACTCCCTCTTGTTCGCCATCGAACATCCTGCCGGCCACATGAGGCCTAAACATAGGCTACATCTACACTTTTTCATTTGAGCGGTTTATTTTGAAAATAGTCCCAAATGCTAAGGTTTTGATGAATGGTATTTGCGTTTTTGACCTTATTAATTCACTTAACATAAGCCTATAGCTAAACTACGTCAGTTTTGGTTATCTAATGAGCTCGAAACATCTTCAACCGCCATTTATTAGTTCAACCGTGAGTCCAGTCCCAAAATTAACAAACCAGAGAAAGCCGACTGTGGTAAATTTTTTGCAATTACGACGATAACTGCCAAATTGTTTGAAGCTGTACCGCTTTTGGCAGGCAGTGCCAGTATCAAACTAATTTAAATTTGCTTTAGATGTAGACGTACCCTGGCATGAGGGATGCCGGTGGTGGTGTTGAAGGCAGGCAGCAGACGGTAGCCGATGTCCTTGGCCAGGGTGAGTAGCTGTCCCCGATACCATCTCAACACTCCGGCACGCTCTTGGAAGTACTCAGCGAGAATGTGGCCCGACAGCAGCCCCCTGCACAACGAGTATTCCACTTAACAACAATGTTTATACTTAGGGTCAGTACATATTTATAACAATACACACTTGAAACAATAACTCTAATTAAAAACAAGCCACAAGTAACCAGAGAAGAATGCCACAACTACAACCTCCGAGGAGGAACAAATTTAAATCTAAACCACATGAGACTACTAAAACAAACAAAACACCTGCAAACATGGACACAAAACTTTTCAATATCCTGCCAATAACTTAAAAAACATTCAAGTCAACAAAACCTTTATCAAGAAACTTAAACAATACCTGCAAGAAAACCTTACTACAAAATATCCGAATACTATGAGGAAAACAACTACCACTGTATGTAGAAGAGGAAAAAAACTGACGATTCCCTGGTCTTCACGACACGGAGAAGAGGACATATGTAAGATGTAAGACAATAGTTATACTACTGATTTAAAGCCTCAAAAAATAGATTATCTGTAAGGGAACAGGTAAAATGCATAATTTTATTAAAGCCAATTACAAGTATTTTTGGCACTTAAAGGAATAGGCTTCACAGTACATACCCGAGAACTCGAATGTTCGTTTCAAAAACCGAAACAACAACATCAGAATCGAATGAGACGTCTTCGATGATAAGTTTTGCTGCGTGCTCAAACTCTGTCAAATCACTCAGCACTGCCAGGGTGTCCAGCGAATCGATTAATGTTAAAGAAAAACTGAAACAGAGAGATTATGTTCTAAGTCACATATGACAACATATTTTAAACTAGAGTTGTTTGACGCATACATATAAAAACAAGTTGATAGTAAACCAAAATATTCATTTAAAATAAGAGGACGGTTTGGTTACTCTATGATATGAGGCTCACTCAGTCCTAAAAACAAAATTGAGAGGAGAAAGTAATAAATTAAAAGGAGAAAGAGTATAAATATGTGTTGCGTATGAAATAAATTGAAAGCAAATAATAATCGACTCAAGAATGAAGTTTTGTAATTTTTACTACAACCACCATAAAATGCCTGTGAGGGTGAAAATTGCAGTCCATGAAGTTCGTCAGGTTTAGCATGGCCGGTGAGATGGGCTATAGGGCCATAAGCGGCCAACAGGAAATCTCAAGGCCACCGGCTATGCTATACCTAACGAACTGTAGCATATGAGTTATATAATAAAATTAGCACTGCATGAAGGATATTAAAAATAATTATCTAAACCATAAAGGTCGCAAAGTAGGTAGGAATTTTTGCTAATGACCATGGCCTTGGATCTTTATCTGGAATTCCGTGTAAGAAAAGTCATTGTTTGACTGACAGAATTATTTGCATTAAGTGACAATGAGACATGCAAACTATCAAGTCACTTAACTTACTAGTCAGACCGGTTTGGAGGTCTAATGGAAATTACAATTTTCAGAAGGTTTATGAGGGATTTTTTTCTGTGGCAATACTAGTTTGTTTTTCATGAGTCTGATTACACTGTTTGAATCACACTTAACTTTTAGGAGTTTAAATGCATAGTACTATACCCAATAATGAGAACAAGAATTATAGGAGTTAATTCTTTTACAGGAATTATTCAATACAAACGATAAGATACTTTGAACAACTTACATATGAAACCTAGTAAACTAGTGGTTAGTTACGTTTGTAATGGGAAAATGAAATATTCTTTTGGTTATAATGGAATTGTGAAAAGCTTGTGAATCTATACTTAATCTGTTAGGAGCACGGACATTCTTTTAACAAGTTAAGGATTAAGCAAGAATAGCAAGCAAAGTTTTACTCACTTGCCAAGAGTATCATCAATGTCTCCTCTGCTGGCATGGCTGCCTCGGTACCTGCCCGAGCAACTTAGAGGCATCAACTCATCAGCTGGGTAGGCATTTTCCTGAAATTAAATGTTATCGTCATTTTAGACATTAGGAAGTAAATTTTCAATACCAGAGTGTCCACTATACTGTCAAAACAAAATTAATAGGTTTCTTACAGGCTGAAAGGCTTATTTTCAAGGTCAGAAAACAAATTTGATACTTTTGAATAGTCATAACTTCTCCACCATTGTTTTGGTTTTATTTTCATCAGCCTATTCTATCCGCTGTTTTATTCTCGCAATGGCTTCTGATTACCATTTCACTTCCACGATTGCTTCCTATGCATATTTAATCTCTTGATACATTCCGGGTACCATTATAATCGCCATATTTTTTAAGTGCCGATTTTATCCAGCGATAACTTCCGACTTTGCTATTACTCCCATGATAATTTCCCAATACATTTTTAGTCCCGCGATACCGAAAAAATGACACAAGAATCAGCCCTGGCCTGCCCAATACTGACAGCTGGTTCCCACAGATGTGAAACACATCCGAAGTGGTACAAATGACAAATATCACTGTATGTGAATAAATTGACGCTCTATAAACCAGCGTTTGGGGTTTAACTGATTTAAAAACTATAATGGGATATGAAATAAATAAAATAACAGATGTTTCATGGATTGGACGTTGAGTCTTTTCAAGCAAGTCAACGGTCTGCCTTCAAAGGGTTCAAATAGTTAACCAACCCAGAAAGCTAATTAATTTTAAGCTTGAAATGTGAACATTTAACCTATTTAAATAATTAAAGTGATGTATCAAGGTTTTCTTACCATATATGCTCTGTAGGCATGATAAAACATATCCCTGGCTTCATCTCTGAAAAAATCCATAGCATTAGTTTCTTGACCTTTAGAGATACGTAAATTAACCAGCAAAATACTACCTAATTATTTGTAAATACACCAACAGACCAAGAACAGTTAAAAAAAGGTGGATGTCTTATTGACAAAAGAGATCTATAGATATGTGTGCTCAGGCATAGTAGATGAATAGAGAGAGAAAAAGATCGGAAACTATCGACTGCTACATGTAACTGACAACAAAGTCTATGTCATTAATGTTACGCTTAAATCTATATTCATGATAATAGCTTACTATATGTATATCTCTGTCCATCTATAGTCTATAAATTATATTCCATTTACACTAGATTATGTTCATATACCATTTCTTACATGCATATTATTGTAAAATGACACTGTCGTTGATAAATAAATAAAAGTCAAATGACTATGATAATTGTTCAAATAAGTCTAGACTCTTGCACACAGACGTTTCAGCTAATCTGTAATTTTCTGGTTAAATGTTTAATTATTTCGTAGAGAAAACATAAAGGTTACTGTAGAACGATTTATTACCATCACTGGTACTTTTATAATGTGTAAGCCTAGTAATATGATAAAACTTAAAATTTTGAATGTAATGAGAAAATACATACAAGAACAAAATGTAAACTAATGCATGCACAAATCACCAAACAAGTATTTGTATGACTTATATTTGAAAAAATGTGACTTTGCAACAGACTTAATCCAATTTTATGATTTAGATCATTTCACCGTAGTACCTACCCTCAAATTATCTTCTCTACACCTACAACAGCTTACACTTTATCCAGTTAAGAAGCGGCTTGCACCAAACGCTCATCAGGAAAATATATAGATGCAAAGCGTCGTGCTGATTGGTTGAAATATTTAACACGGTACAGACCAATCAACACAATTCTATGGGTTTACGTTTTCCTGGCTAGCGTTTAAAGCTAGTTGATAGGCGGCTAGGACACGGTTGTTCAAAACTAGACACCCTTAGCTTTGCTCATGATGTCTGGGCTAGCTAATCTTATTCCATTAAGCAGATAGCCTTTAATGAGGTTGGCAGGGGTCTAGTGTTGTGTAGCCTAGTCTGTTGCTTTTACTCTAATTTAATTTAACATAGCCTTACACCCTACATTAAGGAAATTACCACAGCCTTCAACTTTAATACCTTGCAGAATTTAAAGGTCCCGACTGTACACTATTAAAAGTCAAAGGTTTTTAACCTGCAAAGCCTAATTTGAGCTAGCCTTGAGCTAAGTTCAAGCACGACTACCCCGAACAAGTGAGAGAGTTAGTTACTATAATTATATTATAACTTTTCACACCTTACCTTCATACATATATGAACCTTAAAAGACATATCACGGTATTGAAATTGATTTTATGTAGCTTAGGCTATTTGCTACAATTGACCCAGTGAAGGAACATGAGACACGTCTTGCCCATAATATTTCCGTATCGAATCTGGAAAACTGGTTTTAGACTAAAGTCTTTGCAGTTCATATATTCCCTTTCACAACGAAATTACACAGTCAGAACACTAAATTACTACTAATATTACGCTACATAATATTAAAAGTCTAGAACCGAACCAACTAATAATATAAAACTTGCATTTTTACAAAAATGTTTATGAATACAATAGAGTTGACAGCTTGGTTGAAAGCACACAACCCAAGCAGTCAACTCAAGAGTTGAATTGAACATATGACGATCCAGTTGTGCCAACTTCTTCAGGTACAAACCTACAGCTTTGTTGGTAGCAATACATGTAACATGTTATTCCGTTAAAGTCTTCTAAGTGTTCGTTGTGCAGTATTTGTGGATTTAGTCAATTTTAGATTTTATCATTTCTAAATTCTCTGTACAATTAGTGTTAATCATTATGTCAACACAATCTATTATTGTACATTGACAATAAATGTTATGTTATGTCTTCGTACAAGAAAATGTATTTTGCCTACCCTACCTTTTATACCAAAACCTATTATTACAAGTCACAAAATCCTAGCGACGTGCATATTTAAATTAATTGGCTTTAACTAAAAAAAATACATACGTTGTTTTGACTTTTGAGGTTGTGTTACTTGTGTATACAACTCAAATAATGACATTTCGTAAGAAATTCGCCTAGTTTTTTTAATATTCCACTTATTTTTGACTTTATACTAATTCTACCCTAAAAGTAATGAAAGGAGCAAGATGATCACGTTGAATATCGGCTCCAAATGTCTCACGCTGTGTATGGTATACTATAAGATACGTAATATTTTTAATTAAAACTATTTGAAATAATGAAATAATGAGTTTATTCAACAAACCAAAAATTACAACAATATGGGTATCTTTCAAAGGCTAGTCCCCCTTGTCGCCGAGTATGGGCGCCCTTGAAAGAAACCCCGAGAGCAACAGTACTCAGACATTATGTATGGCCCATGAAGCCATATCCAATGGTGCACTGCTTTTGAATGTCTTACTGTATTAGACATTTACGTTTATGTATTGAACCCGAATATGACTGGTTTGCATGTCAAACTCTCCTAACATATAGCATAGACCTAGACAAATGAAAAAGGCCCAAACCTGATTTTCTTAAGGAGGATTATTCTTATAAAACTGCCAACTATTTGAAAGTTTAGCTAGTGACAGACAAGTCAAAATATTTAGAATATCTTGCGACTTCATATTACAAGAATCACAAGAATTTTCTTTTACCTTTTAAGAATCGTTATATGATACCATACTGCTGTCAATAAACTATTGTTATTTTATAACTTTTTCTTTTTATGTAGTCCTTACTTGGCGTGAACTTAAAATAATAAAACAAGGAAGAAAAGCTTTAATTTAATTAATACGTCATTTACTTTGGTTTGAGACACCCACGCTCCTAGAGGGGATTTCAAGGTGAATACGAGAGGAATGGTGAGTGTGACGAGTGTTTTGAGGGCCGACTGTTCTTCAGATTGGGCCATTATTATTATAAATCGTGCACAGATGAGGTATCTATGAACACAAAGTCTCACGTTTCTCATGTAAATTTGAATTTAGCTGTCTAGTAATAATATCTAGACATCTCTAATAGTATCTAGCATCTCTCCCGGAGGAAATGCGCAGCTTGAGCTTAAAGCCCTTCAAGACCCGGTTGAGAGAATGTTTAATAAGGAAGCCGCTGTACTCTCTGCAGGAGCTGAGTGAGGAACATTCTCTGGAATAAATACATCCTACTGACCAGCAATGATTTTTGCCATTGCTGCCTCTAGACTGACGAAATCTATCCGAAAATCTTCGGTCAGCGATGAAGAGGACAAGTATCAAGTAATAAGCTAAATATAGACTTAAATGCAGCCATAGTAGCGCAGATATCTTTCCAGGAGAGTAAACAGGACAAACTCGTTAAGGAACTACCAACTTCTCAGACTCGACAGAAGTAACAGCGTGCCTTTGAATGCTCAAGTAGGCCTTGTTTACATTATGTAAACTACTCTAATTGACTCATCTAAAAACTGTTCGGAATTCCTCCTGCAACTTCTTGAGTGAGCTCTCTCGTGTTTACATTACAGTTTTGAAAACATCTTTTGGTCTAAGGTTTATAAATGTGTTGTGGTAACACACGGTGTTGTAGTGACATTCAGTTTTTATTAAAGGAGATTGGGTCTTGGTCTAAGTGGTGTTAGAGAAAGGTGACTATTTGGTTTTGATTATAACTTCCAAAACATCATTAGACTTATTTCACCAGCTTGTTCCATAGTTAGGGCGCAAGGGTTTATAACAAACTAGTACCGGGTGGTAAAAAAAGTGTACTCAACTACCAAATGGTTGCTTTTAAATGTTATTTATTATAGAGTAGTTTCCTCAGAAACTAGTGTCTCGTTCAACTGACTTCTCATACCTACCAAGAATCCTGATCTTTCACGTTGTGATGTTTTTGATTTTTGGGAACACCAAAGAAAAAGTGTTTTGGTCACCACCTCAAAGTATTAAAATCTGAAGCATAACAATACATTGTCATCCATGGGTAACTAAATTCATCACCTGAGAGAAGGTTTTGGAGCATATTTTACAAGAGTGTAGACCTTGCCTTGGAACTTAAAGTGTATGCTTCTCCAATGAATTGCTATTAAGGAAACTCACTGGGGAGAAACCATACGTCTGTAATTACATTTACAGACTGGGACTCAATGGCGTGGTCTGTAATCCAGCTTCAGCAGGTGGGTTTGAGGAATGATATGGTCTAAGCGGCTCAGATAGTCTCAGTGATGTCCATTCCCGCATCAACTCCACCATCGCTTGACATATCAGACCATCACCTGCGTGGTTCGGAAGTCACGTGAAACCGTTGGTCCTTGTATTTCCATTGGTAATTGGGCTATTAATTAATGACCCATTCTAAGGAAGAGTCGGCCTTAGTTTCTAACAAGACTACATCTCATATATCATTACTACCACTCATCACACTCATCCTTCACCCCATATTTGCCTTAAAATACCCTCAAGAGAGTGGACGGCATCTCAAATAGTTATTAGTTAATTAGTTATTTTCAGTTCTAATGGATATCACTCCTAGAGAATGTTGCAAACATGTTAAGACGTATGGAATTTACGTCATTCTCAAGACGGACAACTTGTCCAATATTTAGTTTGAAGTTAGTTTTGTATAGCAATAAAAATACTTACCATAAAATGACAAGTTCCTGATTTTGGACCATCCTATTTAAAACAGGTTTAAATCCCAGACTTGAAAATACTTGCTTGCACTTAGAACAAACCCCTTACACAATATTCTATAAATACTCTCTAACTTCTGTAAAACAGAAGGAATGAATAGCTACAACATTGCTAAGTTTCCAATAGTTAAACTTTTATCTGCCTTTATTTGCGAGGAAGTTTTACTAAAAATTACTAACTGAATAACTACTTTACGAGTAACACTTTCGACCTACAGTATAACTTATACAGGGTGTCTGTGAACTCTATGAGCATACTTTTTAGACATGTTCCTTGGTTAAAATAATAATATTTTACCATATGAACAGGAGTCTCTGGCGGTGCTTTTCCGTCTGTCTGTGTGGAAGTTTTTTACTAAAACAGTTATGCAATAAAATAATGCACAGATTTCGAATGAGAAATAACTAAATCGAATGAGAAAATAAATAAATTTATTGCACTTGCCTAAATGTTTTTGCCCACTATGTGATCCTTAAAGAGCTAAAGCAACAAATACGGACCTGACAATTCTATTTGAAATTGAGTTCGTAACTTCCTATGAACATCTCTCTACAATCATTAAATTAATTTTGATGTCCCGTAAGCCTTAGAAGGTATATACAAGTTTCAAATGTAAATATTGTTTTTATTTATTAGAAATTGTATACAATGGCGTCAGTTAGCTGTCCAATGTTCAAAATCAAGCGAGGTTTATTTAGGTTGAATTCAAAGAGTTTTGATAGAGACTCTGACCGCAATCCTCATCATTACTTTGAAACAACATTCAAAGACCACAATATTGGTTCTAGTATCATCCTTGCCTCTCGCGAAATTATTTTAAAATCTTTCGAATAACTAGACTTTATTGGTTTTTCTATTTCATTATTGTTGTCTAACATGGGTTGTATATAGGGTTGTTGTATAGTTAATTTATAAAATATGTTCAATTTGGACTTCAATTTATGTCAGTAGACAATAAAGGATAATAAAAAGATTTTTAGTTACATTTTATTTGTTTCTTTATTTACATATATTAAAATATACATATTAAAACATAAAAACTGTCGTTCGACTTTTCACAGATCGGAATTGGTTAACTATTAGATATTTGTTTGTATACAGTTGATAAAGGCAAAGGCCGAAATATACCAAAATATATTTTCTTCAAGCATTTTTAAAATTTACATACATATATTTATGGAGATACAACGCACTGAACTGGCTTGTAGTTTTTTCTCTATTCTATTTGTCATGGATGTGTTTTCAAACATTATTTTACATATCAACGTGTTTGTGAAATAATTACATAGTCTAATACAAATGTTTAATGTTAAAATGTAAATATGGGCTCCTCAATCAAAATACAATAATTAATTTTACAGGTTAAGGGAACATTCAAACTTAAATCACTTAAGGGATGATTGAACCCTTGTAGTAAAGAGAGCTGTTTACTTCAATTTGTTATTATTCAATCATACTATCCATTCTGAGTTAAATACAGTAGTCTAAAAATATATCATAGAATCTCGAGTTTGGTCAACATATTAATAGTTAAGCATTGTTAAAAAGGTTGTTCTCGTTTAACGAAGTGAAGTTAGGACACTCAACCTCGACCTTTACCTAGCGTCATCGTATAAGTCACATTACAAATGTAAGTGGTGACTGCGGAAATCGAACCCGCGCCACCGGAGTGATGAGCTCCGGAGTCGCGTGCGATACCAATCCACCACGGATCCGCTCAAATTTATCGGATTGTTACGTTTTTATAGATAAACACAATCTAGATTAGAACTTTGCATCGATTGAAATTTCTCAATTAAATTCACTGGTCAGCTTTTGTCAAACCCAATTTAACTTTGTTAATTAGGATTCCAAAGGACATTTACTGAATTGAGCTTATCTTAGCACGGGCTGAACCCAAGTTTAAATTAAACCAATTATAAATCCTGTTTTCTTTTGGTTGTTTAATTTAAAAGGTTCAGCACACGGTGTTGTACCTTTTATCTTTCAGCAAAAAATATGTAAACAATTGATCGTCGAAGGGACATTATTGACTCTTTGATCATTGCCAAGCAATTATTTGTGTAAAAACAATAAAATAACAAAACTAATATATTGAAGGAGCCACTGTTGACAAATAAGGGCCTAACTGTTACTGATTAAACTAATTAGACAAAGCGAGAATAATTAAGGAAGTCGTCTTTGGTATAGTACTCTTGGTTAACTAGAAATACGTTTAGTTCATTTTAAACATTTAAATTTTTTTAGCTTTAAACTTTGTAAGGTTGTTAAACAAGTTCATGTTTATACACCGAGGAAGATTTTGAAAATTATGAGGTCTGAGGTATTCATTTTAAACTTTTAATTTTGTTTGAATGGTAACCGTGAATGTCAGCTCCTGACATCTTTCCTATTTATTTAAACAAAAGGAAATGGGCTCATAAACAAAACCCTAGATAATGTTATAATTTTAAACTTTTGAATCGTATTTTGGTAGGGTTGACGAAACCTGGCAATTACTACTATTCTAATGTTTCCACTATACAAAATACAGAGCCGCTTAATCTACATTTGAAGAAAGCTCCTTTGTGTAATAATATGATAAATGAATCAAGTGTAATGCACTATTAACAGTACATCAGTACTAATACGCTATTAAATACATAAGTACTACAATATTCTGATAGATACATCCAGTGGAAAGTTTACAGACTTAAACAAATGTGCTCATCCCAAGTTAGTCTACTATCAAAATCGAGCCCAAGAAATTTTGTTGCTTTTGATTCTTTAGGATTATATCTTCAATTGACAACAACTGTTGACATTTTGGAACTCAGTGTGTTTAACTGAAAGCTTACAAAATTAAGAAACTGAACTTACTGTACTGAAAAAAATTATAATCAAAACTACACTCAAGACAAATACACAGATGAAATAAAGCAAGTACACAGAGTGTCCAGTCTAGGTTGTTATGATTGTCTCAGAACACAACATTGTGAGATACAACACGACACTG
Organism: Matsumurasca onukii; assembly: GCA_018831715.1. Taxonomy (NCBI): domain Eukaryota; kingdom Metazoa; phylum Arthropoda; class Insecta; order Hemiptera; family Cicadellidae; genus Matsumurasca; species Matsumurasca onukii. The sequence continues at coordinate 6,266,928 of CM032063.1, read as the reverse complement.
ACAATGGTACAATTAAATTACTTGATGATACATCCAGTCCTTAACAAGACTGGACATTTTCCCAACTCTATTTTGTAACACAATATTAGTTTAAGCTTTGGTCACATATGTTTTCAACTTTTACTTTCTTCAGTGCATGAACGTCTTGGAATTATTTACTTAAAACGGTTATTTATAACTAACTTATTTAAAACGTTTAGTCTTACCTTTAAACTTTAAAATTATCGTAGTGATTATTTTGTACTCTTATTTTAAAAGTTATGCATTGTTAAAAAGGTTGTTCTCGTTTAACGAAGTGAAGTTAGGACACTCAACCTCGACCTTTACCTAGCGTCATCGTATAAGTCACATTACAAATGTAAGTGGTGACTGCGGAAATCGAACCCGCGCCACCGGAGTGATGAGCTCCGGAGTCGCGTGCGATACCAATCCACCACGGATCCGCTCAAATTTATCGGATTGTTACGTTTTTTTATAGATAAACACAATCTAGATTAGAACTTTGCATCGATTGAAATTTCTCAATTAAATTCACTGGTCAGCTTTTGTCAAACCCAATTTAACTTTGTTAATTAGGATTCCAAAGGACATTTACTGAATTGAGCTTATCTTAGCACGGGCTGAACCCAAGTTTAAATTAAACCAATTATAAATCCTGTTTTCTTTGGGTTGCATTTAATTTAAAAGGTTCAGCACACGGTGTTGTACCTTTTATCTTTCAGCAAAAAATATGTAAACTAAAGTAATTGATCGTCGAAGGGACATTATTGACATGCTTTGATCATTGCCAAGCAATTATTTGTGTAAAAAACAATAAAATAATTAAAAACTAATATATTGAAGGAAAGCCACTGTTGACAAATAAGGGCCTAACTGTTACTGATTAAACTAATTAGACAAAGGCGCGAGAATAATTAAGGAAGTCGTCTTTGGTATAGTACTCTTGGTTAACTAGAAATAGGTTTCGTGCATTTTAAACATTTAAAGAATTTTTTAGCTTTAAACTTTGTAAGGTTGTTAAACAAGTTCATGTTTATACACCGAGGAAGATTTATGAGGTCTGAGAATTCATTTTTAAACTTTTGTTTTGAATGGTAACCGTGAATGTCAGCTCCTGACATCTTTCCTATTTATTTAAACAAAAGGAAATGGGCTCATAAACAAAACCCTAGATAATGTTATAATTTTAAACTTTTGAATCTTATTTTGGTAGGGTTGACGAAACCTGGCAATTACTACTATTCTAATGTTTCCTTTTGGCTATACAAAATACAGAGCCGCTTTAATCTACATTTGAAGAAAGCTCCCTTAAGTGCAATACCATATGATAAATGAATCAAGGTGTAATACGCTATTAACAGTACATCAGTACTACAATATCTCGATAAGTGATGAGATACATTCCAGTGGAAAGTTTCTTACAGACTTAAACAAATGTGCTCATCCCAAGTTAGTCTACTATCAAAATCGAGCCCAAGAAATTTTGGTGCTTTTGATTCTTTGAGGATTAAGTCTTCAATTGATAACAACTGTTGATATTTTGGAACTCAGTGTGTTTCAACTGAAAGCTTACAAAATTAAGAAACTGAAACTTACTGTACTGAAAATAAATTAAGTAATCAAAACTACACTCAAGACAAATACACAGATGAAATAAAGCAAAAGTGTAGTGTCCAGTCTAGGTTGTTATGATTGTCTCTCAGAACACAACATTGTGAGATACAACACGACACTGACAATGGTACAATTAAATTACTTGATGATACATCCAGTCCTTAACAAGACTGGACATTTTACCAACTCTATTTTGTAACACAATATTAGTTTAAGCTTTGGTCACATATGTTTTCAACTTTTACTTTCTTCAGTGCATGAACGTCTTGGAATTATTTACTTAAAACGGTTATTTATAACTAACTTATTTAAAACGTTTAGTCTTACTTTTTAACTTTAAAATTATCGTAGTGATTATTTTGTACTCTTATTTTAAAAGTTATGATTTTATTAGCTTAGGTTTAGTCCGATTTCAATAAATTTTGAAATAAGTTTTCCCTTCACCATATCTAATATACTGGTGACTTCACCATATCTACGACTGGGACTCGTGGCGTGGTCCTGTAATCCAGCTTCATGGAGGTCAGGTTTTGAGGATGATATAGGTCTAAAGCGGCTCAGATAGTCTCAGTAATCATCTGATGATACCCGCATCAACTCCCACCATCGTTTAGACATATCAGACCATCACCTGCGTGGTTCGGAAGTCACGTTAAGCCGTTGGTCCTTGTATTTCCATTGGTCATTATTAATTAATGACCCATTCTAAGGAAGAGTCGGCCTTAGTTTGTAACAAAACTACACCTCATAACTCATTACTACCACTCATCACACTCATCCTTCACCACATATTTGCCTTAAAATACCCTCATGAGAGTGGTCGGCATCTTAAATAGTGATTTAGTGATTTTATAACTTGCAGTAAAAGAAAACGTAAGTCTAAGGGCGAAAGCCGAAGCGAGGCTGTGAGCGTAGCGAATAAGAGTTGTGAACAAAATGCAAAGGAAATTCGATTCACTCATGGAAGCTGCGCTTTAGCGCTTAGCTGCGTGTCGGCCTGGTTTTAGAAATATCTTTTCTCAAACTTAGCTAAAAGAGTGTTGCCAAGTAGCGGTGTAACTTGAGCATGGAGTTCTGGGGCAGAACGAGAGTTCAGTCACCTTGACACTACGTGATCTGCTTGATAACACATTGTTTTCAACATCTACACAAGTATCCTCAAGTTTCACAATGTATGGTCAGGTTGAATATATTCTCTACAGAAAGCCTTCTGTGTTTTTTTGGACGACGGAATAATTTCCTTGAATTAGTCTTGTATTGATTTCACCACCAATGATTCATTCATCAAAACTCTAAAGAATTTCCTCACCATTGGCTTTGCAATTTACCGTGTAGGGTTCTTTAGTGTAGGGAGCGTGTTTGACATTTTAACTCGTTTGTTAGGATTTAACTCTAAAGAATTTCCCTTCTTTGTCTGTGCATAGATGGGTATTTTGGTCAGTTTGTTTCATGGCTGGGATTGGTCGTCCGCTGTTTCAAGCCAGCCAATGCGGCTGTCTGGTGGCTGGTCAGGCAGTCAGTCAGTGGGGATATGTCACTGACCGTGGACGTGCTTGATTTCTCTATTTGACTTTTTAATTTGAAAGGTGCTTGTGCATTTTATATTGTTGTCTAGGCTAGTTGTTATCAAGTTGAATAAGTTCAAGGAAAAAATGTCATTTTGTGGTTTGTGACTGGTCAGTTTGCGCTGATGGCCTTCATTGTTTGGTCAATTCTACATCAATATTTTATATCCGTAATTCACACGTCAATATATTTCAATGGTAAAGTTTAATTATCAAAACTACAGTTTATGTTTCTTATGCTGAGATCGAGTTGTCCGCCTACAGCAAAGGAATCACATACAGTATCGAGGGACTGCGCTTTGAGTCTTACAAACCTTTGATCTGCTACAGAATATTCGAGCTCTAATCCCTCGCCAAATCTTCAGAAGCTTTCTAGTTATTCTATTTTGGTAAACAATCCCACCTTAAGGAAATAAATTGTAGTGACAACGTAGTGGTGTCACCAAGCAAATTAAAGCAATTTATACACAAAGAAATTTGTAAGGAATTTTCCCCGGTGAGAAGATATTTCTCCAGTGGGGCCTAGCCAGAGGAATTCACTCTACTCAGAAGATTTTAGTCGAGCCGGGTTTTCCAGGGTTTTGGTTAGAACTAGGTGTTCGACTCTTTTGATTTGGTGTTTAAGTGGTGTTTTGGTGGAATTTAAGGGACTCAGTTCAATAGAGGTCAGGCTCTCAAACCATCATCACCGTCCCTCAGATTAGTGTTTAAAATAAAAGAATTTCAGAGCTGCGGAGTATTCACTCTATTACTACGCGAGCGTGTAAGATCAGCCAGGGGAGCGCGAGTGACCCGCGTCTCTAACGGGCTGGTGGCTGGCGCAGGCTAAGGGGCACCTCGTGCAAGGGTATGTCCCTAAAGGCACGGGGCCAATTATAGCAAAGCTATAAGCTATATAGTCTCTAGCTATCTAGGGGCACACAAGAGGAGACTGGCCAAAACAATCGTGAGCCAGGTGAGCAGCACAATCAAGCTAAATCCACATAAACTATACTACAGAGTTTATGGTGTCTCTTTGATAAACACCTTTTGGCTAAGTAGACACAAATTTTACAACCATAACATAACAGAGTTGTGTTGCATTTTAAGATTACTTCAAAAGGTAGATTCAATATCTCGAAGTGACACTTCAGCAGAAAGATAGTACTCCACAGCGAGACCGAAATATCTCAAGCTAATTATTATGAGGTTTTGACGCTGTGTGAACTGAAGAACTAGATTATAGTTGAGACGTAAGATCGATGCCCTTATCGCCCAACAATGGAGATGAAATAAGCCCAGTTTAAGGAGGTATAAAGAACATAAGAGCTGGAGGAATTTGGATGGAATGCTACAAGGTGATTCCCTGGTCTGTCCATTTATGAAAAATAGCTCCGGAAAAGAAGTGTTGTTAGTGATTGAGCCACAAGGGCATCCCCACGTATCCTATAGTGCGTACATTACAGTTGAACGTAAGGGTCTTTACATGACGCACCTTAAGTGTAACAATAAAAAGAGTTGTTTGAAAAAAATATGATGTAAATTGTCGATTGATACAAAATTACCCAAGTTTTAAAAGCTAATTGATTTTTATACATAAATCACATAGGTTGAGGTTTAGGGTGGCGGGACTTTGGCCAAGCTGTAATATATCATGCAGCCACGTATAAAACCACTTGCTTTTCTCAGATCCGTTCAAGCCTTCCACATTGTTTCGTGGAAACACAATACTAGTTTTAATGATTCTAATTTAGCCTGAAACAATGATAATTCTAAAGTTGTGAAAGCTTGAAGAAATGTTGAACAGCTGCAAACCCCGTTGTCAGCTGAGCTAATGAAAATGAACCCTGACGTGTTGACGGTGGAATTGCAAGAAATCCTCTCACAAACACAAAGCCAATTAGTTTAGTTAGCAACTTGTTTAACTCGGGTTTCCAACGTTTGTAACCGAATATTGTTGTTGTAACTCAAGTAATTCAGAAATATACAATTTTCGTCAAATCCAAAGGTGTAATAAATTCACTTGCTTTATACGGGTTTGTAAACTTTTCAACGCATATCGTGTTACTGGTTTCCATAGCAACGGTAGAGAGGTAGAGGGGGTACGTTCCCTTATAACCTTCAGTCGTAGAACTGTAAATATATTAGCATACTACTCGTATTTTAAGAACAGTTGAGGTTTAGTAAATTTGAAGTTTATAAAGTTTTAACTTTATTTTTAACTAATTATTGATCAAACCAAGTTGTTAAAGGTACTCGTCATTTTATTAGGTATACAACATTGACTTTATCTTAAACTAAATGCTCAACATGTTTTCCGCCTAACTCTTAGGCTTTCGCGGCCGGTGTCACAACTATAATCTAGTTTTCCGGTACACCGCGTCCAACTTTCATAATTAGGTTGCGTTATTTCGGCTTCGCTGTGGAGTACCATCTTCGGATGGGTGGGTTCAGCCAATCAGTGACAAAATGGTACTTGACCGAATTTCTCAACTAATTATGAAGTAACAGTAATGAACTCGAACTGATTATAGATGTTCCGCCATTGAGAATGACATTCCAACCACCCTGAAGATTTCAGGTACCTCAAATTATTCAAAATCAGAAGCAAAACATAACATCGGTTATAGCTCGAGAATGTTCAAGAATGGTTGAAAATATGTTAAGACGTATGAAATGCTCAATGGCTGCGTTCACCCTTGACATATGGATAAGTATTGGGATTCTTTTACTGATGGACTGATCTGGTTTTAGGAGAAAAAATCAACCATTCACCAAAAGCTGATTGCCGCTGAACGCTTTTGAAGCTATTTGACAGATAAGTGAACTGACAGCAAGTCTGGCTTATCGTCTGCTGAGTTTGCCTAAATATGGTTCATAGCCAGTCTACATCGTTTTATTTAACAGAAGCATTACTAAATTTTTGTTGGTACAATAACAAATGAAAGTAAATAGTATTACGCCTAGTCGTTTAACACTATAGATATATTAATACATAATTCAGTCATAATATTACAATTAATATTGTAAAAAGTTAGTCTATAAAATGAATTTTGCTCCTAAACGATTAATGTTCTGTATTAATTTAAAGTATCTTGCGTGGCAACATAATACTGGTCATATTCATACATAGTTATTTGAATACGGCGTCAATCTTTGATTCAATAAGCTGAGCGGAGCAATCATGAGAAAAACTTCATGATATAGATCAGTGAACGAACCAAAGAATTTTGGTGAACGGATTTGAAAGTGGTGAACATAGTTCAGATCATGAATATTCAGTACTATGGCTAAGCAATAATGATAAGAAAACATGATAAGCATGGTTTTAAGATAAAGCCAGTTTTGTATAGCTAATGAAAGTAATACTAATGCGCAAGTACTTTTTTGACACCCGCAACTAAGATCTAAACCATGTGAGTTACAATGTAGTTCAAACCCACAGATTAAACAGTACTCGCTTGTTTGCATTGTTAAACCCTGTATTGCCACAGTAATGACGGGGTGTAGGTCTATTGTTAACTGCTGGGTTGATTAGGGACATTGTTTGTTAGTGAGGACAAACAAGCACTAAACTGTCATTGGCATATTTGCGTTGAATCAGCCGCCATGTCAAGTTATTGTTGCGACGATTTCAGTGTCCATTAACTGTCAGTAATGTCTCGTAACAAACAACTTAGAATACAACTAAAATATTGCGGTTCCATACAATGAGCGAAAAAAATAAGATTTATTAAAAATGCCGTTATAATAGGCGCAATTTACTTGCATTTGTGGTAGAGTTTCTAAAAACGTGTTCTGGAGGTCAGGATTGGTCCTTACTTCAGGTCCCGAGTATGGGTACTGATGTAAAATAAGTCCCGTTGTACACTACCATTCGGATGGCTTAAATATTTCATTTTTCTAAAGAAAAACGGCTTGAAACGTAAAGCCCAATATAGGTATTCTTTTCAGCAGATTTGACAAGTTCTTTTTGGAGAAAATCCGCTTTGAAAACGCTAAGTCAAGGAACGATGAGTTCAGCATAGTCTACTCCGGTATTTCTTTAGTCTACAAAAAACAAACTTTACCAAATATAAGTTCTGTAGCTGATTAAAAGTAACACAACTTAATTGCCTGTAAAGTGAATACAAAGCTTGCTCAGTGAACTAATTCCTAATCTACTTGCACTGCTCCATATTCAAATTGTGTCCGCATCCGAAGTTAGCTCTTCAATCACGGGATGGATCGAGTTTAGACAATGTTTGTAAACCTCTCCGACCAGGACTTCCTGTCTGTCATAATCAATATTAGGTTTCCACAAGTACACAGTCATTTTACTATCAGACTTAAATTTAGGGACACTTATAGAAGACCTAAACAAACTATACCTTTAAAGTCACACTTTAGTTATAAAATATAAGAACAAATTAAGCATCTTAGACCACAGAAATGTGCAGAAAGTTATTTATCTTGGGTGTGAATTTCATAATTTAGAACATCAGTAGTTGTGTCATGCTTGTCCAGAAAAGCTACTAATTTACAAAATGTCTATGAAAATTATTAACTATGTACCTCCTAATTATATATCTTAAACTTGATCTAAGAAACACACAGTTTTAAATTTGGTATCAAACAATTTCTTGCAGTAAAATTAAGTGATATGTTATTTCGGAATGTATCTATGAAATGATTGAACAGCGACGAGAATCAGTTTAATCCGTGAAATGGATTCAGATAACAATATTGACGCGTTGTCGAGGAATTTCATTGTTGGTATTGAAATCTCAATATTGCTTGTCAAATACATTACTGTACATGCGAGATCTCATGTATTTGCTGTTTCATCAATTGAATTTATACTTGTAATTATTGTTGATTTGAATCATACAAAAGTGGGTGATTATTTAACATTTAAATATTCATTAGTTAAATAAATAGAAACAGTAAAGGTAAAGTAAAGTTTGTCTTATTTAATGAGGCGAAGTTAGGACTACAAAGTCCTCTGTACCACTCACCCTCGACCTTTACCTAGCGTTACCGTATAGTCACATTACAAATGTAAGTGGTCACTGCGGGGATCGAACCCGCGCTAGCGGAGTGATCAGCTTCGGAGTCGCGCACGATTCCAACCCGCCACGGGTCCACTAGGTTAGGATAGAATGTTTGTAAAATTTTATGACATGAACAATTTTTAAAGTTTTTCAAGCAAAAGTCAGTTGAAAATAGTTTTGTTTAAAAATTTAGAACCGGTTTGGTCGATTTAAGTAAAAACAGCTCAGTTCATTTTGTTCTTGATACTTAAATATCTCAGTTTAGTGACCTGATCTAGTAGGCATCACTAAATCAGTTTTTATTTATTATCGAATTTCCTTAAGAAAAATTAGATATTCATACCGTCAGCATCGGAAGACCCAGACCCCCGACCATGAAATGAGGCTCGATCCTGCAGGACCCCCAAAACACCTTTCGGGTATTTTTTGTAACACTTTATTTCTGGTTAGTATTCTTTCTGACTAGTAATCTATATTATACAGAACGCAACGTCAAAATTATCTAACAGAAAATGGAACAAAAAGAGAATCCCGGTGAAATTATTATTGATGGCTTCGAAGTTTTAAGAAAGGCGTGTCCATTAACAAAGTAATTAATCTTTCAGGCTTAGTTTCTGACATCTTTCTTAGGCTTATTAAACCTTGATATTTCTAAGAACCCATACAATACAGTAATTGTGCTTCTATGTGGAAAACAATTATTAATTTATTTCACCGTGATATTAGTACAACTGTTTTGTGATATTGACTATTGCATGTCCCTCCTATTGCAAGGGCCGTGTGAAGCTCACACTGGTTTGACTATGTCTAATTGGGTTGTTACTTTTAACAAAACAATAACAATTAGTTTAATGTCAAATGTATACAATCAAGATTGTTTTTTGACAGGAAAAACTAATAAGAGGAAAACGTATTATTATTGCGGACATTTTCCATCGTTAGTGAACAAAAATGATCACGACGTTTCGGGATCTGCAATCTGATCCCGTTTTCAGGTAAAAATAACCTAAAACATAACACAGAACATTAGAAAATGAGCTAGCCTAAAGTAGTCAGCGTAGCTGACCAGTCAAACTCTACCAAACAACATGTAGTTGTTAAGTCAAACAACAAATTAAATCTTAGAATTTAGTAATAGCCTAGAGAAAAACAAAAACTACAATATTACAAACACAAGCCACACTATGAAAGTAAACAAGTCACCGGAGTAAATTCAAAACGAATCACAAAACACGTCCACTAACTGAACGAGCTAACTCTAGACTAACTGGTTGGCCGGTGACAGGCCAATCACACACACTAGCAGCAGGCTAGCCAACTGTAACAAAGAAACACAAAAATCCCTATTTATGCACAGCCAATGGGAGAAGGGGGCGGCTACATGTTGTTTGGTAGAGTTTGACTGGTCAGCTACGCTGACTACTTTAGGCTAGCTCATTTTCTAATGTTCTGTGTTATGTTTTAGGTTATTTTCACCTGAAGACGTGATCAGATTGCAGATCCCGAAACGTCGTGATCCTTTTTGTTCACTAACGATGGAAAATGTCCGCAATAATAGTTCAACTTCTGAAATCCTCCCATCGTCAACAACAAACTTCAAACAAAGAAAGGACAAAGTAATTCAACAAAGCGCATCCGTCAATAAAGTTTGATCAGAAATCTCTCTTGGGTATGACCACACCTGTTGATATATCATTTAAATACGTATATGAAAACCCAAAAAACGTAGCTGTGGAATATAAATACATTGAAAGGTCGATATTAATTCATCGAGATCACGAGTGCATTGTGAACTTTTGTATTGTAAACCCTTGTAACATTATTGGCAAAATAATTTAACCTGTGACTAAAGAATCATTCACACCAAATAGGTACGAGTAATAAAATCCTTAGTTACAGGACTTTACTCCTGACAAAACCCTTCCCTGAGCGATTTTAACGAATACTTTTACTGAAAAGAAATCAAGTAATCAAAACTACACTCAAGACAAATACACAGATGAAATAAAGCAAGTTACACAGAGTGTCCAGTCTAGGTTGTTATGATTGTCTCTCAGAACACAACATTGTGAGATACAACACGACACTGACAATGGTACAATTAAATTACTTGATGATACATCCAGTCCTTAACAAGACTGGACATTTTACCAACTCTATTTTGTAGTAGAATTAGTTCACGTTGTTCATCATTTCGATTCAAATGAATGAAGAAATTTAGTTCAAGAGCTGATGACGAATTTTGATAACTAGTGTTTAATAAATTAATACTGAGAAATTGAAATTTATTACTAAAAGAAATTGAAAATAAAAATGTTTGGACCGAACCAGGACTTGAACCTGGGTCTCTCGCTACCGTGCAATTATGCTGACCACTACACCATCTGTCCTAACTATTTATGATTAACTTATTTATGTTTACTTATATTTGAACGTTTATCCTAAAGACGTGATTGTCAATAGCGACCTTAAATCAACAAGCTGGAAACAATATTACATACAGAATTTAAATACTATGCCAAATGACTTATTATAGACCTATAAGATATCTCTAATAAGTAATTTGACATTATATTTTATATCATATTTAACTCAGGGCATTTAGTGAAGTTTCCCATAACCCGGTCATGATTTCTCGATATAGGCCCACCATAATTTTATGAGTTCAGAAGCCAATGTATGTAAACATAAATCACGTGATAGATTGGGTCAAGGGCTAGGGTGGTTGGACTTTGCCCAAGCTGTAATATATCATGCAGCTGCGTATAAAACCTCTGAATGGGCCTTTCTTACCTTTATCCAATCTATACTTCCCATTTGTCAACACATCTATGTGTGAATATTCACTTAACACCAACTCAATGCAACTCAGAGGATAATCTTGTGAACATCAATATGTGAACTCACCAGCCTGATGAAATGCTTTAATAGTTTATTGAAGTATTTTAACGTTACGTAAATATAGATTAGGGCCTTTCTTTCCCCACAAGGCTGTGTTTTTTTAATTTGGTGATGATGAATAGTTTGTTACGTTTTGAAACACAAGGTCTTAGACCAACCGCATATCTAGAGAATGGCGTAACAGGTTTAAATTGAATAAAAATAAACATAGTTTAACTTTACTTGATAATGAAATATACTATTTTTTAAAGTTGTGAAAGCTTGAAGAAATATTGAACCGAAGCTGCAAACCCCGTTGTCAGCTGAGCTAATGAAAATGAACCCTGACGTGTTGACGGTGGAATTGCAAGAAATCCTCTCACAAACACAAAGCCAATTAGTTCAGTTAGCCAACTTGTTTAACTCGGGTTTCCAACGTTTGTAACCGAATATTTTGTTTCGTTCTGAAGTTAATTAGACACTCCAGATTAGAAGATGAACATGTTGTTTAAACTCGGTAAGTATTTCGCTAAGAAGAGTCAGGTTTAGATGATCTCATAGAAATGGATTTTCTTAGAGTATATACTGTTTAACAGAAGCTCATTGAAAGATTATAATCAGAGTGATTATTTAAATACTCATAAGCGTTTCTACGTATTTAAACTCAGCAATATTTATTAGATAGTTAGAATGACCTTTTAGGTAGGCGTACACGCAATACAGTACTGCAGAGGTTAAATCGCCCATAAAAGAAACGCTTGGTCTCCTAACGACTTGGTTGAAAGCTTGAAATTTATACAGGGTGATTCAAAAATAGGGCGCCAAATTGCAGGGGTGGGTTCCTTATGCAAAAATGAAAAAAGTTCCTATAAACATGGGTCCTAAAATTCTTCTACTCCGGTAGCCGCCATTTTGTATTTTTTTACTTAAAATGTATATCTCCCAGAACGCTTTAGATTGCATTCAAATGGTAGGGTGTTTTATATGTCATAAAGTAAATTAAAAAAAAGTTATTTCATAAAATTGACAGAAACAAAATGGCGGCTATTTAAATTTTTCAAATTGAAATACCATGAAAATGTGCAACTACCAGTTGGAATTTGTTAAATGTCCTTGTTGAAAGCTAGCAGGGAGTTCTGATAGTATTAGCTGAAGATGGTAGGAATACCAGTCAGTCGGAACAGAGGCCTGCAGTGGTCCCTATGCCCAAAGAGGTGATGATCCTTACAACCTTCTTCTGAATAAACAGGATTTTCCTGGCGCTGGGCGAATGTCCCCACCAAACCAAACCATAGTTTAGGTGGCTATATGAAGGAGGAAATTATATACAGTAACAAGGTACTGAGGGGTGACAATATGTTTCGGCTTACGCAGATGAAGCAGATGAAGACTCATTCGTAGAAATCACTAAATCACTATTTGAGATGTCGACCACTCTCATGAGGGGATTTTAAGGCAAATATGTGGTGAAGGATGAGTGTGATGAGTGGTAGTAATGAGTTATGAGGTGTAGTCTTGTTACAAACTAAGGCCGACTCTTCCTTAGAATGGGTCATTAGTTAATAGCCCAACGACCAATGGAAATACAAGGACCAACGGCTTGACGTGACTTCCGAACCACGCAGGTGATGGTCTGATGGTGGGAGTTGATGTGGGTATCATCATATGATAAATGAGCCTATCTGAGCCGCTTTAGACCTATAACATCCTCAAAACCTGGCCTCCATGAAGCTGGATTACAGGACCACGCCACGAGTCCCAGTCACGTTGCAAAGTTTGTTACGTTGCAAAGTCTATTCAACATCCTAAAGTCTATTGTAACAACGGAACAAATGTCCAAAACTAACTTAAAACATTGAACACTATATTCTGTGCAAGTTTAACATCTGAACTAGCATTTAAATTCTTTTTAAAGCATCATTCTTCATAGAAGTATTGGCCTAGTTAAGGGTGGTAGTAGAGTTGGATTCCGTGTTGAGTTATTTATGTTGATCCAAGTTTTAATTCAACCGTTCCTCTACAACTCACGTAGCCGACTGCAGTTTTATTGCATTGGAACAGCATTAGCTAGGAAAACGTACTGTGCTTCATGGACAACCAAACGTGTGTAATAAACTAGTGTAGTAGTAGAAGTGCATTTTCTTTGAAGAACTGAAATATCTTTTATCATAGAACCTTCCCAACCCTGCAGGATAGATGAGGAACAATCATGCCATGATATTGTCTACAGAGTTTTGAACAACAAAACTATGATACACTTTCGCATAACGTTTGAAATTATAAAATTGTAAAATGTTATTGAGTTTATGTGTAGGTGTAGTTTCAAGCATTGGTCCTAGGTTATTCTTAAAAAGATTCTTTCAGTTGGCCTTTCAATGAAATTGTCGATCATTGGTGAAGACTAATTGCTACAGTGAAACTGACAAAATCCTTACGGTTCTTAACTTTTAAGCTTTCGCGGCCGGTGTCATGCCTAAGATCTAAGGCTTATGGTTTACACCGCGTCACAGTTGAAAAATAAATACTCTTTAACGTTTCGACCTCCCTGTGGAGAGTCATCCTCAGTAGCTCTAGTTGACTGGCTGAGACTCAGTTGCCTTACATCTTAGTGAAAACCCATATAATTGTGATGAAATCAGAACTGTTTTGATTAACTTACTTTGTTAATCAGTTCTAGTTTGACATTATTTGTTTTACTGTTAACCAGAAAGGCTTAAGTGATTTTTATGGCCAAAAATATTTTTGTTTGTTTATTGTGAATTAAAATTAGCTTTGTGCTCTTAACAATGTATTTGTAACTATGAAATGATTGAACAGCGACGAGAATCAGTTTAATCCGTGAAATGGATTCAGATAACAATATTGACGCGTTGTCGAGGAATTTCATTGTTGATATTGAAATCTCAATATTGCTTGTCAAATACATTACTGTACATGCGAGATCTCATGTATTTGCTGTTTCATCAATTGAATTTATACTTTAAATAAGTTAGAAATTTGTGTTAAAAGCAAAGAGTTATACAATAATCTTTGTTGGTATATAGCATTTCTTTCCTAGGTATTTTACATAACAGTTTATAAGTTTCTAAAAAAGAAAAAAAGAAACGCACAAACCTTTTGCCAACTTAATTAACACTGATGAGGTTTTTAAAAGGTCTTTTTATTTATAACAATCGTTGCAATAAAACGGTGTAAATATTCATATGACAGAACGACGTATGATTGAACCTCACTTATCACAATAGTGCTAACACAGTTTGGTTTCTAAAGTACGTCAATCGAAGATTATTTCACTACATTAACTCCAGACCTCACTAAACCTCGGTTCCATTCCTGTGTTGATTAATGACACACCTGTAAAAGTCCTTTGCACCAGAATTGAACCAGTTGTTAACGAGACATTTTGTTACAATGTTTAAGAGTGACCAGTAACTGTGGTTGTCTTCAGGTTAGGGTAGTTTTTTGTAAAGAGTGTTTTGGTTTTAAGAAGAATTATTTGTGTCAACTTATTGAAACTATATTCGAGTCGAAACGATTTGGTATTTAATTGAAGTAGCCTTAATTAGGTTTCACTTAATTTCAGGAGCTGCCATTTTGTACTGGGTCGAGATAGAAGTTTCTAGTTTCCACTGGTCTTCTTCCTTCATCAAGTCCTTTGAAACTATATGTCTTTTAATGGGTCTTATTATTTTTAAACTTTTAGTTGCCCCCCAAAAATCTCATTTTGGGGAAATGAACAAAGTTGTATAGTGACAAAAGATCAAAAGATCACATTTACTTCAAGGTATCCAGAGTTTCGCCAAAGACAATACATGTATTGTCTTTGGTTTCATTTTTCCATCTTCACCCGTTTTAAATCTAACTGGACGTTTCCATAATTTAACTCATAAGTCTTTATTAAGTTTTCCGTAATTTTAATGAGCTCCTATGACCTATTTTGTACTGGGTTGAGATAGAGAGCTCTGGTTTCCACTGTTGTTCTTTGACCAATAAAATGAGGTGTCATTACTGTTTAAACATTTTGAGTTGCCCCCAAAAGTGTTGTTAACCCCTCGTTTTGTACTCTGGCAAAAAAGTACATAAAAAGTCTTTTTTGACTAAATTGTTGTAAGCTTTCTAAAGGATTGTTAAAAATAAGGTACTCTTAATCTTATGGTAAGTATTTTATATTAGTTAAACTAATCTTAAAACGAAATGATCGACATTTTTTCCACCATTGAGTTTGACATATTCCATAAGTCTTAACATGTGACCATTCCTGAACATTCTCGAGGGTGGTATCCATTAGAACTGATCTTATGTTTTGTTTCTGATTTGAGTACTTTGAGTTGGTGGCCTGAAACACTTCTGCTTTAGTGGACCTCACAAAAACGTATCACACAGTGCAAGATCAGGACTTCTTGCTGAGTGTGAAAAGTCAGTTTCTGAGGAAATAACTCCATAAGAATTTTATTTGTGTAAACCGTTCAGATGAGTACCTTTTTAAAACCCCCCTGACTATTGCTAGCAAGGCTTTGTTTTTACTGTGAGTTTTAAGACACATAATCCTTTTATAAATGTCACTAAATC
Source organism: Matsumurasca onukii (assembly GCA_018831715.1). Lineage (NCBI taxonomy): Eukaryota > Metazoa > Arthropoda > Insecta > Hemiptera > Cicadellidae > Matsumurasca > Matsumurasca onukii. The sequence goes on along the minus strand of CM032063.1, from coordinate 6,251,288 downwards.
AGTATTTGAGATGCCGACCACTCTCATGAGGGTATTTTAAGGCAAATATGTGGTGAGGGATGGGTGTGATGAGTGGTAGTAATGAGTTATGAGGTGTAGTCTTGTTACAAACTAAGGCCGACTCCTTAGAATGGGTCATTAATTAATAGCCCAATGACCAATGGAAATACAAGGACCAATGGCTTAACGTGACCTCCGAACCACGCAGGTGATGGTCTGATATGTCTAAACGATGGTGGGAGTTGATGCGGGTATCATCAGATGATCACTGGGACTATCTGAGCCGCTTTAGACCTATATCATCCTCAAAGCCTGATCTCCATGAAGCTGGATTACAGGACTACGCCACGAGTCCCAGTCAAGAAGTTTATTTGTGTAAACCGTTCAAATGAGTACCTTTTTTAAACCACCCTGACTATTGCGAGCAAGATTTAGTTTTCGCTGTGAGTTTTAAGACACATAATCATTTTATATGTTTAATTGTCACAGTCACATGACAATGAGTAAATATGTAATCTATAACAGCTGCATGATAATGCATTACGAATAAATTGACAGATACCACTTTTAACTGACTTCCTAAACAAGGAGGCTGTCCAGTTCGACCTGGAGCTTCCCAGATGAATAGACTCTTTGGGGACTGCACGTTAGAGAACCAATGGACACCGCCGCTATGGAATTCGACCCTTCTGTAAGTTGGTGTTGTTATTTTTTCTATTTTATCAAGTGCATATTCATGCTCCACTCTCGTTAACTTAATACTTAAGGCCTAGTTACTATTATAAGATGATTCGATTTGCTTCCTGTCGTATGTTGTCCTGCCTTATGAGTGGCTCTTAACTAGCCCCTCATCTATCTAAAGTAGGTTCCCTAAGTTTAATGTAATTTGGTGTCTAATCAGGGGCATCGATTAAAAAGTTTACAGCAAGATGCGACTTACTGTTTCAAAATGGTGACTACTATTAGGTTTTTGGAGCTATACCCCGATTAGCGGTTAAACGGTAATATGTACAAAGACACGCCAACGGTAATTAGGAAATTCTATCCCCTATCCGTCGACACCAATATTGCATAACATAAGTCGAGAATAAACTGAGTTACGGAAGCAATTGTGGCAAAAAAAGGTTATAAACAGCCAATTTTCATCCAGAGTTTCCCCTAAAACTGTTAATTCACAATTGATTTTGATGATCTTAGTACCAATACCTAGGTAGTAAAATGTGCTAAGACTTTACAAGCTTTACTGCTCACGGTGTCTTTTCAGACAACTAAGGTGTAGTGTCTAGAAATTCCTGTAAATGCCATAAAATAGCTAGCATTTAGGTAAGTTAGATTACGCTGGAAATACAGCGTACTGTACTTTCTATTGATGGCATTACTTGGATACGGTACCAAATTATATTGAGATTGAAACCAATTAGCGGTGTAAAAAAAAAAACTACGAGTAAAACTCTTTGTAAAAAAAACTTTGTACTGTGGTTAAGTGGAAGAGAGGACTTAATAGTTCTAAATTCGCCACCAATAAAGACGATTTTCATTTCATTTAAAACTCCCACCCTAGTTTAAAATCACCCTGTATATAACGTATACTCTCAATGCTTTGTTTGCATATTTTGGGATTTGCTTCACATCCTTAGGAGTAAATTGACAATTAATTAAAACTTTTTGTTATTAGTCACATCATGTTTACCTATTTTGTGTTGTATATATAAAACAATACCAGGAAGTAAAAACATTGTTGGTTTTTTGTCGGTGACAAGTTTGTCTATAGTCATGGCCGTGGGGATATGACTCACTGTATTCCTGTGCTCATAGAGAAGCCAAATCGTAGTTATCTAGCATTGTTCACCAAGCATGACAATATTATAGTTTATTAATCATAGATGATTGGATGTTGGCCTTTGGTCATGGCTTCATACGACAAAGTATGACTATGATTAAAATCCACTTTTATTACGTGAAAACTTTAAAAATATGATGTCATTTAAGAAAAGTCAATGTGTAGATAATATCATTCAGCATAAATCTACGTCAATTGTCTTTAATATAACTTTCAAGCTTTAACTGAAAGTTGCCTTTTTTGAAACACTGGTTGGATAAAACAAAATACAAATAGACAGGGAAAAGAACAACCGATACAGTTTTTAAAATATCTTATTTTTGTTGAATATCTTGACTAATGTTCAATAGCCCAATAACAAAACATTCATACCAATGAATCCACAATTAAATTTTAGTGTTTTCTTACCACGATCACTTTGTTTGTTCCAGGTGGCAGAATTTATAGAGAAATGGACTCAGATAAAGACGTCATTGGATAAGATTCTGGAGTGCCCAAAATGCTTTAAGGAGTTGAGAGCCCCGGTCAAACAGTGCGCAAAGTTGCACGTATCTTGCTCTTCCTGCTCCAGCAAGTCGTCAATATGCTCCTTGTGTAAACAGGTCTTCATGGACAGAGAGCCGGTGTTCCTCAACAACCTGCTGAGAGCACTGCCCCACCGCTGTCGTTACGCTGATCAAGGATGTGACAAGATGTGCTCAAACGAGGCGGAAGATGAGCACGAAGAGTTTTGCAGGTTCAGGCAGATTTCGTGTAAGCTGGACTTGGTCCCTGGCACTAAATCACCCTGTGGCGAGAAAGTTCAGGTTCTTCAGATGAAAAAGCATTTTCAAGAGAAACACCATTCAAACTACATCAGTGGCCTGACTAAGAAGAGCATGTACACACCCAAGTTTGACACTAAAGAGGACCTTAGACATTTTATGGCTGTGTTCATTGACGACAATTTCTTTTGGGTCGTGAAAGAGAATGTGAAGAATGAAAAGTGTTTGAAGTTCTACTTTGAAGCTTTCATTGTTAACAAGACAATGGTCGATTACTGCGTGACAGTCAAGTTTGAGAAAGGCTGTGTCATGCAATGCAAGACGCTGAAGAATATTGTAATGAAAAGGGGTTCTGAGAGTTCTGACGAAGTTGTCAAGTCTTTGGGCAATATTGAGGAATTCTACATGAAGATTCCACATAGTTTCTTGCCGGACTTTGTTGATGAAAACCAAAACTTGAAATTCTCGCTGTCGTTTTTGAAACGGCAACCGAGGGACTTAGCATTGCTTTGAGATTTAGTTACTATTAATTATTGCTGTAACAGTATACATGATTAATACGTTAAAACCTTTTTATACAGTTTTCTTTAAATACCCTTGAAATTCCTTGGTCTTTTCATAGATGAAAAGCTGTCTTGGGATCACCATGTTGATTTTGTCTGTAGCAAAGTGTCAAAGGACTATTTTTATTAAGAAAACTTTCACTCCACTGCAGCCAAGATGTTTTGATGATGGCCCCATGTTTGGAATCATTCATCCCCATTTATCCTACGGATTATGCTTATGGGGTAATTGCTCTGAAACAAAAATCCAAAGGATTTTGATCCTACAAAAGAGAGCAATTAGAATAATTGGTTGGTAAAAATTTAAAGAATCCTGCAGGTACATTTCCTATCCATATTGTCTTTATCCTCTCTATACCTATTTTTAGAAACGTTGTTGTTTTTTAGGGCTAAGTGTACTATCATCGAGAACATTAATCAATATAATACAAGGCATCAAAATTGTATCCCACCAAACTACCATAGGCTTCAACTGTGCGATAAACTTCCTGTTGAAGCCGGTAGAAAATTATATAATAAACTTCCCGACAATGTTAAAAGTTACTGTACGACAAAATTCAAAACCAACCTTCAAAACTACCTGGCTCAAAATTCATTTTATAGTATTGCGGAATTCATGAATATTTAAAACTAGTACTACACTATTATTTAATTACGATTCAAGGTCTTACTTGTGGTATATAGTATGTTTTATTACTGAAAAAAAAAATTTTACTGTACAAGTTTTGACATTAAACGTATTGTTTTTGTTGTTGTTCTTACAGAAGTTGGCATAATTGCTAGCTGATCTAAAAAATTTAATTCCATATTAAAAATTCAGTTCTCAAAAATAAATTTTCTAGTTTATTTTTAAAATTTTGTAAAATCCAATGAAATGTGTTTTATTTGTTCAACAAGGATTTACAGGATTCATCAAGAACAGTTTTTTGATCGTCCAGTATTAACGTTTAAAATCCATACAAAATACAGTCCACTAAAACATTTCCAAACAAAAATTAACCTAAAGGGTGCAAGAGCCTTTACGATTTTAGAGGGAATTTACTGCGCGAGCGTGGTAACCCTGGAGCTCTTATCAGTTGACGGTGGAGGTGGAGGGGAAAAGATCCCTCAGACCCTCAGTGTCTGCGGTGATTGAGTGACATCACGTCAGTGTGAGTGAGTTGTTTGCTGAGCTATCTTCACATACGTGGTATTAGGTCAACAAGACATCAAAAGAGTTTGTGTGTGATAATGAGATTGGTAGTGTTGTGAAAGTTGTGATAAGAAGAAAAATATGGAACTTCATCTAACTGTAAGTTTATTGCGGAATATTAGTAGATATAGAATAGGTAAACAAATCTTACGTTCTTGAAGAAGCTCTTGAAAAAGAGCTCTAAAGAAGATCATTTATCTTGAGGTTGAAGTTGTACAATTCCATTACTGATTTGTACAAGTTGAACGCTTAAAAATCACTAAATCTATTTGAGATGCTGACCACTCTCATGAGGGTATTTTAAGGCAAATATGTGGTGAGGGATGAGTGTGATGAGTGGTAGTAATAGCTATGAGGTATAGTCTTGTTACAAACTAAAATGAAACTCTTCCTTAGAATGGGTCGTCAATTAATAGCCCAATGGCCAATGGAAATACATGGACCAACAGCAACATTGTTCGAACCACCCAGGTGATGGTCAGTATGGCTAAACGATGGTAGGGTTGATGCGGGTATCAATGATCACTGAGATTATCTGAGAAGACCTATATCATCCTCAAAACCTGACCTCATGGTTAGTTACAGGACCACTTTTGAGTCCTAGTCAAATGTAATGTAAAATGTAATGAGTATTCACTTTGGCCACTGCTTCCCATACAAAGTGTCAAAGCTAGGTGTTAGGATATGTATTTAAAACTCGAGGAATAACGGCAAGGCACTTGCAAAACGTTTGTAAAAGCGTATATAACACCATTACTCAAGGTTCAACTGAATCCTTGTTTGCTGTCAACTATCAGTTTTCGGGTAGTGATGCCGGTTTGAAAACCAGTTGTTTATTTTTGATAGTTGGTCATTACAATCGACTATGTTCTGCATGTATCAATATTTAAAAGTTTCTGGTTGATGCCGTTAAAATGTGGACTAAACTCACCAAAAGATATATTTTTATAGATATTCCATACGTAAATTCTACGAGTATTACTCGTACTATGGATAGGCTTCATCTGAACAATTCAGGCACCGAGTAAGACAAATTTACATGACATTATATTATGATTAAGCCTGTTTACAGTATAAAAGTACAATATCACCACAAAATGTTATTGTAAACAAATAATTTTAGATCATGCGCAAATATTTTAATACAACACTCCTACATTGATTCCAGTGGGAGTGGTTCCTCCCAATCTATTAAAAGACATTATAAATTATAGATTATAACCCAATTTAAGATTATAGTATAGTTAAGACTTAAACCCTACAATATGAAGACTTTTATTAAATTCAAGGCAGATTCTGTGGGTTAATTATAAACAATCATTCTTGGTATACGTTACAATATTTAATATTAAATATACACATTTAATACGTTTTCATTGAACGCAGGAAAACATTTGCCACACGAGGGTCTAAAAAAGATGTGTCGAAGAAAGGCAGACACGCGTCTGTCTATTCCGTGTGCTCGGCGTTGTTTGTTTATAAGTTGCAGGTGCATTCCTCATAACATTCCAAGTGTCTCCAGCTGTGTCAACATAACCCAGTTCCCTAGGGTTCTCTAAATATTTTAATTTAGTGGGAGGACTGTTCAGAGACGTGTCGGCTTTTTCAAATCGTAATTCCGTAATATTCTAATAGTTCTTTTTGTTTAAGATTTATTTTTTAGCTTTAAGTTTTGTAAATTTATTTTATAGCGCATATAAATCTTAATAACAAATTAGTGTTTTTAATGAAACGATACACCGGAAGTTTCTCCTCTGTCATTAAACAAACACGTATACAGGGTGTCCATGAACTCATTGAGAATACTTTTAGTTATTATATATGGACCAATGAAAAATAATAATTTATTACATGTTAGTGGGCCATTAGATAAGTGTACAGTTCTTTTCTTTGGTTATGACAATAGTTGGTTTTGAGACAAGACCCAGTGACCACTTTTGTATGAAATTATACTTCTTGTTTTCTATGAACAACAGATACTCGATCTGACGCATGGCTTTGTCGGTAATATTGAGAATAGCCAACTACTAAAACCTTTTTTTATTAATAAAAGCAAGTTTGAAAAAACATTTAATTTTGTTTTAGGGAACGTTTCTGGAGTGGTTTGGACTGCTCACTTGTTCAGTCACTGTTGGCATCCTCCTTGGAGCCTACATCCTCTCCATCCTACAGAAGTCTACGCAGATCCCGCCTCAAAATGTTTCGGCACCCCTCGCACTCTCGCACCCTTCGATTTGGAACCATCACAGGATGCTGTCCAACCTCTAACATCTTTGGAACAACCACAAACACCTTCTTCATTCTCGGAACATATTCAAACTTCGATACCTTTGGAACAAGCTCAAACTGGGCCTTCTTTGAAAGAAAATGAAACCACAATATTCTTGGAACAAGCTCAAACTGAACCCTCCTTGAAAGAAGCTCTAACTCCGCCACCATTGGAAGAAGCTGAAGCCCCGAAGGTTTTGCAACATGTCTCAACTTTGGATGACTTGACCGCTATGGACCTACATTTAGATAAAATCTGTATACGGTCCAACGAGGACACACAGGTACGAGGCGAGGCCACTTACATTATAATTTGTAATTTACTTACAACATTTAAAAGGCTATTATTATCTTTCAACCAATTTACTAAACATAATAACTAGTCTGCAGCTGTACTTATGCCAGCTATATCTGATAAAAATTCCTGCGTATTTAACCATCATATTTTTTCTGAAATTGTGAAAATCACCCTTTGCTTTTCAACCTGAAGTTAGGAATTGAAGAATGTTTGTTTTTGTAAATGAGATTAGATAACAATTGACATGGGACAATTAGAAGGGACATACATTACATTCTTTCACATACTGTTCAGCTTATTACTGATAATGTCAAGGTTTCTAAAGCTATTTCAGGGACTCTATATCGTACAGTTCCGATAGAATGTGCTGACTCTCTTGCTCAGCTGATAGATAAGGGCCGCATGCCACTGAATGCTGACAAGGTTGTATACTCTGTGTGTTTCTCTGTGTACTATAGTGGACATCAAAGCAACAACAGAGTTAATAACCACAACAACGGGTGACTGTTTATCCCAACCGCCGGCAAACATCATAAGTATATCCTATTCATGTTTATTATTTCGAAGATAAAATGACTGGAACGAAGTGGCGACACATTATAAAACGTCAACATGTTAATACAACCAGGCCGACACGCAGCTAAGCACTTAAGCACCGCTGGGATGAGTGAAACGTATTTCCTCTGCAATTTGTTACTCTAATTCGTTCCGCTCACAGCCTCGCTTCGGCCTTCGGCCTCAGACTTACGTGTTCTTTTACTGCCAAGTTTTATTACATATCTTCAAGCGATAACAAATTTCAAATATAATTGAAATAGGACTACTAATACTGCTGTTATAGCAAAAAACCATTTTTTGCCGCCATTTTGAAAAGACTTGATGGATTTTAATAATTTTTGGTATATTGATGTATAACAATAAAATATGTATTTATTTCAAAATCCAATAAATTCGGTCGAAGTTTACGGGTTTTAAATCATTAAACACCTTTAATAAAACAGCTTAATTATTAATTAATTAATAATTTAGTGGACTCGTGGCGGATTGGTATAGCGCACGTCTCCGGAAACCATCGATCTGGTGGCGTGGGTTCGATCCCCACAATCACCAGTAACATGTTAAGCGACTTTTCGGTAACGGAGTTGTAGAAGGAGAATTTTAGTCATAACTTCATCTCGTTCACCAACCAGACGTCGCACCACGGAGGTTACCTCCAGATGTATCTCTGTTTGTTAATCAAACCATCTACACACAAGGCAAAACCTGTGAATCCGTACACCTTCCACTCTTTATTCTTAGAACACGATGAATAACATTTAGCTACTTACAGCTTCGATGTAATTAGTTTTTAACTGTTGGCATTAGGACCTGGAGGTAACTTCCGTAATTCTTGCGTAGGCCTACGAGGCATCCTCCTCGTACAGATTACACGAGCAAACCAATACAGATTACACTGATGTGCGCCAAGTAAATATCTGTCGAGATTTGTGTCCAGGAGGACAGGTTGAACTGACTAGCTTTAACAGGTAACTAGCTTTAAGTACAGTATTGTGGTCGTGTCAGAAATATATTTTTGGTGTACAACTAAAACTTAATCACACACGCAACTACCAGAACGTGTCTTCACTCCCTCTTCTTCACGTGAAACACACTTGTTGTGAAACACTTTCTTGCAGATGGCCTACAACGCTTCATATCACTATTGTCACATTTAGTATCACAGAAGCTGCAGATTGCCAACATAATTGACATTAGATTAAAAACTATAAAGGTTAGTTGTCAGCAATTCAAGTCTTGTCCCATACAGTGTTATGTAGACTACAAATTACATCTTAAACTTACACTATACTAACTGAAAAGCATAATTATACAATTCAAACGTATTCCCAAACTATAATTTAACCGCACTCTTAAACCAGACCTACCACTGCGACTCACAAGCAATACGCTATCTCTACCCTCTTGACAACGTCTGTATATCGCAGTGAAGAATATAAACAAACCAAATGACAACACACAGCTGGTGTCTGGCGGTGTGCATATCTCCGTCGGCTCGAGTGGTTTTTTGTTTCCAACCCTCAACCCCAAACTACGACATTTTGCAGTGACGACACTTTCACAACTCACTGCAGTTTGAAATAAATGAATGAGTGAGACACAAACAGAACTTTGTCGTTTCGATGTCCGACTTTGATAGGAAATCAAAACTAGGCATCATTCGGTTGATTAGATAAAAGTGCTATTACTGTTATGCTACCAGCCCTACTTAATTTAATCTAATCTTCTGTTTCAGAAAATCTCTCCCATGATAAGTCCAGCACCTTGGAACACACTCGTGCCGTCTATAATGCAGATCCTCATATGTCCCGTGTGCGAAGACGTCGTCAAAGCGCCTGCAAAGCGTTGCACAGCTGGTCACCTGACCTGCTCACCCTGTGCGCGTCAGCTGACTGAGTGCCCCAAGTGTCAACAGCTGTTCATTCCTCAGCACTCCTTCGTCAACGAGATCAACATTCTGCTGCCAAAGTTCTGCAGGTCAGTGGAGGAGGGTTGCAGGACAGTTCTTTCTTACGTAGATGACCACGACCAGTTTTGTGGTTACAGGAAAATCGCTTGCAGGATGCGCGGATGTTTTAAACAAGTCAAGGTCATGGATATGAAGAACCACTATGCAGACGAGCATGCAGACATTAATCTGACCATTAGGAAAGACCAATGGGTGGAGATGTACCGAGACCGTCAGGTTTATAGCTTGATGGACAACAACTGCAGTTTTAACACAGCTGTTTACTTGGATGGCCAATTCTTCTACATCGTGGGACGTTGTGATGACGAGTTAAACATGGAGTATACAGTAGAGGGTTTCTTTGCCACTAGACCCAAGGAAGGATATTGTGTAACTATAATGCTACGTAATAACGACATGGAGATGTCTGGAACGATCAACGCAACTATAGCTGAACACAAAGCTGATGAAGCTGGCAATGGAGAATTGTTTGTACCCGAAGAAACCCCTGATAACTTCTTCCTGAAAGTGCCATCCGGAATGCACAAAGAGCTCCTCTACGGCGAAGGTTTCAAGGCCTTTTACAAGTTTAGCACTAGGCCCTGATTGTTCCTGAACTCAAGCTTGCACTTACACATAGTTTGTCCAACTGGAAAATACTAAGTGCCCATTAGTTTTAACCATAGCATTATTAAATTTTATATTTTTCTTGTTTAAATTAGCTATTTAATACGACGTTACAAGGCGTAAATTCATTACAATCATGTTTAACAACCTATTCAAAACAGTTGGATTTCAAGCGTCATTGATGATTTGTTATTGTTTTAATTATTTATCTTTAAATGACATGATGGTTGTCCTAAGAGACTTAGTATACTACTGCCGGTAGATACTTGTGTACGTTTCAAAGTGAAACATAGTAGTATGATTTAGTTCACCTTACAAATTTACACTATGTTAATTTATATGTTATTAAATCAAACTAAAAGACATTTTATAAACCGAGCCCAGTATTATATGTTTTAGAGATAAGCTTATTTTATAATGTAGATTACTTAAAGACATTAAAATTTGGAAATTGAATTGTGTACTGGTCTAAACTTTTAAACTGATTGTTATCGTTAATTCTCTATAATGAAACCATTGAAATCGAAAATTGAATGAGAGAATATTAATTACAAAAACTACATGGGATTTTATATTATTGGGATCACTTTAAACGTTTTTGGTCACATACTGATGTAAACACCAATTAAAATACTAAAATGATTAAGTTTGGCTGCTACTTCTTAAAGTTTGAAGCTTTAATTGGAATTGTGTTATCATCGCAATGATCTATAGAAATAACAAGATTGTTTGGCCTTGCAGTGGTTTGCTAAACTTATCAGTTAGGCTTAGGGTGGAACTAGTGAACATCAAATTTTAAATTTTATTTTCCTTACCTATAACCTTTATATTATTTTCAGTCATAGGCATTTAGTCATATGAAGTTGCGATCTTTTTACTTGTTTTCCAGGCTAGCCTCTACTTAGGTGACTACCTATACTTTGTAGTTTTTTAGTTATACTAATATCGGAGTCATAGTGCAAGAACCTTTACTTTTACGTCTTAAACTTGTATATCTACAACCTAGGAATTACTGTAGTGAGAAAGAAAATATATATTTTATATTCACTTAAGCATAAAGAAAGTGAATATCATTGATATTTTTTTGCTACGAGCAAAATGCCTACCGTCCATGCCGTAGTTTATAGTTTTAATAATATATGATTGTTGCATCTATGTTATCATTATTATATTAAATAACTATTTTGATTTCTTCTTTTCAAAAGTCATAAATAATAATACAGTTATAACTAGGTAGTTATCTGTTGTACTAAGATGACCTTTATCTAGTTTTGTCAACATTTCAATAGTTTTCAATTTTGAAAAAATACTAAAATTTTGTAATGTGTTAAATTAGTATTCAGAAATTACACAATTATACTGATATTTTAATATAATTAATAATAGTATTTTAATGATAATGATATGTTAATTTTAACCTGTTGTAATCTCTTTTGAACAAATAAATGCATTTAAAATAATATTGGACTGCGCTATAATTTCCTTTATCTTAAGATAAATTATCTTAAAATCTTATCTTAAACTATAATAATTTCTTTTATCTTAAACTGTAATAGTGTCATTCGCTAGTAATCCTCACAGTTAAAGCTTTTATATACGTTCAAAATAACACATTTGACAAATAACACATTTGTCAAATTACATACCTTGCCAAATCTTATGATAATGAGTGTGTACGAGTTGTTTTTTGTGAGACAACATCTAGTATGTTGTTGTGAGATGTTGCTTTCTGGAATGAAATATTAAAACTGCTTTGTCTTCATGCAGGATTTAGACGTTTCAAGTTCATGAATATTATTATTGAATTTGAAGTGAATCTTTTCTGTGAAAGTGTTTATATTAATAAATGCGTATTCCTTATGTAAATTATTCTGTTGTTTTCTTTCAGAACTTTAGCCTTCCCAACACTTTGTATGAACAGTAATGTTAAGCGCATATAAATCCTCGTGACAAAATTAGTTTTTTTCTTTAATATTAAAATTTTAGGAAGTAACACAACAGTTTAGAAATCAAGTCGAAATCTGAACTAGGAAAACACTTAAGTGCTACAACGTTTTAACAATGTTGTTTCTAAAGTAATATCTGCTTGTCGAAATCTTGGGTTGCAGTTGCCAAAACTATCATCAGAGTTGTGCTGAAGCTCAATAGATTTGGCAGCTCTGTTCGCTTTTCAACTTCTCTTTGAGACAAGTCTGTTCTAACTGTTCTTTGGCTCGACAGTAGCCAACTTTGCTAAGCTCCAAGAAAACAACGTCGATAAAGTTGTACGATTACTACGTCAAACTTCTTAGTGGAACTTGGTAGTGCACACTGACCTGAAGCCTGACCAGCCGCCAGGCTAGCTAACAGCAGTGGACGACCAATCACAGCCGTCAATCAGACTCTCCGACTGTAACAGAGAACACAAAAAATATGTATTTATGCACAGCCAATGAAAGTGAAATTCTTAAGAATTTTGATGAATAAAACAGGTTTTACTGACAGGTAAATAGGTATCAAGTTTCTTGTAAAATTTTCATTTCAAGTAAGTGACCGAATCGTGATTCAGTTCAGAAAGGGTTCTTTATTATTAATTATGAATACAACCTAGCACTAAAGAAATTTGAAAGCAAAATGTTTGGACCGAACCGGGTCTCTCACTTGCCGGGTGATTATGCTCACCACTCGGTCAACCAAATCATGTCCTGGTTTGGTCCAAACATTTTGTCTTCCAATTTCTTTAGTAATAAATTAGCTATTTAGCGTTTGATACTTAACCTAGGTACTTAACCTAGCTTAACAATCTTTTAAATTTTGGAACGAATGAGAGACAGTTTGTAACGATTAAAAATTAGTAGGATAGAATACATGACACTATTTTATAAAAAGAGTTAAATACACGAGACATGTCCCAATTTGAAAAGGTCTGAGTCAGCTGACAGGGGACCTATCATGTTGTCAACTCTTAGCCCTTCTCAAAGCGTGATTTGGCATTATCACATTTAACACTGGGTTTGAAAAGTCTAAGAACGGCTTGATATTTAAAAAGATACAATAGAAATGTCAAAAGTGCTATATCAATACTATACAAAATAAGTGTTTTTTTAAGAAACACTGTCACCCAAGAGATTAACAAACGGTCCGATAAAAGAAAATATTAATAGAGTATAGATTATGTGGCATATCAACTGAAAGGTCATTATTATTGAAGTAAAAACCGGAAGACACTCCTCATTAGGTCAACTATATTCAAAATAGCGGCTCTTGAAAGATTGAAGCCCAAAAAACCATGGTTTCTTTTAGAGTAAACCTTTAGAGGTTGCGTTTGCGGCGATGGTTTCTACATATTACGCTCATTTATTTTATGAAAAACCGAATTAGTCTCTTCAAAAGGTATTAAAAATCTAGTATAAAAATCACTAAGAAACCCTACTCAAAAGGGGTATATTAGAAAAGACTATATACCCATTTTGTTAAAAAAAGGTGTAATACTTTGTGTGTTATCAAGTTTACGTTCTGAAGAAATCGTTTAGCTCGTTTCTAGCTTCTCATTCAGATAAAGCAGGACTAATGCATAAGTTTTCTTTTATTTCTTACGAAACTGTTTTATTTTCTAAGAGCTAACACAGTTTTGATACATAAAACTTTATTAATGGACAAATGAAATAGTACGCTTTTTTCTATGCTCTATTCCTAAAATCCACGAACAACAGAGTGATCAGAGATTCCTAAAAAAAGATTATTGAGGATACAAACATTTGGTTGGAAAACAAAGAGAGATACAATGATGAGAAAGGCAGGAGCAGTGAGTGAGTTGGAATGGTATTGATGAGTCAATCCCTGGAATATATCTTGTCAAATGACCTCATTCTCCACCTGAGCCCTCGGACACTGAAAACAGCTGTTCTTGTATCTATACTCTCTGTTTCACAATGCATTTTTAAAGACAAATTGTTCTCTTGAAAATTCTCTGAGAGAAACATCAAAACCCTATAACATAATACCATAAAGTACTTTGAAGACACTATTTTCATAAAAACCTTTTATGTGAAATGTTGCATTATAAACCTGATTTCCCGTAATCTTTAAATAGGTATTACAAAAATACGACTTGGGATAAAGAATTATTTTTCTTAGCGTCGTTGAGTTTGTATTAAAATTCCCTTTCTTTTGAGGTGCCACACGGGGGTTTGTATTTAAAAGATTTTGGGGCCCTCCCCTTGTTTTGGCTGGGAAAGGGTTACGCAAAGTACGTCAAAACACACTTTAAAATTATATAAAAACATTACCCAAAAGACTTTTAAAAATATTCCCTTTTTCAAAAGTTACGGTGGGGGCAGTTTTCGTATATTTTATTTTCCTCTAAAACAGCTGCCTTAGACACATGTATTCTAAATGGAAATCATTTAGATTTTTTCAGTTAAGAATCATGATCTTTCAGGATGATTTGAATTTAGCAAATAATTTAGAGGAAAGTAAGTGGTTCTGGCCATTAGCAGGCAATTCGTGATTATGACTTAACAGCCTATACTAATTTTCTATACAAAAACTTTCTGTTGCAAAACTCATGAAAATATGAATATCGTACAACAGCTGACACCCGTTTCTGTATCGATAGAGGAAGGTTTAATCCATGGAGTTACGCAATAGAAAATACCCTAACACGAATACCAACATTTATGTTCCTAATAAATATTTACACTTTACTTAATGCCAGGGCTGGTGTTAATTATTGAAATGTTCGAAGACTGACAAAATGCAACACAGGTTGTGCAAAAACTAAAAAGCGACGTATAGCATTGCCGATAACCTTTTTGGTAGCTGGTTAAAGTAATGCAGCTAATTTAGTTGATGAACGTTGAAAAATAAACCTACAAATTAACTCAAATCGTAAAATTAAGATGTTTCAAGTTTGCCACAAGATGTACCAAATCTGTTGCTTGAGGATTGGCAGACTTCCAACTGCACTAAAGTCAGATGAAAGCTGGCATTGTGGAACCTACTCCTAATATCACTTTGCTTTTCGTCCTGCTCGTAGTTTCCCATCAAAATTCCCATCAAAATAATAACTTGTTTTATTTCAATCATTTTTTTGTTATACTAGTAACTATAGGGTTGTTGTGTGTTAGTTTCATTCTAAAAGTGTATTAGAAAAGTACCATAGTTGCACATAAAAAAGCTAGGATTAAATATATTTTCATATCCTTTGCCTCGTGAGATCTTTACTCATAAATATTTAGTTTTTTATACTTTTAAGAATTATGTATACAATTCAATCAGTGTAAACTTTTAAAGTCTTTCTGTAAACTTTTAAAGTTATTGCTTTACAAGGAAAGTATGAACAGTACTCTCAAAACCGTGCGTTATACAAAGTAATACTAAACTCAAAAGAAACCCAGGCCAAAATCCTTAAGTATACCAACAAACCCAAGGTAGTCTGGACTAAGTTACTTTAACGTTTAATTAATAAGAAGACTTCGGTAATTAAGATGACTTAACAACAAATAAAAAGTAAAACGAGTGTAGACATACTTAGTATTAACTAAACAACTACAATTGTAAGCTTTGCCAATTTCATAAGGATTGGTTCTCATGAAAACCTATGACTGGGACTCGTGGCGTGGTCCTGTAATCCGGCTTCATGGAGGTCAGGATTTGAGGATGATATAGGTCTAAAGCGGCTCAGATAGTCTCAGTGATCATCTGATGATACCCGCATCAACTCCCACCATCGTTTAGACATATCAGACCATCACCTGCGAGGTTCGGAAGTCACGTTAAGCCGTTGGTCCTTGTATTTCCATTGGCCATTGGTCATTTGGGGATTAATGACCCATTCTAAGGAAGAGTCGGCCTTAGTTTGTAACAAGACTACACCTCATAACTCATTACTACCACTCATCACACTCATCCTTCACCACATAGTTGCCTTAAAATACCCTCATGAGAGTGGTCAGCATCTCAAATAGTGATTTAGTGATATACAGTACAAACCAGATGTATGGGAAGTTGAGAAATTTTCCGTTGAAATGCCTATGGCTTCTTTTTTTAATACGGTTTATAATTATATGTAAGTATGTCACGATTGATAACTATAAGACTGCCTAATTATAAGAGTAGGACTTTGTGAAATTCAACTAAAAACATAATAAATAATTTTTTATTATAGTGAAGTTTAGAAACTAAAATTTAATTGTACGTACAAAGTTACCAGTAAACAATGATAACTATGATATTGTTACAGGAATTATGATGCAAACTTAATTAAATTAACTGATATCTGAAACAGATGCATTTTAATCCCTCTCAGTAAAGAGTTATAAAATATTACAAGCTCTGAATATCACTTTAATACTATCCTTAGTAGTATCTCAAACTGAAATTTCATTTAATAACTACGTTTAATTTATAACATTGTCCCTAAATTTAATTTAAAATGCTTTTGACTGGATACGTCTGGGAATCCAATTGTACAACTAAATTATGAAATATAACATGAACAGCTTTTAGCAAGACGGACTTCTAAGCCATAGTGTCATACTCATCGTGTTACCAGTAAGGCTGGGTAGCCGTCAACATACCCTATATGGAAAGACAAATCTACCAAGATATCAAAAGTAAACATTTCCTAACTTCAAGTACGTCTGACAGCAGAAACAATAGGATTTAGTACATTTCATCACAAGGTCCTAAAGTAAAGTTCATCGTTCGAGAGGCGATCGAGATTATTATGATTAATATATTAACTATATATTAATGTATTTATAATATATGTATTATATAAAAGTAAACAAAAGCCAGTAGACTGTCACACTAAAACTAAAGGAGATAAACGGTAATTTTAAAATAAAATGTTTTGAACTCAGTAATCTGTTTAGTTTTGTTTAGAAACCGCTGTTTCACTGATTTACTATAACTGTACTAAATTATCAGAGATAATTAAATCATCAAAATAAATCTTTATTTCCCTGGGAATGAAAACGCAACTATAGCACGTCAATACATAAAAATATCTAAACTTTCTTTTAAAAACAAAATGACAAAAAACTTCTTAACATCTTAAAAGCTTCATCATTACCTAAGCTACATTTTTGGGACTCAAAATGAATGTCATTGAAAAGTAACTATAATTAAATTCTTACGAACTAAAACCTAACAAAATTAGTTGTTGAAAACACGAAGCACTCCCTAGCTTGCTAAACACGTGACCTTGTTACCCATGTACGGTTCATGCAGGTTAGACAATGAGTTGAAAGGAGTTTCAGCTTTACTTTCATCCCTTTGTTGGTAATGTTGTTATCAGCGGGGAACCCGAGGGACAAATCCAACCTCAATGTAATATTGTCCTTTGTTCTAACTTATGTAATGTTGTGCTGCAAGTTTTAACAGAATATCGCTGACTAACCAAAGCTGCAACCCTGTACACTTACAATTTGTAATTTATTTAAATTTAATTTTTAAAGGTGTATAGTAATTTGGAGACAATGTTTATTTCTTCTAAAGGATGTAAATGCTTTTTTGTTTGGATAAAGTTTTCTAATAGTATATAACACATTTATTCTTCCTTCTCATGGTTAACCCTGAGCCTTAAAAATTATAAATTTTACAAAATAGTTATAATAATATAGATTTGGGCCTAAAAGGCCAAATCTAGAAAAGGGAATAAAACAGAATGCATGCATATTCGAGTATATGCATATTCAACTGGGACTCGTGGCGTGGTCCTGTAATCCAGCTTCATGGAGGTCAGGTTTTGAGATGATATAGGTCTAAAGCGGCTCAGATTGTCTCAGTGATCATCTGATGATACCCGCATCAACTCCCACCATCGTTTAGACATATCTGACCATTACCTGCGTGGTTCGGAAGTCACGTTAAGCCGTTGGTCCTTGTATTTCCATTGGTCATTGGGCTATTAATTAATGACCCATTCTAAGGAAGAATCGGCCTTAGTTTTAACAAGACTACACCTCATAACTCATTACTACCACTTATCACACTCATCCTTAACCACATATTTGCCTGGACATTACTTCCGAACCAAGTCACGTTAAGCCGTTGGTCCTTGTATTTCCATTAATCGTTGGGCTATTAATTAATGACCCATTCTAAGGAAGAGTCGGCTTAGTTTGTATCAAGACTACGCCTCATAACTCATTACTACCACTCATCACACTCATCCTTCACCTCATGAGAGTGGTCGGCATCTCAAATAGTGATTTAGTAAACATAAAATGAAAAACGTACCCAAGTGGGGTAGCAGATTACCAATGAACTAAAAGGGAATGAAGGCAGCGAATTTCAGATAATGTGTGAATCAGGTCTATTCTTATTAAACGAGAGTACGGCAGCAATACAGAAGTACTGTCTCGACCAATAGGAGAGCTTAAATTTGCAAGCTTTATGAGCAATATTTTGCACAATTTGAAAAGTTAAATCCTATAAGAAATGACCTAGAAGGAAATTATAAATTGGATTTTTTTGTCAGTTTTCCTCGCTACAAATATTTGTCTTAGTAAAAATAACTATTTTAATTAAAAACTACAACCTTTGTAAAACAGTACTAACATTTGCTAACAGTGATAGCCAGTGTATCGAGGACAAATATTAGCACGAATGGAACGCTTGACAAGTAACGAAAGTGGAATTTTACTGAAGCATGACAAAGGTTTACGTGCGGAAATATCGACTTTTAAAAGCGAGGTGAAGCCAAGCGTGTGAAAATTACACGCATCTGCAAAATAAATGTTTGGGACGAGTTATAAACATTTCCTTTGCAATTTGTTACTCTTAGGCCTATTCGTTCCGTTCAGCGCCTCGCATTCGCAGCAATTGGCATTCGGCCTCAGCTTGACTACTCATAAGCCTGTTATAGAGAAAAAACCAGTTATTTTCATCAAACTGCAATATGATGGATCTTGCCTCAAACCACACAATAAATCCCACAACACACCTTTCTAACGTGTCTCTACTCTAGACTGTAGAATGCATACAGACTAACTTTGTCTGAAAAACTAAAGCTCACAGCTATTTTTAGTTTTAAAATCAACGTTTTAAATTCTTTGCAGCTTTTAAAAACAAAAAAGGTAATGTGAACCATGATAGTTTTAAATGGTAGCAAACCATCCTGTAGATCCACTATGCAGGCCTTAACGTTCCCTTCAACGAACTCAAAGTCATAACTTTGTTTTAAAAATGTTAGTAACAATCAGCAAATGTCAATAAGTTAAAAGCCTAGAACTTACAGTGTACGTAACTCAAGTGTACAAAAGTCAGAGAAAGTATTCAAAATGAGAAAAAACTTGAGTTCCACAAATGAGAAATTAAGTTATCTCAGTATTACTTGAGAAAATGACCCTAAATAAGCGGATTTCTAAACTATTTCGACAGTTTTCAGTGCAATATAATAAACTATTTTTCATTACGTTAACAAAATGTTCTCAAGTACTTTACTTTGTGGATTTTTATTTGAACTTGAGAAACACATGCTTAAAATTATGCCCAATTTTTAAAGAATTTTTATCATGCCATTGATTGGGTGTTGTGTGTGTGGCCAGTAAGTTGTGTGAAGTGGGCACGTTTCCCCAGTTGTATCTGAGTGTGAGAGCACTCAGCCAACTTCACGGCTCACTTCACCTGCCAGCCTACCTCTCTCCACCACCACACTACATTTATATACCGAAGACGTCTTTACGAAAGTAGTGTGTTTATACAAGGGATTTATTGACATCTCTTTAACGTAATTGAATAATTATTTTACTCAAAATTAAACTGAAACATGATTACAGATGCTTTTCAAAGTGTTTGGTGAACAGGAATTTGTATTGGACAGTAATGAACTGGCTAGGTGAACTACATGAACTTACCTCTTAAATTAAACTTAAATGGACAAAGATAATTTTAAGTTTAAATGGCGGTGGATCAAAATACATGGAATCGAACTTTTCAACACCCGAAGTATCTCAGTGTTTGTCGACATGGTATTGTTGAAGGTGGTTCATTCATCATTGAAAGCTGATTGGCAGTACACCTTATTTTCTAATAAAATATACACTATTTTAAATTATATTTCGGTCTTTGACAGAAACCCTCTTCATATTTTTATAATTGTTTTCTTTATTATTGTATCTGAAGAGGGTTTTCCTGTCAGACACCGAAATGTTATTTAAAATTAAAAATAGTTTTATTTTTATTAGAAAGAGGTGTGCTGCCAATCAGCTTTCAATAACCGAAGTATCCTAAAAATTTGAAATCATACATTTGACGCAAAGAATTACAAGCAAAATATTTCATACAAATTGTCATTTGTATTCCCCTTACATTCTTTCAAATGTACTGTTATATCATTCACATGATAATGAGTAGACAAACAATATTTACATACGTACAACCAATCAATATTATATTTAATACACCTCGTTCATACTTAGAACAGTATTATCATAATCCATTAGGCTTAAGTATTCAGCTACGAATAAATGCATGTTCTGCGTACTAATCATGGTTGGACTGAATAAATTAACACATCGTTGCACATAATGCCAACACAGGTGTTAAAGTGACAATATCGATTTAATTACTCGAATCACTTTGTCCTTATCGTAATAGCTAGTTGTGTAAAGCTTTGTACAAGCTTATGACAAATACGCATTTATGTCAAGCTTATATTTTATTATGTTATTTTACTTTCGGTGTTTTAAAACTAAATGATTCAAAGTGTCTATAATTATAAAGCTTTCTTTGTTCAAAGCGAATGAGGTTTAATCAATCATTATCGAATCCACCTAATATAATGTAAGAAATATTTTGAAGTAAGAGCCATTGCATCTACTTTCTGTTGTACCGTATCATAATAGCATTTTGTATATTTTATTAGTATATTTTGCATTACTGCATAAGTTTGCAATTATATTTATGACAAGGGCAGACAACCTTTTTTGTCAGAAATGTGTAGCGAATCATTACGCATAGATACAAATTAATCGTAATACAAAGAAATAGTTTTTGATGAGTGTCGTAAAAACTGGAAATAAATCAATTCTTTCATATTCAACCCCGAGGTAATAGACTAAATAACTTGCGTATTTAAACATACACTTTCGTAGTAACCTACTTTCAGATGAGCTAAAACTTCAAAGTTATAGAAATAAAACAAATACTAATACTTATAATAATTTTTAAATGATTATAACTTATAAGTATTGGTTTTTTTTAATAGAAACCACATTAGAAATGTGCAAAATTGGCATAGTAACCTCACATTTAATTGAAAAATGCATTCTAGAGAAAATTTGTCCATTAAAACTTTTCCATTAAAAGCTTTCCATACGAAAATTCTTTAGAACAGTAGTTGTAGATGCAACTGGATATTGTAGTTCTGTTTTAAATTAAATCTGAGCTTGAAGAGAGGTATGAACTAGAATTATATCACGTTTTGGACCTTACTTTTGTGTAAACTTTATCTTTAACCGGGGAAAAGATGGTGATGTGTCGGACAAAGTTTCATGAACGGAAATTAAACACGGTGTAAAGCAGCATCTCCGTGTAATTAAACTTCAAAGATGAATCTCTGTGTTGTGCTTATTATTTCACGACACCTCGTTCATAACTGTCATAGCCTTTGGTAAATATTCATTTCGCTTGAACAATAAACACGAGCTTTATTATTTCCTGAGAAAATTTCTTTATTATTCAAGTTAATTTAAAATGAATATTATTTTCACTCAGTTTGATGATTTCAACAATTCACAAGGTAACATCGATGCAAAATAGCAGTTGTGAGCGCCAGAGCTTTCTTTGAAACATTTTGTAAAAATATATTTATTTTCAGATCTTGCGCAAAATACACATTTTATTTTAGTGATGGAAAAATCAATACATTATGTTGTACATTTTGCTGTAGTATATAATTTGAATTTGATAATTAGTTGTCATAATTACGTCAGTTCAGCCTTTCTGTAATAAGTCCAAAATTTAAGAAATCTTCAAAACCTTCTGGATTTGATACCGACAGATTCCCAACACTCAGAAATTCAGATTTAATCTATAACGTTTTTAGTAATAGTACTTACTCCAAACAAATTAAGTCAATGTACACCGAGACACGCGTGTAGCCATGTCTACTGGTAACCTTCTACTTTGCTCGCATGCAAAATAAAGTTATTTAAAGTTAACATCTTCAGACTAATGCAACCTATTCTAAAGTTTAATTTGATTCACATGACATAAGATACGAGCAAGGCTCTTTGTGTGCTTGTAAAGTAAAATAAAGAAAAAAACTACAAAACAAACACAAATCACAACAGTTTAGGGTTTTCGTGTTTTATAAAATGTATGTTATGATAAGACTTCTCTATAATACAATAGAAATAACGAAACAAAATATTTATACCGATGTATTAAATATAAACAAAAAAATAATCAAAGCATTACTTTTTCCCCTCAATTAGTTTTCTAGCAGGAGATAATCTGTATAGTACATGTATCAACGTTCCATTTTTCTGAATACACGTTTTTGAATGTGAAGAAATTAATGTGCCTATTCAATCATTATTTTATTTTGATAAAGGATACTATTATTGCCTAACTAACAAACAGAAAACATTATAACAAAGTTGTATTGTTATTAAGATAATGTTTAATCAGAGTAATAACAGGTTATTGGTAAGCTTAAGTGTTTAAAAGTCACCAGCCACACCACCACAAAAATCTATTTAGTAGCTGTTTATTAATGAATCACAATGTAAAACGATATAGTGTACAAAATAGATTCATTTTCGGTTTCCCACTAAACCAATTTTTTATTAAGTTCAGGAAAGTAACCAATTATATTATTTCTTTTAACACGTAAATTCTAATCAACACAAGGCAAGAAAGTTAGATTATGGATATTTTGTTTCGAGATCTAGTATCATAAGGCCTTTGAAATCAGTCGCGCCAGTTCAAAAATATTTCTAAGAGAATTCGTTCAAATGAAATCGAATGAGTTTATTTTATTTGACAAATTGGTGATTATATCAACCAGTGTTGAAGTAGGAGATAAACAAGAATGTTTGCTCAATGAAGTAAATAACTTCAAAAACACTTTTAGGAATTTGGTTTTAACGTATAAACTCAAACTATTAATTTAGTTTTTAAAACTCGTTGGACAGTTTAACCCTAAAGCTTTGGAAGTGGTTCAAAAAGACTGGAACAACTGTTGATGTCTTGTTCCCTCTGATAAGAACAAGATGTCTGCTTCTGTTTGTGGCACACCAATTTAACTCACACTCTCTCTTCCGTTTCCCTTTTAAACTTGTCCTGTTTGTCACTTTAATTGGTTCTAAGTTGTACAAAAAAATAGGGACACGCTCTGTTGTTTGCGAAAGGTTTTCGTCAAGAGTCAGGTGATGATATATATAAAGAAAATGTATTACAAAAATTTCATCTTATTGTCAATACAATTTGCTATAACAAAGAATACTGTCCAAAATTTAGTTGTTATTGTATAAATGATTCCTTATTGATATTGATGATTTGATCGAAACTAATTGAATTTGGATTAATGTTTTCTTATTTAAATTAAACTTTTGCCAGAAATCACTTAAAAAGTTTGGAATTGTCCCGCGAGATCCGATGAATAAACCTATTACGTGAAAATTTGAATTTGGTATTTTGATTTGTAGTAATTGATTGTTTGATTGTAAATTTGTCTTTTTCAATGTCCACATCTTTTGGTTGTGTATTACTAATTTCGAATCTAATTGTAGGGTCCAAGATAATTCCGTTACTTTTAATTTTGTCAATTACTAAAATGTTACATCTTCTTGTAGAACCGTTGTCTGCCACTGAACTAACCTCTTCATGAATTTTTACATACTTACAATTAGTACAGGAGAGATGTAGGGAAACCCTTTATTTAGAAGGAGTGAACTTTGATTTTTCGTAAATTTAGTATTTTTCGTAATTTTTAAAGTGTATCGTATGTGAAGTTTAACTTTCAAAATTAACTTACTTTAGACCCGTAGCGGGTCGGTATCGTGCGTTACTTCGTAGCCCATCACTCCGGTGGCGTGGGTTCAAATCCCGTTGTCACCAATTACATTTTACTATGTGACTATACAGTAACGCTGGATTAAAGTCGAAATTGAATGGTAGAGAGGACTTTGTAAGTTCGTAGTCCTAACCTCGCCTCGTTAAACAAGACAAACCTTTTCTTTCAATTTTTTACTACGCTTTATCTAACTAAGAGTTAAAATTATATTTAATCGTGTTAATATAATTGAAAAAACGTAAGTTTATCTTCACTCTTTTCAAATTAACCCCGAATGAGCCAATCAGATGACATTGATAATACAGGCAGGATGTTGCTTGAGATGTTATGACAATTAGATTGCAGTCATCTGTCATGGCCCCTGGCTGTACGTATGTATATTACACTGTATACAGTATCAGCTTGCTTGCGTATGCGAATATGATAATCAGTGGGGTAGTTTGGTTTAGAGTTGACCAAAGTCAAACTGTACTGCTCTTTTAAAATAAACCTATATCTTTACTAAAATAGTTAAACTACCTTATGAGTTCAGGAAACGAGAACAAAAGTCATGTAGCATATCAAAAGAAGTTTTATTAGTGAAGTACATTGCAGCACAATCACCAAACTTTGAAAGGTCGATTCTATCAAAAATAGTGACGACGTAAAGACTGGGAGCTTACACTCAAAATATATGTAATTATATTTAACTAAAGATTATGTTATGGTAGGTAGATGCCACATGGCTGAGGTAGGCAAATCAATATAGTTTGGCAGCCCAAGCACAGATAGTGCTGGGAGGGAATTCTTTTAATCGTATCAAGTAGATCCACTGACGCACGCACAGGTTTGTTCGTTCTCGAAAATCGCACGGTTTGGTCACATTTAAGTAATTGCTATCTGATATACTCGAGCATGTCAAACCGGAAGGGAGAAAGACGGCGAGAGACGACAGCGTACTGTGTTGATTTTCTGCCTCAACCATGTGGCATCCATGCCCAATCTATCCACTATTACACTATCTTTAATTTAACTTGTTACAAGGTCAATCTAGTCCTTTTCGAAATTTTACTTTCAAAATTTAAGTGGAAGTTGAAGACAAGTTTTTGAGAGGGCCTGGATGAGTTTGGTACAATTGGCCTAGAGACAACGCAGCAAACGAGTTTTCAACGGTTTGGTAAAGCCTATACGGAGCGGATCCGTGGCGGATTGGTATCGCGCGCGACTCCGGAGCTCATCACTCTGGTGGCGCGGGTTCGATCCCCGCAGTCACCACTTACATTTGTAATGTGACTATACGGTGACGCTAGGTAAAGTCGAGGTTGAGTGGTAGAGAGGACTTTGTAGTCCTAACTTCACCTCGTTAAACAAGACAAACTTTTTTATACTTTGTTTAGATGGTCTCGATGTCAAAGTTAAGGTTGACCTCATTGAGAACTGAAACATGTACTCGTATGTCCGGGTAAAACAAGTTAGTTTTAAGACTCTTTGGACAGCGAATGCCAACTCTAGATTTCTTTAAAAGCAATCTTTTCCGTTTGTGAAAATAATACTAAGTAATGTTAACGCTACCATAGGATTGGTTAAGTTTGAATAGGCAATACAAGAGTATTCTCGGGTTCTATTATCAAATTATGATAAACCTTTCAGTTATATCAATACAAGTTTATAGGCACTTTTCAAGTACAATTTTTATGGTTCCGAGTTTGAGTCGTTCTAGATTTACGGCATGAATATACCATTTTTCCCAAAACCTCTTCAAACTACAAACATACAATACATTAAACATAACTTGTAGAACATTATTATTAAGGTATCAGACCGTTATTTTCTTTTAAACAATCCATGTAAATTATGTTAAAACATAAAGATTAGTGGATAGAACTTAGTTCTTACTTAGTTTGATAGTATATTGCAAATAATTTTATAAATAATCTCGATTGAGTTTTGATAAATTTGCGAAAAGTAGGAGTAATTAGGCGCATTTTCGCAACCAAATAATTTAAAAGCCCAAAACACTTTAGCCTCGTGTCTACCGACGTTCACACATTTATCACAAGCCGAGGACCAAGGTTGAGGCATTGTCTGGAGTCCGGCCAAATGCAAACTATTCCCTACTTTTTGTGCAATAAATCAGACACGAGTAACCGCCCGTGTAAACTATGCACAGCTTACCTCAATGCTTCATAGGAATTTACATATGCCACATTGAAATATTGCAGTAGTTCTTGTGCTTGGGGTCCTAGCTGCTGTGTTGTTTCTTGTAGTGGTCGTAAACGAATTAGGGGAAAAGTAATCGTCTTAGAAAATTAGGACTGTACCCCACTAAATCGCACTGAATGAATCCAGGAAAATACTTTAAACATTCTCGTTGTATAGGTTGTATACAAAATTGTAGCTGACAGGTTGAATCCCGAGATTCTGGCACAAGAAGGTAGGAAGTACGCGTATTATCCTTTTTTAACATCTATTTGATTTTTATACCTTTGGAAAACATAACTCAACACTATGAAAAATTATATTTTGGATGAAACCACTGAAATATGTATTTTGAGCATGTAAAATACATAACAAAACGTTTCGTCTACACTATGGTAGACGTCTTCAGTTGCGTATACAAAGAAGAGTAAAAAATATTTGTATAAAGTGTTAAAATATAAAATGTATAGGGAATGTAAAAAATACTACCTAAATTGTTTATTCTCTCTATAAATTTTATATTGTAACATGTTATACATTTATTTTTTACTCCTCTTTGTCTACAGCAACTGAAAATGTCTAACGTAGTGTAGACAAAACGTTTTGTTATGTATTTTTATAATTAAAATGTATATTTCAGTGGTTTCATTTAATCAAAAGTTTTCAACATGACTAACCACTTGAGCTTGAAATTGAAAATAACTCAACACATTTTGGACCGCTTCAAAACCGCGTGCCTTGTAAAAAGTTTGTATTAAACTTATCACACTTCCTGATTTTTTGACAAGACAAAACTGTATAAATGTTGTAAGTTGATCTTTAATTATCTAGCTGGTTATAAATATAAACGGTATGAAATACATTTCATTACTCAACCCCACGTATGATCAACATCAAGGTAAATATTTCTATTTACCTTTAGACTATTAAATTGTTAGTAACAAACTACTGGGTTTAGTCAAAAAACAGCTTCTTATTGGATTTTATAAATAAATTCAAGTTTGAGAACAAACAGTTTAATAAATTGTTGGTGTTTGGTCCGAAGATGAATAAATCGTTTCTGAAAGTCTTCACCCAAAAAATAACAATTTATTGAATTGTTTGTTGAATTGAACAGCTAGTTCATAGCTAGCCTTAGAACCTTCACAAACTATGAAGTAATAACTTCATCAACTTATGGAACACCTTTTATACGATTTTTATTTAAATATCTTTGAAAATAATACTTTGATTGAGGTTTGCTGTTGACGATGGTGGAATTTATGAGGTTGAAATATTGTTACGTACGTTATCCATAGTTTTTAGAGAACACGACGTTTCGGACTTTGGAATCTAATCCCGTCTTCAGGCGAAAAGAAACCCAAACAAAATACGAATTAGATTACAGATCCCGAAACGACGCGTTCACTTAAAACTATGGATAACGTTCGTAACAATATTTCAACCTCATAATTTCCACCATCGTCAACAGCAAACCTCAATCCAAGTATTAGTTTCAAAAATATTTAATACAATAATTTAATGCATCATGATAAAAGTATCTTTTTTATCCTCGCTCTTTTAACGTGTCCGGCTGTGGCTCGGACGTTAAACTTGAGCTCGTATCAAAAAGCATTATTTTAGGACCTAGTGATGCAAGTACTATTATAATGAAATATAAATGCAAAATGAAAAAATATGTGACCCTGGAATTAATTATTATTTGTCTGATAGAGCGTCTCGACGAATAAGCGAGCTGCGCAAAGATTGTCACTGGACGCACGGCGTTGACTGCAAAACGAGTACAGTGCTGTGTTGCGGGTATAGCAGTGCACGCGTTGAAGGCGTTATAGCTTGCGCCTGCTGCTGCGGAGATATATTCAATCCAATCACAACAGCTATTACTTTGAGTACTTTCAGAGATTGAAATATTATTACGGACTTTTTGTATTTTTAGGACAAGTATATCAGCTCTGTAATGTACGTGTTATTTTATTTATAGTTTTTGATTAGGCTGATGGAATTGCGTTGATTTTTATTGTTGATTTGTGGCAATTCTACTTCAATCAAAGAAGTGAAAAACATATATTTATTAGATACTAAACTAGATTGAACAAACAATCTGAAGGTGGCATGACAGCGCGCCAAGCAACACAAATTGAAATAATTCCATCTCGAATGACATGTCAGCCTGAGGTTGTGAGATAAAGAGTTGAAGAGTAAACCTGACTCACTAGGCTAGTTATAAATTTAAGTTTTCCAGAAATACAAGAAATATAATTAATGTTTATACAGATTTATGGAACGGGAGTCTATTACCCTTATAGTTAACATGTTTTACTTATCAGTTTTTGTTTAACACATGTATCTAATTCCCTTGTAGAAGTTTACATTAAGTTAACGGTGGTTTACTACACTTGTAACTTACTGTGTTAATGACCATGTAGTATTCTCATCAATGAAATATGACCACCTCAAAAGCTTCTTATAATAAGTAATTCAGTAGGCCACAACCCAAGTTTATTTTGTATAAACCCAGATACTCTACAAAAATCTACATGGAGTGACGTCACCGTTCAGTGTTACCCATATGGCTGTAAAACCATATGAAATACTGTTAAATATTTGAAACGTTGAAGGAACAGCAAACATTCTTTTTATCACTATAAGCGTGTAGAGAATGCCAAAACCCCCGATACTCTTGGGTTCTCATTGCTACATATTTCCACGCCACATGCATCATCCACTTCAGAACACACTGTGTATAAGCTATTCATGGAAAGCGCCTGGTATCCTGCTCCAATGTCTCTCCACATTGATTTATAACACTCGTTGCAGCGGGAAAGTGTAATGGTTTCTATTTTAGCTTCTTAGTAAAACCCATTTTGTTTTCTTCTTTGGTGTCAAATATACAATAGGAATTTGTTAATACGTTATGTCAATAAACAGGAAAGGGTACATGAGACTTT
This sequence comes from Matsumurasca onukii, assembly GCA_018831715.1. Lineage (NCBI taxonomy): Eukaryota > Metazoa > Arthropoda > Insecta > Hemiptera > Cicadellidae > Matsumurasca > Matsumurasca onukii. The sequence goes on along the minus strand of CM032063.1, from coordinate 6,222,093 downwards.
CATAGAAAATGTAGCTAATATTGCATCCAATTAGGACAGCGCTAACTGGGGTACCAATTGGTTTAATCAGTGCAAAGTAGATTTTATCCTCTCTTTTGAGAATTTCTCCCCGTTTAATTTCTTCACACCTTCATGAAGTTTCATGTTTTGGCGATGTGTGTATATTTAGTGTACGAGTATAACTTACTTCTAAAGAAATTTGAAAACAAAATGTGTGGACCGAACCGGGAAATAGTGTATGACTTATCTATCTACACACCTCAGTATAGTTGGCACTTCTTTTTACAAAAGACATTGATGACATATTAGTTTACATAATATTTAACAAGTTTCGACCAGTTATCATTATTTTGCATCTTTTACTGACATATATAATATTCTCCTTTCCTTATTCAAAATACAAATATTACTTTCAAAATCTACCAATACAAGTGTGTCCCTTCAAATACAGAACCCTAAGTCTAATTATTTCAAACATATAAATGATAAAAAGCCACCTTTTCCTAGAACTCAAGTGGCTTTATTGTAGAAATATTTAAGTAAATAGTTTAATATAGTCAGCAGCATTTTAATGAAAACGCTTAAAATGTTCCACACATTTTGTTAAGGAATTAAAAAACATATAAAAGAACATGTGTAAAGCTACATTCGGAACATTACACAGAACAAATGGACATCACAAAAGCGTTATGACGCTTTTACTTCAGCAAGGTTAACACCCATGTGGCTAATATCCCTTATGTTCCATCTCACCTGTAAAGTTTCACATGATTGTTTTTGTTATCTGGAAAAGGAAAAGATGTTCATTAAAATAGAGTGCTGGATGTTTTTGACTGTTTTACACGATGACGTTTTGATGAAAGTTACGTTGACTTTAAATTAAAGTATTAGTGTTTACCTCAACATTTTGACTTTGTTGGCCGGTGGCACAACTATAGTGTAGTTCTTTGGTTTACACCGCGACAAAACTTCGATACAATTAGCTTGATAAATTCCGATCTCGCTGAGGAGTACCACCTCCAGTCACTGATTGGCCGAAACTGAGATACTTGCTGTCTGCTATCCTATTGGTCACAGGGTGACTAACCGTTTATTAACTTTCAAGAAACTGGCAACCAGACCTGAAGAAGACTTTTCGATAGTGTCACAGCCAATGGGAACATCGACAGTTGACATTCCTGTTCCAATAAACGGTTGGCAGCCCTGTGAAAAATAGGATTGCAGACAGCAAGTATCTCAGTTCCAGCCAATCAGTGACTGAAGAGGGTACTCCACAGCGAGATCGAAATATTTCAAGCAAATTCAAATGATGGTTTGACGCGGTGCGAGCCGAAAGAACTAGATTAGAAGTGATAAACTCATTTTCTCATGCGTAAATGAGTGTTGTGACGGGTGAAACTACACTTTAATAACATAGATGTTTTGGGGATAGCTTACTTCTGGAAAAAGTGTCCAGGCCTATCTAGTCGACACAAGTATCGACTTTTTTAAAACTACTTATAATAACCTTTAATATGTGTTGTCCGAAGATGCCAGTCTTGCTAGTAAAAGGCCTCGCAGGTTAAAGTTAATGGTATTTTGTTTTCTTTTTAAATTTCAATACAACGGCTTAAGTTCTCTACTTATAACAACCTCCACTTTTATGAAAAGTTTATGTTCATTGTTTACACGGTTTAAATCAATCACCAATGTAATATCCTAACGAGTAATAGTTTGCAAGCTGTTGACATATAATGCCTGACATGTATGCCTCAAAGCAAACTCCAATATTGTTGTAGAGATCCAATCCACTGATTGATTGAATTATCTTTTATGTTGTATCACAATAAACCGTTGTGTAAGATAACAGTTACGTGATATTAGCAAAGTTATAAGCTTCTAAATCTCCACCCAAATGGGGATGATGATTCGAATAATAATAATTTATTTGTTGTACATTGAAATGTGTTGCAAAAGTTAACAAAAATAATTTTCCTTCTAACTCTAAATAATCTTCATATCATTTTCAACTTGTTTCTTTATAAAATTCTTCCATAGTGTAGAATGACTTTGATACTAAATATGCTTTCAATTTTGATTTAAATCGTTTTTGAATGGTTTCGTTTTAATATTATTTGGTAGTGTATTTAAAATTTTGCTTCCTCTTTCAGTCGTCAATGATTCATAGATTTTTGTGTTATGTTGCCTGCTTCTAAATTGTTTGTTGAATGTTGTCCCGTAAATATGCATATCTGTTCCAATAAGTAGGGTGGATTTGAATTTTGTAAAAAGTGTGGTTTCCTTTACATACATTGAGGGTAATGTTAGAATTTTAAGAATTTTGAATAGTTCTCTGCAGGATTCTTGCGAATGGAAATTTCCGAAGATTCGTATGGCTTTTGTAGGACAAATAAGTTTTGAAAGTCTTGTTTAGAACAACCTCCATATTATTATTGCGTAAGAAAGAATAGGGTGTATAAGTCCAAAGTATGCAGTTCGAAGAACATGTGTCGTGCAATATTTTGTTAAAAATCTCAATGCGTAAAGGTTTTGAGAAATTTTCGAAGATATTTGGTCCAAATGAGTTTTCAGGTTAACTTTTGGTCAACATGTAGGCCAAGAAATTTAGTGTATTCTACATCTTGTAAATACTTATCTTCAATGAGAACATTGACTTTACTGTTACTCTCAAATTTGGACGATGCAACATTTATATATATTGATTAATACGAGGATCTGGCATGAAGAAAGCAAACTCAAAATGGCAATTTTAACCAAAATGGCTTTTAAACTTAAACATTGTATTTCTTATTTATTACTATAGATGGGATGGACATGTCTGGGTATTTTCTTCTAAAAGAGTTACTCAACACGTTTTGTTTGATGTTGTTTCTATGTTGATATAAATTTATCACATGTTATTTTGTATATTGATATCAACGCACAATTTTAGCCCTAGTGTATTGTACGGTTCGGAGTAATAGACAATGGCATTTCGTAAATACTTCCTCGACTTTCGACCTCAAATCAATGGCTGGGACTCGTGTTGTGGTCCTGTAATCCAGCTTCATGGATGTCAGGTTTTGAGGATGATATAGGTCTAAAGCGGCTCAGATAGTCTCAGTGATCATCTGATGATACCCGCATCGATTCCTACCATCGTTTAGACATATCAGTTCATCACCTGCGTGGTTGGGAAGTCACGTTAAGCCGTTGGTCCTTGTATTTCCATTGGTCATTGGGCTATTAATTAATGACCCATTCTAAGGAAGAGTCGGCCTTAGTTTGTAACAAGACTACACCTCATAACTCATTACTACCACTCATCACACTCATCCTTCACCACATATTTGCCTTAAAATACCCTCACGAGAGTGGTCGGCATCCCAAAAGTGATTTAGTGCATGTAACAAATATATTCAACCGGAAGGTTTTCTTCTGTTCATAACCACTGCAAGCCAGTTCTTCACAATTTATCCATCTTATATTCAGATTGAGCAGGATTGCTACTTCCTACTTGTATTCCCAGAAGAGTCGTACAGCAGCCATGTCCTAGACTAGACACAATATTTATGTGAGTTCTAGTTGTAAGCAGCAATTCCACTGCAACTCACGTTGTCTAGGTGCTCTTGTTACACCTCACGAGAGTCCCATACAAACAAGTTAACTCTTGTAATCCGATCCTTTTCTTTTATAGTGAATAAACAATGAATCACTAAATCACTATTTGAGATGCCGACCACTCCCATGAGGGTATTTTAAGGCAAATATGTGGTGAAGGATGAGTGTGATGAGTGGTAGTAATGAGTTATGAGGTGTAGTCTTGTTACAAAATAAGGCCTACTCTTCCTTAGAATGGGTCATTAATTAATAGCCCAATGACCAATGACCAACGGCTTAACGTGACTTCCGAACCACGCAAATGATGGTCTGATATGTCTAAACGATGGTGGGAGCTGATGCGGGTATCATCAGATGATCACTGAGACTATCTGAGCCGCTTTAGACCTATATCGTCCTTAAAACCTGACCTCCATGAAGCTGGATTACAGGACCACCCCACGAGTCCCAGTGGAGAAGATACCTTGAGTAAACTTTTGAGTACCATAACACGCGTCTTATTCCGATGATTCAGTCTATACACAATATACTATTTGCTACTAATAGCTGCTCAGACTAATAGCATATTTAGTAACTTAAATACTCAATCAAATGATTTTATTTGAGCGTCTCATGCGTCCAGTGTTTGTTTGTTCTGCTAACCGTGTAACAATAAACGAAATAAAACTCGATATTAACAAAAACAAAATCAAATAAAACCTGTTGAGTAACGTTTTGGAAAAATTACTGGTAATTTTCACTATAATAGACCTAATAAATGAGAAAGACAATGTTAAGTCTTTCAGTTTTTATAAGCACCCTATTTTAATGTGTAAGTTTTACGTACATATTTTGTAAACACCATTTTATGTTTACTTACTTCATTGCAGACCTTTGTATTTGGAACATCATGCCCGATTAGTTTGAGATTGATGACTAATGACATCACTACTAACACGTTATTGTTATTTAACATAAAGAGGTCCCGTAGAAGATAATTTATTCAATCAGTGGATTAAATCTGTACATCAATATTGGAGTTTGCTTTGAGGCATTCAATCCGTACAACGTTAAACTCCAATACTGTGTATGTCAACAGCATGCAGACAATAACTGGTTTAGATATTAGGTTCTTGATTGAGTTATACCGACCCAACAATGATTATAGTTGCTTTGGAAAATTGAGGCTTTTATAATTATTAAAACAAGTTTTAGTACATTCTTGATAGTTGAAAGCACTGTAACCTCTTCGAATGGGTACTTGTTAAAAGTGCCATGATACAATTTCACTGTACCTGATTAAAATAGTGTTGTCTAACTAGTTAAAATACAACTTTTTAATGATGATTCTTAATGTTTTCTGTTGTTTTGAAGAGAGAGGTGCAATTGATAACGTCGTTAAATCTTAAAGGACTACGTGTTATTTTGTTAGTTACAAGTACAAAAAGAATGTCCTACTTTCAAACAGCTCTCCTTTGTTTATTATTACTTTGATATACATGAATTAAATACTAGTAAAAAGACCACTTTTCAAAGTTTGACTTCCTTGGTACGCTTCTATAAATGCTCACCATGTCATCCCCTCACTATTCGGCAAAGATCTAGCCGACAATCAAACCGTAGATCACGAAGTTAATATTGATTTATGGAATTCACTGCAGCTCTGGTACGGCTCCGCAGGTCATCTAGATATTTTGTCAGAGTGGGTACGTAAACCTTTACCCTTATACAGCCCCACAAATGAAATTCACGAGGAAGTCGCAAATCGATGACAAAAATCTCACTGAACTGAACTGACTGTTTTTTGAAAATTCAAGAAAGCAAAATATCTTGTGTTGAATGGGCAGCCATCTTGTTTGTAATTAAAATAGGTAATTACTTATCGGTACATGTAAACAAAACTTAAAAACTTCTTCTTTTAAACAATATGTAAATTATTCATGTAGGAAAGTAGGACATTCTTTTTGAATAACCCTGTATTATTACCATCATTCTGAATATGAATCTCCCATTGTTAGGTTAATAAAAAGGACCTAAAACGTGGCTCACTGAAACTAAAATCACGAATATATTTTGAGCTCCATCTAATATTTCACGAATTCATTAAAAAAAGAACCTGCGTTCTCCAATATTTCATTGCCTTTCTAATTTTAGCTAACAATCGAGCCAACTGTTATGAATAAGTAAGCGAATAACTTTATACTTTTACGTATACCGTTAAATATTTCTGTTACTTTCTACAAAACAGGTAGATAAACTGCACAAAGAAGCAGCGGGACGCGTGTTGTTAAAGTCAGAACACAAAAAGCCAGAACATGGCGCGAGAGATTGCCCTTCTCACAGCTGATTTAACAAAGTGCCCTTATTCTCTGTGTTTTAACTTTATCTGTGTTTACTCTTTCCAAACTTATTGCGAATTCGCGTTAGACCTTTTGCTGATCACGCTGTCTTTCATAGTTTAACTTTATATTTCCATAAAGTTTGGAGGATTTGGTATGGTTTGCATATTTAGAAAATCTATTTAAAACATTTAGACAATAACTCGCCGAAAGTATGGTTTTGATAAAGAAAGTTCTTTGGGTTTCTGAGACAACTAGAACTGCAAGAGCTAAGCAAATGATTTTTGAAGTAAATTGAAATAACATAAAATCTAGCCGTTCAGACTTAAGGTTGAGATTGGGACCTAGCTCTCCCAAGAGGAAGCATCATAAAGGGAGACCCCCACACGCAGGAATTCTCCTAGGCAACCGAACCCCGAGGAATTATGCCAATAACCTTTATTACTTGCTCAGCATAACCTTGACTGTAAAGACAATCTGGCCAACATTGTCTTGATAACAAGAAAGCAGTTCTGCAGGTTGTCAGCACAACATTGTGACAATCATGTTATGAGAATGACTATGTTAGTTATCAAGATAAGTTGAAAGATATTCCTTTCTAACTTACATAAAATATTATAACCATAAAATTTCTACCTATCGTTATAATATATAATTGCCAGGTCATCGAGATAAATCATTGTATATACCATAAGATGTGATCAACCGTTTCCTTCAAACTTGACTATTCATCAACTTTAAGCAGATGCAATCCTCTTATACTAATCAGCCTGTATACCTATCTAACAGAAGCCAGCCTGTTTTCTTACATTTCTTGTGTAAGAAAAAAGGTCACAGCTAAGGAAAAAGTTTAACTATGTGGAAAGCAAAACTAATTCCGTATTCCACCCCAGACAGTGGACTATAAGTCTATTATCCCTTGCTTCATAATTGTGTCCCCTGACACACTGAACCGTGAGTTTAAGTTTAGTCTAACTAAAATTCAATTAGTTTGAACGATCATTACATACTAGATAGTTAATATAATTGTAATAACAGGATGGGAATTTATATTTCTTGCTTAAGTCACCAAAAGCAAGCCCACTATTAAAAATAAACAGTTATTTGCTTTGACCTATTTGTCACACTTCAATGCTCATTTATACGGTTATATGGCTCATTTACGATAGCCGTAAATGGTTATCGTTTAGCTTAAAGTGTCTTAAACTCGTTAATCAGTGCAGTATTAATATTGACTGGGACTTGTAACGTGGTTCTGTAATCCAGCTTCATAGAGGTCAGGTTTTGAGGATGACATAGGTCTAAAGTGGCTCAGATAGTCTCAGTGATCAACTGATGATACCCGCATCAACTCCCACCATCGTTTAGACATATCAGACCATCACCTGCGTGGTTCGGAAGTCACGTTAAGCCGTTGGTCCTTGTATTTCCATTGGTCATTGGGCTTAAAACTAATGACCCATTCTAAGGAAGAGTCGGCCTTAGTTTGTAAATAGACTACACCTCATAACTCATTACCACCACTCATCCTTCACCACATATTTGCCTTAAAATACCCTCACGAGAGTGGTGGCATCTCAAATAGTGATTTAGTAGAAAAGATAATAACGAAAATAAAAGAGTAAATACCATAAACTATTAAATATTTTTCAAAACCAAGCTAACACAGACCATACATTTGCCAAACAGTTGTAAAAAAGAATCAAATATTCCTTTGTAAGAAACTTCCAGTTCCTATTCACTATACAGTAACGGAGATAAACTGCAAACCTAAAAGTAAACAAAGCTATTACCATGATTCAAACATGTTAACGACCAGGCTCATACTTTGAAACAGCTGTTTATGGTTATGTAATGTTGCTTCTAAAGTTTTCTCAGCCTTTTAAACAAAGCGGGGTACAACACGGTGGCTTTTTACTTAATGCTTTTAATTTTGTACATAAAAATATTAAATATATTAAGAAACCTGAGAGTTTATAAGAATTAGAATATGAAACAAATGAAAATATTATTTTTTACTTAAAGGCTAAGTTGTCAGGCGGTTTACAAAAACCTGTGTTGAATCTGCCACGGAAGGAGATTATTTATGATGTTTAAATGCATGTCAAATATTTAAAACGGACCTCTCAGTTAATTTCTTCTTTGACAGGTCAATTCATGTACTGTGAAATAAATAAATAATTGTTTCCACTAATTAAATATTAATAATATTTATAGAAAATCCTTAAACTAGTTAACCATTTATTTATCATAATTGGTGCATTAGAAGAAATTGCAAAATATTTTTGTTTGATTTTAGGTAATGCCAGTCTTCTTTGGGTTTAATTTTGGTTTAGGAGAGTTTGGACTTCAAATAAGGCTCAACTCATAATATATTTAAAACTCTTTAAACACTATCATTGAAGTTTAGAGCTGGGCGAATAACAGTTTACCAGTTAGTTTCAAGAATATTAAATGTAGGGATTTCAAATAAATAACAATTGTTTTATTGATAAAGGCAAACGTAAAAACAACCATGTAGGCACAGCTTTGAACTGATTTACACCCATTTAAATCATCCTTAATTTTAATATTTCAAACTGTCCTGTTGAAATAAAACTCATGATAAACAATAAAATAACATAACGTACAAAATATCTAAAATTTGTTTCAACCTAACAGACTGTTATTGGAAGAAATTTTGTTGTAGAATCATTAATAATAAGCAAAGTTAATAACAACGTCAGATGTTTGCAGTGTGAAATTACAGCGGCACGTTGAGTTTTCAAAACTTTCAGTAAATAAGCCCAAAGTTGTTCATCCCTTCAAATTAAGCCCAATTTACAAGGCGGGACAGATTTAATCAAATCACCTTTCCAACTTTATGTTTCTTAAAAATCCACAGTGAGTTTATACTAATAAAAAGGTGTTTTCTTTTCTTAGAATTTTCTTTTATTTTATTAAGTAGTAAAGGTATCGATAATGTATGTATTTGCTTTTATCATTTATAGTCTAAGTGTGCTATATATGAAAAATTATGGTAAACGGCGTTGGAATAAATAAATGACTAGGTGGAATAAATAAACAAACATAAAAGAAAAACACTTATATAAATTACAAATTAAATAGAAGCTATAAGACGAATATGTAACATTGTGCTATAAACAAAATACATCTAGTAAAGGAGTGCAGTATACCCTAATAGGTATATTTGTGAAGTGTTTGGAATCTTCTTAAGCTAAAGAAAGTAGCTAAATCTAATTTTGAACCTGAACAATCAACACTTTAAATATAATAATAGAAAACTGAAGTTTTTAAGTTCCCCAAAAATAGGTAGCCGATTTTTAAGCCGGTGTATTTAAATTTCTACTGTTAGGCAAGATAAGGGAAGTCCTCCAACTAAACATTTTGGTAGAAATGTCAATAAGATACTAATGGTGGCCCCAATACATGAGCTAGAATCTATTTATGAACTAAGTAAGACTTTGTAAGTATACGTATTACGTACTGTGTCCATGTATCTTCTGCCAACTATTTATATCAATGATTTCATTGATTTGTATTGATACAATGTTAGTGTCTCTTTTATATCACTATATCACTATTTGAGATGCCGACCACTCTCATGAGGGTATTTTAAGGCAAATATGTGGTGAAGGATGAGTGTGATGAGTGGTAGTTATGAGTTATGAGGTGTAGTCTTGTTACTAACTAAGGCCGACTCTTCCTTAGAACGGGTCATTAATTAATAGCCCAATGACCAATGGAAATACAAGGACCAACGGCTTAACGTGACTTCCGAACCACGCAGGCGATGGTCTGATATGTCTAAACGATGGTGGGGGTTGATGCGGGTATCATCAGATGATCACTGAGACTATCTGAGCCGCTTTAGACCTATATCATCCTCAAAACCTGACCTCCATGAAGCTGGATTACAGGACCACGCCACGAGTCCCAGTCAATATTAATTCTCAGGAATATTAATGTGAAACATAACTACGAATATAAACGAGTATCTAACCTATATCACATGTTATACCTAGCTATTATTTATTATGTAATCATTTCATTATTTATAATTGTGATCCTAGTATAAGCACAAACATCTACTGTTGTTAGCTCTCAAACTAAACTTTTTGGAAATTTGTGTCTTGCCGTTGGAAAATAAATAAATAAGTAATTATATTTTTCAAAAGAGCTTATATCCTCATTGCTTGAAAATTAGTAGAACAGGTGTAGTTATCTTCTTGTAGAACTAATGGTCCTTTACATATGTGTAAATAATCACAAACATTCTAACCAATACGAGCTTTACCGTATTATAAAATACAGTGCATAGTTTGGTTTGCCAACACAATATACATTTAGACAGTGTATTTAAAATAAAACTTTTTTTTTTCTAGGGCCAGTAAAGTGAATCCCTAAGACAGCCTAGAAGTTTTATATGTTTCACTAGACCCAAGTAAGCTACCAAGATATAAACTCCCTTACCGCAATGAAACGGCAGAACCACCTCACATTTCATTCTTCCAATAACCATTCCTGATATTGGATTGCTCACAAAGGACAAATATACTTTGTCCAAACATTACTATAAGTTATATTTCCGGGTATTTCTTTAGTTGTATGCAAGTTAAATATAGATATTTAAGAAATAGTGTTTAAGGCTGTTCATCAATACAGACAGTGTTTTAATAAAATAATAATTTTTTCTGAAATATCACTGGTAACAAACACATAGTACTGCGTTGGACTATTTAAACAAGAGAACAGAATTTTGAGATATATTATGATACGAGTAGTAAAGCCTATTTAGTTGACCTCTAATGTCTTTAACTTTTATCAATGGTCGCACGATGCAACGAAAAACCTTTAAGTTTCTAAAGTTGAAGACCCTTATAAAAACTAGAGGACATGTTTTACGATTGAATATTTACAAGAGTATTGTAACAGAAGAAGGTCCACAGAAAGATTGAGTAATAATTCTGATGCTACACTCCAGCAATTGTTACCATATGTTATATAAATATATAGTAAAACTATGTTTTTCTAATACATAATAATACAGTTTCGCATCATTTTCAAGCAAAATGCAAACAAGTAAAGCCTGATTAATGTTTTAAAAGTTTGATTTGTCAATAACTGACGTCTCTGACGAAGGAGGTAGACACTCGAAGAAAAGGCCACTTGGTGAGACAAGCCTTCATTGATGTCAAAACCAGACTCCATCCTTGATTTGATGTTCCTTCAGAACTCAGTTACAAATCATCTTCAACTTTTACAATGCGTTACTTAATATGAGTGTTAATAAATTTAACCAAATAATAGAGACCTTTTACAAAATACACCGAATTGACTACAAAACCTTCAGTACAATTATATAAAAATTTTGAAATAATGTAGCATTGCCACTTTTATGTGCTACATCCATAAAACATTCATGTTTAATGTTTTACATTTTACATACATTTGTTCATCCATTACACTAAAATAAAATATTACAGAATACTGATTTCTTGGTAACTAGTGTAATGAAAGTAACGTTGCCACTAAAAATTAACATTGAATACTCACACCACTTTCCACAGTGTAAACTTTTAATTTGTGGGTTGTTTTAATTTTTATTCACGTAAAAACGTTTGTTGTAGTCGGTGCTGCTGCTTCTAACAATATTGCTTCAGCAGCACCAACTCCAACAATTTTTGTTTTATTAAAAGCTGAAAATTAACGCAAACTTCTGAAATAGGTTTAACACAGTATTGTTTTTAATTTAACAAATTTATTTTGAGTTTTTTTACGCAGAACATAAATAGTGCAAAATATTTAAAACAATAAAACTGTTGGAGTAAGGTTTTCTTTTCGGTAAAACCTGGTTAAACAATATATTAAATATAGGTTAAATATAGGTTTACAGGTTAAGTGTAAGTGAGGACTTGCTAGTCCTAACTTCGCCTAAAAGCCATTTTTCATTTCATTTCAAATATTTTTCATAGTCGCACCTGATGGTGAACTTACATTCAACTTTCTTGAACCTAATATGCTTGATCCAAGTTTTTATTAAACCGGAAATGTATGTAACTGATACTTGACAGTCCTTTTCCAACCTACATACGGATTCAAAATCAAAAGTATAACACCATCTTCATGAAAAAAGAAATTTTCAACACTGAAAAGGAAATAAGATTGATTGCCAACTTTCGTCATTCCTATTACTGAGTTTGCAAGACGTTTTAATAATAGAGTTTGTTCTAATCTAGGTAAAGTTAAATAGGTGAACACCATAAACAACACTTCCGAATATCCTACCTAACTACAGAATTATTTCCCTAAAACATAATTGGTTAAAATATAATGAAATAAGTTGTTTAAAAAATACACCTCTGAACTAAAATAAAACTTCTACGTAGAGGCAGACATGAAACTACCTCAACGGCTGTTTCACAGTTCGAGTTATATTCTGGGTTTTATGTTCCAACTTTTTATATGAGTCTCTTAGTCGAGGTTGAATCTCAAATAGTGTTTGTATTTTAAGTATCTTGTTATACGTTCGTGGGATTTACTTTGTTTGAAAATTTAAATAATTTGGAGAATGAAATCCACTAATTATATTAAGTTTTTTTAATTAATTCCTGTTTCTAATGTACTATCTTTTGAAAAATGTAAAAATTTTGTATACTTTTATCAATTGGGAAATATTAACAGCAATAAAATCAAATTATAACATAAAGATTACACGTAAGTGCTAAGTGTAAGTTTTGATCTTAGTTTTTAATAAATCTAAAATAATTAGGAACTTAAAAGTTGATTTACTTAAGTTCAAAACCATTATTGTTGGGAGCTTGCTATAAACTCATTTGATTATAATATTAATTTGTATTCATTATTTTCTGTAGCTATGAAAGTCTTGTCACCAACAAACCAGTAACCATGCACATGTAGGTCCAGGCCACTAGGCTTAAGAGTATGAATAATACATGCAATATGTCTACAACTAAGACCACAGCTTGTACTCTAGACACAGTAATCGCTGAAGCGATACATAACTCATCTTGAGTTCACTATATACTCAATCATGATTTCCTATGACAAAAACAGTAACTTATAGGTTTTGAAGAGAATAATTTGTCAGTTATAAGAAACTACACGAATTAAGTATTAATGCCCAAACTAATGAGGTTGAAATGTTATAACGGATGTGTTCTATTGTGGAGTGAAACGATGAGCACGACGTTTCATGATCTTTATTTATTTATTTATTTTTATCAACGGTCAGAACCCATTTAATACATACATTTCATTTGAAAATTGCATACATTAGGATGTGCTTACCTGCTAAGTACATCTGGAATCAGATCTCGTTTTCAGGCGAAACGCAACCTAAAACAAAATACAAACATTAGAATATGACTGGGACTCTTGGCGTGGTCCTGTAATCCAGCTTCATGGAGGTCAGGTTTTGAGGATGATATAGTGCGGCTCAGATAGTCTCAGTGATCATCTGACGATACCCGCATCAACTCCAACCATCGTTTAGACATACCAGACCATGACCTGCGTGGTTCGGAAGTCACGTTAAGCCGTTGGTCCTTGTATTTCCATTGGTCATTGGGCTATTAATTAATGACCCATTCTAAGGAAGAATCGGCCTTAGTTTTAACAAGACTACACCTCATAACTCATTACTACCACTCATCCTTCACCACATATTTGCCTTAAAATACCCTCATGAGAGTGGTCGGCATCTCAGACAGTGATATAGTGATAGCCAGCCTAAAGGTAATCAGCGCAAACTGATCAGTCACCCACCATCAAATAATTTTCTTTCTCCCCTTATACTTACTAAATTTTATAACAACTAACATTCAAAACAATCCAATGAGCACAAAACTTGAAATTGAAAAGCAAATACAGAAATCAATACGTCTACGGTCAGTGACAGCTGCCTATGAACTGACTGCCTGATCAGCCACCAGACACCGCAATAGGCTGGCTTGGACCAGCGGACGACCAATCACAGCTATTAATCAGACTGACCAACTATAATAAAGAACAAAGAAATACCAATTTATGCACCACAGTTTGACCTACTGAAAGGTTTATTAAGAATAATAGCTGTGGTTTACAAGGAATAACTCAGTGTGCTTCCATGAATGACACTGATATAATGATAAATCACTATTTGAGATGCCGACCACTCTCATGAGGGTATTTTGCAAATATGTGGTGAAGGATGAGTGTGATGAGGGGTAGTAATGAGTTATGAGGTGTAGTCTTGTTACAAACTAAGGCCGACTCTTCCTTAGAATGGGTCATTAATTAATAGCCCAATGACCAATGGAAATACAAGGACCAACGGCTTAACGTGACTTCCGAACCACGCAGGTGATGGTCTGATATGTCTAAACGATGGTGGGAGTTGATGCGGGTATCACCAGATGATCACTGAGACTATCTGAGCCGCTTTAGACCTATATCATCCTCAAAACCTGACCTCCATGAAGCTGGATTACAGGACCACGCCACGTGTCCCAGTAAATGAAATTAGCATGTACTCGTATTGGAAAATGACGCATACTTATATTTTTAGAACGCGATCAACGTAGCTATCGGATAAACCAAATTCAAATCTCTAAACATTGCGTTGGTCAACAAATAAGACATTTGGGTACGCTTTAAGAAAACCTTCTACTGGGTAACCTTCAAAGTACAATAGTTTACGTCTAAATATTATGTGTTTAGTACCATGGAAGTGTGAAGGCCTACACTCAACCTAACCTTACCTAACTGAACCTAACAACAAAGGCTATGTCCGTGGTTGTACCTCAGCTTAACGCTCTACATAGTCAGCTGTAAACCGACAACACTGCAGTTAACTGGTAGCCTAACACCCCAACCTGTACAATGCCGTGGACAATTCAACAACATCGAGTTAAATGTTCTCTTACAACTGTTAAAATCACTGGTACGAAGTGCCCTATGAAACAACCGTGACTAAAGATAATGTTATGGTAAGTAGGTAGCGCATAGGTGGTGAACATAGTTCGGCAGCTAAAACACAGATAGCGCTGCGAGCGGTGCCGTCTCTGGCCGACGTCCCCCCCGTCGGCCCTCCGGCAAAAAACGCTCGAGTTTGTCCGATAACGAATATCTAAATGTAATTTTCGAGAACGAACTAACTTGCGTAATACTTGAAACTGAAAAATTCCCTCACAGCTGTACTTGGGCTGAACATAACATTATCTTTGCCGTGATCGTTTCCTTCTGAACAAACGTCATGAGCTTTGTTATTCTTGGTTATTTACGGTAGTTTCTTATGTTTAAATAACTTAACGATTCAAATAAAGCACATAATTAGTGCACGAGCGAGAACAAGACTTTCCCTCAGGTATACAATATCCTCATTGACAAATTGCTTTGAGGAAGAAACTGATAGAGCCGGATTAGTCTTCCTTTGTGGTATGAGAGGATTTTTGTTCCAGCCAATTACGTAGTTTTTAGCTTAACAGGATTTATTTTTGACATCTCAGTTTACTCTGGATTTAGTTCTATTAAATGTTTATTTGTATATGATTTAAACCTATTTGCATTATTGAGATGGGTTAGTGACAATTTAATTGTTACATGAATACCTTGAGCGAAGCACAGATGAAAAACCTCTACGAATTTTTATATTTATCTTCAGAATAAACATCATTTCCCTCCACGGTCGAAACCAAAAATGTACTTGGAAGTTTGTAATACAGTAATAATAATCAAACCTTTCGATTGTTATCGAATTGCAACTAAAGTTTAATTTCGGTTTAAAGTAAAAGTAGTGCAATAAAAAGAGTATATTTAATTATGATTTTTGGATTGTGTGTGGGCGTATTTAGTTCTATCGGTGTTGCCGATTTCTCTCTTCCAGTAAATTGTAAGTTATTCATGATGCAGGCTTGATTCACCCTAAGTTAGAAACTTGGTTGATTAATGGGGCGAGTTAACCAAGAGACCAAGCTCTTCATCTGATAGTGTCAAGTAATGTGGGGAAACTTATGCAAATGAACTTGAAAGCTTATTTATTAGGCCCGTCAGGCCACAGGTAAGTAAATATATTTGAAAATACTTAAATATTACTCTTAACAAAATTCTTGTCTCTTTAATTTGGCAATAGATCATAGTAATTTATATCCTTTTAAAATACCAAGTACTGAAAAGTAGACGTTTTCAACAAGAAGATCAATCTTCAATATTAACAGATTTCATGTGAACCACCAAAATATTAACGAAAAACTTGAAACGAGAAAAGAAAATAATATATAGGTAGTTAAATAGTTTGAAATAAAATATAAAACAACAAATCATTTTATAATTATTTTTCTAAGAATATCATGTCAAGACACCAAAAATAGAAAGTAACAAGTCAATGCTGGGTTTGAACCTGGCTGACGTATGTATAATACGAGTATTATAAGGTCATTAGTTCCATGCATTCAAAGTCCTAATATCATATTTAATAAAATCATTTAAACATAATGTTATTAACGTTAACATTCTTAATCATGTATAAAAATCTTCACATTTTCTCAATAATGTATGATTGAAGATAAAAGCATCTGGTTAATATTTTTATTTGCATTAACTGTTTTGGAATGGGTTAAAATGAGAGAAACTCGAAGGACCAGAGAGAGGAAGATGATAAATGTAAATAGGAAGATACTGAGAGGATAAATTAAATGAGTATGATGAAGGAAGATGACGAGAAAGGTTTAAATATTATAAAATTATGGCAGAGAGAGAAGTAACACAACACACTTTTAATAAGGGTTGGAAGAACAATGTTTTATTTTTTGATTTGTTTACAAACCACAGAGTAAAGTTATTAGTGCAACACAGATTATGAAATTATATAAAACAGTAATAACAAAAGCAGAAACATGTATATTATATTAAATTAATTCAATTATAGTTTAGGTAAAATTAACCAAACAATAATTCTTATTTTTCCTAGGGTTGCATAGTGTGTTAGGAAAGATACAGTGTGGGCAGTAACATTGGTTTCTGGTAAGGGTTATCTGCTATCAGGTTTATGTCAGGCTAACTGCTGACTACCCTGGTAACGACTACCCTGACAATTCACAAGCTATCTGCCAGTGCTAACCATTTATGATACGGTTGCCTTTAAAATGGACCGATATATTTTTATTTTGTTGTTTCTTTACAAAAAAGAGAAACATTTGAAATAGTTAAGAATTTTGACATCATTATTGAGATATTAACCTGTGAAGATTATTGTGACTATACTTACATATGTGTTGTTAAAGAAATGTAGTTTTATTTTATGGCTGTAATAACTTTTAGCCATGCTCAACCCCACGTTCACATTATTATTACAATATACAGCAAAGTTAAGTTATTGAAATGTGATTTCTCGAACATTATTGGGACATTCACATGTAAACTCCCTCTGTATAAATATCTGAATATTTTATACACTAACGATACCGAAGGACTTCTTTAACATGAAAACATGACATGAAGACATGACTTCAACATATCTGATGAACACTTTTATAGACACAATTATTTTTAGAGTAGTTTTGAAATCACCAGTAATTGCAGCATTGGATTCGATTACAATGGGTTCTGTTAATGGAATGCACTACAAATAATCCTAAAGTTACTTAATTCTATGAATAGATAGTTTGTGAAATATCAGAACAATATTCAGAAAAATCCTTCACTTAGATTAATGAAATCCAAGCCGTCTCGTATTACTTTAATGCATTCATCACAGTTTATATTGCTCTACTACTGGAAAGCTGTGATGAAAACCTCATATATGTGGAAATAGAGGATAGGTAAACAAAGACAATGAGAAAATCTCAATCAATACATTCTCTCACGTATTTAATATAAACTCTGCCATCAAGCCTGAAGCTGCTGTCTATAGCTTCTAGCTCTTCATCTTGTTTCTGTAATGAAATCTGAGACATCCTCACTTGCTTCAAATGTACACACAAGTATTTACTTATGTTATTAGGTTTAACAATTTGACTGAAACCAATCTTTTCTAGATATAATAAACACCGAATAATAATAAAAGCGTTGTAAAATAATATAATTCACAATGATACGTAAAATTTACATCTTGTGTTGTTTACATTATTGTGGTTTTAACAATATGATACATATGTTCAGTTATGCCCAATTGCGTTCTATTTTCCAATCATCAATATTTTATAATTGGAGCATATACTCATATTTAAAAATAAGGAGACAAATTATAAACGTCAATTTATTTTGAATGACAAAATGTTCTTTAAGGTACTCTAAGGGATTATGTTATTATAGGGTTGTAGTGTTTTCCTCAGAATATTTAGAAAAAAATATTGTCATTCAAAATGAATTGTATGTGAAATGTGGCATTTTGAACCTAATTTTGTGTCATCTTTAAATTGGTATAAAAAAAACGAGTCAAGATAAAAAATTTCTTTGCGTCGTTGAATTTGTGTTGGAATTTCCCTTCTTTTGAGGTGTTACAAGGGGAAGGTCGTGTTTAAAAATTAAGAGGGTCCCTCCCGACTTTTAGGGGTAGGTGATGCAAAGTACGTCAAAATACACTTCAGAATCCTGCAAAAACATTACTCAAAGGATTTGAAAAATATTTTCTTGATCAAAAGTTAAGGTCGATGGGGACATTTAAAACTCACCCTGTATAATATTAATTTTATGGTTTTGAAAATGCTGGCATAAATTTTCAGTAATACCTTTTCCCAAAAAGCATCTATAGTTTAAAAAATGGAGCAGATGGTTTGAAAATTAAAGAATTAGTTATAAAAATGGCAGGTACAAAAAATTATTTTATCAACACCCAAAAGTAAACTTTAGCGCCTAAATAAATATATAATAAATTACTCAAGCTTTTACGAGTACATTAGCCATATTGAGCGAAAATGACACGTTACAAAACGTTTAAATTTTAGTTTTTAAATTTAAAACTTTTTGTTTATACTTTGTTTGAAAATTCTACAACCCTAGAGGTTGTTTAAATAAATACCAACATTTTACTAAATATCTCGACGGATTGATTTTACAGATGTTTATATTGAACCATTTAAAACCTGTCACGAATAAAATCCTGTTTATGATTCAATTAGAGACACTTAATTGATTTATATGAAACAATAATAAAAAACTGAGCGGTTTTCAAATCAACTGCGGTTAACCCTATTGGATTGGATATCGATAGACTGACCTCAGTTGATGGTTCAACATGACTAAGATATCTTAACTTTCCGCCCAAAGTTTTCAAACGCTATTATATTTTAGTTTATTATTTTATTTGTGTTATATTTCATTTCAACTTTGAAAAAACAAAATATGTTTTATTGTAGGAAATCGTATAAAGAAGCATTGAATATAACGAAATAAATATTTTTATTTAACTTTGTCTTGGTCTTCCATTAGAGGTAAATATTTCGTGGCTTATAGCTGGACTTTCAGCTGGGCGATTTTACAATGTCTTATTTGTACTATTTTAGTATAACTAATACAACCAAAATAGATGTAAGTAATACACCAAAACGGTAATAAGTTTGAAAAAGGAGGTCGCGACCCTAATGTCAAAACTTTTGTCCACTTTTATAAAATTCACAGAACGAAGTGAAGGTGGATCCTACACCAAGACAGGACAAGTAGGTTTAAGTGTTCTCGAAATTTGTTCACACTTTACGTGCCGTCCTTTAATTTTAGTAGCTGATGTAGTTATTGCCTAATACGTCAAATAGCGAAAGCCCCTGATATTTCCCAAGAATTAGACCAGTCATTAACGGGAACATTAATGACTCAAACCCAATGGTAAACTAACTATATAACACACAATTTTACATTTAGTAAAAAGCGAGCAACGCACCATGAACAGAACTGAACTCAAACTCAAGATCTTTATTGTCAATTAACAAAATATGCACGAAAACGTCAAAAATTACTAACATGTTTTATACCTAAGGCTCAAATGAATCATTTGATGTAAGAAATAAATTATACGCATATCAGACTTTACAATAATCAAATTTAAAATTAAAAAGTCATCAACACGATAAAATCCTTGTTTAATAAGAAACAATTTTAGCTGTCTTTTAAATTTTAAAATATTTAATTCGTTTTTTAAGTTTGAAGGCAGTTTATTGTTCATTTGTATTGAACAATAGAATGTCTGGTGCTAAGAAATAGTAGTTCTGTGACGAGGTAGGGCCAAGACATTGGACCGCCGAAGATTGTACCCTGAAGGGGCAAAATTCGGAAATGAGCTAAGATTGCCTTTCAAAAAGCTTAAACAACTAAAAATGTAAATGAGAGGTAGGTTTATAAATTTGTTTAAAACACCAATTACAAAAGGTCTAGAAGTGCAACAACTACATTGGCTACCTTAACGCACTGAACTTCTGATGATAGTGTTCAAAATTTGTTACTTAACTTAATTCGAGACTAATTTTGGTATTTAGTCTTGAAAGGTGAAATAGATTTGACCAATGAAAACCTCAGTACTATATCAGCTGGCTTGCTTTGTGATAAACCCATTTATTGTGGTCTTAAACATGAACAAAGATTTGTTCAAAAATTAATGTAATTTATGTTTAATAGTCGTAATGTTGTCTGTATGGGATTTTTAGCTTTGAAGTCTTTTCCAAGGCCAGAAAGTTTGACTCAAATGCAACTATGTTAACATAACTAATACAGTAGTTAATCTAGAGCACGAGAGCAGCAAAAGTGATTTACTGTCGGAGGTCGATGAATCACAGCCAAGTGTTGGTTAAACTTGAACTCTGAGTTCAGAACTTCCTTGCTCTTGAGACTTGAACTTGATAAACTCATACTCAGCCTACTAGATTATGTAATCTGATGTAACAGTCTGGTGAACGCTAACTCCAGACACCAAGAAAGTAAACAAGCTACGAAGCTACGAACACCTGTTTCTTTAGCCATTACTAGAGCTAAATCTCCTCTTCAACTTTAGTGATAAAATCCTTTGCGTTAACTACTCTTCTCCTCAGCTGCCTTCTCATTTATTTATATTTTAGATACTAAGACTCAAGTAGCGTAAATCACGATGATTTATTTAAACATCATTTAGTTACAACCAAAGATTATATTATAATAGGTAGATGGTACATAGATGCCGTACGGCTGAGGCAGGAAATCAATAGTTTTGGCAGCCCAAGCTCAGATAGTGACGCGAGGGAATTCTTTTAAACGTCTCAAGTAGAACCTCTGACGCACGTGCAGATTCGTTCGTTCTCGAAAATCGCACGGTTTGGTCACATTTAAGTCATTGACATCGGACAAATCGAGCATGTGGAGCCGAGGGGGAGTAAGAGGGCGAGAGATGGCAGCGCTCGCAGCGCTATCTGTGCTCGGGCTTCCGCAACTATGTTCATTTTCCTGCCTCAACAAGTGGAATCAATGCCCAATATACCTGCATAACATTGTCTTAGGTTTAACTGTATAGTGAATCTTGTGTACCCAAATTCAGCAAATCACGTGTATTAATTCAAAAAGTAAAATCTGGAAATAGTTAAGTTAAAAACAATAAGCATGAGACAACTTTATTCTATTTATTTCAGTTACAGAAATAGGATGATTCCAATTAAAACTAATAAGACGACGTCTTAGACTGTCCTATTAAATTCAAAGCCCCTTCATGACACTGAAGTCCAGCAGTAACGATTATGGTCAGCCATTAATTAAGTTGGACTCTGCCAATCAGCCAATCAGCAAGTTTCCGCCAATCAGTGACTGAAGATGGTACTCCACAGTGACCACAATATCTCAAGCTAATTATAATGTTTTAACACTGTGTGCACCGGAAGATTTAGATTATAACTAAAGCTATTTGACTCGTAACTACTAAGTCAACATTACGTAAATATAAAATGTAGTTCCCAGTCTATGTATCAGACCATCACCTGCGTGGTTCGGAAGTCACGTTAAGCCGTTGGTCCTTGTATTTCCATTGGTCATTGGGTTATTAATTAATGACCCATTCTAAGGAAGAGTCGGCCTTAGTTTGTAACAAGACTACACCTCATAACTCATTACTACCACTCATCACACTCATCCTTCACCACATATTCGCCTTTAAATACCCTCATGAGAGTGGTCGGCATCTCAAATAGTGATATAAACAGAAGAGCTAGATGGGGAAACAATGACATTGCAGGTTGAGTGTTATCTACCCCAGGGTGGGTTCCCTAACCAACAGTTACGTGCTGTGTGTGTTATCTCTGTTATCTTCCTGAGCACATCTACTCTGTGCTAACTTCTCGTTCTGGAGGTTCTCAACTTTAAACATGTGGGTGCTGGTAGTTTTGTTTATGTAAGGAATGTATATACAATATTTACTACGTAAGTACTTTATTAAATATAACATTTGATTAATGATAAACATGGTTTGTTGTTGCTTAAATTTATAAACGTTCAAAATATATCGTGTAACTATTCGTACATTTATATATCGGTTTGATTTTAGATTGGAAAACTGATTGTACAGTGCCCAAAGTGATGTCGTTAAAAGAGCTGGTAATCAAATTACATCAGAACTTCTGAAAACATCAGAACATCAGAAAATACATGCTACAACCTAAAACATCAAACAAGTACCCAATATTGACACTCTACATGTCTTTGCGGGTTGCGTACTAGTTTGTTCGGTGTGTTTCGGGGTATCGCAGTCAAAAGATTTACTACTTCGAAATTTGTTTTACATTAGAAGGTTACTTTTGTACCAACCCAGAGCGTTTTTGAAAGACACAGGTAAAGGTTTACATATAAATTCAAAGCCATTTTTTATAAAACACACGGTGTACTGTTGACACTCTCATATTTACTCCTGTTAAAAATAAAACAGTTAATCAGTAACTAAATATAAAACTAACCACAGATAAAATAAATGACTAAAGAACCACTCAGGTAAAACAAAGAGAACCAGAACACTTTGCCTCGGTGTCAAATCAACACAGAAAAGGTCACTCTTGTGTCATGTTGTGGCTTTTTGTGTCATGGCTTCAAAACTCAACACTCAACAGCCTGTTGATGCTTCCTTTCACTCTATATATATCTGTAGTAGTCATGCAGTTAACTGTGTGAATCAGCAAACTGATGACTACACATTGTCAACAATATACAGGTTGTATCGTAAAATCAACAAGTTAGTAGTTTTGAAAATATAATATTTCAAAATAGTATACTATTGAGCAGACTTATTGCAGTGGTTTAAACTTGTTTTAGTCTTAACTGCTTTATGTATTTGATTTGATTTTAATTACTTTTATTTAATTGCTTAAATTTATTCCAGGGTGCTTTAAAACTATCTTTAGAACTCTACAGCATGCCATTAAATTATAGTTAAATGCAGGCATGTTAACTTTAATGGTTATACACTCAACATGTTTTGCTGGGTATGATTTTATTAAGGTTTCATCTGTTTTTGTCTGTTTGAGACGTTTTTCATTGATATGAGTAAAACAAAGATCACGACTTTACGAGATCTGCAATATGATCCCGTCTTCAGGTGAAAGTAACCAAAAACATAATACAAAATATTAGGAAATGGGCTAGCCATGCAGTAATCATTGCAGGCCCCCATCACCGAATGACGAGAATATTTTCCTTGAACTTATTTAACTTGATAAACAAGTATGGCCAGCCACTAGACACACACTAAGGCTGGCTTGAAGCGGCAGACGACCAATCAAAGTCGTGATTCGGACTAACCAACAGTAACAGAGAACACAAATACCCTTATATGCATATGTGGAAATTCTTTAGGGTTTGATGAATTTAATTAAAAATTCCCTAATGTTTTATGTAATGTTTAGGTTACTTTTTTATCTGAAAACGGGTAAGATTCCTAATCTCGAAACGACGTGTTATTTTTGTTCATTTTTAAACTATTAAACAGGTCAGTAATAATATATCAACTCTGTCAGGTTTATTGTTATCTTTAGTATTTAGAAGACAATGACAAAGCAGTTTCTTTTTTACTCTGTATAGTAATTTATATTAAAAGGCATAAACATCATCGGTCAAAGCTTTTTGACTTGCAGTAGAAAATATCTAATGGTATTATATCATTCATATTAGCCCCAGGATAGTATTCAACAATTAATGGGTATTACCTTTAGTTACTATCCTCTTTTGTCGAAGGACGACGCGTTTCAACCTAATTAGGCCATAATCATGTCTTCATCCGCCAGTTGGCTTCGTCTTCACATTAAAACTTCTACGTAGATGCAAGATGCAAGCCTCAGTGTAGTCCTCGCATGCCGTGACGGGAGTTTGTTCGTGAGCCGGCTCGATGTTTTGTATTTATTGTGTTTGTGTTAATTTATTTCGTTTATTCTTCGTCGTTCGTGTGTGTCAAGTACTTTATGTGGAAGTTTTAATGTGAAGACGAAGCCAACTGGCGGATGAAGACATGATTATGGCCTAATTAGGTTGAAATGCGTCGTCCTTCGACAAAAGAGGATAGTAACAAAGGTAATACCCATTAATTATCTAATGGTATCGTTACAACCGAAACAATTACAATCAAGTCAAATAAATCAGCCAGATAATTTAATTAATGATATGAGTGGTTAACAAACAGTAATTATCAAATTGTTAGCGGCCACTTTGTGGTAGTAAATTGTGTTTAACTGATAAACTGTTTATGGAACATCTGTTTAATGAAGTGAATAAGATACGATTAAATGATATTGTGGTAAGTCGTGTAATATACGAGTACATGTCTTTTTTACATTTACTAACTAGTAACCCTGTTTTCCTCTAAATACTTTAGCTATTGAAATATTTAGTAAGCCGGACAAGATTGAAAAATCCCTTTAGAGACGCTTTTTTCAGGGTGGTTTCCACTGGATCTTCATTGGACCTTTTTGTCATCTGCTTTGGATCGGTAACTTTTTTGATAGAATAAACTGGATTTGTAAATCTATTTATTAATTTTATAAAGAATATTTATATTTTCCGCAAAATGAGTGAAGAAAAATCAAAACAAGTTGGTAAATGGCTCAAAAGACCTAGGACATATTCAATGCTATGGTAATTTTAAGTACGATTTAATCTATGTCGGTAGTCGTAAAAATATAGTTTCCACTGTAAGGTACCATAAAGTAGAATCATTGGAGTAACTTTAATAAAAACTAGTGTGTTGAGTTGTGGATTTATGAAACTCACATTGGAAGGTTTATCACTATATCACTATTTGAGATGCCGACCACTCTCATGAGGGTATTTTAAGGCAAATATGTGGTGAGAGATGAGTGTGATGAGTGGTAGGAATGAGCTATGAGGTGTAGTCTTGCTACAAACTAAGGCCGACTCTTCCTTAGAATGGGTTATTAATTAATAGCCCAATGACCAATGGAAATGCAAGGACCAACGGCTTAACGTGACTTTTGAACCACGCAGGTGATGATCTGTTATGTCTAAACGATGGTGGGAGTTGATGCGGGTATCATCAGATGATCACTGAGGCTATCTGAGCCACTTTAGACCTATATCATCCTCAAAACCTGACCTCCATGAAGCTGGATTACAGGACCACGCCACGAGTCCCAGTTTAACATTTAGAAGGCCGAGTTAACACAGAACATTAAACTGTAAGTTACCACCACTTTCAGTGGAACAAACCTAAAGTGGTCCTGTTTTTGGCAATGTACTGTTCTTAACGATATTTTTACTCTGATACTAAACTTCACACGTGTTTTGTACAAAACAAAATAACTCTATGGATACACTGTACGTTAAAACCATGCATAGATGGTTCGTGTAGTTCTATAAGAACAAAGAGTTACGTAGACAACATGACTAAAAGAGGAATGCTTCTTATAACTAGATACAACATCTCAGAAAAGGATTAAGGTATCAAAAGGTTTGATTTAGTATAGTAATTAATACTCCTATACTCCTACATATGTATATAGACTCTTTTAGTGATTAAGAAGAAAGAAGAAAGGAAGAAGAAGACACTTGAAAATGGACAACTTATGCCCGAAATGCATAGTGTAATAGAATCAACACATCTTTAGGACCTACAGGCAATGAGGTATTTATATTAATTAATACTCACCATATCTATATTCGTATAAGCATCAAACTGTAATATACCGCAAGGTAAACTAATTACGAGTAAAGAAGGAGGTTGCTATTGCAATTGAAAATAAATAAATAATAATAATACTAGAATAAAATGAACTACTATAGTTTATTATGTATTTTGTCACGGCTTGTAAAGAATATTTGAAAGGTGCGAACGTCTGCTGGCTATATTACGGGTATACATCAATTGGAATAAGCTATAACACAGTTTTAAAATCAGGGTAAGTTATTTTTAAGAATGGTAGAAATAAAAATAGTTGAAAAAGCAAATGTTTGTCTTATTTTAAAGTGGCTGATTTTAAGTTATTGTATACCTACAGAACAATAACTAGGTGAGTGTTTTCATACATGGACGGTTAATGTTAGTTCAGGTGTTACTTTCATCTAAAAGAGCAGTTCCATGAATATTAAATTTGATAAATCCCCAAGAGAGTCAGGGATGTTTTTCATTTCATTAGGCTATGCTTGCTTGTATCTCGCTTATTGATTATTTATCTGAAACAGTTGAAGCAAAAACTAGGTTTCATTTAATGCTTTCAAATGCTAATTAATTAATTTATTTTCTGTTTTACATAATCTTTGAGATTAGAACAAGAGTTATAATGTAATGATTAAATGGTCTTTGCTTTGACATCTACCTTAAATACGTGTTTTAAAACCTGTTACGTATCATAAAATGTTACAATCATAAAGCCCCTTGTATAGAGTAGCAAAGACTATAATTCAGGTATATATGTTAGCGAGGGTCTTAGTCCTTCACAAGTAAAAGCATCATAAAGTTTGCGGTGTCCATTTGTTTTGTGTAATGTACCATATCAACTTCACTCCTAATGTATCCTACCATGTCCGTAGAATTTATATAGTTTCATAACTCATGTTGTCATTTTTCTCTAAAACAGCTGTGTAAGACATGTGTTTGCTAAAGTTGCACTTTTATTTCAGGGACATAAAGGTTTGCTTTGATAACCCTATTACCCGCTAGACAGAAAAATATCGTTATAAGATCTCCGTTTTATGCAAGGATCCTTTATTTGGTGTTGAGATAAATTTTAAACAAAAATACGATCTATAAATATCGTATGTCGCACGAACTAAACTGAAGTATTTCGGAATCACTGAGGCTTTGCTTGACGCAAAGGAGTTTATGTTTTCCTGAGGCAGTATTTTATGCAAAGGGAGCATCTGAAGACGAGCCGAGATCCTCTTTACATGGATAAGGGCAGATATACAGCATAGCAAACCGAACCTACTGAGTCATGTGGTATCTCTTGCGTAACACTCTTCACACAAGAAATCATGTGTGAATATTGCATAGGATTACACATACATTTGAACCAAAAGCTTTCACGACAGTATTACACTGTTGCGAGGTAGCAACATGTTCTATTAGAGTAGAATCTTTCAGTCGGGCTGTTTAGTAAAGACGTTTTGTACTCGGAGTTAAGCCCGCAATCTGCTGGCATCAACCCAAGAAGAAACTTTAGAAGACTCAGTTAATAGAAAAAATGATCAGCTGTCAAAAAACAACAAAGTTAACCTACTGTTTCATATCATGTGAGGGTAAAGAGGACTTGAAATGTTCCCCAAAACCCAACTTCACTTGCAGTTACATTTATCACTAAATCACTATTTGAGATGCCGACCACTCTCATGAGGGTATTTTAAGGCAAATATGTGGTGAAGGATGAGTGTGATGAGTGGTAGTAATGAGTTATGAGGTGTAGTCTTGTTACAAACTAAGGCCTATTCCTTAGAATGGGTCATTAATTAATAACCATGACCAATGGAATACAAGGACCAACGGCTTAACGTGACTTCCGAACCACGCAGGTGATGGTCTGATATGTCTAAACGATGGTGGGAGTTGATGCGGGTATCATCAGATGATCACTGAGACTATCTGAGCCACTTTAGACCTATATCATCCTCCAAACCTGACCTCCATGAAGCTGGATTACAGGACCACGCCACGAGTCATGTAAAATGTCATGTAGTTAACAACTGTTATGGCAGGGTTCGAACCCTCAACCCTCCGAAAATGTCGTAGCGTCTTAGTGTGTTTGGCTTTGACAATGACTTTGTATTAATCAGCGATTTATTTTTTCACAAAAGTCAAATGATTACTTCCAATAAAATTTAATACTTTTAGTGAGACAAACGTACTACTACTACCTTAACCTAGTTATATTAAACATATTTTAAACATCAATATTGATGTTAAAATATTGGAGAGCTTTACTTTACAGCTATTCCTGCAACAGCACTGAACAGTTTGATACCACAGTTATGAGATTGAAAGTCAACACCGGATTCCAGCAAATCTAAACAGCAAATACGGCATCTTTCGTAAGCATTTTACTATATGTTTGTAAACAGTGTTCTACCAAATTCACTAGATCACTATTTGAGATGCCGACCACTCTCATGAGGGTATTTTAAGGCAAATATGTGGTGAAGGTTGAGTGTGATGAGTGGTAGTAATGAGTTATGAGGTGTAGTCTTGTTACAAACTAAGGCCGACTCTTCCTAAGAATGGGTCATTAATTAATAGCCCAATGACCAATGGAAATACAAGGACCAAAGGCTTAACGTGACTTTCGGACCACGCAGGTGAATGTCTGATATGTCTAAATGATGGTGGGAGTTGATATCATCAGATGATCACTGAGACTATCTGAGCAGCTAAAGACCTATATCATACTCAAAACCTGACCTCCATGAAGCTGGATTACAGGACCACGCCACGAGCCCAGTCTAGAAAGAGTTTCCTCGCCATAAATTGAACGACTGCAAACTTTAAATCATGTTTTGGAGCATTAATTGTGGCTCAGTTTAAATTAGTTACTTTGTAGTTCTTGATCGCTACATGTGTAAAACATCCGACATATAAACAATTTATCAGATGATCTGTTTAATGTTCGAATTCCGCAAACTACACCCATGTTACAACAGCTGACGTAGCTACTAAAGTAGTGAAATATAACTGACCCATTACTCTAAGCGTAGTAATTTAAGGATGGTATTGATTTTGTAGGAGGTGGGTCACCATTTTCAGAGTAACTTTTCAAATAACCCACCACTTCCATTCAATAGTGTAAACATTTCAAACCTTTCACTTTTAACGACAATTTAAATACCAAAACATTAGTATAACTATTGTTTACGGATGGTTAGATTTTTCAGACTGTATTCTACTGAAATCTTTTTTCAATAAGTATTAGCCCGATATTGCCGGAAGATAATATACTAACAACTATAATATACTACTACCGATTTGCTTTAAAAGCGTGAACACCTATTAAGCAACAAATGGAATCTAACCTAACACTATCTTAAAACTAATAATTTGTCCTTTGATGTAGTAATGTCCAGTTAATAAAAGTTTATATCGTGTATGCTCTTGGCAGGTAAAAGTGTATCGAATGTTTTAAAGCAAGGAGATGAATTCTAAAAGGAACCCTGAGTGAATACCGGAAGCTTGCTTTGAATACATTATACACGTGTTTACTGCAGAGGTGATGTATGAGTATAAACTGTAAGAATGTTGTAACACAAATATTTAGATAACATGTGTTTTGTTTAATGTATCAAGCACCTTTCTCCTCTAATAATGATCAAACACACTTTAATTAGAACGTTTAGTTAATGCAAACATAACTCTTAGGATTTCGCGGCCGGTGTAACAACTATAATATAGTTCTTCCGGTTCACACCGCGTCTAAACTTCATACTTAGGTTGAGATATTTCGGTCTTACTGTGGAGTACCATCTTCAGTCACTGATTGGCTGAAACTCAATTAGTTGACCCATTGAGTTTCAGCTAATCAGTGACTGAAGACGGTACTCCACAGCGAGGCCGAAATATCTCAACCTAGTTATAAAGTTTGGACGCGGTGTCAACCGGAAGAACTAGATTATACTCGAAGCTATTCAAACATGTTTACACGATTTTAATAGTTTGTGTTACCAATACCATACGGTATCAAAGAATCAAACGAACATTTTGAATGTGAAATCCTAAGATTGTCTTATCAAGGTAATGTGGAGTTAACCCCCCCTTTCCAAAATTTTAGTTTGCGGCATTGTACTGTACTAATAATTCATTTTCCCAGACATGTCCTATAAATGGGAAGTGGGATGTCAATAGAAAGGTCATTGTTAGCAGATTGCAACGCCGCAAAATTTAACCTTAGGTGTAGATAAATTCCACATGACTTTGAAAAGTAAAACTTAAGGACTTCCTTTTTTGGTTTTTATTTTGTTGAAACCATTCCCCAAGGATGACCTCTGTTTAATCACTTTAATAAATAATGCTAAGCTTTTTAACTTTAGTTATGTATTGGTACACCAACGTTTTAATATTTTATTCATCTAACGTTAAAAAGATTTTCAGCCACACCGAGCATCATGCACGACTCAAACACTCTGGGATACGTCTACTGATAGCGGACCCGTGGCGGGTTGGAATCGTACGCGACTCCGGAGCTTCTCTCCGCTAGCGCGGGTTCGATCCCCGCAGTCACCACTTACATTTGCAAAGTGACTGTGGTAACGCTCGAGGTTGAGTGGTAAAGAGGACTTTGTAGTCCTTATTTCGCATCGTTAAACAAGACAAACTTTACCTTTTCACTGAAAAACACTAATGTGTAAAAAGTGGAATTCCTTGAAGAAGACACAAGACTAAACAGTATGTAGAGGCTGTCAGCTCAGTCCTTAACTCAGGCCCCAGATGTGTAGAGCCAAGATGTAACTTCAATTTGTGCCACTTGGTGCGCTGTTGTATCTCACTTCATAAGAATCCTGCTCCAAGATATCTTTATAAACACTTGTCTTTGCAAGCTTTTATTGCATGCATCTTTCAACTCGAAGGAGATCACTTAGCGAAATTGAATATGACATCAATCAAACTGATCGATCTTCAATGCATTCTCTGGCATATATTTTAGCATACGCTGTTGTTCAATATAGAATGGGTCTTTTCAAAGCTTTAGATGAGTTGAATGTTTGTTTAACCTCTTCAACTAGTAGTATAATTGGATCGCTTTCTGCTGCGACCTTAATTTACCTCATTATCACACCATTCTTCTTAAACTAACGTGCTCTAAGCAGGAGATCTTAGGACGAACGTTAATGTAGTATATGTTCTACACATATAGCTTTACGTATAATTTTGCTAGAATTACAAATTTTAAAACCCACAAACCACCTAACTCTACTAGTTCTTAAGGAGCAAGGCTACCTTCCATGTTGTAATTTACTTACAGTTTGCTAAACAAATAAAACATGGATACCACTTTTACAATATAAAATGCTGGACTTGGTTATGTTGTAACTTTAAGGAACATTGATTACGTTCCTACTGCCACGCAACTTAATATCGTGATAGTAATATTCCTTGCAAATGCAAATGTTGTTTTGTAAATAATGATTAAATCACTATTTGAGATGCCGACCACTCTCATGAGTATATTTTAAGGCAAATATGTGGTGAAGGATGAGTGTGATGAGTGGTAGTAATGAGTTATGAGGTGTAGTCTTGTTACAAACTAAGGCCGACTCTTCCTTGGGTAATTAATAGCCCAATGACCAATGGAAATACAAGGACCAACGGCTTAACGTGACTTCCGAACCACGCAGGTGATGGTCTGATATGTCTAAACGATGGTGGGAGTTGATGTGGGTATCATCAGATGATCACTGAGACTATCTGAGCCGCTTTAGACCTATATCATCCTCAAAACCTGACCTCCTTTGAGGAAAAATCATTTGTTCAAAGTGTTTAAACGTAAACCTAGCTTGTTCTAGCAGCAGGATATACGCTTTCGTGACATGTTCTTGAAAAGGTTCATCTTGTCATAAGGTATTTTTTGTGTAGTACTAAAAGCAAAATTACCCAAAGTGTATTGATTTTATAGTAGGCTTTTTGATTATAGAACCTCCTTAAGCAACTCTATATGAACATAAACTTAGAGAACTCTATGATTTAAGACATTTTAATCTTGTTCATAGCTCTACATGCATGTCATCAAAGATTTAAATTCACGTTGAGACATAATTTCATCTGCCTGACGTTATTTTTACGTATAAGCCTATGTTGTTGTCTGTGGATTACTTTTTATGGATTGATTGCAATTTAAACTAGGTTACATTCAAAGCATCCCCTTGCTTCTTGTGGTCTGTTTCTTGACTGTGACACAAACTTGAACCATGTATCACAGAGTTGAACTTCCAACTCAGTATTGATGCACCAAGTTGTGTTGGTCTACCTATAGTGGGTCAAACGATATTCAGTTGTTCCGTAACCTTATTGTTCCATGTTTTAAAACCAACTCGCAGCACAATACAGTGGATAATTTTAAACTACTTTTACTCCAAGTCACGATTTTAATTACTACGTATACAGTTTAGCACATCAAGAAGATTCCAAATGTATTTTACGCTCATTTGTTTGTCATATTAGGGTTTTCAAGGCTTAGACAGAGAATTTGCAGAGAGAAAATAGGTTGCATAATCAAATTCAGTGCGCAATATATTTTAACAGGTTAAAACTATCAAAAATCAGTCAATATGTCCCTTATGGGGCGTTGTGGGGTAACTATCGTCAGAGTACATACGGTTAAAAGTAATTTCTGTGGGTAGAATTGATTGGGGTAGATAGATTATCCATGTGTAAAATTACAATATAAAGTTTATAAAGTACTTATTCAAAAGAAAATAAAACCTCAGTTTATTACGAATATTTGTGAAAAAGGTTTAGGATTATTATAAAATTAAAAGAAAAATTACAGCTCAAAAGTTGAAGTAAAAGCAAACATTACTGAAACATGTACGTTTTTAATTATGTTCTGAACATTTCAAGTATTTTAATCAACGTCTTACGAGTTTTACAATGTTCACTTTGAACTATATTATAGTCATAAGCTTATACTTATAATAAATTTACTATTATTTCTTTAGTTTTACACAATATAGGTTTGTTTTATATTAAACCAATGTTTCCAGGGTCCTTCACAGTTTTATGTTTTTTGTTTTGTTTAGTAATTATACAAATATACTTTTTAAGTGAACAGTAATCTTTAATTATACTGAATAAGTTCAGTGTTTAGGCTAATGTGTTCACTTGAACTTGTATAATTCCTTAATTAAACCAGAATGAAGCTAACATTAGCAAAGCTAGGGTTAATGTAGTGAAGAAACCTTAGATAAACCAGCTTAACAAACTAGTCGTCGCACTAAAAACCTCCCTAAAACCTAAGTTGATTCATAATATTTTAATTTATATTTATGTATAAGACTTGTGCGTTTTATCTCTTATGTATTGCTTATATTTTTAACTGGTATGTTGCATTGTGTATTTCATGGTGTTGGAGTTTGTCTGTATATTTTATCTCTACAACATTTTGGGCTTGGTCCAAAGACTAAATAAATACAATTAAATAATGTTTATTGAAACTTGTACAGATAGTACATCATATATAACAAAAAGTAAAATGTAAAGTATAAAAAATATTAATTGTAAAAGGTTCATTGTTCATACTTATTATATTTCTTCAATGTATTCTTCTTCAATCCAGCAGGAATATGATTAAGTATTTTGAGGCAAATATCAAAGACTATGTTATGGTAGGTAGATTGGGTATAGGTGTAACATGGCTGAGGCAGGGAAATCAACATAGCTGCGGCAGCTCATGCACAGATAGCGCTGCGAGCACTGCCATCTCTCGCCGTATGTCTCCTCTCTCGGCTCGACATGCGCGAGTTTGTCCCATTCAATTACTCAAATCGTACACTACAAGGGTACACATTTTTAAGAACGTAAAAACTTGCGCATGAGTCAGTGGCGCTACTTTAGTTTCTTAAAAGAATTCCCTTGCAGCGCTGTTTGTGCTTGGGCTGCCGAACCATGTTGATTTTCCTGCCCCAGCCATGTGGCATCTATGCGCAATCTACCAACCAAAACATACTTTCGCCAATATTGGTGAGGATTTTCATTACACTTAATAAACTCAATTTGCGGATCCGTGGCGGATTGGTATCGCACGCGACTCCGGAGCTCATCACTCCGGTGGCGCGGGTTCGATCCCCGCAGTCACCACTTACATTTGTAATGTGACTAATACGGTGACGCTAGGTAAAGGTCGAGGTTGATTGGTAGAGAGGACTTTGTAGTCCTTACTTCGCCTCGTTAAACAAGAGAAACTTTTTTTACCTTTTTACCTTTAATATGCAACAAGAATACAAAGTCAATGTGCCTGTTCAACTAAGGTAACCTTGGCACGATTCTTCTTGTTTAAGGAAATATACGTAGAGCTGTTTTCTTTTAAATAAGTTCGTAACTCTGTCATAAGCAGCCTACCAAAGGGTACGACTAGCACAGACCGTTCACCTGATCGTATAATGGTAGACTCAGTACAAAACTTGAACTATGTGAACTCCTTGAATCAAACTATTTTGAGATGATCAACACCAACGTTCAAGTCGATGTTACAAATAACTTCATAGAAACCTGTAGTTAGTTAGTGATCGTCAAAGTTTCATGAGGATACTCGACTGGTCGTATAGTTCATGAGGCTTAATAACGTAGTTAGTAGTTACTAATTGATAGTTATAACAGTTGTTAGGTACACTGCATTCACAAGTAAATACACTAAGCCATAGTTGATTGAAATACATACACATGTACATTTAAAGTAAATCAATTTAGCGAGTCTGATATAATCGTAGCTGTTGGATTAAGTTTCTACGTAACTCCATTTAGGATTATAACTACTGTTCGTTATTATTGATTTATTAACTAAAACTCGAAAACTCGAGACCATTGTCCTGCCACAGCGAACACATTTTTTAAATAGTTGAACTTGGACAGAGTTCTTCGAAAAGCTGGTCGTGCGAACAATTTTAAAGCTTGCAGACATATTTTAAAGTCAACCAGATTTAGGAGGCAGAGAGAGTAGCGTTTTCGATAGTCACATTACATATTCTGAGCTTCTTCTTGTGCAATTTGTATTTAGTATTTAGCCTGGTTAAATATTCAGCTCTACCCCTTTATGTGTTTAACTGAATAGGTTGTATAAGGGAAGTACGAAGTATAAAAACAGGATGGTGAGATGAAACGGAGAAAGCCCTCAAGATGACCAAGAACCCAAAGTTTACTCATTATAGCTTTTCCATTGCACCTTCAAGGGACAAGACCAAAGATAATGTCATGGTAGGTAGATTGCGCAAAGATGCCACATGGCTGAGGAAGGAAAATCAACATAGTTCGGTAGTCCAAGCACAGATGACGCTGCGAGAATTGTTTTAAGAGTCTTGAGTGGAGCCACTGACAAGGGAGGAGAATTACAAGAGACGGCTGCGCTCGCAGCGCTATCTATGTTTGGGCTGCCGCAGCTTTGTTGATTTTCCTGCCTCAGCCATGTGGCAATCTACCTACCTAACATACGATAAGACTACCTTAACATAGTTTCTTATAACATACAGTTCTTTAGAGTCAGTTCACTAGATAATTCATGTACAATTTGTACCTGAAGCCACAATTTCACTTCAGCACGTGTCTATCCATTCATAAGATATTCCTCGAATTCCTTACAAAAATTCTAGTAATTTGGCATAATTAAGAAAGTTAAAAGCCCTGGTTGCGTCCAAAAACACTCTCAGAGTCCTCTTTTTTCATATAAATTTGAAACTATATAAATTCGTGAATGGGGTAGTACTGTTCCCTTCGGTAAATCCAAACTTGGTTTTAAATTACTATTGTATTTACAGATAACAGTTCAACAAAATACTAATACTGTTTGCAGCCATCTAGTTTTCTTGTAACTTTGGATTGGTGCCTTTAGGTGCGCTAATTTTTAACGTTGGTCATTGTAGTAGACTATGTTCTCTAGACTGTTTACCAGGTTTCCAAAATCTTCTGGGATTGATGCCGATAGAGGTTGGGTTAAACTCAGCAAAAAGAGTTTCATTAGAGCTGAATTTCTAAATAAATACAATGGTACTTATTACGGAAAAGAATAATAGTTAGAAAAAGAACAATGTAAGGTCAGAAAGGAAGTTTAATTTGGCAGTCTTTGTAGAAAGTTTCCTAATATCCTGTTTTACTCGAGCATATATCTTCTAGCACTTAAAAAGTTTAACCTACTTTTCTTCATCTGCTGACGTGCCTTTAAACAAGGGAATTTATTCGTTCTTGTAGATGCAAACATTATAGTTGAAATATAATCATTACATTTTATCATGGTTTAAAAGTCAGATTTAGGTCTTTTTATACGTGTTTTAACAGTTGTAACTGCTATACTACTCTTTAGGGAACCACTATATGAATAACATTCCCTCGACGTGGTTCGTTTATTGCATTTGACAATCTGTTTAACAATAGGTATTAAAAGTACAATGAAATAACATTTTGTAACTATTTTCACAACACTGTCAAACACAGAGTAATATTTCCAAACTATAATTGGACGTAATGGTTTAATTAGCTTTAAACTTTTGGTTATAGTTATTTTAACACTTTTTAGTATTTCAATACTGTACTGTTTGAAGTCCTTTTTTAAATATAAATTGTGAATATTGATGATTTGAGGAGATCTAAAGTACCTAGTTTAGACGAAGTTAAATAAATAAAAAACTCATTTTCATAGTGTTTGGAGGATTATTACCAATTATTTGAATGTACATGAAAGTTCGTTTAATAATCATTTATTACAATTCTTATTGGAACACAGTTGTCCCTCAGAAATGTATTGAACTGTACTTCCCAACCTCAAAGGCCTTATTATATTAAAAATTAATGGAAACATAGATCAACTTTTAACCATCGATATTAAAACAGCTAAACCGGTCAAATATATGCAATAATTACTTAAATTGAACAATACTATTTGATCACTCAAACAGTTACATTAGTAGACTACAATGGACAATAGCCTGAACTAGATTATCCGGCTTATAACAGTGATTACATGAGATATCCTATGTTGTGTATAGGCTAGTGTATTGTGCCCATGTACAACCGAGGGCTATGCTAGATGACTTCGATGTAATTGGCATAACAGATCAAGGTGACTTAGGTCTAAGTCGTTATCTGATTGTATCCATTGTCCTGAGTTGATCAGAAGGTTTAAAAGGAAATTCATGTTTTAAATGCGCATGTGAGTATGGTGTAAAATATCTCTATAGAATCTGACTGAAATGTAATTTAATCGCCTTTTTATAGCTTATTAGGACTTTACCTAGTTTTTGAGAAAGCTGACCCACGTTAAGAACACAGTGTTTTAGAAATTTATTTAGTATAATCTTTTAAACCTTCGGCATGGTCCTGTAATCCGGCTTCATGGAGGTCAGGTTTTGAAAATGATATAGGTCTAAAGCGGCTCAGATAGTCTCAGTGATCATCTGATGATACCGCATCAACTCCACCGTCGTTTAGACATATCAGACCATCACCTGCGTGGTTCGGAAGTCACGTTAAGTCGTTGGTCCTTGTATTTCCATTGGTCATTAATGACCCATTCTAAGGAAGAGTCGGAGCTTAGTTTGTAACAAGACTACACCTCATAATTCATTACTACCACTCATCACACTCATCCTTCACCACATATTTGCCTTAAAATACCCTCATGAGAGTGGTCGGCATTTCAAATAGTGATTTAGTGATTTCCCACTTAAACATTTTCAACCACTATATGTATACCATTTTGTATTTGAGAAATACAGAATTAAGAAAGAAAACGGAAGAACTGAGCTAGCCTGGTGAACTTGTTACTCTAAAGTGGTGCAAACGAGTCGCAATTTTCTTCACACCTGGGTTCACTCTTATGAAAAGTATCCACACATCCTACTCCAACATCTCATGCGCTTAAAAATGATAAGAGCAAAATGAAAACATAATCAAATACGCATTATAGCCACAAAACCGTTGTAAATTTGTGATGATTAAATTGAAATACTCAGTATTATTCCGAATTGAAAGCTGGACTCAGTTCTTGTAAGTTAAAAATTGCACACACATTGAAATAAGTAATAAACATTGCCTTGAAACCTCCTTTCGGTCGTAAGGCAACATAAATTTGATTACATTAATGAATCGTTCACTCAACACTATATTACTCATCACTGGAGGATTCATCAAAGACAATGAATAGCTTTAGGAAATTGGCTCCAACAATTAAATTTTATTTAGAAATACAATTATGAAGAACATGTATTTTATTTGGTATTCCTGGCTAGAGTACGGAAATTATTGAATTTGCGTGTAATAGAAAAAAATCAAATATCAACATAACGTAGTGATTTTTTGGTCACTACTTTTACCTCAAAGGAAAAGCCTGCCCACCATATTTGCAAAATAGGCCAAATAAAAATTAAACGATTCCTCAAATAATTTAAATAAATTCCTTCCGGTATATCAAACTTCATGTTTTAAATCACAATGTTTCACATATCAGCTGAGCTATCGTTCAATCTAACATAGATCTTCATCCAATACAGTTGTTTATGTTTCGATTATGATTGTAAATGGTGAAATCCGTTGAAATGAATAAATAAAAGAAATCAGTTAATGGTAAACAGTTTCCACATACATACACGCTAAGCTCAAGTTGACACATATGAATACTCACAGAAGTTTGCAAAACAGAAGTCAATGCAGCTAGTTATTGCAATTAGGATTAATAATTGCTTCAGCATTAACACTTTAACACCCTCATCGACATTATAATTATTGATGTAAAGGTTATGATCATTCAGTATTAGCTTGATTAGTTCTGAGAATTCCTCTTGTTCAACATATCTTTATCTTAACAAGAGAAAAAGAATTACTGAGGTTGAAATATTATTAAGGACGTTTTCCATCTTTTGTGAGTGAACAAAATGATCGTGACGTTTCGGGATCGAGAATCTGATCCCGTCTTTAGGTGAAACATAAAGTAAAACTTAACACAAATCATTGGAAAATGAGCTAGCCTAAATGTTATCAGCGCAAGCTGACTCGTCACGCACTACCAAAATGATATTACTTTTTTTCCCTTTCAACTTATTTGATTTGATGCCAACAAGAATAGACAATACTACAAGATTCACAAACACCTTTAACAACAAAAAACACAAAGAGAAATCAAGCACGTCTACGGCCAATGATAACTGCCCACGGACTGATTACCTGGTCAGCCGCCAGACAGCCCCATTGGCTGGCTTGGAACAGGACGACCAATCACAACCGTGAATCAGACTGACCAACTGTAACAGAGAACGCAAAATACCTCATGCACAGCCAATAGAGGGGAAATTCTTTAGAGGTTTGATAAATAAATCATGGCTTCAAAACAAAAGATTTAAAATTACTACAGTCTAAATATAACACGTTGGATCATACATATTTATAAAAAGCCAACGAAAAGAAATTCCTTAGAGATTTGATGAATGAATCAGGGGTTTCTAACAAATGAGTTCAAACGACTAACAAAACTTTAGGAAATTCCCCTCATGGTAAGTGACGAAAACTAATTATACGCTTATTACTTTTAGACTAGCTCATTTCCTAATATTTTATGTTATGTTTTAGGTTACTTTTCACTTGAAGACGGATCAGAGTCCAGATCCTGAAACGTTGTCCTCCTTTTGCCCACTTAAAACGATGATGGAATAGTATTCCAACCTTAGGCAGTGCGCTATCGTCAACAACAAAGAAAGGAAAGAGAAATAGTTTGTCGTAATACCTACCCACAAAACGAAAGATTACCTATAAATCAAGGTTATAAGGCAATTATTGAGCTCGTCTACACCTTTTACAACATCTATATATTATGTACGGAAACGATGAACATTTTATTTATTAACAAACCAGAGTTGTGTTACACCATGATCAAAACTAGAAAACTCATGAATCCATACGAGCAACTAACATCGGTTAGAACTCACGATCTAACCCCACAGTTAACAACTTGACTAACGTGATTCCAGGAAACTGTCCACTTGTACAAGGTACATTAGTTAGCTAAGCTCAGTAACCCAGGTTACCGACCATGTACACTACAACAGTAACTACTTTAGTCTAACCCATGTACACACCTGTGAACCCTCCTCACTCTCATGACCTCTACAGTCTGACTACCTGATATACAATGCATTACTAGTTCAATGGATACAAAATGTTAGCTTCTTCTCAAGTTTGCCCTTACCATAAGGATTTAGTTACATTATCCATGTTCGTGAACACAAAAAGGATCACGACACTGACCTGTATCCGATCCTGTCTTCAGGTCAAACAATTTATTCCTTGGCAACACAGAACATTAGAGAATGTGTAAAAAAAACTGAACCTGACCCAAAACAAAATCAAAACAACCCAAGTCGTAGTAAAGTAAGAAAGTGTACTGATCTTAATGAGTTTTCTCCTGAAAATCAAAACTTACTGATAGTAAATCTTTAGCTCAGTAAAAAACGATCAACACCATGTAAAGAGCCAAGATCGTCTTCAGTAGAGGCGAATAATCTCTGAGCAAGTAAGGGGGAATTGCGCCACTGATGCATACAGTTCAAGTAAGATAAATGTCATGGGGGATGTTAAGCCTAACGGAACGTTTTCACATGTCATTAATACTTCAAAACAACTCATCTCTGGTCTAACCAAAAGGATATTTTGGTCGTTATTGCTGGACTAACGATATTGGCTCATTTTAATGAAAATAAGTGTAAAGAGGAAGTAAAACATCTTATTAAACTAACTCAACATACAAAATTGATTCTTGTTGGCTTACCTTATAGAAGGATATTGAGTTAAATCATCAAATAGCTTGTACAAATGATTGTATCTCTAAATTAATTTCATGTACTGATCACTCAATTTGTATCTTTAGATTCAATGTATAATCCCGGTTATACACTAAATTTGGCCTACATTTTAATAATGCTGGTAAAAGAGTTCTGGCCAAAAGGTTGTTTGATGCCGTGGTAGCTCTTAACTATACAACAGCCCTACCCATCAGTAATACCCATCAGTCTCGACCTATTCC
The DNA here is from genome assembly GCA_018831715.1 of Matsumurasca onukii. Lineage (NCBI taxonomy): Eukaryota > Metazoa > Arthropoda > Insecta > Hemiptera > Cicadellidae > Matsumurasca > Matsumurasca onukii. The sequence continues at coordinate 6,181,043 of CM032063.1, read as the reverse complement.
TGTCGTCCTGTCCACACACCTTCCTTCCGTGAGGTCTAACCACATTGGACCTAAGAATCATAACTTAAAATCACGAACTTTTACAAACAGCAATTATTTTTTAGGTTTGAACCACCTGGCAGGGAGAGGGCCTTAGATAGGGAGAGAATTTCAGAGCCTTCCCCCCATGGTAATGATGTTATGAAGTTGATGCATCAAAACATTCAGGGTGTAAATTCTAAAGGTTTTACAATTGATATTCTGGTTGAACAGTTTTCTCCTGATGTTCTCTGCCTGTCTGAGCACTTTCTGACTGAGTCTGAATTGGGTGGTTTTCACATCAGAGGTTATAACACTGCAACTGGATTTTGTCGTTCTAATATCCATAAAGGAGGAGTTTGTATTTTAGTCTCTGACGTGCATAAATTTCATGTTGTCGATGTCAGTTCATTCTGTGTTGAAGGGGTTTGTGAATTTGCTGCTGTAAAAATCAATGTCAAAGGGCAGTAGTATCTTTTTAGGTTTGTACAGACCGCCAAAAAATGAATCTCCTCATCTGAAGCTATTTTTTGATTCCCTAGATAAATGTTTGAGTGCATTCCTTAAAGAAAATGTTCAATGCGTCGTCTCTGGAGACTTTAACATTGATTTGTCAGTTAGTAGCCGTTTTTCAAAATGCTTACTGATCTCATGTCATCTTTCGGTCTAAGGCCTACAATTCCTATTTACTCGTGAGTATGGAGGTTCATCTTCGCTAATTGACAATATATTCACTAATGTATCCTCTGACAGATTTAAATCTTCTGTAGTCATTACAGGGATATCGGATCATCATGCTCAGGTGGGAGACATTAGTGTGGGTCCCTTTAAGCCACGCCGTCCTATATTTAAGCTAAGTCGATCCTTCTCAGAAAATAACATTAATTTATTTAATTTTCTTCTACAAAAGAGTCTTGGAATGACTTATCAATGGCTGTAGGAGTTGATAGTAAATGTTCATGCAATAAAATATATTTATTTATTTATATATCTACAAGAATACAATAACACATTACAAAACTAATACAAAGTCTAAAGGCGAAGCATGCCTGTGAGCCAAGCTAAAATGCCTTTAATCTGTGGTAATAGAGCAATAAAAGCTATGGCCAATTAAGGCTGAAGTGAGGTAGTAAGGAGTAAATTAGACAAGCGAACAGGATTTAGTGTAACAAATACGCAGCAAAAATTTAGTTTTAAGCATTCCAGTGGAGCTTTAGCGCTTTAAACTGCGTGTAGGTTTACTGCATTTAGCCTATAAATGGTAACTCATGGGAAAGTACAAACAACACAATCATTGATTTTTAAAGAAACCATTACGCAAATATAATCACGAAAAATTTAATATTAATTCAGGTATTTAGCACGTGGTATTGTCAACGTAACTAAAAGTTCCGACATAGTGAACAAGTAACAAATCCCATTATAGCTGATTATTTTAGGTTATTAACCTTCAAGTGTTTTGTGTTTGTGTGTGTTACTTCGACTGAAGACGGATGTTCCGAATCGCGAACAAACGTCTCTTTATTGACTTAAAACGATGGATAACGTCCAATCACAATGCCTGCTTCAAGTTAGAAATTTCACAATCATCAACAACACACCTTCAAACAAAAGAAAGAGATCAATAGGTTTAATGCTAAAACACTGGAACAAAAGACGACCTTAACTTTTTATTACTTACTCGTATATAATTACTTCGAACCTCGTCTACACTGTACAAATATAACATAATTATACGTTTTGAAAGAAAAGCATTTAACGTGTTAGTTTATTCATAACGTTACATCATTCAAAACTAGAAAACTCATGAATCCATACGAGCAACTAACATCGGTTAGAACTTACGATCTAACCCCACAGTTAACAACTTGACTAACGTGATTCCAGGAAACTGTCCACTTGTACACAAGGTAAGGCTAAGCTCAGTAACCCAGGTTACCGACCATGTACACTACAACAGTAACTACTTTAGTCTAACCCATGTACACACTGTGAACCCTCCTCACTTCATGACCTCTACAGTCTGACTACCTGATATACATGCATTACTAGTTCAATGGGTACAAAATGTTAGCTTTTGTTTGAAGTTTGTTGTTGACGATGGGAGGATTTCAGTAGTTGACATTATCCATCATTAGTGAACAAAAGGATCATGACGTTTCGATCTGCAATTCTGATCCCGTCTTCAGGTGAAAGTAACCTAAAACTCCAACACAAACATTGAAATGAGAAGTTTAAAGTAGTCACAAGCGTAGCTGACCAGTCAAATCACCAAACAACATGTAGTTGTTAAAGTCGTCAACAAATTAAATCTTAGAATTTAGGAGTAGCTTAGAAAACCACAATATTACAAACACAAGCCACACACTCCATGAAAGTAAACGTCACGGAGTAAATTCAAAACGAATCACAAAACACGTCCACTAACGAACGAGCTAACCCCAGACTAACTGGTTGGTCGGTGACACAATCACACACACTAGCAGCAGCTAGCCAACTGTAATAAAAAACGAAAATCCCTATATGCACACAGCCACGGGAGAAAGGGCGGCTTATGAGAGTTAAGTTCTCTGTGGCCTGTTTTGCGTCCTTAATACCATATAGCTTTTGAGTTGTTTCTTGTTGAAATTAACTTGAATATTATGCTGACTACTTTAGGCTAGCTCATTTTTAATGTTCTATGTTTTAGGTTACTTTCACCTGAAAAACGGACTCCATTGCAGATCCCGAAACGTCGTGATATTTTGTATGTTCACTAACGATGGAAAATGTCCGCAATAATAGTTCAACTTCTGAAAATGTTAGCTTTACACTTTGAATCAAGACTTGAAGGTTTTATTTGTAGATGTTCAGAAGTGTTTATGTAGTAGTAAAGCATTTAAAAGATGCTATCTTTGCAGTTTGTTCTGTATGCGAAACTGGAAGAAAGATGTAGATTATTTTAAGAAGGGCCGGATAGAGCCCGAACGGCGTTCAAATACAGGGAATTTAACATGGTAAACTTCCAACCTGGTTTTACGGTAAGTTAATGAAAACGGGAGGTTTTTCAAGGCATAGATCAGTGCTGCTGCATATAAAAAAAAAAGAAACAAAATGAGTTTGGTTATGAAATAGAATTTTAATTAAATTTCAAATGCTATTTTCTTATGGAAAAATTCGCTTTTAGTTCAAAATACAGAATTATTTTGATTACCAAGTCAAAGTTTTAGTGTTTTATGAAGCAGCATCAACAGATCTATGCTTCCTGAGGAACATTTTTGATTTAAGTAAATTAACTTGCCTAAACGTAGTTTGCAGTTTTATCCCATGTTATAAGCGGTACTCTGAGTTGGATCTGTGGCCGCTCTATCCGGTTTTGACTATCTTAGGTTCCACAGTTCTGTAAACGATGAATCCATTAGAACTGATTTTTTAAGGTTTTTAATTTATCTACTTTACAAGAAGTCTGTTATTAATAACTTACTACTTTTGTTTCACCTTAAGAAATGTTAATAAGGTCACAATTAAACAAAAGTTACCACGGAAAGTAGATTTGTATAATAATTTAATGGATGTTTAAAGTACGATAGTATCTGACGCATCAACAAGCAATGTGGATTTAATTTGGGTATCCTAACTTTAGATTTTCTTTTTCAAATACTAGTTAGTGTACAATTTTCTTTGTGCTAGTAAATAATATTTTTGATCGTGTCATAACGTATAACAAATATCATACATGTTATGATACATTTATTATAAAACCAAAGATTTATTAACGTAGAAATATTATATTTAAGAATTAAAATTGTTTATGGAAGATATACTTTAAAGTCCCAACTTCTGCCAATTAATAAAGACGTGTTTCATTTCATTTTCATTTCATTATAATTATATGTGATATTAGTTATAAGAATTTTAAATTTTAACCTTTTCATTTTACCATGTACAACGCTAATAAAAACTCTGTGATAAAATAGAATAAAATTAATAATAAAATGAAGTGTGATATGACTAGTTGTAAGAATTCAACATTGTATAATTACTATGACTATGCCCATTTCATGCAAGATGATCAAAGGTACAAGATTTTGATTCTTGATTATGATTCATTTTACTTCATATTTACAGTTTATGAATAATTTAAACTACCATACTCTAAGATTAAAACTCATTTGAACTAAGATTGGTTGAACCAGTTTATCCACAGTTCTCAGTCCATATAAAACTTCTACAAAGCTTTAAAAATTGAATGTTAAGACACTCAGAGCAGTTAGAGTTAGTATATGAATTTCAAGAACTCGAATAAGTGATGAAATATAAAAGAGTTTATTTTATACTCGTGCAGACTGGCACTTTACTGAAGACGATTCCGACGCTTAACTTCTTGGAAAAAGTTAACAGCTGGTACTTTAGTTCTAGATCTTCCAAGAACTGTAAATAGATTAAGGGAGGAAGTATGAACACATCTAACCGCGTGTGGATGCATTGAAATTATTTAAGTACTGAAAGTTTGTTAGGGCTCAAGTTAACTTAATAGTTGCTGCTTAGAAGTTAACTGAAAGTTTAACTAGAAAGTAAAACTGTTGTTGATGATTTGTTGTACATGATTCCACCTTTTTATTATCCAGGAATATTACAAAACACTCGTTAAGGGTTTCCTATCAATTCCCTTAATTTATACCTATAATTCAGCATAAACTTCATCCTTTCGCACCAAAACCAAGCTATCTTGGTTCAGCTAACACTAACATAATACATCTTATCTCTATTTTGGTTAAGTTGCAAAGAGGACTTTACAGTAAAAGGTTTGACAACTAACAAAAAGTTTGTTTTATGACAAATTATTCTTCAAAATACTCCATGGCATTATGTTATGCGGTTGTGATGTTGCCCTCAGATGATTTTCATAACAAATTTGTCATTGGAAATAAATTGTATGTAAAATGTGGCGTTTTAAAGCTGATTTATTGCAATTTCTTAATCGTTATAACAAAAACAAGTCGAGAAACAAAGTGTTTTTGGCGTCGTTGAATTTGTGTTGAAATTTCCTTCCTTTTGAAGTCTCCCAAGGTGGGGGTTTGTATTAAAAGAATTGGGGGGCAGCCTTTGGGTCCAATAAAAACATTCCCTAAAGGGGTTTAAAATATTTCCTTTTTCAAAAGTTAAGGTAGGGGACATTTAAAACTCACCCTATTTATTACTTTTACTGAGTTTGCTTTTGACGTGCTAAAGCCCTTCCATAACAAACATGGTAGAAAAATCATCTCTGTTCTAAATGATAGTTCACGTCATTGCAGCAGCAGCTATTGTCAAGAGACACACAAAGAGACTACACAAGTTCCCCTGAGCTGAGATATTCAACATGCAACTCATCAAACATAGACACAAAGTCAACCATTGCATCATCTCCATTTATGTATTTAAGTGGGTAACGTTTCCAACTGCTATTTACAAGAGACACTCAAAGATATCAGGCGTCCAAAAAGTCCAACCCTCCCCTTAAATGTTGAATGAATGAAAACTGACTATCGTGTTTTGGCATATGTGATAAGGATCATCTGAAGTACTTTTTTTGCATATTTTCAGGGTATGAGCCCCATCTAAAATAAGAGTAATGGGCAGTGAGTGAAATATTAATTGTACCCCATCATTTGAAGCGGCATACAAATACAAAGTCATTGATACCATTAAATTATCTGTACGATGCCCTTGTTCAAAATGGTGGCCCAAAACGTGTTACATTGTTTGAACAGATAATTGGAGGTGGTCGCTATCTTTTTTCGGTTGCCCTATAATAGAATTACGGATTCTATTATTGGGCAACTAAATGATTGAAATTTTATGTTACAATTTCTGAACATTAGTAATTTAAAAAGGCAGTTTTCAAAAAATTGCAAAATTTGTCACAATGGCTATATTATTCTTTAAAGCTTTGATTACCAAAAACTGGATTGGTTATTCTTTCCCAGCATTTGGAAAACGATAGCGACTGCGTCTATGTATCTGCTAAAACAGTGAAATACGTTTTGAGCCGCCTTTTGAAAAGGGGCGTTGGAAAATGAAGGGTTACATGATGGGGTAAAATAAACGTTCCAAGGGTTACCCCCGTCCCAACACCTTTTTTGGGGTGGAGGCAAACATAAGCCAAAGCACGTTAAACAATATTAGTTAATTCAAAAGTTAAGGAAGAGGAAGGGGACGGACCTTTTACAAGATCCGTTATACACACAATTCATGATCGTGTCTTTGCTAAAAGTCAAAACTTTTGTCTGGTAGTCACGGAGAAACTCTACAAGAGAGTGAGCCAACCTTGAAACAGTAAACATTTTTCTTTCCAGCTTTGAATCAAACTTTGTCTTGTAATCAAGTTTACAGTCTGCTTCCAAAGAAATTTGTTAGCTTGTTTCTTGTGATTCATTTGCAGCCAAAGTTAGACTTCTTTATGAAGGCTTTTCTAGTATTGCGTTGATTACGAATTTTATTTTTGATCCCAACGTAAACTTGTGATTTTTATTGGCATTCAATAGATCATTAACTGAAGTGAAACCCAGTGAAACCAATTTTCCAAACTAAATCGTGGCATATATCTCCGTTATTTACAGTCAGATTTTAACATTCGTGGTGTAACTAGATTAACTTTATGTTAAGCAGAAATTTATATTCATAGATAATATGTTCAATGGTTTGACTAAAGTTTTAATTGTTGAAATGTTTCAGTTGGGTTTCTCAGTTTTTTAGTACCAAAAACGTGTTATTACAAAGTTCCAATTGCAACCGTTTCGGTAAAAAGAAGAAACGGACTTTTCCTGCCACTTCAGGAGAAAACTACTCCTAACGTTTCGGACAGTTAAAAACTCCACCCGTCTTCAGAGGATAACACTAATATAGGAACTACATTTAATTATTATCTTAACCAAGATCTAACCTAGACTTTACCAAACAATATTTAAAAGTACGCTACATCTTAAGAAACTGATTGCCTGTCAAAACACAAATTAGAAAGATAAACAAGTAAAATGAGGAAACGTTAATACGAAATAAACCACATGCTAGTCTTAAACATAAAACTATGGGTAAAAGGACAACAATAGGTTTCAATATATAAAATTGTCAAACTTAACCCTTAGGCTTTTGTGGCCAGTGGCACAACTATAATCTAGTTCTTCCCGTTAGCACCGCGTCAAAACATCATTATAATCTGCTGTCCCGAAGTTGGGTGCCAACTTCATTCATTGATTGGCAAAAATTATGCAGTACTCCGAGACCGAAATATTTCAAGCAAATTACAAAGATGTTTTGACGCGATGCGGACCGGAAGAACTAGATCATATATTGTCAAACATTGCCAAGTCAACAGTTTATGTAAAATAATCTAAAATCCATGCACACATTTAATTGAGTTTAAGACAAATAAACTTAACAGTTCATTAGAGCTCAGCGATACTTTTGTGAATTTTTATAATAACAGCTGTTGTAGAAACAAAGTGAATCACTTTACTACATAATTAAAGATATCACTATATCACTATTTGAGATGCCAACCACTCTCATGAGGGTATTTTAAGGCAAATATGTGGTGAAGGAGAGTGTGATGAGTGGTAGTAATGAGGAGTTATGAGGTGAAGTCTTGTTACAAACTAAGGCCGACTCTTTCTTAGAATGGGTCATTAATTAGCCCAATGACCAATGGAAATACAAGGACCAACGGCTTAACGTGACTTCCGCACCACGCAGGTGATGGTCTGATATGTCTAAACGATGGTGGGAGTTGATGCGGGTATCATCAGATGATCACTGAGACTATCTGAGCCGCTTTAGACCTATATCATCCTCAAAACCTGACCTCCATGAAGCTGGATTACAGGACCACGCCACGAGTCCCAGTCTGTAAAAAGATAGTAAAACGTGTGACTTTGTGTCTAGATTTGATGAGTTGCATGTTGAATATCTCAACTCAAAGGAACTTGAAGTCTCTTTGTGTGTCTCCTGACAATAGCTGCAGCGTAACCCTTAGTTACTCCTCCTTGTAGCGTAAACGTTTATTTGAATCAATAACGAGTAAAGCTGTTAAGATTTAAAGGTGTGCCTGGGTAAGAAGCTTTATTTATAAACACAACACTAGATTTAGGAAGAATTTGCCTGCTCAACGTCTCCGTACCACACCATAGGGTAAATTCTGGGACTGGGACTCGTGGCGTGGTCCTGTAATCCAGCTTCGTGGAGGTCAGGTTTGAGGATGATATAGGTCTAAAGGGCTCAGATAGTATCAGTGATCTGATGATACCCGCATCAACTCCACCATCGTTTAGACATATCAGACCATCACCTGCGTGATTCGGAAGTCACGTTAAGCCGTTGGTCCTTGTATGTCCATTGGTCATTGGGCTATTTATAAACGACCCATTCTAAGGAAGAGTCAGCCTTAGTTTGTAACAAGACTACACCTCATAACTCATTACTACCTCTCATCACACTCATCCTTCACCACATATTTGCCTTAAAATACCCTCATGAGAGTGGTTGGCATCTCAAATAGTGATTTAGTTCAACCCAAACTCTATCAATAAACAGTATTTGTTCGAAACCGATAACAGTTTCATTTATTTCATTTTTAGCTTATTCATAAGTTACTTATATCTTTAGCAAGTACATGAAATATTCCAGTCTAAGAATGTTTAACAAGGTTAAAAGGATGATCACACTTTCACAGAGTTCACTCAGGGGGAGGTATTGTACACTCCACATGTAAGCACGTAGTTTGCTGTATCTCTGGTGTGTTGGGACGTGATCCTGGTGCATATATGTATGTATCTCTAAACCAACACAACATTGGTTTTCATTCTAAATACGATTTAAATAGTCATTTTTATAACTTGTTCTATCAAAATAAATCTCACTCATTTTTAAAACGTTGTTTTTCTTTTACCTAATGTTTAGATGTCTATCAACTGTTTGTATTTGATTTTATTTATGTTCCACTACTAATACTTCTCCTCGGACTAAAGGGTTTACGAGTTAAAATTATTTGGTATGTTACAATCTAGTACCACCTATGAAATAGTTATGACGTTTTGCCCTAGTTCGTTGGGTCTGCATACATAGGCATAGCGCATGAAGTGTCAATCGTTATGTAAAATCTTCAAATGTATTATTGTTTATACATAAATCTTATACTAGTAAAACAGCTGCTATGGATTATCAAAGATTTATTTTAAATACATTGCACTGATCTCTTTAGATAATACTTAAAAAGACTTTTCATATTTAAATACAGTATTACCAATTGAATACCTGATCCTTTTCTTTTTCACAATTACACATTTGCAACACAAGAAATCAATTCAACCTAAAAAAAATTAAAAAAATGGTATTTGTACGTTAAATGTCATCAAACTCTATTAAATCAAAACTATTTATGTAGGGGGAATTTTGTTTTGGGTTTAAATTAAAAACTATTCTAATCCCTGACCAAAAGTACGTTATATGTGTTAAGTGTAAACCGACATATTTTTTAAAATGTTTTAAAATTTTCTCAAATTTATTAAAAAGTGCTTTTGCTATTTTAATAATATGCATTTTCAGCTGCTAGGTTTGTTTACAAATCTGTTTGGTGATAATAAACCCAACTTAGTTTTCGACTCTGTGACTTTGACCTAAATTTATATTATTGAAGTAAACCATGTTCGGTTGGACTTTCGACTCAATTAGTTCTTACTTGGTTTAGACCTAGAGATTAGCAATGATCTATATTGTTCCACCAAGCCAGCCTTTGCCAACACCAGAATGGCTTCATCCCAACAATATGAACTATACAGGGTGTGCACATCATTACTTATGTCATGTACAGTCCTAGCAATTAATCTTCAGGTAGGCTGCACCACGCCCTCTGTACGAAGCGTAGGATTTCTGTCGACGTGCCAAACATTAGAAAACCAATTGAACTGATAGTCATTAAATGAAAACTGGTATGTTCCATTAGATATGAAACGTTTTTTATCAAGAAGGAGATGAATCGTCCTCAAAATGTCATCCACAACTTTTCTTGAGACTTGCCTGATGTGCTCACTATTCGATAAGTTTTTTGTGGTTTCACTGATTGCGTTATCTTTTTTTAGCGCCTGCTTTTGCTAACATTATTACTTTGCTGCGGGTACCTTTTTTGGGATTTTACTCGCTGTTGTCACGTTTCGTGTCACTTTGCTCGCAATGTTTCTTTCGTATTTTAATTTCATTCACTACTCACCTATAAAGTGGTTTTCATAATAAGATTCGTTTATTCTAAGACGTGCTAGGCTACCACTCCAAGCTCTACTTATTTTTACTACGCTTACACACGTTAATATTATAACATGGAGAATTAGTTCATGTGTGAACATGCTGTGGTCAGCTCAGAGCTAGCAATCAACCCTCAACACCCTCCCTACTTACTCTAATATCTGTGCTTACTCTTTGTTATCTAAATCGTGTATGGGAAATGATACAGTAGATTTAACAATGCTCTATTTTAGTACTTACTTTTAAAAAGGTAAAAGGTTGAAGTTTGTCTTGTTTAACGAGGCGAAGTTAGGACTCAACCTCGACAACATTTAAGCGGGTATAAAATTGGAACGAAATTTTTATTTAGAACTAGCTGAGAGTACCCGCGCTTCGCCTCGGGGCTCTCTTAACATACTTGTTTGTATATTTTAATACAACTGCAAATTTAAAGGAAACAAAACAGTTTCCTATCTATCCTTAGAAAACCATTTAGTTTGCCTGTTAGTTCACCATATTCCTTAAAAGAGTTGGCTACTTTATAGTACAACATTTATTTTAATTTATCATGACAAACCACATAAGTTTTAAATCCAAAATAAACTACTCTTGTTGAAAATGGAAAATTACATGGCTATAGTACAAAATTTATTTTAAATTTAGCATGACAAACCACATAAGTTTTAAATTCAAAATAAACTAATTTTGTTTAGTTGAAAATGGAAAACTACATGGCTATAGTACAACACTCTTATTTGGTTTGCACGCTGTAAAGCATGAATCGTAAGTAATATGGTCAACAAACACAGTCGGTCAGACGTACTGACGCGCCGAGGAGAGGTACAACCCGTGGAAGTGCCGAGTTTGAGCGTGCAACGGCGCGCATCATGAGCCTGTTTCTCCACGCTGAAGCTTTCGAGCAAACGGTTGAAGATACAAAAAAAAAGTGCTCAGGACCATTTGTGTAGAAAATTAAATTTAAAAGCTCGTATGGGCTGTCAAAAAATTAAATATCTTTTACGTTTTCTAGAATTGTACGTGACAGTTTTGGGGTTATACATTTCACATGTAGTGAGGTCCTATAATGACTGGCTATTTTCAAAAAAATTAATTATCAAACATGTTATTAGCCTATGGGTTAACCAAGGTATATAACCCCAATCTCATTAAAATTGGTCCAGTGTTATTTGTGCTTGAGAAAACAGACACACTATCTCATTTTATATATAAACTGATAAAGTGCCAGACCTAGAAAAAGAGTTATATAGGTCAATATAGAGAAAATATTAGAAATGTGCTTTGAAAACAGATATGTTTGTTAACAGATATTCGCCGTTTTATATTTGTCACTATTATCTCCCAACAACTTATCGGATTTGACTCAAACTTAGCATAGATTGTATTAAGTAAGACCATTTATGAATTACAGCATGATCTAATTTATTATTGAAACGGTGGCTATTTTTACGAATTTAGGCATTTTTTAGATTACACCTTAAATAGTGAATGAACGATGATTTTACGATAAAATGTAAAGAATATAGTTTTGTAGCGAATTTTATTACCTATCTATTGACACCAAGGTAAAAAAATCGATTCATAATAAAAAAGTTACAGTGGAAACCGTGGCAAACATCAAGATGATAAGGTGGAAAGTTGTCTGTTTTCATCCAGAGTTTCCCTAAAAGCTTCGTTGTTTCCGAATAGATTTTTATGACCTTGGTGTCTATAGATAGGTAATAAATGTACCCAAAACGTTACTTTACATTTTATCGTTAAACTCACTGTTTATTCGCTATTTAAGGTGTAACGCCAAAAATACCCTAAAATTACCATAAAAATAGCCCCCGTTTTAAAATGATAAGTTAGATCATCCTGGTAATTCTTTTCATAAATGGTCTTGTTTTTAGATACAAACTTATGTTAAGTTTGAGTAAAATCCGATGAATGGTGTAGGAGATAATAAATAATTAGTGAACAATTTGAAATGGCGAATATCTGGTTAACTAAGCGATTTGGAAACAACTTATTCTTGATTTTCTTATTTTGACTCATATAACCTTTCCCAGTCTGGCACTACTTATGGGACACTCTGTATAGTTTTAGACTTCTGGTAAGGTTTGATATCTTTTAGAGGTGAATATTGATTATTTTAATAGCTAGCTGTCCAAGTCCAATTGTTAAGATTTAAATATGAGATTTAACACTGTATCACTGTTTGAGATGCCGACCACTCATGAGGGTATTTTAAGGTAAATATGTCGTGAAGGATGAGTGTGATGAGTGGTAGTAATGAGTTATGAGGTGTAGTCTTGTTACAAACTACCGACTTTCCTTAGAATGGGTCATTAGTTAATAGCCCAATGACCAATGGAAATACAAGGACCAACGGCTAACGTGACTTCCGAACCACACAGGTGATGGTCTGATATGTCTAAACGATGGTGGGAGTTGATGCGGGTATCATCAGATGATCACTGAGACTATCTGAGCTGCTTTAGACCTATATCATCCTCAAAACCTGACCTCCATGAAGCTGGATTACAGGACCACGCCACGAGTCCCAGTCAATTTGGATTTAACTGGAACTACTAGTTAGAGTATAATATTTTATCAATTTACAGTGACACCAGCAGCGAAGGAACCTATCCCAGGATGGGTGGACAACTTGAACGGTCCGATCGGTATTCTGGTGGCGGCCGGCAAGGGAGTCATCCGAACTATGTACTGCAAAGCGGAGCTGTTGGCACAGATCATCCCCGTAGACTTTGCTATCAATGGCATGATTGTCACTGCTTGGAAAGTCGGTACCATGAAAGAGAAGTAAGAATATTTTTTCAAATAGTCTTTAGTTTGGATTTAATTGATACGATAATTATTAGGTAAATAGTAGTTAATAAGTAACTACCACCTATCGTACAATGATTTAAATTTTTAATTTGTTGGTATTTAATTTTATTGCACCAATTTTGTCTGAGATAAGACAGATTTTCCTCGTTCCATGGGTATGAAATTCACACACCCATATCTTTACTAGCTGACAGTACCCGTGCTACGGATTGAAATATCAAATTTGTGTGATTATATTGATTTAAATGTTTCTAAAAATCAATGTTCATGTTGTTCAGTGAATTGACTGTTTCACTATCAGTTTGCCACTTTATCGTTTTAGCACATAACCAAAGCCGACTGCAGCTTACAAAAGCGCCGCTGGTATGAATAACACGAATTTCCTCTGCAATGCGTTACACTAAATCACTAATTTTAACTCTAGTTCTCCGCACACAACCTCGCTTCAGCCTTTGGCCTCAGCTTTTCGTGCTCTATTACCACGGGTGTTGAAAGGCTTTTCGCTATGCTCACAGTCGTGCTTCGGCATCAGACTTATATTTAATTATGCTGGTTTTATACTGCAAGTTATACTGCATATAATGAAAGGAAAACTAAAGGAAGGAAAAATAACCATTAACACTGAAAAGGATGTACTAAAAAAGTAAAAATAACGTTACGTGTAGGTAGATATGCTAATACAAATTTACAAAACATTGTTTTGATTGAACAAACACAATTTAAACTTAAGAGTTCGTGTACAATTGTTTTGTGTATATTATACACTAAAACAAAACCTAGTGAAACCGCTCAAACCAGTGTACGAGTAATATAGCCCAGCTTTAACAAAGTAATAACTTCACCACATACTAAAAATCGTTATAGCAACCCGTGAGAAATCTCTAAATATTGGAAAATATCTTGGCATGTATTACACGATTTAGCTTTTGATATAGTTCGTACAACATTCTTTTGCAATAGAAAAATCCTCGCAAATGTTTATTTGGCACAAAACCCCCACATACTAATTTTGTAAGACTGGAAAGGGTACACAAGTCCGTATAATACGCCACTATCAGAACCTTTCGTGTGCAGTGGCTAGAGTAGTTCTTAATAAATATACTGCTGAGGAAAGCTTATAACATAATTATGTACTCAACATGACTATTCCAATCTAAGTGTTTATCCAAATAAACGCCTAGAAACATTGGCATTTAAAACAATTCGCACAAAACTAGGCCTATTAACTATTGTATTTTAAACCAGAACGACATACAGGTAAGCCCTAAAGCACCGCTGAAACGAGTAAAGCGAATTTCGTTTGCAATCGTTTCTAGTTTTCAAGTACTGTTATTAAAAATACATCATCTTATCACGTAAGTTGTAATATGAAGTTTTACCTGAATATAGAAATCCATTAAGGCTCGTCTTGAAACCTCTATCCACTACACAGCACTTATATCACACAATATTATCACTGTAATCTTCACATACACAACATCTTCTACTACCGATATCACTCCCGATCAATAACTACACGTACACAAACCAAGGAGAACTCGATCAATAACTTTCATGTAACGACTTGATGCAGGCAGTGCTGAGGCGCAGTCAGCTGTTTCACGGATAAACAAACCTAAACCACAGATAACAGCTGACATATCATCTCGTGCAAATAGCTGGCTTGTAAAATTAATAATTTACTATAATGTATTTCAATTTGAACTTATACTATGTGGTATTTTATTTCTAAGGGCATTTAATTTAAATAATGAGTACATTTTAAATGTTGTATTATGTGATAGATGATTTACTATAAAAGGTTTCTAATTTAGCTTATTTCTTTTATTGTGGTGTATTTCATTTAGACGTAAATTTAATTTAAATTATGAATGACTTTTACATTTTGCCAGGAGGCGGGGACACCTTCGCCTTGGGTCATAGGGGCCAAAACAAAATTCCCGCACTTTCCCACAGCATTTCAATCGTTACTCTGGGTGTAAATAATTTTCATTGCGTCTTATATATTTGTTCCCTGGTAAGTATAAAAACTCATGTAATAAATGTACAGACAGTAGGTAGTGAGTGTTCGTTTGAATCCAACTTTTAGGATTTAACAAAAGTTAGGCGCGAGGTGCGTTGTGTTATAAAAATAGTACTGTACACAAAATGTAGAAAATTTTATTCCATACTTACAATTTTATCTCAAATTCAACATCGGATCGCTCGTTTAGCCGCTAGAAACGAAATTCTGAAGAGAGAACAGGAATTTTTTTACCAATGTTTAAGCCCTCAAAACCAACCTAAATTTTCGAATTTAAAAAAATCCTCTCTTAGTGAGTGCCTACAGTATAAAAGGAATGTTCAAGCAAAATTTCAAGTTTCTAGGCCTTGTCGTGTTCACTCAGCGATGATGAGTGAGTGAGTCAGTCAGTCAGGACAAAGCCTTTTATAAACATAGATAATTCAGGAGTACCTGAAAAATCCAAAGTAACGTTAGCTTTGCGTTAGGTATTTGTATGATATCCTATAGAGTACCAACAATGAAGCAGAGTACAGATACAGGTTGAAAAGCTTCTGTATTCTCCCTTGTCTGCATTACAGTAACTTACAACTCCCAGAGGACGGTCCCAGGTGCAGGCACCGCTCTACCACCTTCTGACACTCTTTCTTTAGTACCTGGTTTTACTTCGGTAATTCAATTTATTTTGTTGTTTTATTTTCTTTTTTTTGTCAACACAAAGTATTGACTGGGACTCGTGGCGTGGTCCTGTAATCCAGCTTCATGGAGTTCAGGTTTTGAGGATGATATAGGTCTCAGATGGCTCTCAGTGATCATCTGATGATACCCGCATCAACTCCCACCATCGTTTAGACATATCAGATCATCACCTGCGTGGTTCGGAAGTCACGTTAAGCCGTTAGTCCTTGTATTTCCGTTGGTCATTGGGCTGTTAATTATTGACCCATTCTAAGGAAGAGTCGGCCTTAGTTTGTAACAAGACTACACCTCATAACTCATTACTACCACCCATTACACTCATCCTTCACCACATATTTTTCTTAAAATACCCTCATGAGAGTAGTCGGCATCTCAAATAGTGATAGTGATATAATGTATTTTCACAAAACGACTAGGTTTGTATCCCAAGTTACTCGTACAATAAGTATCTTTAAAAAATTGCTTGTATAAAAGTTCGTTCTATTACGTGAGAGTCAGAGAAGCCCACTTGTGGTAAAATTTAGTCTCCGACAACCTTGCATATAGTGAAATAATTCTCTAGCTTTGATGCAGTCTTCCTCAAGTATTCGGTCGAAGAATGAATCAAGTACCAAGTAAGTAAGTAAAACTTATAGTTTATCAAATACTTGTTGTATCAAAATACTTGTATTCACTATTGGGGGAAAGTACACAAACAAAGAAACAAAACAAGAGCAAAACTTGTTAACAAACTAACATCAAGTGAGAAAGACTTTCGAATGAGTTTTAGTTCTCAAAAGGTCTTCTTTTCTTTGCTTACAAATGTTTATCTTTAAATGTAAGTAGTTTTATGGAACTTTTAAATAGTTTTGAATGCGTCAGGTAATAATTCTACTTTAAACCCAGCAAAATTCCACTGGCACTTAAATGTTCAAAGTTTATAGGACTCAAAATGAAATATTCGTTAGTGTTTTCATAGGAATTAAGGCAGAAAAGTTTCAATAAGCAAATATTTTGTTTGGCTTCAGAAAATGTTAAGTATAATAATTTCATTTTCTATTCGGTTTGCCCCTTACGGCTGCTTCTCATTTTCAATATGATGAAATTTTGTCAATACTTACTAAGTACATTTCAAAGCTTAAGGCATTTTTCGTTGTTATAAGGCACTTCCTCAAAGAAAATATTAAATTTTAAAATATAGGTAGTATTTCAGTATACATTAATGCAGAAAGATAAGCAATTATTGTTTTCTCCAATTCCTGAAGTGAAAACAAGATGACAGGAAACCATTTGGAATAATTTATTGACAGTAATTAACTTCGTCACTTGGGGACTTGTTTGTTACTTTTTTCCATCGTTCAGTTTTTCAACGGTTAATATTATTCATTAGTTTTGAGTCAAGTACTATTGTAAAAACAGGTATTTTGTTTACGCGATCTTTGTATATAAAATAGTATTCATCTTAGAACCTTTTTTGTTTGGCTTTAACAGCTACATGTTGTTTGGTTTTGCCTGACTAGCTTACGCTGATTACTTAAAGATATGTCATTTGCTGATGTTCTGTGTTATGTTTAAGGTTACCTATTTTAAACACTCATAATATTTTTAAATAGTTAGTAGACATTGCCTATTGTTTAGTTCTGTCCATAACATTTAAACATTTGCGCTTCATTGTTTCTCGTTAAATTGTGTATGACTTATTATTAAACACATTCAACTCTGTAACTGAAACAACTCTATAGCATCTATACAATTGGACCCTATTATTCTTTTGTAAATATGAACAAACAATCCGTTTAATTTACCAAGACATGCTTTATAAATACTTACAAAAAGGGCAATAAAATGTAACAATCAACCACTAGCCCTTTCAACAGCTAAGCTGTCATCTTCAGGCAAGCGAAGTTGCATGACAATAATTATTGTTTTTAAAGCTATTAATACTACTTGCAAATATTCTCCGCAAGAATTTAAGACGTGCTTTTGTTTATAAAGGTAAAAAGGTAAAGTTTGTCTTGTTTAACGAGGCGAAGTTAGGACTACAAAGTCCTCTCTACCACTCAACCTAGACCTTTACCTAGCGTCACCGTATGGTCACATTACAAATTGTAAGTGGTGACTGCGGGGATCGAACCCGCGCCACCGGAGTGATGAGCTCCGGAGTCGCGCGCGATACCTATCCGCCACGGATCCGCTACACTTCCTTTATACTTCCTATTCATCGTCACGAAGAACCTAGGCTAACATTCTTAAAACCATTGACACGTGCAATAATAAGTTAAAACTGATAGAAAACGTTTAGTTAAAAACTGTATAAGGTTAACTAATAAAAATAATCCACAAGACATGACACAGTATATGCAAGAACGTGTAGACGTGTTAAATATTAAAGTTTGTCTGAAAGGTGTTCTATATTCAAAGTGAGGTCTTAAGACTTGCGCCTTATTTAGTTAAGCTAAGTGGCTTTCTACAACTTTCATACTCACGCTATTTCAGAGGGCTGAAAATTATTTAGGTTAAAGTTGTTACATTGTACGATAAATAGTACGTGATGCATTGGTAATTTTATGTAGCTTAGTTGTGAGTTGAAATAAGTTATTTAACTTAGGGATGATTGCAGTTATTACAACTTAGGGACCAAATTGTTACAATTATGTTACAACTTTGACGAAACCATGAGTAATATACTGTTTAGTGTAAATCAAATAAGTTGTAGAGTCCGTGCGTTTCTTCGTGGCGCTTGGTGTGGGGAAGTGAGGCGACAGAGTGGGGGAACAAATCGAGGTTTTCAAAAAGTAAAGTAATAGCCTTTCCTCACAGTACGAGTGCCATGGAAAGACTGAACAGTTGGTTACCCCCACCCTCGAAAACCCAGTTATAACTGGTTTTAGTCGTCAAGGTCAAGCGCCACGAAGAAACGCACGGACTCTAGAAATGTTAAGGATATTTTTAAAATTTGATTTTAAGTTGTTGTTTTAATTATTATTTTTGTGTCCCACAAAGTCTATTATAACGTTATAAGCAGTTAGAAAAGACATATTGCACATGTATACAAATTTTCTCATATGGGTCTCATGGTCATTTTCTACATAATCCTTTTCTAAATAACGTATTTAGTGTTGCAAGTTTGTCGTTTCAACCTATAACCAGGTTACTGTGTGATATTCCAACAGTAATGTAGTGTCTTACATATGCTCATGATAAGTCACAACCAAGTACAGTAACACAGATTACTAGAACTTTGAACTTCACAGTTAATGAGGCAGTTGCGTGAAGTAGTAGTTAAACTTCATGTCAGTAAGGCAGCTCAATAAGTTTGAATGAAGCCACTGAAAATAGTTTATATTTGTGTTTTATTGAGGTAAATGCATAATATGTATTATTTTAACGTTGGTTTGGATCGGTTTTAACAAGTACGAAGAGATCTAAGAACAAAGTGCAGCAGCATTGATTTGTCAAAACTTGATAAGCCGACATACAAAAATGGAAGGAAATGGATATATTCCATTTCAGTAAGGCAGCTCGATAAGTTTGGGGAAAAATAATGTTATGGTAAGTAGATAACGCATAGATGCCGAGTAGCTGAGGTAGGAAAATCAACACAGTTTGGCAACCCAAGCACAGAGTGCACTACAAGGGAATTCCATTGACGCACGTGCAAATTCATTATTTCTCTAAAACGCATGATTCGGTCACATATTTCAAGTCATTGACATCGGACACACTCGAACATGTGAAACCGAGAGAGGAAAAAGACGGCGTGAGACGGTAGCGCTATCTGTACTTGGGCTGCCGCAACTATGTGGATTTCCTGCCTCAACCATGTGCCATCTATTTGCAATCTACTTACTATAACATTATCTTTGGTTTGGGTAAAACCACTCGAGGGCGTTTATATTTGTGTTTCATTGAGGTAAATGTATAATATGTACTCGTATCATTTTAACGTTGTTTTGGATCAGTCTAACAGGAGTAAGTACAAGTGATCTAAGAACAAAATGCAGCAACACAGATTTGTCAAAACTTGATAGCTAAGATAACATTAAAACAAATTTGAACTCATATCATACTAGAAACACAATCAGGTTGTTCAAACAGTCAACAACAGGATTTATATCATCATATATCCCTCCACAAACTCTGTAGTAAATT
This sequence comes from Matsumurasca onukii, assembly GCA_018831715.1. NCBI lineage: Eukaryota > Metazoa > Arthropoda > Insecta > Hemiptera > Cicadellidae > Matsumurasca > Matsumurasca onukii. The sequence continues at coordinate 6,161,110 of CM032063.1, read as the reverse complement.
TATCCTGTTGTCAACAACAACAACTAGTTGCTTTTGAAGAGTTTTGCAAACTTGGAAACATTTCTCTTGTCACTTTTATTATTTTTGAACAATGAATTGTTTTAAATCGTAATAAAGAATTACAAATAGGTTTTGGGAATTAAAAAACTATGAGATTCCTATGGGCAAATGCATGGTATTGAACGTTAACCTTAGTATTCTCCTTGAACCTATGTCGCCCACTTTGGGAAATAATAAATCTGAAACAGAAAAATAATTATTGTAGTGAAAGAACACGTAAATGTGAGGCCGAAGGCCGAAGCAAGGCTGTGAGTGTATCGAACAGCCTCGTTGCGCCCGTATAGATGCCTGAGGCTGAAGGCGGAAGCAGGGCTGTGAGCGGAGCGAACAGCCTCGTAACGTGCTTGGTCACACTGGAGGCCAAGCTGATGCCGAAGGTGTACAACAGCCCAAGATAATGGACAGTTAAGCCTGAGTCCGAAGGCCGAAGCGAGACTGTGAGTGGAGCGAATAAGAGTAAAAATTGCAAATGAAATTCGAATAATTTAGGCAAGCGGCGCTTTAGAGCTTAGCTGCGTGTCGGCTTGGTTTATATACGTACTCAAGTTTCCTCACGTAGTGTGACACTCTATCAAATGAAGGTCTTGGTCTCTCGGTTAACTCGTCCCATTAATCTACCAAGTTTGTACTTACAGTGAATCAAACCAGCATCTTGAATGTCTCCAAACAAGAAATCCTTTTACCATCCATATTTTACAACCCACCAGAATTGTTTACACTCGTTTAAGAGGATTGACCACCCCAGAAAAAGTTGCTCAAAACATTCTCTTGCAGTTCCCCGTTAAGGACGCTATTTTTTGGTGTAGAGATTTAAAAAGTTGTTTCCATTTTTTAAAGGAATTGTCTCTGGGTTCGGATAACCTGGTTTTTAAAAATCCTTACGCCAAAGTTAGCAAAAATGTTCAAGTTAACCAAATTTAGGATATTTTAAATGTGTATAATATTTTTCACAAGAAATCTTGGCTTTTTTCGTGTATAAGGAATAAAGAACCACTTCTACCCTATCATGCAAAAACGCATTTGAACGTTTCGGTTCATATTGCTACTAGAAGGTCGCCGGCACGCGTGACTTTTCAAAAAACTGAGCCAGATAAGATAACTCTACTAGAGCCGAAGTTTTTGAAAAAGAAGATAACTTTAATTTCGATTACCCCTCGTCCAAGAGAAATAATCAATACTCCGCTATTTCGGTGGTAAACATGGGTTCTTGGTTGACTAATCCTCTTAACTGAGATAAAAATCACGTTTGGGTTTGAAAATTTAACGAGGAACTACGTACCAATATTGAGAGAAGGAATCGCAGAAAGATTTTGGTAATGGTCACAATGTCGTAATTGGTTAAGACAAAAAGCCTCTCATCCTCGCTAAGCACAACTAAGCCAAGCTCTATTAGTTTCTTCCTCTGAGCAATTTGTCGGCAAAGATAATGATTCTCGAGGGAAAGTTTTGTCCTGAAATGAACAAGAAACATCCTTAGCTTGATAAAATGTACATTGTGTGTGATTTAATACACGAAAACAACTACTTTTAATGTAAGTAGGTCTATATACCACTTTAAAATTGAAGTTTAGATCAATTTAAATACTAAATGTAAAGTTGTGTATTGTTTAACGAGGTGAAGTTAAAACTACAAATTCCTTCACTCAACCTTGACCTTTATCTAACGTCATCGTTTAGTCGCATTACAAATTGTAAGTGGTGACTACGGTGATCGAACCCACGCCACCGGAGAGATAAGTTCGAAATCGCGCGCGATAACAAACCGCCACGGCTCCGCTCGATAAAGGCCTTACACGTATTTAGGCTATACCGGTACGTAAAATACTCTGAAAACTTTGATGCGCGTTAAAGGAAACAATTAAAACTGTTCGGCAAAAATGTGAGTGTGATCAATGAAAAACAAACTTAAAACCTTCTCCTGGACTTTATACTCAATGGAACATGGAGCTCCATGTGAGACATAATCCTGAAAATGCCTTCTGTACATTGCACAGTATTTGCTGTAACCTGGTGGGTTTTTCTTAAACCTCTTCTTAAGCTTTTATATGGTTCACTAAGGTTCCTCCTCCTTACAAAATGATCACACAAAATTAATACAAATGATCTGTTTTCAACACTTCATAACAGAAACATCGAAATAATGTGTTTTGTTAGATCTCGGTTTTGTTATTTTGAACAAGTTCTTAGCAAGTAAATAGTACTAAGCCTGTAGTCCTGTAGCTTCTAGTTACGCTGCGAGGAATGATACTGAAAAATAAATAAGTTCTGTAAATAGTGTATTTTTAAAATTGTACTCTACACTTTAAAACTATTACGTATAAAACATCAAAGTTAAGTTTTTTATTTAGCAAGCTTAAAGCCATATCAGGTTTACACACCAAACCTTACATCTGAGAATATGAATATTTATTTCTGTTGGAAATTAATAAATTTGTTATTTAATACTTTATTTTATCCAGTACTATTTCCAAATATCAATAACATTTTAAAATGACATGTTTAACTAGTTTTGAATGTGAAATATTGTTGACATTTGTAATATAGGTTTTTTGAGACGGATACTGATTTTAAGCTTACTACTTTAATAATTTGTTTTCTTTCATTTAATAATATAGAGTGAGAGTTAAAAGTAGATTCTCGATAATTTCAGCACGAAACCTGTAAGAAAGCACGAGACACTAGTTTAAGACAAATTGAAACCCTCTGAGTTTACGACTCCTAAACCTTTTTAGTTTGTCGTAAAACTCACCACACAATAAACCAAGAGAGTCTATTCTGAACACATGAAACTTGCAATACATCTTCAAGCTTTCAGTGAAAACGTGAGTGTAGCCAATGTGGTTTGCATTTTACTTGTTGTGAAGTAGAAATAATTGTTCTGAACTCATATCATTATCACTATTTGAGATGCTGACCACTCTCATGAGGGTATTTTAAGGCAAAATGTGGTGTAGGATGAGTGTGATGAGTGGTAGTAATTATGAGGTGTAGTCTTGTCACAAACTAAGACCGACTCTTCCTTAGAATGGGTCATTAATAATTAGCCCAATGACCAATGGAAATACAACGACCAACGGCTTAACGTGACTTCCGAACCACGCAGGTGATGGTCTGATATGTCTAAACGATGGTGGGAGTTGATGCGGGTATCATCAGATGATCACTGAGACTATCTGAGCCGCTTTAGACCTATATCATCCTCAAAACCTGACCTCCATGAAGCTGGATTACAGGACCACGCCACGAGTCCCAGTATAGCAAGTAGATTGAAGATGAGTTTTAAATAAACTTTACATGACTTGGAAAGGAGCCAATAGGCAATATAATCTCCTAATTGATACACCCCAGAGCTTGCTTGACCTCGTATGTGTCACAATAGATAGTAAGTACGATGTACTTAGTAACTAGTACATTAGTTCAAACGTTTCGGTCATTTTACAATCGAGCATCCTTAGTCTGCGCATAACTAGAGACTTAAAATAATTCCCTCGTAGCACTATTTGTGCTTGAGCTGCCGCAAATATGTTGATTTCCTTGCCTCAGCAATTCGGCATCAATGTGCAATCTACTAACCATAGCATTATCTTTGGTACAGCTTAAAGGAGAAGAATCTCCTAGTTATGGTTATGACTACCTAGTTCCCACAACTAGCTGGAGATCATGACTATGTATGATATTGTTTACCGTCTCACAGCCAAGGATCGGGGTTAACTAGCGGAAATGGGTTTGCAGTGTAAAATAAAGATCCCCAGGTAGGAAACCTAGTTCTTGTTACTCTGTTGACTTTAAACCAACATATATTTTCAAGTCCATTCATGAAATGTAAAATTGGTTTTGGAAGAATAATATTTTTTAAATGTGAATCTAGGGCTGGTCACGCAGCAAACACTGCAAGACAGACATTTAAGATAGGACGTAAACCCAAGATAAAACGCGAATCCTAAACAAACATGTTTTACAAGATTTTGCATAAGTTATAGTTTGTTTTGATAACTGACAGAAGCTGTTACCTACGTTTTGTGTATTTTATATCCTAAATCGAAATTGAGTCTTAGAAGCAAGTTCATAGATCTCTAATAATGTATGTGAAAGTACTAAATACTATCTATTATTAGAGGCAACTAAGAGACGTCCATAAACATGTTCTATGCAATTTATATACACGAAACTAATTATCAAAATAACTCAACGCAATAAAAACGGTGCATTACGTTAGTTATTGTACGGCTAGGGGAAATAACGTTTGTCATTTGGGAGCGATCCAATAACGGGAATTGTTATTGGAAGAAATAAATGTAAGATGTTCTTGGCTACTTTATAACCGTAAGTAATACGTTTTAAAGTTATGTATATAAAGTAGGTTTATACCTAAAAAGGAAAATCAAGAAGAATAGGATAACACAAATCTGGTTACGAGTACAATGATAAGGTTAAAGGATGTCTTCTCCCAATCCCAAGGAACTACCTTTGATAGTACTTTAGTAAAACATTTATCTTCCCTAGCTTGATTGACAAAAGGTGGGTAGAGTTCACTAACTTCACAATTTAAACATAAATATATTATTTCACTTTTAAAAGATCGAGAAAGTCTTTTGAAGCCTCTTTAAATTAGAGCAGCCTAAAGCTTTTCTTATAATAAATAACACATTGTAGTTTGGCGATATAAATAGTCGATGTACTTTTTAACACTTTCACTGCAATCGACACGGTAAAACATATATTTGTAAATGTTTCAATGCAAATTGCAAAGTTCTCATGTTTGAGAGCATGCCTTCACAAGCAGGTGCCAGATTGTTCAATAGACTGCCTGCAGGGATCAAGTCTATTCGACCCATGAACCTGTTTAAAAAACATCTAAAAAAGCTTCTGACAAAACATGCGTACTACACTGTTGATGAGTTTATGCACCAAACATTTAAGTTTCCAGTGTACCAAAATTAAACTTATTAAACTAGGTTAGTTGATATTAAATTAGAACAATATTATATAGATTAGGACGACACATTTGGCCGTAAAATTTTGTTACCAGTGGCTTACCACACTTTATTTTAACTTATGTAAACTTATGTTATTTTAATAATGTCTACACAATTATCAATTGTATTTGAAAAATAAAATAAAACATAAAATAGACACCCGACGCAGTAATAGTGTAAAACAGACTATGTAAGAATTTAACATTTTAGAATATCTTGAAATGAAACTGGCCTAGAAGGAATTTTACTGTATCACTTTGTAGATCATACATTCATCACTTTGTACATTCTTTTTCATACATTAAAAGCACATATTGCTTAGATATTCCTTTTAAACAATACAATATTTCAAAGCACTAGAATGTAATAACTACCTGACCTTTTTTAACTTGTAGGTGTCAAATATAAACGCACTGTCAAGTATAAAAGTAGTGTAGTTATTACATCTTCTAAAACTACTTCCCACTGTAAGACCAGCATTTCGTGAGCAAAGTAGAGAAGACCTTTTACGAACTTAAACTCATTCAGAAGTCTTTTGCAGTTGAAGTTTGTTTGTTAACAAGTTTCTCAACTGTTGTGTTTCTTCGTTTGCTCAATTTCACACAATATGAATACGATAGACTAAATAGCCATAGTATGTCTTAAATCGACTGTCTGTCTGCATTCAAGTTTATTGTTGCCGAAAATTTGCGAACACCAAAAACTTGGATTGTTTGTTTCTTTTTTTGTTGCGTGGTCCTGTAATCCAGCTTCATAGAGGTCAGGTTTTGAGGATGATATAGGTCTTAAGCGGCTCAGATAGTCTCAGTGATCATCTGATGATACCCGCATCAACTCCCACCATCGTTTAGACATACCAGACCATCACCTGCGTGGTTCGGAAGTCACGTTAAGCCGTTGGTCCTTGTAAGAGTCGGCCTTAGTTTGTAACAAGACTCAGCTCATAACTCATTACTACCACTCATCACACTTATCCTTCACCACATATTTGCCTTAAAATAACCTCATGAGAGTGGTCGGCATCTCAAATAGTGATTTAATAATTGTTATAAAAATACGAATAAGAATAAAACATGGATTTATCATACAAACATGTGAATTCTTCTCTACAGGTTACTAGGTATTAAAGAACGTGTCGCAGAAGGTGGTAGACCTGTACCCGCACCTGGGACTGTCCTCTGGGAGATGTAACTTACAATAATGCAGACAAGGGAGAATATAGCAGATCTTCAACTTGTATCTACCTATTGTCTGCTTTACTGTACGAGTATTAGTCTAAAGTGTAGTGTATTAATTATAGTCTAACAAGGGTTGTTGAAGTTCAGCGGCGTTGCAGCAGAACGGCCTGGGTTCAATTCCTGTTGTGTGAGTAAATTCTTTTTGCACACTGGCCACTCCCCGTGGTCCGGAAATCACATTTAACCGTTTGTTTATTCCCGTTAGTTTAATTAATGTCCTAAATCACTAAACCGCTATTTGAGATGCCGACCACTCTCATGAGGGTATTTTAAGGCAAATATGTGGTGGAGGATGAGTGTGATGAGTGGTAGTAATGAGTTATGAGGTGTAGTCTTGTTACAAACTAAGGCCGACTCTTCCTTAGAATGGGTCATTAATTAATAGCCCAATGACCAATGGAAATACAAGGACCAACGGCTTAACGTGACTTCCGAACCACGCAGGTGATGGTCTGATATGTCTAAACGATGGTGGAGTTGATGCGGGTATCATCAGATGATCACTGAGACTATCTGAGCCGCTTTAGACCTATATCATCCTCAAAACCTGACCTCCATGAAGCTGGATTACAGGACCACGCCACGAGTCCCAGTTTGTCATTAGTTACATCAGTTTGTCACATGTTGTTTTCAAAACAGTATGAATAGTCTATGACAACTATAGAAATTGTCTTCCAGATTTGGATAAGTTTTGTTGACTTGAACAAACAGAACAGGTTTGAATCTGTCAGCGGATTGGAGCTGAGTAAATATGTATGAGTGGTAAATATATATGAGCTAGAAAGTAAACATGTGTATCTGAATAATGTAAGGCTTTGTCAGTGATCGAATACATTCATCCTAAGGGTGGGTTTCAAAAACATAACTTTAACTGACATTTTTACTTAATTTGTTTCAACAAATCGCATAGAACAATACTGAATGAAACATTTCCAAAACTACATTTTAAGGGTCATGTGGCAACCTTACACAACCCATAACTGAAAGAAGGTCCGAACCTACCTTCAAATTCAAGTGGGAGTTTGAAAGTAATTTGCGTTTATATTTGACACTAACAAGTTAACAAAAAAGGTCAGTTAGCTATTACATTACAGTGTTTTAAAATATTGTATTGTGCGAAAAGTATATTTAAGCAATATTTGTTTTTGATGTACAACAGAGACTTACAAGGTGATGCAGTAAAATTCCTTCTAGGCCAGTTTGATTTCAAGGTATTCTACATGTAAATCACTATACAATTTTTACCCCCAGTTACGTAAACTGAGATATTTTGCCCTAGAATAATTTAATGATACGCATTTATCACTACTTATACACACTTATTTCAATTATTTAATAATACTCAAGAAGCATAAAACAAGTAAAATAAACATTTTAAACTAGAAAATATTACCCATACTAATTTGAAATATAAAAATGAACCTGCCTCTTTTTCGTGTATTTATTTCTGCGTCGATACAATACGATTAGATTTTGATAAATAATAATTTCTAAGATCAATCTTCGATTTTGCCGAAGTAGTATACTAAACAACTTAAATGATTATTCACTCTAGTAATTGCTTCTAATACCTGATTTAAAACAAATGACAGGAAAGTTGGTGGAATAATTTATTGACAGTAATTAGCTCCAACGCTCGGGGACTTGTTACCTTTCTTCGTCGCTCTGTTTCTGAACGGTTTATATTATTCATAACAAACAGTTTAGTACTGTTAGATCAATTTAAATACTCTTAAACTGGAAAATAAAACAGCCACTGTTGTTCTAAAAGTATTCTGTATATATATTTTTAAAGGTTTATAAGCATAAGGTTTATTACAACACCTTATCAAAGACTTTACTCTTAGACTTTCGCGGCCAGTGTCCCAACTACAATTTTATTCTTCCTGTTCACATCACGTCAAAACATCATAATAATAATTATATTGAGATATTTCGGTCTCTCTGTGAAGTACCATCTTCAATCAATAATTGGCTGAAACTGATCTGCTAGCTGTCTGCTATTCTATTGGCCGTGGAAGGGATGCCAACTCTCGAGCATTAAATAGAAGCATTACTCTCTTTTGTTGTTTTAGATTTGCAACACAATAACAAATTAGACACTGCACTTTAAGGTTTTTTTAAGTTCGATACATGGATGCAATTTGTATATACACTTGAACATGTATGTAAGTTCCAAATGCAATATTATGCGGAAAAGGAAGTTATTTGAAATATATTTTAGACGATTGGGATTTATAGATCGTGGGAAAGCTTCAATCAATACATTCTCTCACGTATTTAATCTAAACTCTTGCTAGAAACCTCGCAGTAGTTATCTAGAGCGTATAGAGCTTCGAACACTGAATCAACTGTTGAACAACAAAACTGTACCATCACTTGAAACTTACGAAGAACCGGTTTCTCAGTTCCAAAGTTTGAATAGACTGTGGAATGCATTGAATAGATCTTAAGCGAGTTTATGGAATCAGTTGAGTATTTGCTGTATGCTATTCTAGTTTTATATTTCACTTAAACACTATGTATTATTACAAAACAGTAACGTGTGAAGTTATTGTTCCTATTTTAACACTTAAAAAGGAATTATATACGTTGAATATATTGTATAAAACTACTTATTACCAAGCTTTAGTTTGTAACGATCGCACCTCTTCGTAATATATATACGCAAGCAACATTTCGGATCCAAAACCTGTAAGAAGATGACGCCTTTCCTTCCAGATCAATGACGATGCAAAAGACGCGTGCTTCAAAAGCAAAAAGGCCTTGTCCCTTAGACAAAACCTAAGAAATACTATCTTTTATTTATTTTGTTTCCATTGGTTAACACCTTTTTCACAAAATACTTAAGACAACAACATTCAGATGGTAACTTAAAGCCAATAAGGTTTAGATAAATAAAGAAGAACAAGTGTCTAGGAACTATGATAAGGAGCAAAGTGAGTAATAAGTACGTACTATGTGACAAAGAGGTTAGATGGCGACCTGAAGACGTAATACTAGTATACATTGATTGTTTTTAGACTCGTAGGTAAAAGAAAATCGATAATTTACTAACTCATCAGTTTATTAGGTATAGTTTTGTTAAAACCATTATTAAAGTAATAATAAGCTATAAAAAATATTTTTAAGATTTTTTTATCTATCAACAGTGCGTTTAGGTGCCTAATTTGAAGCTGGTATACTTAAAAAACGGGTTATCTATAGTCAGATGAATTTTGAACGAGTAAAAGGTCATCTTGGACATTATAAAGTTATGCCTAAGAGAGATCTCAACATCAAAATAGCTTTCTAAAACTGCGAAAGAGTGAAATTTGCAGACAGCCACTTAGTCTGATAGGGGGCGAGTCACGACACTTTCTCGATGAACAAAGAACTCCTTGGGGATGAGCTTTAATATTTTACACATCAACACGATGATGCATATAATAGCAGTTATATGATATCGTAAAGGCGTTTACAGTTTATTTTCATTAACTTTATCGTAGGACATAGCAAATTTATTCTCTATGTGGTATTTTAAAACTTTTCAAACAATAGAATTCTTATACTTAAAACAGAGACAAAGTTTCTATTCTCAGCTCGAATCCTTTTTGTCGTACATACGTTTTCCTACTACGTTACAATGATGACCCAATGATTTTCATGATAAAACCACAAGTAAGTAATAAACATAAACACCCATATTCAGGAAGTTATATGTTGAAATTCTATAAACTTAGTTAGTTGTTGGTTGTTTGACAAACAACGCTGAAAGCAAAATCAAGTTGTTCAAACAGTCAACAACAGGATTTATAGCATCATATACCACCACAAACTTTGTATAGTACACTTATCCTGTTGTCAACAACAACTCGTTGGGAAGTTTCTAGTGAACTTAAAACCATTTCACATGAATACCATTCACTACTCTTGCTACAAGAAAATTAGTATTTTTTAATTTGTATCAATATATGTAATTAAAAAACAAGCGGAGCTGTATTCGGTGACTGCAAGTGACGCAATCGTTTTATAAAACGCAATTTAATAAAGTTGCATAACTTCACTAATTTTATGAAATATGTCTGGAATTTATATGGCTTTAATATAAATTATAGACTGGGACTCGTGGCGTGGTCCTGTAATCCAGCTTATTCATTACTACCACTCATCACACTCATCCTTCACCACATATTTGCCCTAAAATACCCTCATGAGAGTGGTCGGCATCTCAAATAGTGATTTAGATCATATGTTCAAATCCCGACGCGGGCACTTGGTCTTTCACACAGTACCGTGCCAGTAACATCAAGCGTAAGTTCAAAATAAAACGCCACCGATGTTGAAACCCCAACATTAACGTTAAGGGCGTATTAAAAATATAGCTTACAACAGATAAATATACTTTATAATACTGACCACCTTATCTAACATAAAAAGTCTCCGAGAAGTACTAGTATCTAGATAGCAAGGTAGACTGGCAGATAGCTTGTGAATTGTCAGGACAGTCGTTACCAGGGTAGTCAGCAGTTAGCCTGACATAAAGCTGATAGCTGATAACCCTTTAGTAAAATCCAATGTTACTGTCCTCACTTTATCTCACAGTTTCTTTGAAAACTTCAATACTGATAATGAATAAATGAGTGAATCCTCGAGTTAACAAACGATTTGCACTTGGTACAGTTCGTTAGGTATAGCATGGCCGGTGGCCTTGAGATTTCCTGCTGGCCGCTTATGGCTCTATAGCCCATCTCACCGGCCTTGCTAAACCTGACGAACCGTAGCAAAATATATCTCAAAAAGAAACAGCAAAAGGCTCTGCAAAAATATCATAAAAATGATACGACCATGTACGGTGCGAGTGTGACAAAGTAAAGTTTAATGTAAATATTTATTTATGTCAATCTCTATTCATTTTGTAACTACATTTTTTCGTAATCAGTTCAGTTTTATTGCTCAGAAAAATATGTATTCCACTCTAGATGCCGATCAAAGTTACATGCGTTTTAAATTACTTCTTTTCAATAAAAGTTATGAAAGATTAAAGAGAGTGGATTGGTAATAACTATTGAAAAGTGTTTAAGTACAAAACTATTGAGAAATGCGTGAAGTCCTCGGGCATCCAAGCTAATTACTTCTCATGGATTTATTGTAAATTATCCATTATATTCCTGTTTACATTTTAACATTATACTATTCATTTAGAACAAAATAACTTGTCTTATTTCTATGATCTTGAATGCGACTTTTAAAATCATACAGTTTAAATTTTCGTACTGGAATTCATCGTACGTACATTTTGTTATCGTTGATTGCGTTCGTAAACAATTACATTTCTTTCGAAATATCCAATTATTTAAAATAAACATAGCCATCATTACGAAAGTTTGTCGATCTCTTTCACATATATTCTGCAAAACAAACACACTTTTACGACGTTTAAAACACCATACATCGAATTGGCTTTTGGCATTCTGTACTCTAAATGTTTGGCATTAACTTTTTTTAGAATCCTGAACTGTAGACTGCTAAATATAAATTTCGTTTTACCTTAATTACTTGTCACCTACTAGGTTGTCTGTGGTCAGTTTGAAACAGTTTACTATCAACCCTGTATATTACGTTGATGTACATAAGTTTCCTCGCGCTACTTGTCACTTTATCAGATGAAGGACTTGGTCTCTTGGTTAACTCATCCTATTAATCAACCAAGTTTGTTCTCTACACTGACACGGGATATGTGGTAACCAGGTCACCTTTTAACCTTCATTGTGTATAAATGCTTCTCTAACTTCTTCAACTGCTTAGACTTAAGGTAAGAATTGGAACCAAATATTTTTTCCTTGGTGAAAAGTCGGGTTAAAACAAATTTAAATGCTAATTTCAAAAGAATAACTAGTATATAAAAAGTAAAATACATAAATATTAGAAGAACGGGTGAAATAAGCCAATCGTCAAATAAAGTCACAATGACAGGTCTATAAGTAGTCAGATACTTTATGGCTAGCAATTGTGCTACATCGGGCTGGGATCTTGCCTAAAATCAGCTCGGGGTTCGCAGTAATTATTATTAATTTTTCTTAAACAGTACTGATAAATTTGTATAAATAATGACATTTGGGTTTCATAGAGTAGAAACACTCATCTCTCTTCCTTTGAGCCACACGAAATTCTTCAAAATGATTGCATTATTGTTTATTGTAACTGGTTGTAACTTCGGAACTAATTTGACAATTTTAAAATCTGTTTGAATGCCAATTGCGGGGTATATTGAAACACATGATGAAACGAAACTTATATTTTTACATAAATTGTGTCAACAGGTATAGGCGATAATGTGTAACAAAATAATTTAATAAACAGTTTTTAAAGCTTCATATCAATGTTCACTCATTTGAGAACGAATACAATAATTAGGAGTATAACTTCAAATAAAATTACTGCAGACATTTCCTTTCGTTGGTGTTCAAGAAGAACACGACTTTTCGTGATGTGAAATCTGATTCCATCTTCAGAGAAAGGCAACCTAAAACATGACACAAAACATCAGAAATTTAGCTAGCCTTAAGTTGAATACTTTACTTCTTCAGGCTAGCTTATTTGTTTCCACCTAAACCAAGCTACGAGTATATTAGATTTTCTTTAAATCAATCATTGAAAAATGTAATGAATCTTGGAGGCAAGTTCTGTACTTGTCATGATTGTACCTTTATTACCGAGTACTTTGTTTATCTGTTTTAGCTAATTACACACCGACAAAATATAATTACATTATAAATACTACAAGTAAAACTGTGTATAAGGCAACCAATTAAAAATACAAAACTTGGCTAAATTGACTTGAAATGTTAACGTGAAAACTTACAACTAATTTGGCTGTAAGTATAAAGCTTATAAAACGTTTAACGCAGCCTCAAATTTAGAAATCAACTTATTGTTTAGGCGAGTTTAGCTAAAACCGATAAGCAAATTGTTAGATATCATAATGCAGTTTATACGACTGCATTATGAGCATTTGGTTTATTTTAAAATCAAAATAAATTCATACCAAGCAGTTAAACATCATATTTCCATTTTACTTACAAACTACCATTTTACTTCAGTCATATTGAAGAAACCCAAGACACATAATTCAGTCGGTTTGTTGTTAAACTCACCTCACCATGAACCGAGAAAGTCTACTCATGAAATGGTTTAGAACATGAAAGTTTAGACAGTCAAATTTGAGTACAAGAACTGGCACCTGGCTCTTCACCCATTCGTCTAAGTCATCTGCAAAAGACCAGAAAAACAATTATTAGTATTTAAACGTTCCACCTCATCATGCACAGTACTATTAATCATTCTGAAAACATCACGAGTCTCTCTTTAGAGATATGGAAGTCAGATAGCCATGTAGTTAATGCCCAATAACAATATACGGGTCAGGGTGTTAAGCTAACTGTTAACTGCCTGTGTAACTGCAGGAGGCTATTGTCCGTTTACAGCTGACTGTGTCTAGCATTAACCCCGTCTACAATCACTGACATGGTCTCTTTGTTAGATGTCTAATGATATTATATTATAACGTTGGCTTTAAACAGATTTTTCTGTGTTTTATATAACTCTGATTATGGGATTTACGTATAAATTCAGAATTGGTACTTTGGATAAGTCACAGAACTAACCCAATGATTTCTATTTTTAGTAGAGTCCGTGCGTTTCTTCGTGGCGCTTGACCTTGACGACTGGGTTTTCGAGGGTGGGGGTAACTAACTGTTCAGTCTTTCCATGGCACTCTTCCTGCGAGGAAAGGCTATTACTGTACTTTTTGAAACATCGATTTGTTCCCCCACTCTGTCCCCTCACTTCCCTCACCAAGCGCCACGAAGAAACGCACGGACTCTAATATCTGGACGAATTGTTATACAGTTATTCAGACCGTGTTTTGGAAGTCGAATTTGTCCTAATATGGGGAACAGTCAGCACTAGTTTGTAACATGACTGTACCTAACCATGCACCAAAACACTCATAACACTCACACTTCATCCCATTTTCACCTTACTTAAGAGTGGTTGATGTCTAAAAACGTGATCAAATTATCAGGAAAATAGAAAATTGTAACTAGTAACAGTCACAAACTATTTTAGAATTTATCACGCCTGTAAACATAAATAAGAAAGGCCTTGCTTCATTTGGACGGGAGCCACTAGATTGTACGTTTCCTTAATTTGTACACTGCAGACAAAGAAGGAATATCATTATTTGAGCTTGCTTAGGCTCCTAAATACTCTGACAATTTGGCTCACAGCCCAAACGCTGAGCCTTGAGCTTTGTTGGTAAAATGCAGTTCGCCAACTAGACTGGGTAATCTAAACCAACCCTTATATTAACATAACCTTTCATCACTGGTGACGTTAAAGAAGGGAGGAAACTGTACAAGAACGTGCTTGAATTATAGCAAAAAGGTTTAAGCTATGTGTATTTTAGTGAGTCGTGTTTTTCTATTTTACATTGCTTAGGAATAATAATGACGTCGGGTAATGATATTAACTTTTAAAACCCCAATCATTTAAAAGAAACCTCGGTTAAGTGTAAAAATAAGAAGCAGAAGTTATATTAGTTTTATTTTGTGCGTTGTTTTATCTGCATATATGGTTACGTTCTTAATTATAGGCCTACATCTGAACTATGTTCAGGAGGAATTCATAAAGAATTTCATAATTATTAGTGACCAAGAGTGAGAAAATAAGAGAGAGTGGTTGAGCTCAGGTTGACACAAACCTGGAGGTTTGCATTTCTCATGAGTTAATTCAACGCACAAGAACACTTACCTCCGAGAGGATGTGTTTGTTGAGAAATTACTGACACTTTCTTACTGGGAAAGTTCTGACACTTCATTGACTCTTCAACCTAGTCTAACTTGTAAGACCACTCACCTAACCTTCTTAACTTCAACTCTACTTCAAATACTTAATCACTGTTTTTCTCAATTTTTTCAGTTTTTTAAAGACCTTTATACTGTCTCAATAGCCCACAAGCTAGGCTAAAAACCATGGTTTCTAGTCCTAAGTGTAAATTTTGTAACTCATGTTTTAAATGAATTTTTAATGTCTACAAATGGGAAATTCTACCAAGACGATATACAATGGATAGACAATTTAAATATGTAAACGTTGGTTCTTCTTATGTCATAGTTGATGATGTAACTTCGGCCTTGAAATCGATTTTATTAAATGACATACACACAATGATTGCCAAGGTGAGCCGATAGTACAATTTACATAATATTACCAACAATAAGGGCAAAATATGAATCTTTGAATAATTATTTTTGAAAAGCTACATTGTGTAATGAATAAACTATTTATTACGAAATGTTTAACTATTTGAACTCCCTCAGAAAATGGTACTTACACGATCCAGTAAATAAGCCTCACTATGAGTTCTTGTGTTCTATCATTCATTCAGACGTGCAACAGGAAACCAAACAAGGAAAACCTGGATGATATTCAACTATAACTTGTTTATTAGTGGTTGTTTCCTCAATCTCTTTATAACCTTTAATACCGCATAAACGCGTGGACAACAAATCCCTTTGGTGTGGCTTTGAGAACTGTTACGAAAAGCCTAAAACTATTTCATTAAATTTTTATTAATTTCGTATTGTGCATTGGAAGGCGGTAAAAATCAACTCAAATCAAACTTTTACAAACTTGTACTTTTTGTTAAAAGTATACGATCGGCGGCACGCGCGACTCTTCAAAGAACTGAGACAAACCTACTAGAGGCATTGTTTTTGAAACAGAAGATAAATCACTAAATCACTATTTGAGATGCCGACTACTCTCATGAGGATATTTTAAGGCAAATATTTGGTGAAGGATGAGTGTGATGAGTGGTAGTAATGAGTTATGAGGTGTAGTCTTGTTACAAACTAAGGCCGACTCTTCCTTTAAATGGGTCATTAATTAATAGCCCAATGACCAATGGAAATACAAGGACCAAGGCTTAACGTGACTTCCGAACAAACAGGTGATGGTCTGATGTCTAAACGATGGTGGGAGTTGATGCGGGTATCATCAGATGATCACTGAGACTATCTGAGCCACTGTAGACCTATATCATCCTCAAAACCTGACCTCCATGAAGCTGAATTACAGGACCACGCCACGGTCCCAGTCAAACTTGCATTTCCACCTACCCCTCGTCCACCGGAGAGAAATGATCAATACTCCACTATTTCAGTGGTAAACATGGGTTCTTGCTTCGTTGACTAATGGATTTTTATAGTCCTACTTCACAAGTAATTCAACTATAATGTCTTTACCCTACGACTGATTTTATTAAAGACATACAGAGATTCATTGCTAAGGTAAGCCGATAGTAGAAATTACATAGTTGTTATTCGTATATTTCGCATTTGCAATTGTGATTATGTATGCAGGGTTACAGTGAAGGATTGGGGTTAACTAGCGGAAATGGGTTTGCGGTGCAGAATAAAGATCCCCAGGTAGGAAACCTAGTTCTTGTTACTCTGTTGTTTTAACGCCCAGGTACCTTTTCAAGCCAACGAACTGTAATGTTTCCAATATTTTAGATTTAACTGCCGACTGTTGAATCTAATGTAAAACGTAATTTTTGTAGCGCATAATGTTGTACATTGGGGCTGGGACTCGTGGCGTGGTCCTGTAATCCAGCTTCAGGGAGGTCAGGTTTTGAGGATGATATAGGTCTAAAGCGGCTCAGATAGTCTAGTGATCATCTGATGATACCCGCATCAACTCCCACCATCGTTTAGACATATCAGACCCTCAACTGCTTGGTTCGGAAGTTACGTTAAGCCGTTGTTCCTTGTATTTCCATTGGTCATTGGGCTATTAATTAATGACCCATTCTAAGGAAGAGTCGGCCTTAGTTTGTAACAAGACTACACCTCATTACTACCACTCAAAACACTCATTCTTCACCACATATTTGCCTTAAAATACCCTCATGAGAGTGGTCGGCATCTCAAATAGTGATATAGTGATACTACATAAGACATGTACTATTAATATTTTGAACAAAAGTACTGGATGTGGAGCTTTTACAAGTAGCATTTCACCTTGGTGCACCCATGTTTCCAGTGCGAGCACAGCACTCATGTTTGTACATATGTATGAGTGGTGAATCCACCTAAGAGCTAGACTGAAAACATGTGAATGTGAATAATGTAAGGTTTTGTGAGTCTTCAGACAAGTTCAAGGACCGAAAAATAATGTAAACATGAACGAGCAATTTGCGTAAAAACAATATTTTATCACGAGCTTTTTTAGTTTGATCCAGAACCACAAGAGATTTGTAAACCAAGAGGTTAGTGGTAAGACTAAAACGCAAAAAACCACGAATTGTGAAACAAACCTGAGAAAGCTCCAATTTATTTAGAGAAGTAATAAGTTGTTTAAGTATGATTTACCCAAGTCATTACCTAGCTTAGTTGATATTTTGTCGTATATAGTATACTTGTCAAAGAATATAAAGTAGACTAAAATAATGTCTTTATGCACATCAGTACAGTCTAACATACGTATATAGGCTGCGAGCTGTGTGATCTACTACTTTATAAAACATAAAACACAGTATAACGTAACTGATATTTTTATTTTAAAGATACATACACTTTTCATTTGGGAGCAATCCAATACCAGGAATGGTTATTGGAGGGAAGAAATGTGAGGTGGTCTTGCCGTTTTATAGCGGTGAGGAAGTTTATATCTAAAGGTAGAGTGGTGTAGGATAACCTGTAGGTTCTTTTTCAATTAACTTGTTTTAACCTGTTTGGCTTAGAGAAACACCCAAATTAATGTCAATTTATCATCCAGTTTTTTAATATATTCTGTAACAATTGTTCCACAGGAAAAACAATCATGATTTTTTGAATTTACATAAACTATACCGTAAACTTACGTTGACAAGAGAGTAGGCGGAATGTATTCGATCACTGACAAAGCCTTACATTATTCAGATACACATGTTTACTTTCTAGCTCATATATATTTACCACTCATACATATTTACTCAGCTCCAATCCGCTGACAGATTCAAACCTGTTCTGTTTGTTCAAGTCAACAAAGTTATCCAAATCTGGTAAAGCCCTATACGATTATGAAAACATGAGGGAGGAAACAGTAGAAATTTAAATTCCATGGTTTTGTTTGGACGTTGAAGAACTGGTTTCTTAACACCAGTTGTCGTAAAACTACTAGTTTAAGAAAAAATCGTAGAAAGTGTTTCGCTAAAGTGGTTTTCTAAATACTTTCAAACTCACAAGCCAAATATATTCTAGAAGGTCACCTATGAGGAAAAATAAAATATTTTAAACTAGGTAATGGAGACGGTTATACCTCAAGTATAAAGTTGATTTACAGAAGTAAACAAAACCCTTATCTCAAAGTCAGATAGCTGGGAGTATTGCATCGTAATTTTACCCGTAAGCTATAAAGGCTATAACAATAATATGAAATACAGGGTGGCCCAGAAAAAGGTACTCATCTAAACGGTTTACACAAATAAACTTCTTCTGGACTTATTTCTTCAGAAACTATTGTCTCGTTCAACTGACTTCTCATGCCCAGCATAAAGATCTTTCACTCCGTGATGCGTTTTTGTGAGGAACATTAAATCAAAAATGTTTCAGGCCACTATCTCAAAGTGTTCGAAATCTGAAACAAAACATAATATCAGTTTTAATGGTTATCACCCTGGAGAATATTCAGGAATGGTTGCAAACATGTGAAGACTTATGGATTAACATCAACTCAATGGCGAAAACATGTCGAGCATTTAGTTTTAAGATAGAAGTTTTGAATAGCTAATAAAAAGAATACTTACCTTAAAATTACGAGTACCCTTTTTTTCGACCCACCCTGTATATCATAGACACTACCAAAGTCTTTCGAATCACGTGTATTTTATAAATGTAGGCCTACTAATTTATGGTAGAGGTATAGCGCATAAAGTTTATGCAAGCCCTTGGTGTGACAAAACGTACATAATTGTTAATAATATTAACAAAAACGCAAGTGGGAGGTCACATAGTGACAAGAAGATTATAGAAGATGTAATGTAAAATATAAGACAGACACCAAAGAAATCTTTTAACTAAGTTAGACGTAACTTTGTACATCAATATTCATCTAGATATTTCACTGCAAAAATATTCACTATAATATTAGTAAAGAACAAAAGACAATAAAGTACACTTTTACCATTTTTTAATACCCACACTACCAGTTTCGGGACTTAGCCCATCATCCTAGGTGTTTAGGTTAATACAAATATTTTAGTAAACCTGTTCAAATATCACTGTAATATATTTAACTAATGAACTAATGACTTTTCCTCGGGTTGCTACTAATTGCAAGGCAGTTTGGGAAAGTATTCCGTTCAGGTTATTTTGAGAGTATCACAACTGCAAAGGTTTGAACAAAGTTTAAAGCTTGCTAACTAAGGCGATTAACTGACCTAACAATCTGAGTTAGCAGGATATAACAGTTTGAACGAAGCAATATTCACATTGTAAGAAGACCAAAACAGATTGTTTACAAAATGGCTCTCGAAACTTTATGTATGATGTTTAGGGAGAAAAACTAAGAGATATATAAACTAATTTTTTAACACGCTGTTTCATATTTTAAACAATTATCGTTTTGAATAAAAATAATCCAACCATGACTTTCTCCAAACTCAATATTCTTTGTACGTTTATCAAAGAGAAACTGTTTATATGCTCAATGTCATGTTTTGAAATGTTGGCATTTTTATGGTGTTTTGTGATACTTCAACCTGAATAGCAGAAAAGCGAGGTTTATTTACTACAGTGTGTCGAAAACATTTTCCTAAGGAGTTTAATACTCAACAAATTGAAATTAAAAGCTTTAATATCTGTTGAAAAACGACTGAGTTACAAGTAAACATGAGACAATTCAGGCCAATTACCACGTTTCCTACTGTAACACAGTTGTTTTTAAAAGGAAATTCAATCGTTTCGGTTTGGATCTCACAAACTGAACTTCAGTCCTGAATCATTTTTATTAATTAAATAATTGAATGTGGGATGTTAGAGGAACCTCTTTATTGTAACCATTATGATTTTGTATATAAATGTATGTTACAAAATTTCTAGTAGCCTACAGATGGTTTTGTTGAGAATTTTATCAATATATCGAAAATAAACCATTTGTTTAATTAGTTTCACAGTACCTTGAGTTTAACATAAATTTAGTTTTCTTACTTTACAAGTCGTAAAGTTTCTGTGTTAAAACATGAAAACCGAATATTATTGAATAGAACTCACTGTGTATTACATCGTCTCAGAGCTAAAACGATTATCAACGGTAAAGGTGGAGAGAAATTACCATCAACCAAATATTTAACTAGCTTTATATAATTAAGGAACCGAAAGAAGCTTTTATCTTATTCCGCATTATTTTCTCCAGGTTGAAAAATGCATTTTCCTTCAAAAAGAAAAGCTTTTAGCCAAGGGTCTCATAAAGCAAATCTCATGGTTTCCTAGTCACCGGAAACCTAATAACACAGATTACACCATTAAGATATCCTCTCAAGGTTCAATTTACGGTCAAGACCATGAAGTTGGTTGAGTTATGAAGTTAGTAAATCACCCTGCACCGCGCACTCGCCTCTTTGTGATCCTGGTCGAGTCTGTTGTAAAAAGTTGGATCGTAAAAGTGGGGTGGAAACATAAATCCTTTAACAACAGTTGTTTTGGTTACTTTAATGTCTTCTTGGAAAAGTTTCCATTGTTTCTAAAACCTCGTTGATACCTGTCACCTGATTGGCCAAAGTAGCCGGAGCTTGTTGCTCGTTGTTGGTGTGTGGTAATTTCACACGATTATCCAAGGAAAATTAGAGAAACCATAGAATCAAGCATGAAGACAACCTTAACAAAGAAGACAGCATAAAATTATCAAAAACTTGGCAGCCAGTTCTTCAGAAGTCCTATTGCAGAAGCTATTGCCAATCCAGTTCGACAACGAGCAACAGGCTCCGCCCACTTCGGCCAATCAGGTGACAGGACCCCCCACCCCTGGGGTATATAAGAAGACGGCTGGCCAATCCAGTTTCAGCCAGTCAACAAGCTACTGAGGATGACTCTCCACAGCGAGGTCGAAACGTCTAGCAGTAATTGTATTTCAACTGTGACGCGGTGTAAACCGGAAGCCTTAGATCTTAGTCATGACACCGGCCGCGAAAGCCTAAGAGTTTTAATAATTAGTTTAGTTATAAACACGATATGAAGGATAACTAGAAATAAAACAACAATTTAAGGCAAACGACTTTCTTAAAAATATATTTATACATCTCTTATAAAATTAACATTCGTATTTATAATTTCCTTTACAGTAGAAACAATATGTTATGTGCTAGACGGCTGATGTAAATGTCTTTGATTTGCGATTTAAACTTAACATGAAAACATAGAATACAGTTAGATAAAACAATTGTACAAGGTAATGATATGGTAGTGAACTGTGAGCGAGGTCAGGGGAGGGTGAATAGGAGATGGGCTAAATGCAAAAAGAGCTTATGACCGTTCAAAGTACCAGCACACCAACCCGGTGTTACCGGTGTGCGTAGGCCTTAAAGTAAATAACGTGTCAATCCCCATTTTCCAATGTAATGTTGAAACACCAATGGTGTTTTTTGGGTTTGAAAATCGGAATATAAATGAAATTAAAACGTAACGGGAATAAATAAAATCCTCAAAAGTACACATGTATTATCGTGGTTGTGTGTTTTGCAGCTTAATACCGAACTGGAGGCTGATTTCAAGTGCGATTTGTTAGCGCTAGATTTGAGCTTATTTTCTTTCAATGCACTTTTCCTTCCAACATAACTATGTAATTTACTCTAATTATTTCAACTTGTTCCATAAATTCCCGTAAAAATATTCTAAGTAAAACTTACAAATACACTTTGTACTTTAGTACCCAGACAAAGTTATACGGTATCTAAACCATACAACAAAAAAGCCCACGAACCCGAGTGTTGCTTTGCAAGACGGACTTAAATAATAGCGACCAGACAAGTAAAACGGTGGACAAGATTCGGAAAAAGAGTCGTAACGGTGGAGAGACATTTCAAGGTCATTGAGAGGGCGGGGGTTAGATGGTTAGCGGGTGAACGCGGTTGCGGTTGTGAAGTGCTGACGTTGACGCTGACGCTGACGCGGGTCAGTGAGTGACGATGACGTCAGGTGCTGACTTGGTGGACTGGACGCTGAAGGGTCTCTCGCTGGTTTTGCTGCTCTCGGTGCGTTTGTTGAGCTCGATGACGGCCTCCGCCCTGAACCGAGGCTCCACGCTGGCTTTCTGCCTCGTCTTGCCGAACGTAGAGAAACCTGGGCTAGTTGTGGATCTGGGAGTCGATCTGAAAAAAAAAGGATTACGATATGTGACATTTTTTAATAAATCGAGACTCACTAATTCTTTTTTGAAGTTTTATGTTGACGATGATAGAAGATCTGAGGTTGAAATATTTGTACGGACGTTTTCCATAGTTTTTAGAGAACAAAAAGAACGATTTTGCGGTCTGCATCTGATCTCGTCTTCAGGTGAAAAGTATCCTGCAGACGGGACTAGATTCCAGATTCCGAAACGTCGTGTTTTTCTGTTTACTAAAGACAATGGAAAACGGGCGTAATAATATTTCAACTTCAGAAACTTTTACAAAATGTTCAGTAGTTGTCTTACTCTTTTCAACGAGTGTTGACATTATATTGGAGGGAAATTATCCGTTTGTATGAGAAAAGGAATGTTAAAAATTTGGTTTTATTATCTAGCATTACCAATCAGAACAAGAAAAAATGAGTTTTGATACGATGTCATTGGTATGAAAATCTAGTGATAGGTTCATTAAAGGTCTTAAAGTTTTATAATAGAGGTATAAAGCAAATTAGTGCTGTATTGGCGTTACATCGTAAAGTCTTAACAGCTCTCTGCATGTAGAGAGTTTTCCTAATAGGGATTGATTAATGCATTATAAAGTTTATAGCTTCCCTTTAAACTACTTCTACACCTACGCTTATTAAACCCTTCAAAGTAAGTGGCTAAATTATGTTTTCAGAATCAGAAAATCAGAAAAACGTTTATTCAATTTTTTTATATATATTACATAACATAAATGCCATGTGCACAAAGGCACGCTCGGCTTAAAAAAAGAAAATTAATTTATAAATAATTGTCAAATTAGCAGTCTTGCTTTACTAGATAATAACAAAAAATCAACAGTATCTTAATAACATCATGGCTTATTCTATATATTTGTTTAGGTTTAAACAATAAAAATATTACAGTAAAAAAAAGAACTTCTTGAACTTAGACGAAGGTATTTTTTATCGTGTTCTAAGGAAGAAGGACGGAATGCACACGGATTCACAGGTTTTTGGCTCTTGTGTAGGCCATTTTATCAACGAACAGAGATTCAGTAACCTCCGTGAGGCGACCTCTGGAAGATTAACTACCAAAAAGCACCCCTTACTTGGGAGGTCTGCTAGTAGGGGGTGGCGGCGGAGGGGGAGGAGTGTACGATTCTCCCCCGGAGCTGTTCGGCGTGAAGCTAGCCATGTGAAACAAGCTCTCCCTGGTCTGGCACTCGGAGTCTCTCATCTCAGGGAAGTGCAGGTCGTCATGCATCAGCAGTTCCTCGGTGTGACTGCTGTTCCTCAGTATCGGCAGCAGTTCTGTCTCAGGCACGTAGCACTCAGCACGCTGCGACATGCTGCTGTCTGTGCTGTGAGACAAGGGTGGCAACACCGTGGACAGCTGCACGTCGTTCACTGGCTTGCCGATCTGGTCCAGTCGGGACGCTCTGGACGCTGCCATTTGCTCCTGAAAGGAATTTTGTCGTTTGAAGTCAAAATGTTTTTATTTACTCGTACATGATCTTCAGCAAGATTAGCAATGGCGTCAATAAAGGAATAGGATACAATACGCTTATACACCAGGTACTTTACTTTTGATACTTTGATTTGAGATACCGACCACACCTAGAGGGTGGTGAATATGGGGTGAGTGTGTTGAGTGTTTTTGATGGATGACGAGGTGTGGTCTTGTTAAAAACTAGAGCCGACTGTTCCCCAGATTGGGTCATCAATTAAAAACCCAAAGACGAATAGAATGGACCAAAGGCTTAACGTGACCCCCGAACCATGGGGGTGGCCATCGTGAAAACTTATCACTGCAGCCGGGAATCGAACCCGGTCTGATTTGGTGTGAAGCACGCACTATACCACTGAGTTATGACCACCCTATGGTAACGTTCTGTGTTCTCCATTAGAAGTACTCTCAAGGTGTAAAATGGGTAATCTTGTAATTTTGTTTTAACCCTGAAAATAAAGAATATTTTTGTTGTAAAATTCCTCTACAGATTCATTTGGATATCTAAACCAAGCATTATCTTTTTTATCGTGAAGAGAATTCATAAAGTATGAACAAATGTATAGAACTCGTCATCCAACTGGAAACTGCTTACAAAGGAGTCTGCACAAATAAAAGAAAACTGTAAGTAAACAAGTAATTGTTAAGTCAAGCGAAACGAACTTTAAATAATTTTTTGTCTGGCAGTGCTCAGTGGGTTCCAAACATTTTACATGTGCATACACTATGCAGCAAATATACCATGCTGGAATATATTTAAAGGCAATGAGAATGCTAATAACTTATTGTTCCTCGTACAATCCAGGCTTCTTTAACGGCAGCGAGAAGAAAGTTTTTGATAAAATTAAAATACAATTTTCTAACTTCTGCCTCCATGACCATGTCAACATGTGTACCTTAATGATTCGGTGGTCTCTGATGAGTTTCCTCGTACAATTGTACACGAAGGAGGAGCACATTCCGGTCAGGATGATGAAGAACAAGGCCACAATTGCGATCATGTGAGACTCTGCAAACAGTTTACCCAGCACACTCTGGTCTTCCTGTGAACACAATTACTACATTGTGAATGTGTCGTGGTATTTTGAAAAGAGACAAGGGCTCGTAAGTTAGAGATCTAGGGGTTTCATCAACAAAAACTATATTAAACTTACTTGGTTTTTAATTAAAATGTAAACTTTTGGCTTTAGCTTTGAGACATACACAAAACTCAATTTAAAGTTCCAAAAATCCGAAACGTGAAAGGGTTCTTTTTGATAAAACATTAATTTTGTAAAGCAACCTACGAAGCCACCGCCTTATAAAGCCGTACATTGATGTTGTTATGGAGTCTGAAGCTACTCTTTAACCCAGAGCGGTTTAAGTTTGACCCGTTTATTGCCTAGGCGTCTGTCACGGCTGACCTCTGGTCTGTTGTTCAGTCACGTGACCTACTGGAAATCGAAAAATCAAGACGGATCTTTGTTGTTCTATAAGCTTATAATCTTCCTTCCTCAGAAGCCCAGTCGGTTTACTTCTGTATCGTGAGTGAATGTTTGTGAGTCGAGGCCACGACCCCTTGTGAACGTACAGTGCAGTTTGAACACGCAGGGTCTCATCTTTTGAGCGTGAATAGAACTGGTAAGTCTCTGTATCAGTGAGCTACACTGTGCCAGCGGTGAACATTTGGGGGTCATATTCGTCAGAGGTTGCTTCGCTTCGAGGGACTACCGATCGGAGAGTGGTACCAGGAGGTCATACGAGTGGAAGGGATTTTTTGCGCCAAATCGTGCATAGACTATGAATTGCCAATAGTGAAAGAAGGATTTGCCTATAGCCCAATAGTTAGTAGCAGTTTGAAGGTTAATTATAATAAATAAACTAAATAATAAATTAGCAAAAACTTAGCGCTTTATCATTTGAACCCAGTTGAAAAAGTACAATATCAAGAAAACCCGGTAGTTTTGATTACAGTAGCGAGAGTAGTTTCTTAAAGAAATAAACTTTTATATTTCTCTAATGGGACATAATCCAATATGGCCGCTGAGTGCTCAGCACTATTAAGACCATTACTTACAATGCAAACTTCTTCTTTATCCTCGTCGCCGCGGTACCTGCAGTTCTCTATCTCATTGCATTTGAGTTCTATCGGTATACAAGTCAGGTCTTCACAGTCGAACTCATCTTCTTTGCATTCTGTAACATCAAAGTTTTAAATAAAATTGTGAACATTTTCTATCATTATTGAACCGTTATAGTGTTACCTGTCATAGCGTTAGTCACTTAATATATCACAAAATAACAGTAAGAAAAATACATCGTAATTGATGATAACGATAGGGAAATGTCTAATCACCTGTAAAATTAATTTCAAATTCCAGCGATTGACATTAAGTGTACGCCTCAACTGCGCGACAACGCTTCAATGCTTTCCATCGGCCCATTTTTCATCTTTGAAAATTATTTTGCCATTAAAAACATGATATACTTGGAAACTATAGATGTTTTCTGACACGCTTTTAGCGCGATGTTTCAAAATTATGCATTTTAAGCGCCCTATAATTTGATTTATTTCAAAGTTGTTTTGAAACTTATGTCAACTTATGAAAAATCGGAATCTATGCATGTATCTGAAAGCTTCTCTAGTTTCCGAATATATCATCTTTAATCAGGTAACAAAGAAATTAAAGGTGAAAACGGACCGCCGTAAAACTCTGCAAGTGCCTGCATTGACAGTTAAGACGCATCAGATGAAAGAAGGTCTCCTGTTTGGCCAGTTGTTACGTGCGCGGTGTCGTGTGTTCCTTGGGCGAACGGATTCCGCATTTCTCTGAGGTGACCACTGAGGCAGGCCATTAACCAATTATTCAATTGGGACATGAAACGGGACAAACACTTTGAGAAAGCCCCCACAAATGTTTGTTGTCCCTGAATAGTTAGCTTTGTGTTTCAACATGACTAGACGTCAAATAAATTACTCAGTAAGGGCCAATCAGAGTAAACCGCTTTGACCAATAGTAAGTGCTTCAACAACACTATATTGGCCTGCAATGAGTCTTGTACAGTTTCAAAGAAGATATTACAACAAAGTAATGATCGATTTTTGTAGTACTTTTGAACCTTTTAAACAGTTAATCAGTTAGAATTGCCGGCGTGTTGGCTGAGTCGGTAGCGTGCGAGACTGTGGATCTGAAGTTCGCAGGTTCGAACCCCGCCCCGGCCAACGGTCGGTAGTTAATTCGTCCTCAGGTCACCGCACAGGTAGATAAGCCCATGGTGACTAGTGGATTAACTTTATTAAAAAAAATATTGATAGCATTTATTTAAGGGGCATAATTATGATTGAAAGGTTTTCATGATTCATGAACAATCACAAGCAGTCTGCTGGTGAATCCTATCGAATTTCCTATAAAGGAAAAAATTACACCTTAGATGGCCGTTGAGGGAGTTCCACTTAAAAATGAGTTTTACGATAGAAAATCTTTATTTATTATCTGATTTTGATCAAACTTAGTTTAAAAGTCTATAATATCGTACCCAACATGAGTATCGAAAATCAAGAAAATCCAACCATTCAGCCTAAAATGGCAGTGGAAAATGTACTTTCAGGTGCAATATTGATCTGGCAAAACATGTTTTGTTGATTTTGATAACGTGTTTGGTGTGGCGCTATAAATGTGTATCCAAAGTTTGATTTAAATCATATTATAACTGTTCTTATATCATAGAACCCAATTTTCGAAAGGAAACGACCACCAAAAGATAATTTACCGTGATCACATTTTGCAGGTTAACAAACTAGACGTTTTGTTCTACGAATTTGTGTTTCCTCTGGCGGTAAAATGAATAGTAAACCTCTATTGTCTATGGAAACTCTCCAACAAATCCTTAACAAAATTTAGCACTGGCTTATATATTATAAAAAAATACTAACGCTCATCCTTCTTGATCTCGCGGAAGGCGGTCCACACTATAGCGAAGCTGGAGTTGAAAGCCTTGGGCTCGGCGACAAACCGGACATGACTCACGTTACTCTTCACTATCGTCGTCTTGGCGATGGAGCCGCAGAACTGGTTCACTCTAGCCGGCAGCAGAGTCACGTTGGGGAATATCTCTATGTAGTTCGAGTCGCACTCGTTGGGCTTGTCCATCTTGTACTGCATGAACTGTAGCTGCAACTGCAAATAAAAATACATAAATTAAAGGCAATGTCAGTTAATTTTGAGAAGCTAAAAAGCCCACATTTCCCACATTTCAAAATCGGAATCCCGATTTTTGACATTCACTCTCTCTCATCTATTCGAATTGTACACATCTAGTTATGTAGATAGTCTGTGTGTTCCACGTTTTTCCAGTCATGTGCTATAAACTCGTCTGTATTGTAAAATTCTTTTGCGGCCAAAACCTTTTTCAAACGAGTTTTGAAAGCCTTAAGCTCAGGGGCACTTTTGATCGAATTTGGCAACCTGTTGACGAGTTGAACTCCTATCTGAGAAGGTACACGTTCGTGAGATGCCTTTCTGTGTCTCCCATTTCGGTTGTTTTCACTGCTTCTAGCTCAATAGGAGTGATTGTTAATTCCTCTTAAGAGACCACATTTCGACTTGTTTCTAAAATATAGAGACAAGGTAGTTTCAACAATTTTAAATGTTTGAATGCTGGCTCACACGACTCCATTGCAACTTTGCAATGATTTGGACTACTTTTTTGAACATAAAATAATTGGCAAAACTTGAATTTGACCATCCACCCCACAAAGCCAATCCGTAGGAAAGGTGCGGATAGAATACACCGTAATACGCCGTCATCTGTACCTGATCGGACAGTATTCGGACAATTGCCTCAAAACATAAATGCATAGATAACATTAGTAAAAAGGTAAAGTTTGTCTTGTTTAACGAGGCGAAGTTAGGACTACTAAGGACTAGGACATAGTTGGGGGTGGTCATAGCTCAATGGTACAGTGCGTGCTTCGCACCAAATCAGCCCGGGTTCGATTCCCGGGCGCAGTGATAAATTTTCAAGATGGCCACTCCCCGTGGTTCGGAAGTAACGTTAAGCCGTTGGTCCATTCCATTTGTCGTTGGGCTGTTAATTAATGACCCAATCTGAGGAACAGTCGGCCCTAGTTTGTAACAAGACTACACCTCATCATCCATCTAAAATACTCATCACACTCACCGTTCATTCCATATTCACCTTTATATACCCTCTAGGAGTGGTCGGTTTCTCAATTAAAGAAAAGACAACAAAACCTCGACCTGTACCTAACGTTACCGTAGAGTTGAAACACATTGTTAGTGGTGACTGTGGGGATCGAACCCGCGCATCTGGAGATGAACGCGTGATACCAAACTGCCACGAATCCGCTCTTGCAGATGATGAATTCAAATAAACAGTTGTGAGAGTTGTTTGTTTAGTGTGGAAATGGGAATAGTAGAGCAAGTAGTTCTCAAGAGAAACGTTGTAAATAACGTTGTAAAGCAAAACAGTTTATAAATAATTTATTTCTTGCTGCATAACACGATGCATTTTAAAAGTTACATTCTGTAAATAATGCATAGTTAATCTGTTACGGGAATTTATTCTATTTACAAGACTACTTACATTCCAAACTTATTCCTTATGTTCGTAGACGGTTAAGTGCAAACATGAGTTTATCACAAAACGGTTAATCTAATACCTGTTCTACTTCTCTTGAGGTAAACAACATTGCGCGTAGTAGAGTAGAACCTCAATATTAGATTCAATACAAATAAACTAATTTAGAAAAAAAAAATATTTAATTCCTTTTTTGGACGAGGCCATTTAGTAACAGTAATATTATTTTCTGGTTCTCAACACAAACTCACTAAAGTTCCTCCTCGCCCAAGTAAAAAAGTTTAAGCTGCCAAACTTTCGCTTTTTCAAATTTTTAACGGAAATGGAAATTCCTTTCCCTAACATCGAGTAATAAACAATATTTTTCCATTCAGAGATAAACTTGACTCTTAAATTTCGCGGCGGTGTTAACAACTATAATCTAGTTATTCCGGTTCACACCACGTCCAAACTTCATAATTAGGTTGAGATATTTCGGCCTCGCTGTGGAGTATTATCTTAGTCACTGATTAGCTGAAACATGATAACTGAACGGTTTCAGCCAATCAGTGACTGAAGATGGTACTCCAAACTACGAGGCCGAAATATCTCAACCTAATTATGAAGTTTGGACGAGGTGTGGAAGAACTGTAACAGCTGAACTTAAGGTTTAGAAAGGTACTTCTTAGGAGATAGGAAGTGATTTTTCCGACGTAATGCAGATGAAAACATCATCAAAAATCCAGGGCAATAAAACACGACAAACGATTGTTTTCTTTAAAGAAGAACGTTGATCTCCGATGAAAGTTTGATGACACTTTTGTTCTTTGATAACATTATTTGACGTTTGAGAGATTTATAATATACTACAGTATAATATAACTATAATATTCTCCTAGAACTACTTTGCCAATGATTAAAACATCATTTCAGAAAAGTACTTGTGGTAGAATACTCACATTCCAACCCTCCTTGACCCTGATGATGAACATGCAGTCTAGTTTCTCGTTGTGAGCCGAGTGGAGCGCTAGTGTCTCGTTACTAATGTCTGTCTTGTTGACCCATCCTTCCGGTCCGGTCTTTTCAAACAGGCAGGGCTCTATTTTGTGTGTGTTTTGATCTGCAATCACAAAGAGGAACAAATAAGAAGTTGTTCAAATGAGCTTTTAGTTCAACTATAGCAAAGATAATGTTGTAGTGCATAAGATTGCCGCATGGCTGAGGCAGGCAGTTCATCCTAGTTGAGGCAGCCCACGCACAGAGTTCGCTGTTAGCGAATCCGATTAGTCTCAAAGTAGGGCCATTGACGCACGCGCAAATTCGGCTGTTATCGGCAATTGCACGCTTTGGTTACATTCGGGCAACATCGGGAAACTCGAGCTTGTGGAGCCGAGGGGGAGAGAGACGGCAGCGCTCGTAGCGCAATCTCTGCGTGGGCTGCCTCAACTACGTTGAGCTGCCTCCCTCAGCCATGCGGCTTTCTACCTAATATAACATTATCTTTGGTTATAGAAACATGTTCGTTTGCGTTTTAGCGTGATTTTGTCTTTAGGATATGCAAAATATACCAAATTAACAGTAACAGTGTTGTATAGAGGTTGAGAAATGCAATAAAAATATCCAAGATAAAAATTTGTATTTTTAGTTGTTAGTTCAAATATAGCAACAGCATTATTGAGAAGGAAATGAGTTCAAGGGAACATTGGTAGTGTAAGACGATATGTATCGTTAAACAATTGGTCAAGGTTTATTTTGTTGAGAAGTCATAAACACAAATAGCACAGCAAAGTTTCCTATTGGTTTTCCTACTGTACTCTGTACTTGTTTGCACGGGCACCTATAACTATCACTGAAAGGTCAGTGTACATGACCTTTGTATTATCACAGTGACAGGTGAGTGACCTTTGTATAATTATTGACAGTGGTATTATCAGAACCTTTGGTGTTCTTTTTACTGAATAAAAACATTTATTCCACAACTTGTTTGTGTTTTCAGACACTTTGAGTAGAAAGCTCAAAATTTTGTTTACACAATGATGCCTTACCTCCAGGTTTGTCGATGAACGTGTACACAGCTCGGA
Organism: Matsumurasca onukii; assembly: GCA_018831715.1. Classification (NCBI taxonomy): domain Eukaryota; kingdom Metazoa; phylum Arthropoda; class Insecta; order Hemiptera; family Cicadellidae; genus Matsumurasca; species Matsumurasca onukii. The sequence goes on along the minus strand of CM032063.1, from coordinate 6,129,298 downwards.
AGCCCGTGTACTCTATACTGTCGTCAGACACGAAGCGAAGCCAGAGGAAGCGGTCCGAGCTGGTGATCATGTCAGGGAACATGTTGCCACAGTACTTTCCGATCATGTAACTGTAGCCGTGGAGCCCGTCACGAACCTCCAGAGAGTCGTACTTGCAGCCGTCGTCCCCTTCCATCTGGAACTGGTCCCGGAAATCCAACCGGATTATCTTCCCTTCCGGTGCTGGAATAGAGAGTTGGTGATAAGGTTAAGAGATACAATGTGATGTTGGGTAGAGTGGGCGTTATGGGGTGAATGAAGCGTACATCTTTGTCGTAGTTCCGATAGAAACCCAGAAGATAGCAGTGTGAGTGCTGTCTGATTTTCTCCTTCCTAAAAGAGGTGGTCAAGGTGTAGGTAGGAGGTGCTGATAGAGCTAAAAGAGTGCTCCAGTTTGTTCGAGGAAAAGAGGCCTTAGAGGAAAATAGGTATTCAAGTTCCATGATTGAAATGAAAAACTTTAGTGGAAGTGGGTGGTGGACGTAAGAAATTACATATCGAAGAGAATTAGCTAGATAAGAGGTTTTAACATCCTGGATAGGCGACCACCTAGCATCCCGTATCCTTCTCAACTCGCGCGAGTTCATACTAAATATTATTTGGTCTGAGTACCTACAAGGTTCTGAAAGCCCTTTTCTTACTACTATTCTGATTTATACTCCTCAGTCACCTTCTCATTATGTTTCTACACTAACAATAGGTCTTGCCTCCATGCCCAGGAAGGCAGCCAACAATTACCCACCCATGCGGGTTGAAAGCAGTGTCTACTATCCGAAGGGAAATTGTTCCTCACTGTAGATTTATTACCGCTGGATTAACCAATATAGGGGTATCTATACTGTTTACAGATCTTGTTGAACATTCTGGGTCGAAGTGATCATGTTGCATTTTCATAGTAAGTCCTCTTTCGCACCATGACCGGAGTTCAATCGAATGGCTTCGGGTATAAAATGGTTTTATTACAACCCTTCATTTGTTTTAACTGTAAAAAATAGTAATTTAATATACTTTTGCAACACAATCCATCATAATGATAAAAACTAGCAAGGTTAAAACAATTGTCGACGCTGGAAATTATATTTGGACTTAAAATCCTGTATCTCACTGCGGAGTAAAATCTGCAGTCGAAATAATTCAACGAACGTCACAATTCATTACAAAATAAATCCGAGATTACTAGATCCATCGAACAATCACTGATTAATAATTAATCCAACCCCTTCCTTTCTGACAGTCGGCTGTCCTGTTATCGTTATTTGTGTGGATAATCACATGACTAACCATGCTTTATTATAATGAACAAACGTTCTCGAATAAAACTATTACTAATCGATCAAAAAATAAGAAACAAGAAATTGTTTTATGTACTTACAAGTATCTATTAAGGTTGTTGACCAACAGATTTGCTCATTATATTTTATTGTATTTACTCCGTTTACGGTATAAATACGTTGACTACCACCACTGGTAGGGGAAAGCCTGATTCCATAGTTTAGCAATTATACAATTTGAAACGATGGTTTTTACATTATAAAAACATTCATAAACTCGATATTACATTCATTACTTTTATGGTGCTTATTACTGAATAATGAAATTATATTTTTTGTACTGTTAAACATTTTTTTGATTTAAGCAAGTTATGTTTCGTGATGCAGTACGGTGGTGAGGCGAACATGTCTAATTTAAAATCAAAATCTAGTGGTTGAAAGTACAAAATATTATGCTGTCAATATACATTCATAAACTAGTTTCAAGAGAAAAATGGTTTGTGTAGAAGAGGTAATTTCTCAATGAACCAAAGTAATTTGCTGATTTAATATATCTTAGAATTGTGTTATATATATTCTTTTCCTAGCCTGAAGAAAAACTTTGTTAACATTTCAAGGCGATAAGAAACAAAGTTCGTTATCACCGTTAAGTCAAGTAGTTTGTTATCAAATGAAAACCTATTTCACAACTCTATGTGGAAATTTACATATATTTTCAGTAATCCCTTTACCTTCAATTGTTTTAAGGCAGTCTATCTTGCTGGGGTAGTTTTCAGGATACAGAGGCGAGTAGAACTCCATTTCCCTCGGGTAGCCGACAGTGAACTTCCAGCAGGGATCATTGGGGTCCTCGACCTCTTCTATGTCATCAGCTTGTCTCTTGGACATGCGAGACGTCATGGCAGTGTAGTTGGAGTTACCTGCGGGCAGAAAAGTCAATAAAGCAAGAAATTAAAATTAATTTGAGACATATACCTTCGCACCTACAAGTAAATTTTAATATTTAATAGCCTTTTTCAAGCTTAAATAAATTATGTCAAATATATTTAATTTTTCATCGGAATCGTCGTGATTAACCCGAAGGTTTGGACCTATTTCAAACTCACCTCAATTTGTATTTGACAAGACATTTAGTACTAAACTTTGAAAATCACCTTCAGCTAGGCTATTAGTGAGTGCAATTCCCGTAAACGCTAAAACACAATGTTAATTTTGTCTCAACAATTATCCAAAAGCTTACACGATAACTTTACTGTTTTATTTATGAAAATCAACGGGATTTCATCGACCATAGCCCCTTTTTTAAAATACCTTTGTGAAGTTGTGGGTGGCCTAGGTGAGTCTTATATGATAGAAACATAAATGAAATGTTCCAAAGGCTCTCTAAACTTCTCAAAAGTCACTTTAACTGTTAAAAACCCTTAAAGAACTGTGAAATACACAACTACGAAATCAAGAGATCAAAATTAGCAGCCATAACTCACCTTCAACATTAGTTCAACCCTATCTAAAATGGGACCGTATCTCTTATACACTCTTAAACTAAAACAACTCAAGAGATTTGAGAAGAAACTAAAGAGTTACCTACTCGAACGGGCATTTACATCATCAATGACTTGTAAAAGACAACATTTCAAACCAACGACACCGACTTGTAAACACTTCCAACTGAATCAACACAAGTAAAACAAATTGAAGCAAGTATTGAAAGTTGCGGTGAGTTTGTAGTGTGTACGAACACTGGTCTGTGTGAAGGTGTAATTGCTTGTCACGGAAAGTTATCAACAGTTCACTGGTCCTCACAGTTCAATGGCACAAGTCCTGATTGATTTCTATGCGTGCTGAATTGGTCCCTTTGCACTACTGTGATGTTCATGAACGAAATTTACGTTTGTGTAAATTGCGAAAAGATATGGGTTTGATTTTGGTAAAAGGGGTTTTCATTATTTTTGGCTTGTCTACAAAAAAAGGGAGTAGGAAAGTAAGTACTGATTTTGATCGTACCACGTTGGTATTGCGCCATAAGTAATGTTAAACTATAGAATAATTGAAATATATTAATTAATACTATGCAATGATTCATAATTAAACATAATTTGTTGATAAAAACGTATCGTGTTTTCATGGTACTTGCTGTGGATCGAGTACCATCTTCAGTCATTGATTGGCCAAAACTGAGATACTTGCTATCTGCTACCCCATTGGTCACTGGGCTGCTAACTCTGTTGATACTAACTTCAACAAAGAAGACAACATTAAACTTTCAAGAAGCTGGCAACCAGTCTTGAAGAAGTCTTTTCTATAGTGTCACAGCCAATGAAAACATCTGCAGTTGGCATCCCTACTCCAATCGTCGGTTGGTAGTTATGCGACCTTTAAGATAGCAGGCAGTAAGTAACTCAGTTTCGGCCAATCATTGACTGAAGATGGTACTCCACAGCGAGACCGAAATATTTCAAGTTAATCGTAATTATGTTTTGACGCGTTGTCAACCGGAAGAACTAGATTTTAGATGTGGCACCGGCCACGATAGCATGAAGATAGTTTACTTTTATTTAACTCATGCACTTAGGAAATGACGAATCTTTAAGAACATTCTTTCGAGTTTTAGAGTTACTGGACCTAACGCTGTGTTATTTAATTCTTAAGCTTCATCAAAAATAAGATTCAAATCCAACCTTTGCCCGATACTGTTCAAGAAACTCAGGGTTTGGGCCACGAAAGCAGTATACTCCATAACTCCAGCCTCGTTGTCGGTCAATTGGACAGAAATTGACTTCTATGTATGCTGTGCTACACGTGGTGCGTTTGTCAAATGTATACAACCACAATAACATAAACTTTAAACCTTCGTCGGAGTTATGTTACTAAAATAACATTATCAAATATAGTTTTCCTGTTACCTGTTGGTTCACTTTGAAACACCCTGTATAGCAGTTGATATATTCCTAGAATCATCACTGATGTTTACACGATGATGAAAGCACAACAAGCAGTCACCACATCAACACCCGTAAGGTCATATGAGGGACTGTGGCGACACCTATCGGATATATGTTTGAACTCTCTACAGAACCTGATTATATTGCTATCACAGCCTAATTAGGGCGTGTTTGTGCTATATATGAGACAAATGGCTTTGTAACTTAATAAATTGTTATTGGACACAGCATATATACTGGTGAATAGACAAACTAAACAGGTTTATGGCCACAGGTTACACTGATTGAGAAGGCCCTGCTAAAAAAGGCCTTAAGAGGGTTTATAATTTACCATATACATATTTTGCTATGTGATAAAACATTTAATAAAGCCATGTATGTATGGAATACATCTGTGAAGATTTGAACAAAAACTGACCATTGACTAATGTTTAAAAGCGTTTAAATATCATTCTACAATTCAAGACTTTAAATCGTGGCTTTTGAGAATTTTTATAAAGCTATTTTCTAGTAATACTATGGCCCACCCCCTTAAAAGATCTAACCAAAATTACTGACGATGCAAACCACATGTGACAGTATGTAAATGGGATAGAGTACTTGGGATATAGTATTGGATGTATAAATCCAATTTATTTGAAGTATTTGGCTGTGTGTTTTAGTTTCATTAAGTCATTATTCCTCTGTAATCCATTGTTATATTTCCACAACCGTTAATTATTGTAAAAAAATTCGTCAACTGTTTACAATGCCAGAGTGGTATTGCCAACCAAACCATATCATTGGCTACTGACAAGCAGCATAGTAAGTGTTCGTATCTCATTTTTAATTTACCAGGCCGAGACGTAGCTAAGCGCTAAAGCGCCGCTTGCATGAGTGAATCGAATTTCCTTTGCGTCTTGTTCTCTTATTCGCTCCAATCACAGCCTCGCTTTGGCATTCGGCCGTTCTATTACAACGGGCGAATCAAGGCTGTCCACTACGCTTAATTTCTGAATGTACATAAAGTGTTGAAAAAATGCTCAACGTGTTCTGGAGGTCAGGATTGGTGCTCATTTCATGCCCGCACCTGGGTTTTGCCATGCTGACGGCATGAATATCTTATTTTTTCAAAGGAAATTCGATAAAAAGTATCAATAAAGGTTAACATCAAAGTGTCTACTTTCTTATATTTAAAACTTGGATCACTACTTTGTGCAGAACAAGTTCAGACAAGTATTCAAAGTTTGTAACAAGATAAGTGACAAGTTCTCGGCGACGATGAGGAGATGCTTTGTTTTGATAGAGTGTCTAGATTCACTTAACTATTCAGACAATGTAAGCCCTCATTTACCTAATGACTGAATAAGCCTACCTTGCAGAGGTGTCGTTGAAATCATGACCTTTTGTTTGCAGAAGAATTCTCGACTATGGTTGATTTCATGTCTTAATGCTGATAACATTATATGTTGTTGTTTAATTTGATAAAATAAAAACTGTGTTTGAAAGTTATGTTAAACTGATTTTGACGCATATGCTATGATTTTTACCCCGTGCTGCCACAAGGGGACCCGCCCTCAAAAACCACTTGTTTAGTACTTTTAAAACAAATCTTCATACAAATTATGTCATGTGTTGTATCGTTGAAATCAGAAAACTATTTCACATAAGAAAACGAAACAAAGTGTAGTACTCCCCAAAAGAAAATCTCAACTTAACCACATTTGACGTTTACAGACTTCAAAATTATTTAACATTGTCTTTCTAAAAGTGTAGTAGACTAAAACAAGAAAAATGCTGTTGTTTCAATAAACTGCCTTTTGATTTACAGGGGCAGGACTAAAATGAAGTGTTTGACAACACATTATTCGTTATAGGAGATAGTTAAGGGGAGCGTGAAAACACTTTTTGACCGGCTTTTCCAAATAGGCTTAAATTATCACACCTTTTTCATTTTTATCGTATGTGAAAATTTGTCTAGTTTGCGAGTTCCCCATAGTGACCATAAAATTTGGAACATGCTGTATACATACATAAATAAAGTGTTGATATCTCAAAACGTGTGTCAAAATGCTAGGGTCAGGTTCGGAACTTATTTCATGGTCCTGGGTCTGGATACCACGCTGACGACATGAATATTTCACCTCAGCAAATCCTCAGCAAGTCCACTGAGGATGCTATAAAATAGGCGAATCTGAAGTATTAGAAATAGCCAATTGACGTCTACATTTGGGTTATAATGACGTCACCTAATATGAATATTTCATTTTTCCAAAGGGAATTCGATAACTTATGTAAGTGTTAATTGTAAGTACAAAGTTCCAACGAAATATTGTGCGTACTATTCACATCAACTATCATTATAATACAAAATAATAATCTTATTTAGTAAGCGCAAAGTAACTAAGAGTTGTCTATAAACTGTTTGAGTACGGTATATTGCAAGCCAAGTCAATAAACAGAAAGAAGAGAGACGAATGAAGGGCATTACCATAGTGCCGCCACTGTCAGACTACTTCACTTGTATATGGACTGCCTTTTATCACTCGTTTAACAAATCCACTATACTCGACTCTGCAAACTGAACCACCGAGCTTTTTCAGCGTTTCGAGCTCACAATGTTTAGTAATTTGAAATACTTGACTGGGACTCGTGGCGTGGTCCTGTAATCCAGCTTCATGGAGGTCAGGTTTTGAGGATGATATAGGTCTAAAGCGGCTCAGATAGTCTCAGTGATCATCTGATGATACCCGCATCAACTCCCACCATCGTTTAGACATATCAGACCATCATCACCTGCGTGGTTCGGAAGTCACGTTAAGCCGTTGGTCCTTGTATTTCCATTGGTCGTTGGGCTGTTAATTAATGACCCATTCTAAGGAAGAGTCGGCCTAAGTTTGTAATGAGACTTCACCTCATAACTCATTACTACCACTCATCACACTCATCCTCCACCACATATTTGCCTTAAAATACCCTCATGAGAGAGGTCGGCATCTCAAATAGTGATATAGTGATATAATTTATGTACTCATATTGTGATGAGTAGCCTAACGTCTTGTAAACTAATGTACCAAAAAATGTAAGGTTTTTGTAAACTTTGGAAAATAAATATATTCTTATTCTTCACATTTAATTCGTAGGTAAATATTTCATTTAACATAATTTATGAAATTTCGTATTTATACACCTAAACTATTGACCATTACAATGTCAATCGGTACAACAGGTTTACTCACATATCAATTATTCACAAAATTAGTACATGGTTAAAATTGAAACTTAATTTCGCGACTACTTTACCCCAGCACAATGACTACCCCAAGTATCAACGAGGTTTTAGAAACAATGGAAACTTTTCCAAGAAGACATTAAAGTAACCAAAACAACTGTTGTTAAAGGATTTATGTTTCTACCCCACTTTTACGATCCAACTTTTTACAACAGACTCGACCAGGATCACAAAGAGGCGAGTGCGCGGTGCAGGGTGATTTACTAACTTCATAACTCAACACAGTCTTGACCGTAAATTGAACCTTGAGAGTGGATATCTTAATGGTGTAATCTGTGTTATGGGACTAGGAAACCATGAGATTTGTTTTATGAGACCCTTGGCTAAAAGCTTTTTCTTTAGAAGTACAGTTGCATTTTTCAACCTGGAGAGATTAATGCGGAATAAGATAAAAGCTTCTTTCGGTTCCTGGATTATATAAAACTAGTTAAATATTTGGTTGATGGTAATGTGTTTCCATCTTGACCATTAGTAATCGTTCCAGCTCTGAGACGATGTAATACACAATGGATTCTGTTCAGTAATAATAACTCACAAATAAATAGAAGTAAACTATCATAGTTCAAACACTCCACTTTAAATTTCCCGTTGAATTAAATTCAAACCTCAAGATAGATAGCAGCACTTACGTATACACCAACTTCTACGCTGATTGGCTCTCAACCTCCTGACCAAAGTTCAGTTTGCTCACCACGCTACCTCAACACTCAGTGCGTACCTATAGACTCATACGTTAGTGTCGCTCACTTACTCTCATTTTTCTACGAACTCTTTTTATTTCTCGGGCACGCGTCGGCCGACATTAGTGGCGTGTTACTCAAGATCATACCCCTTGGTCCACCCAGCTTCCAGGAAGGATCGAGGTACTCAGCTATACAGTCCACTGCTTCAACCTACAGTAGGGCTATTTATTCATATACTTAACAACTGGTCCAACCACGAACCGGATCTCCAGCATCTGAAGACTCAGCCAATATAAATTAACTCAATCTTTAAATCTCAAAGGCCTAACCGTAAAATTTGCTCTAAAAAAAATAAATTTAATTCCATAGTGACAACTTGTACTTTCAACATTGTCTCCACCTCCACGACCTTTGTGATTTTGCCTCGGTTGTTGACAGCTCATCCTCAATATTGTTATCTACTGTCAGTTCTCTAGTGGTTATTTGATTCACAATAAACACTGTACTCAAGTCATACAATGGACAATTGCTCTCAATAATTAAAGCACTTTTTAAAGTCACTTAAAAGGACTCTGCTTATTAAAAGGAAGCTTATAATTTTATTTTTATTTGTATTTCTCTCGAGATAAGTGATTCTCAAGACTTTGTTTATAATTTTCTCCAAATAAGTGACTGCTCTACAGCTGCAATGAAGTGTTTCTATATCATGGATCTATAGTGTTTTTAATTTTTGCCCATAATAATACTCTTACGTTGACTGTGTAATTTATAACGTGCATATTTACCTGAACAATATTAATTTATTGCTATTTCACTCTCTCATTTGTATTGTGTGCTCACGCTGTTACTCAACAGTAATTTTGGAGTGTGTTTTATGGTGTTATCTCGTTCTCTAATTTAATCACAATGAAGTTTCAAACATTCCTACGGTCAGCAAACCTAATCAAGGCGCGTCTCAACAAAGTTCAGACTTTAGTAGACGGTATTATAAGCTCGGAATCTTCTCTTGAACCGGTCGAACATCAACGACTTCTGGTCTTCGAAGCTGAAATAAAACTTAAAAAGGCGGAATTTGAAAGGCAAATTAAAAACTGCTCGACTCCTCTGACATAGGCGCTGAATATGACTAAAACACTGTTATTCAAAAACAAGACGAAATAGAGGATTTTTACATCAACATAGAAAGTAAACTTAAAGCTGCGGTTACGAAGCTTGACCTTGACACTAGTTCTGTGCATTCCCACTCCTCTGCTGATAGCACCCCTGCTCAAAACCTCTCAGTTCGCTTGCCTAAAATCGAACTCAAGCATTTTAATGGCGATCCTCAGGCTTGCATATCACCAACCCTAGCGAGATTGTTCCTCGAAACACCCTTGAAAAGTTTAGGAAGTGAAGCACGTTCATCGGAAGCGGAAGGCTCTTCACTCACGCCAGTAATTCAGCGCTCAGCTGCGTGTCGGTCTGATAAAAGACTGGGACTCGTGGCGTGGTTCTGTAATCCAGCTTCATGGAGGTCAGGTTTGAGGATGATATAGGTCTAAAGCGGCTCAGATAGTCTCAGTGATCATCTGATGATACCCGCATCAACACCCACCATCGTTTAGACATACCAGACCATCACCTGCTTGGTTCGGAAGTCACGTTAAGCCGTTGGTCCTTGTATTTCATTGGTCGTTGGGCTATTAATTAATGACCCACTCTAAGGAAGAGTCAGCCTTAGTTTGTAACAAGACTACACCTCATAACTCGTTACTACCACTCATCACACTCATCCTCCACCACATATTTGCCTTAAAATCCCCTCATGAGAGTGGTCGGCATCTCAAATAGTGATATAGTGTAGATAAGACGAGCTTTCGTAAATTTGTCAGAAAAACAGGTAAAGGGTAAACTTAACTCTCAGACCTTCGCGGCCGGTGTCACAACTATAATCTAGTTCTTCCGGTTCACACCGCGTCAAAACATCATAATAATTAGGGTGAAATATTTCGGTCTGACTGTGGAATTTTCAGCCAATCAGTGACTGAAGATGGTACTTCACAGCGAGACCGAAATATTTCACCCTAATTATTATGATGTTTTGACGCGGTGTGAACAAATTACTAATAAGGAAAGTAACTCAAATGTAAACTAATAATACTGGTTTTGCATTATTATTCAACCAAAACCTTTAAAGTTAGTGTTAATTGAAAGATATCACCAATTAGTGTGTATTTCATTGTACCATGACGTTTTTGGTCAAAATACCTTATGTGGTTTAGTGCTTATTGGTGGAACATCAACCGGTGACGAAGAATTTTTAGACTCACGCTAAAAAGAACCTTTTCTTAATTATATTTTTCGCGTAAGAAACCCCACTTCTAGTGGACCCGTGGCGAGTTGGAATAGTGCGCGACTCCGAGCTCATCACTACGCTGGCGCGGGTTTGATCCCCGCAGTCACCAGTAACTACTAACGCTACATTTGTAAAATTTCTATGTTGTAACGCTAGATAAAGGTCGATGATTAGTGGTAGAAAGAACTTTGCAGGGTTTGGCACCCTACCTTGCAACCACTCCGTAAAAAATCCAATAATGTTAGTTTTCGAATATTTATCCCTGCAGTAACCAGGAACTATACTTAGGCTAAATTTGTAAAATGTCTATGCGGTAACGCTAGATAAAGGTCGAGATTTAGTGTTGAGAGGACTTTGTAGGGTTGAGCGCCCTATTTTCACTAAATCACTATTTAAGATGCCGACCACTCTCATGAGGCAAATATGTGGTGAATGATGAGTGTGATGAGTGGTAGTTATGAGTTATGAGGTGTAGTCTTGTTACAAACTAAGGCCGACTCTTCCTTAGATTGGATCATTAATAGCCCAATGACCAATGGAAATACAAGGACCAACGGCTTAACGTTACTTCCGAACCACGCAGGTGATGGTCTAATATGTCTAAACGACGGTGGGAGTTGGTGCGGGTATCATCAGATGATCACTGAGACTATCAGAGCCGCTTTAGACCTATATCATCCTCAAAACTATTTTACAACCTATACCCCGTATAAATCCAGTACTGTAAATTTTTGATTATTTAAAAATGTATTTATTGAAAAATTATTTTAAAACATTAATTGCTTACTGCTGAGTTCATTTCTGGCCGAGTCTATTGATTTAGAACTGTGGAGCTGATGAATTCAAGACAGTGGCTGAAAGCTCGCCTCCATTGATGCCAAAACCACGAGCTTCCTTGACTTAGTTGAACCCCCCTCCCATCCATCGTGCTTGCCCATTTCAACTTGTAAAGCAAAGCTGAAACCCACTTAGTGCTTTTTGTATTTCATCTATTGAGCCTCTCTTTTGAAAGCCAATGCGTTAGATGTTCATATTTAAACTTTAAAATCCTTATTGAGCTATGTTTTGAAGCTTGATCTGCATAGACCAAGCGATGAAAGCTGTGGTTTATTTGTGAGTTACTTGACAGAATTCAGATAAGCTTGTATACAACCCTTCAATCCTACCGATATCAGTTTTAAATTTATATTCAAAGCATTGGTTTTTGCAAAGAATCCGGCTCATTTCAAACGTATCTACTGTAAAGGTTTTATCGTCGCTATTCAATAACATGGAATCATAAAAAACTAACTATAGAAAATACTGGGCAGAATCATATAAAATCATAAACTGGTTTTAGAACCCTTCCACAGGTTGGAGTACAAAAAAACTTTTTGGGTAGCTCAAGTGATTATACACGAGACGTTTTCATCCTTCAAAAACTGCTTTACGAACAATATTTAGGAAAGGAAATCCTAAAATCGATCTTGTAGACGCATATTTCAAAATTTTGCATTGAAAACACCAAATCTAACCCTTTTTACACTTTCCAGACTACAACTTAACACAATTATTAAATAAAGCTCTAGACAAATTAAAAAAAGACGCCAAAATTAACAAATTCAAACGAAGTTAAAATTATTATTATTCAAAAGCAAAGTTTACAACGCAATTAACGAAAGTTTGGAAGAGATTTAAAGAGAGAAGATTGGACTACAAAAGCCTAAATTTATTTTTACCTTATCTAACTTATATTTCTGGTTTCTTCTTTTGTTTACTAATATTTTAATGTAAATGTTTTATTTTAGTTATATGTTTATATATTTTCCATGTTGTTTTTATATCTTATACAAAGAACTTACCTTTGTCAGAGGAAAATAAAATATTTCTATATATTTTCTAAATCTATATAACACTTGATTGTTCTACTGGTTCACGTGTAATGTTGTTTTCTGTAGGTTTTACGCAGAACTGACGCAGAGTAAATTATTCAACAGCTGAACTCCTCCACTCTTCTTCTTCTCTGTTCCAGCTGAGGTACCTCACTTCGAAAAGCAATTCGGTTTTAGCAAAACATCAAGTGGTTCCTCCATTAATGATGATGTTTTAAACATTTGTTGTAGGCGGTTTGTAGTCCTACCAGAACGTTGTTGAGAGAGTGCTATTAATCTTTTCTTTCTTTGAGAGCATGGCTTTACACCTATTGCAACCGATACTTTATTTTGGTTTGAGATACCGTGTCTTCCTAGAGGGTATTTTAAGGTGAGTATGGGATGAAGGATGAGTGAGATGAGTGTTTTGCAATGGATTATGTGAGGTGTAGTCTTGTACAAACAAGGGCCGACTGTTCTCAAGATTGTGTCAATAATTAATAGTCAACGACCAATCAACCAATGGTTAAAAATCTATCAAATAAACTACTACCCAATTAAGGCCTGAGGATGAGCTATGTTAAGTCGTTTTCTAACCACAGGGTATAATCTTTCCCATTAAAAGTCAATTATCTTTGCAACGGTATAGTAAATTTGATGTTGAATCCTGTACCGTTAAACCTCTTAGAGGCTTTGGTCACCCTTTAAGCACAGGGTTCAAGCACGTTTATTTGAATGTAAATTTAAGTTTCAAATCAAAATCAAAGATAAAAGTGTGCGTAAATATTTAAAATGTATGAACACAATTAATATGTTGACGTAAAAGTTACACATTATGCAGATTTCAAAAACCTTTATTAAAATGTCAGTCAAGGGTAATATTTTATAAAATTACTATTTGGTTTAAGTTATGTATTATGAAAAGTGCCAACAGAAAAACATTGAAACATAGTAGGGAAATTAACTAAGACATATAATGTGTACTATTGGTACACATAAAACATTTACTTTGCAACTCAGCGAGTTGTTTTTATTAATAACTTTTAAGTCACAAACGCATTCAAAAACAGTTTAGTTCTTATACTACTCGATCTCGCACTAAACTAAGACCAGTTTAAATAGAAAATTACGTTGTCATTTTACTTTCAAACTGTTTTCCCTTTACGTTGTGTCAAGTAAATTAAACAACGAGCATGAATATTGTATTTGCTTTCAATCAAAACGCAACGTCGGTTCTCCTGTCTGTTACAATATGTTCCGACGAATAAACAAACAACAGAGTGTGGAGACCCAGTTCATGTTTTTGGAAAAATGGTTTCTTTATTAACACGTGAAATGTTCGTGTACGTGTTAGTTTTGCAGTTAGTTATTTTTAATTCTGAATTGATTTCTTGATTTTTAGCTAACTTCAGGAAATAGAGCTATTTATCTCGCTCGCCAAAGAGAACAAAATCACTAAATCACTATTTGAGATGCCGACCACTCTCATGAAGGGTATTTTAAGGCAAATATGTGGTGAAGGATGAGTGTGATGAGTGGTAGTAATGAGTTATGAGGTGTAGTCTTGTTACAAACTAAGGCTGACTCTTTCTTAGAATGGGTCAATAGCCCAATGACCAATGGAAATGCAAGGACCAACGGCTTAACGTGACTTCTGAACCACGCAGGTGATTGTCTGATATGTCCAAACGATGATGGGAGTTGATGCGGGTATCATCAGATGATCACTGAGACTATCTGAGCCGCTTTAGACCTATATCATCCTCAAAACCTGACCTCCATGAAGCTGGATTAAAGGACCACGCCACGAGTCCCAGTCGAGTAACTAGAATAAACGACTCACTACAAGTGACCTCTCAGGAGCTTTTCCCCCCAAAAATGGGGTTCTATGGCAAAACCAACCACCTTTAAGAGGAAACGTCCCACCAAAAGAGCACTTCCTATGGAAATTATCCCCCGTAACAGGAAACTTGCAAGGAGTCACGGTAGCGCTTGTGGTGTTAGTCCTGGCTATGTTTTTATTTTGAGTGGTCTTAAAAAACCTTTTAATCTAGTTCAGATCTAGTTACACCCTAGTAAAAATACTTACGCCTATGCATCCCCTTTCATCCTAATATTTTTCAACCAAGAACCAGCCAAAAATACCGTATTAAAAATACATTGTCTTAAATATAATTGTGGTATGTTGGTTCTAAGCAACATCGAGTTAGAGAAAGTATCGAAGAGAAAACAGAAGACGAAGCAGAAACTGAGCAACTGAGCAGTAAATGTTGATTTGGCAGACGGTCAAAAGACGTTGTCTGGACCATTGTTAATGTTCGTTACAGTAGTGATATCTTTCAGCAGCCTGTGTCCATTTTACAAGCGGCAAATTGATTGGTTCTTGATACTTTAAGTGCTTGATAAAAGGTATTATTGATATAACTGCAACGAACACACTTATGTGTTATTATTAGTTATACAGAGTGTTTCTTTTATATGGGACACCATTGGGAACTCGTAAAGTTTAGGGATTGCAGGAAAGTTTAAATAGGAAATATTTCTTAGTTTTGTCCGGTAATAAAAATGCAAGAAAAACGCCACCATTATGGCGGTTAACTTTAAAATATCTTATGGTAACCCACACTTCTCCGGAGCTCATCACTCCGGTGGCGCGGGTTGGATCCCCGCAGTCACCATACATTTGTAATGTGACGCTAGGTAAAGGTCGAGGTTGAGTGGTAGAGAGGACTTTGTAGTCTAACTTCACCTCGTTAAACAAGACATAAACCTTACTTTTACCTTTTTCACACATGTCTGATATAAAAATGTATTAAAATCTGATGTTACATACATTATAATGAAATTATAAATTTTATTAAAAAATAAGTTATTTTGTGCTCGTATGCATTGTATTTCTCAATAAATAGCGGCCACTAAAAAAACGTTTTTCTTTATTTGTTAATAGAGAGACAACATTAGATAATGTTCCCAATCAAAGATTTTCTGTAAAATCTATAGTTTATGAGTATAAGAGTCAACTACTAATTTTTAAATATTATTGTATTAAATTAGCAATTTACTAAACCTATCTAGTGTGAGGCGTAATATTCTTCGAGTAGGTTTTCAAATTTGCGTTTTGTTTTTAATTTCTCTACTTTTATTTTAAGCACCAAATCTGTATTATAGCCTATGATCAACTACTTAAAACTAGTTGGTTCTCATAAAATGGTGTGAAATGCGTTTTTCTTTGGCACTTTTGCTTTTTTATTGTTAATCAATATGGTTTCTATTATCCTGAAACTATTATTAAGTCAAAAATTCATTTGAATAATAAAAACTTAAAACCTGAAAATACTTAATTTATGTTTTATCATCGCTGTCGATATGGTATGGTTGAAGGTAGTTCATTCATTATATAATGATAATTGGCTTCACTTCTTCCTTTTCACAGAAAATAAAACTATTTTAAATTTGAACATATATTTCGGTCTCAAACAGAACCCCTATTCAGATCAAAATGCACATATTTAAACACCTTCATGAATTTCTTCTAATTCAAAACACAAACGCATGGAGATCGATTGTACACGCATATGGTATTGTTTCTGAAGGTACAGTTAAAGCCTAATAAGAAATACAATAGCTCTTATTTCACCCAAACTAATGTGAAAAGTAAAACAGGAATTATTTTCTTCCATTTGGTAGAACGCTGTTATTTTACCAAAAGTCCCTCAAAATTCTCATAGTGCGTTTTCTCTCACCACCTGGTTAAGTAAAAAGATCCACGGATCCACTTACTTACATATAAACGTTTAGAATTATTAATTTCATAATAATTCAAGTTACAAATATAAAGGACTATTTATCCGATTATTATCACTAGTACAGCAATGGGATGATTGTTAAGTTTAAAGTAATTCGCTGATAAACCGTTTATTGGTTTATTGGGGAAATTTAATAACACATTTAATGAAAAGCGTTGGTCTAGTAAAACGTAATTTTAGCTGAACTATAACCTTATTTACATCAATAGTAATAACATTTGTTGTGTAATTTGGCTGACAACTATTTGCATTGTAAATAATACAGTTTGATGACCATACTTTAATGAATTTCTCAAAGCATTTGTCATAAAATCGTTGAAGCATTTTTTTACAATAATAAATGAAGAAATAATATATACCATGATGTTTTTGAATAAGCTTGTCATATCCCGTAATATGTTACCTACGATCAAATAGTGCTGAAAACACTGCTCTAAAAAACCTTCAATTTCGATTGAAAAATGCGTTCCTTGTATAAATCACTATTTGAGATGCCGACCACTCTCATGAGGGTATTTTAACGCAAATATGTGGTGAAGGATGAGTGTGATAGTGGTAGTAATGAGTTATGAGGTGTAGTCTTGTTACAAACTAAGGCCGACTCTTCCTTAGAATGGGTCATTAATGTAGCCCAATGACCAATGGAAATACAAGGACCAACGGCAACGTGACTTCCGAACCACGCAGGTGATGGTCAGATATGTCTAAACGATGGTGGGAGTTGATGCGGGTATCATCAGATGATCACTAAGACTATCTGAGCCGCTTTAGACCTATATCATCCTCAAAATCTGACCTCCATGAAGCTGGATTACAGGACCACGCCACGAGTCCCAGTCTTCAACATTGTCTTAGTAGTTTAATAACACGCATGATATAAACAGGTAAAATCTGAGACCACATAGATAAAACCTGTTAAACACTTCACAAGGTATAACCGTGAAGCGCACAACAGTGGTAGGATTTTCTCATTATTTTCCTTTGCCTAAAACACTTTGGTCAAGCTTGAATATAGTATAAAATGAAACATGTTGCGTAAAAGCATAGCCGGAATAGCTGAGAAGTGGCTGGTCCGGAGCGGAGGAATGTCCACCGCCGGAAGTATTCGCCAAATTTATCGTCGTGCGCTCAAAATGTATTTCCTTCAGGCGAACTATTACACTGAAATATGTCTCGCTTTCCAAGCTGCATAAATAACCGCTTTTTAGTCAAGGGGAGAGAATTACTCCTTTAGTTGAAGTCTTACGTCTAGCTTTTTCGAATGAAGTACATAAAGTACAATTATGACATTAAGTACATACTAGTTTCACTTCTTTTTATAGGTATTTATTGTTGATACCATGTTAACAGTATGTATATAACCACTCAATAGAGTATACTGTCATATCTATATACCGGGTGATTACAAATGAAATAGACAGTTTGGATAGCTTGTGGGAAATTTATTATTTAAAGGTTTATATCATTACTTACATGATTATATAGAAGAGTTCTTTAAGTTTTATTGAACATACTTATGCCAGCTACTGATGGTTCTTGGAAGAAGAACGACCCGTAACCCTTTTCACAAGATAAAGCGTAAAACACGTTCACTTTACGAGAATCGCGTATATGCTGTACAGTCTCTCTTGGGTTTTCTGTTCCCCATAATCTTACATTATGTCTATCAACTTTTCCACTAATGTGAAAAGTGCATTCATCACTGAAAATTAGACGATTAAACAATTTGTCGACATTTTCAAGACAATGTTGCATTTCCTGACAAAAATGTGTACGTACGTTTTATCATTGTCATTTAAACTTTGTACTTACTGTAATTTATAAGGCGTAATTTTCAAACGTTTCCACGGAATTTTCCACCATAGTTTGTTCCAACATAAACTTTAAGAAATTCCCCACAAACCTATATCACTTACTATGTTGAGATACAGCAGTTTAATTTTGTAGAGGCTATCGAAGTTGTCTATTTCATTTGTAATCACCTGGTATATTGGTGGATAGTGTGATATTTGGCTTATAGTTATTTAATATTTAAAACCCCACTTTCAAAAGCAAGTAGTAAGTACAGAATGTAAGATTCTAGTGGTCGAGAGTAAAAGTGGTCAAAGTAATGAAGATCATGTGACAGGAAACCCAAGGCGAGTTTAGACAGAAACAGATATAAATGTTGAGTGTGTGACCGGAAGTTAGGCATCCTCTTCCGGTCACTTTCTCACGAGCTTCACACCAACCCGTGCGTAAACACGGGACACATTTGCTGTTTACAAATTATACCACAAGTAAAGTGTTATTGGAAAATGACTTTAGAGCCAAACTATCAGAAAATCTTCGGTCAGCGATGAAGGAGTTATCAAGTAATAAGCTAAAGTATAGACTTAAGTAAGCCATAGTAGCGCAATATCTTTCCAGGAGGTAAACAGGAAAACTCGTTTAAGGAACTACCAACTTCTCAGACTCGACAGAGTAACATCGTGCCTTTGAATGTTCAAGTAGGCCTTGTTTATTATGTAAAAATACCTCTAATTGACTCATCTAAAACTGTTTGGAATTCTACTGCAACTTCTTGAGTGAGATCTATCACGTGTTTACATTACAGTTTTGAAAACATCTTTTGGTCTAAGGACATAAATGAATTTTGGTAACACACGGTATTGTAGTGACATTCAGTTTTATTAAGGTGATTGGCTCTTGGTCTAAGTGGTGTTAGAGAAAGGTGACTATTTGGTTTGATTATAACCAAAACATCATTAGACTTATTTCACCACTTGTTCCGTATTCCGGGCACACGCGTTATGGTTGTATAACAAACTAGTACCAAGTTATAAAAAATGTACTCAACTACCAAATGGTTTGCTTTAAATGTTATTTGTTTAGAGTAGTTTCCCTCAGAAACTAGGTGCCTCGTTCGACTTGTAAAAGTGTTTAATCACCACCTCAAGTATTTAAATCTGAAGCACAATAATACATTGTCATCCATAGGTAACTAAATTCATCACCTGATAGGTTTTTGAGCATATTTTACAAAAGGTGTAGAACTTGCCTTGGAAATTAAGTGTCTACCTTTATAAAATATCTCCAAAAATTTTCCATAAAGCGTGATAGTTTATACTCATAAGAACTGAACTTTTGAGAAATCATACGTCTGCTTAATTCATTTACAGACTGGGACTCGTGGCGTGGTCCTGTAATCCAGCTTCATGGAGGTCAGGTTTTTCAGGATGATATAGGTCTAAAGCAGCTCAGATAGTCTCAGTGATCATCTGATGATACCCCTTAACAACCCACCATCGTTTAGACATATCAAACCTTCACCTGTGTGGTTCGAGTCACGTTAAGCCGTTGGCCCTTGTATTTCCATTGGTCATTGGGCTATTAATTAATGACCATTCTAAGGAAGAGTCGGCCTTAGTTTGTAACAAGTTACACCTCATAACTCATTACTACCACTCATCACACTCATCCTTCACCACATATTTGCCTTAAAATACTCTCATGAGAGTGGTCGGGATCTCAAATAGTAATTTAGTGATTTAATGGTGGTGAAAAACATACTGCTCTAAAAACCTTCCGATTTCGATTGATATAAAAAAACGTTTTGAAAAACGCGTTCCTTGTGTACTAAAAACATTAAACAAAAAAACAAGTACCAAAGCTCTTTTTGCTACCTAAGGTGTTGTTTTAGCATTATAAAAAATCGTTTACAGTTTGAACCGTTACTAACGTGGAGTTCATCAAAGAACAGTTATGTAAAATCTTTCTTTCAAAAACATGTTGTCAAAATCGCAGAAACATATAGTAAATCACTGTTGAATTAAGTAATTTTAATGCAGAAAGGTAGGTTAAGATGTATTTTAGTGTAATTTGCATGTGTTTAAAATGTATTTACCTATGTTTTTACCGAATATATCTGTTTAGATGCAGAAAAGTATTATTTACAGACGTTTGCCATATTTTTAGTAAGCAAGCACAGAGCGACATTTTGGGATCAGGAACCTGATCCCGTTTTCAAATGAAATGTAACCAATAACATAACACAACACATTAGAAAATTTCTAGCTGAAAAGCTATATCAGCGTAAACTAACCAGTCACCCACCATAACCTTTTTTTTTTTTTCATAAGTCTTGCATGATTAAATACAAAACCACTATTTGAGATGCCGACCACTCTCATGAGGGTATTTTAAGGCAAATATGTGGTGAAGGATGAGTGTGATGAGTGGTAGTATGGTTTTGAGGTCTTGTTACAAACTAAGGCCGACTCTTCCTTAGAATGGGTCATTAACAATTAGCCCAATGACCAATGGAAATACAAGGACCAACGGCAACGTGACTTCCGAACCACGCAGGTGATGGTCAGATATGTCTAAACGATGGTGGGAGTTGATGCGGGTATCATCAGATGATCACTGGACTATCTGAGCCGCTTTAGACCTATATCATCCTCAAAATCTGACCTCCATGAAGCTGGATTACAGGACCACGCCACGAGTCCCAGTCTTCAACATTGTCTTAGTAGTTTAATAACACGCATGATATAAACAGGTAAAATCTGAGACCACATAGATAAAACCTGTTAAACACTTCACAAGGTATAACCGTGAAGCGCACAACAGTGGTAGGATTTTCTCATTATTTTCCTTTGCCTAAAACACTTTGGTCAAGCTTGAATATAGTATAAAATGAAACATGTTGCGTAAAAGCATAGCCGGAATAGCTGAGAAGTGGCTGGTCCGGAGCGGAGGAATGTCCACCGCCGGAAGTATTCGCCAAATTTATCGTCGTGCGCTCAAAATGTATTTCCTTCAGGCGAACTATTACACTGAAATATGTCTCGCTTTCCAAGCTGCATAAATAACCGCTTTTTAGTCAAGGGGAGAGAATTACTCCTTTAGTTGAAGTCTTACGTCTAGTTTTTTCGAATGAAGTACATAAAGTACAATTATGACATTAAGTACATACTAGTTTCACTTCTTTTTATAGGTATTTATTGTTGATACCATGTTAACAGTATGTATATAACCACTCAATAGAGTATTCCACTGTCATATCTATATACCGGGTGATTACAAATGAAATAGACAGTTTGGATAGCTTGTGGGAAATTTATTATTTAAAGGTTTATATCATTACTTACATGATTATATAGAAGAGTTCTTTAAGTTTTATTGAACATACTTATGCCAGCTACTGATGGTTCTTGGAAGAAGAACGACCCGTAACCCTTTTCACAAGATAAAGCGTAAAACACGTTCACTTTACGAGAATCGCGTATATGCTGTACAGTCTCTCTTGGGTTTTCTGTTCCCCATAATCTTACATTATGTCTATCAACTTTTCCACTAATGTGAAAAGTGCATTCATCACTGAAAATTAGACGATTAAACAATTTGTCGACATTTTCAAGACAATGTTGCATTTCCTGACAAAAATGTGTACGTACGTTTTATCATTGTCATTTAAACTTTGTACTTACTGTAATTTATAAGGCGTAATTTTCAAACGTTTCCACGGAATTTTCCACCATAGTTTGTTCCAACATAAACTTTAAGAAATTCCCCACAAACCTATATCACTTACTATGTTGAGATACAGCAGTTTAATTTTGTAGAGGCTATCGAAGTTGTCTATTTCATTTGTAATCACCTGGTATATTGGTGGATAGTGTGATATTTGGCTTATAGTTATTTAATATTTAAAAACCCTACTTTCAAAAGCAAGTAGTAAGTACAGAATGTAAGATTCTAGTGGTCGAGAGTAAAAGTGGTCAAAGTAATGAAGATCATGTGACAGGAAACCCAAGGCGAGTTTAGACAGAAACAGATATAAATGTTGAGTGTGTGACCGGAAGTTAGGCATCCTCTTCCGGTCACTTTCTCACGAGCTTCACACCAACCCGTGCGTAAACACGGGACACATTTGCTGTTTACAAATTATACCACAAGTAAAGTGTTAATTATTGGAAAATGACTTTAGAGCCAAACTATAAGGAAAGCAAAATTAAGAGTGCACAGTACGAGTACATGGAAGCCGTTTTGTTTTTTGTCCTATAAGAACAAAGTAAAAGAAGCATTTTCTTGAGACATTTTACACCCACAATTTTCATCAGATCTTTTTGAAACACGTTTTATTTGAAATATGACAATGTACTGCAGTGTCTCCGCTGAACTTTTTTTGAAAATGTTATTAGTTTAATAGTAAAACTAAGAAATTTAAATACAAAGTTTCTTCAACTTTTGGATGGATGTCACGGTTTGACGAGTGAGAAAATGGAAATTTGGCTCAGAGGATTCACTAAAATATTTAATGCACTTTAAAACAATGTTTATTTCATAAAAATCCGATGACGACTTTAGACATGAAGTGTCCCAAGAAAATGCATGTTTTATATTGCTCTTGTAAGACTAAAGTCCAAGTCACTACTACGCACTCTTAATATTTTGCCTTAAATAATTTGTTTAACTGCTAGCTGTCATATATATATATTCTTTTACAAACATGTGTTATTTTCTGTGCGGGTTAAGCAGTTTTGTATTTAGAGTTTATTGATAAACAATTATTAATGTCATGCTCTAGTTTCGTGTTTTTAAAAGGGTAGCTTTATCACGTTTTAAAACGTTTTGCTGAAACAGGAAGTAAAAGTGTGCTTACAAATAGTTGTGATGAATAGTTTTATTAATTTACTAACTTGATAATCCGTTTAACACCAGCTGAGTTACAGTGAAAAACAGGCCAATATTTCATCACTAGGTCGTAAAGTGATGCTTTTTGATACCAGATTGTAAGCGGTACACTCATCTTGGTCACAAATTAGGAAATAGGATGATTTTTAATTTTTTAAATCATATGATTTTGTCCTTTTACAATAGTATATTTTATCACTAGGTCCTAAAGTGACACTTTTTGACACGAGGTCAAGTTAACGTCCGAGTCGCAGCCGAGGGTATTACCGAGGTATTGCCGAGGGTATACCTGGGTGAAAAAGTTACACTTTAGCACTGTCAATACATTTGTCTAAAGCAGCTGCTTTCAGAGCAGAATGACAAAAATAGTTTTAATCGCAAATCGATAGTATAAATATATCCAAAAATTTTATTCAGCCACTTTTAAAGTTTGAGCTTTTGTCTTTGTCCACTTATGAACTCAACCAATAAATCTTTTTTTTTAAATGACCTTAAACGTGGGTGAATCTGTTTCTTTTATTCACGATTAGAACCTTAAGGACATAAGAAAACTTCTTCACGACATTCTACAAAGCAAGACAATGAGCTAACCCAAGTAAGTAATCAGCACAAATCCTGTATTCAGGATAAGCTTATTTTACATGACTCGTTGGCTTCTATGACTACTTTAGTAAACTTATTGTTTAAATATCTCTCCTTTGTCTCAAATATAAATGTGGAAAATGCAACTCATACAAATAGAAATGGCTATAACAAACAACTAGATGAGGGGAAACATAAGAGTCAAAACTTTATGATGACGTTTGATAGGTGTTGTGTCTGGTATACGTGTTGATGGGCTAACCACATTGCACATTGAATTAAAAAAAAGGTTTATTGGTATGAAATACTATTTTACTCTGATACAAGAAGGCCTAATAGTAAATGTACTAAATCATTCATTGGTGGTACACCCAAAATAGAATTATGAGGAACCTTGCATGAATTCAACAGGGAGTAGAACTATTCATTTCTGTAAAAAGAAAGAAACGGACTTTTCCTGCCACTTCCGGAGAAAACTACTCCTTTCATTTCTTTCACCACATAGAACGAAAATTGTAGAAAAACACGGTATGCAGCTTTAAGCTTCCCAACTAAAATGGCAAAATAATAGTTAGTATTTAAATAAATAATATTAAAATGGTAATAAGTTCGATAGTGTCACAGGCAATGAGAACATCGACAGTTGGCGTCCCTGTTCCAATGGACGGTTGGCAGCCCTGTGACTAATAGGAAAGCAGACAGCTATAACATCGGTGCTATATAAGAATATTTACCAGGTTCGGTACTATATAATATTTAATACTAAAAGGAATAGTATTTAAATTATAATAACTTCAACAAAAAAGAAAACATTAAACTTTCAAGAAGCTGGCTTCCATTCTTGAAGTATTTTCGATAGTGTCACAGCCAATGAGAACATCGACAGTTGCATCTCTGCTCCAATGGATGGTTGGCAGCCATGTGACCAATAGGATAGCAGACAGCAAATATCTCAGTTTCAGCCAATCAGTGACTTCATAAGAATGTTTCCCTACACTAGTTCTTCACCGAACCGAACACACGATATATTTTCCAACTGGTGTTACATTTTATGAACTCACACAATCAAACATCTTAGCCTGCAGACTGTAGATTGAGTTTACAGTGGAATAAAGGAAAGTGACAAATGTAAGTAAAGAAGGCGTGCCAACTGGTCACGTGACAACTGGACTCGGGTCAACTAGGTGCTGCCAACCTTCCAGAACACAAATACCCAATCTCATCCCACTTCATGGCTCGTGGAATTAGATTAGTGAGACCCGATAGATCTGAAATAACGTTCGGTATTAATGAATTGTTGACGAAGCTGAATGGCGACAGCTTTCAAACTGAAGAATTAAATCAACTCTCAGGCAAGTTTTCATCGTGATGAAAGTTTGATAATAATAGGTTTTAGTCATGATGTTTAGTCACAATGTGGATACGCGTTTTACTATTCTTTTGTGTATGAAGTGGGCTACACATTTTTAAAATGTGGAAGTGAATGCAAATGTTAAAACATTGTTTGAAGTAATTTGTGAAACATTTCTTGTGTCCCCAGTATGGCGGAAAATCGATTCAGTGGATTTTTATATCGAGAGACTACTTTACTAGTTTCTTACAACTAGACCTTTTTTATGGAGAAATTGTGTGTTTTTTCTCGATTATAAAATTTTCTGAGTTTATTAAATTTCCTCCAAATTGTTACCAGTTGACCATAAAAGCTAAAGCCTTTACTACTTCAAGTATTTTGGTTTAGAGAAAGGCGTAAACAAGTTTTACTTATAAATACAAATAACTATAATGTGGTAAATAAAGGTCAAACTTAGTTATCTAAAGCGTTTCAACCTAGAAAGTGATTGGTTCGTTGATAACATCGTTATTCAATACGAGTTTGAGAACTTCACTTAAGTAGGCTTACTATTAAACATTAAAAAAATACAACATCCCTCAAGTAACAATAACATTACGAGAATAGTAAAATATATTACCATTCATCTTCTATAAAAGTTATATCTTTTGATTCAATATTTAATGACCTTAGTCAATTTGTCCATTTCATTTGGTCGGTTAATTACTAATGACCTAATAATAGGGGAACAGTTGGCCCTAGTTCGTAACAAATCTACACTTCATCATCCATCAAAACACTCAACACGCTCACGATTTTTACCATATTGTGACTCAAATCATTGTAAAAATATTAAAACCAACAGAAATATACTCACCTAAATTAGGAATGCAGAGCAGGAAAAAGAAGGCGAAATAGAGCGGTGTGGTACCCGACATACCTAACCCCGCACTAGCACTAACATAGTCTGCCCGCTGTCATTCACACAAGCACTATACCGGATATTGTAACACTTCCATAGTATCTGTGGTGTGAGACGTGCTGGGGCTGGTGAGGGTGGTGGCGAGGCTGGGGGTTAGCATGGCTGTGGTCTAGCGTCCATCCTGCTCACGGGTTCCTGTAACAGAACCATATACAACGGTTAGAAATTGTTTGGAAAATAACAGTTTAAAATTACATGAGGATTGGAATCATGCGTGACTGGGTAGCTCATCACTCATAGTATAACAACCAATGAGAACATTGACAGTTGGCATCTCTGCTCCAATGGGCGGTTGGCAGCCCTGTGACCAATAGGATAGCAGACGGTAATTATCTCAGTTTCGGCCCATAACACCTCAGTTTTAGACACCTAAAACATCAGTTTTATATTTAAACGATACTCGTAATAACCTCAACAAAGAAGAAAACATTAAACTTTCAAGAAGCTAGCAACCAGTCCTGAAGAAGTCTTTTCGATAGTGTCACAGCCAATGAGAACGTCGACAGTTGGCATACCTGCTTCAATGGACTGTTGGTAGCCCGTGACCAATAGGATAGCAGGCAGCTATAAAATCAGTTTTAATATTTAAATAAATATTTGTAAATGAAAATAACTTCAACAAAGAAGAAAACATTAAACTTTAAGAAGCTGGTAACCAGTCTTGAAGAAGTTTTTCGATAGTCACAGCCAATGAGAATGTCTACAGCTGGCATCTCTGCTCCAATGGATGGTTGGCAGCCCTGTGACCAATAGGATAGCAGACAGCTATAACATCAGTTTTAATACTTAATGTTTAAATCAACAGTATTAAAATGATAATAACTTCAACAAAGAAGAAAACATTAAACTTTAAGAAGCTGGCAACCAGTCTAGAAGACTCTTTCCAGTAGTGTCACAGCCAATGAGAACATCAGCATTGGCATCCCTGCTCCAATGGACTGTTGACAGCCCTGACCAATAGGATAGCAGGCAGCTTTAATATCAGTTTTAATATTTAAATAAAATATTTTTAAATGAAAATAACTTCAACAAAGAAGAAACATTGAACTTTCAAGAAGCTGGCAACCAGTCTTGAAGAACTCTTTTCGGTAGTGTCCACAGCCAATGAGAACATCAACAGTGGCATTCCTGCACCAATGGAATGTTGACAGCCCCATGACCAATAGGATAGCAGACAGCTTTAATATCAGTTTTAATATTTAAATAAATATTTTTAAATGAAAATAACTTCAACAAAGAAACATTGAACTTTCAAGAAGCTGGTAACCAGTCTTGAAGAAGTCTTTTCGATAGTGTCACAGCCAATTAGAACTTTGACAGTTGACATCCCTGCTCCAATGGACAGTTGGCAGCTCTTTGACCAATAGGATAGCAGACAGCTATAACATCAGTTTCAGCCAATCAT
The DNA here is from genome assembly GCA_018831715.1 of Matsumurasca onukii. NCBI lineage: Eukaryota > Metazoa > Arthropoda > Insecta > Hemiptera > Cicadellidae > Matsumurasca > Matsumurasca onukii. The sequence continues at coordinate 6,102,121 of CM032063.1, read as the reverse complement.
CAGTGACTAAAGATGGTACTCCAAAGCGAGACCAAAATATTTGAAGCAAATTATAAAAATGTTTTGACGCGGTGTGAACCAGAAAAACTAGATTATAAATAAAACTAATGTCTAACTTTCCTTTTTTTTATACTGACGTTTTTCCAACTCTTAAGTTTTGAAATGTAACCTGCCTGTGTAGAAAAATTGTACACCGGCTTTGATCCCTTACAAACCTTTGCATTATTCAGTTACATTTGTATGATGTCTTGCTCACACAGCCCATGTGGTGCTCATACATATGTACTAGCTTTCAATCCGACAAGATTCTATGTAGGCGCTATTTTCCTTTCAGATTTAGTGAGGAGTTTCAATTCATAGTAATGAATAAACGTACAATTTTTAGGTTTTGGATGATTCTTGGATGGGTTTAGAGTGTAGCGACATAAACGTAGGAGTACAATATGTTGCAGAACTTTTGGGAAAAAGTATTGACAAGCAATTCTTAAATTATAAGTTTTCTTCTTCTTCTTCTAAGTAAGTTATTTGTACTATTGGAGGTAAATTTAATAGGGAAGTCATGGATTACCAATTAACTAAATGTGATCCGGGAAGAACACAAGAAATTGATTGTAATGGAAATGCAGGTTTGTTTTGATGATTTTGTACTCCCTAGAAACAATGAGCTCAGTTTAATGTTCTTTTTTGTGTCATAAAACTGGTTTCTTTTGAATAATAACACTGACTTATAGTAAATGAGTGTAAGAAAAGTTACTTCAAACCAATATAGTTCAGTCTACTGAGGTCAAAACAAAGCTTACTTTTAGTTTTTTTTTTATATTAAAACATGTACTGACATTTATTTTATATCATCACAAAAGGTATCGTTCATCACTCGGTTCAAAAGTGTCTTTTTGCCTCTCGCTAATTTGACTTAAGCTCGTCTCGAAAAGTGTCACTTTGGCACCTAGTAACATACCTAGTTATATGGGGCCTAGGTCTTAATATACTATGAATATTCCCAAACGTTTTTCCCATACCTACAACTATTAACGTACTTTATATAAATATTTAGTTAATATTATAAATCACTTAACCAAAAACTCGTGAACCAAGTCAGCAACTCGTAATAAAAGGAGAAATAACAAATTTAAGAAGGAAATGTGGCTCAGCAAATAATGAAAGTGTGTTTAATAAGAGTGGGCGGTTGTGAAAGTGCGGGGCAAAAGCTATGCATTTCTTATAAGTTAATTCCACACTTGAAACCCTTCCTTCCAACTTGAACCACGTACCAATTAGCCAACTTTGTAGTGATCATTCAACCCTAGTGAATCTTAAATCTGTAAAACCTTGATCACTGGGACTCGTGGCGTGGTCCTGTAATCCAGCTTCATGGAGGTCAGGTTTTGAGGATGATATAGGTCTAAAGTGGCTCAGATAGTCTCAGTAATCATCTGATGATACCCGCATCAACTCCCACCATCGTTTAGACATATCAGACTATCACCTGCGTGGTTCGGAAGTCACGTTAAGCCGTTGGTCCTTGTATTTCCTTTGGTAATTGGGCTATTAATTAATGACCCATTCTAAGGAAGAGTCGACCTTAGTTTTAACAAGACTACACCTCATAACTCATTGCAACACTCATCACAATGACACACTCCTTCACCACATATTTGCCTTAAAATGCCCTCATGAGAGTGGTCGGCATCTCAAATAGTGATTTAGTGATTTATCTAAATGTGCTAAATACGAGCAAATGCTAAATACTTGTATGTTAATGAGGGAACAACTATTGAACGGATCAACTCTCATTTTTTTTTTAATGTTTACGACTAGTTCAAAGTGCATTATTTTCTGTTAATATTTAAAAGTCAAAACTTTTAAATATTTAAGGTAATGGCCTTTGTCTTTTACTCTGCCAAATTATACATACACAAAACTAGGGTTCAATAACGGGATTTTAAAAAGGTAAAGGTAAAGTTTGTCTTGTTTAACGAGGCGAAGTTAGGACTACAAAGTCCTTTATACCACTCAACCTCGACCTTTACCTAGCGTCACCTTATAGTCACATTACAGATGTAAGTGGTGACTGCGGGATCAAACCCGCGCCACCAGAGTGATGAGCTCCGGAGTCGCGCGCGATACCAATCCACCACGGATCCGCTCCGTTTGTTAAAAAAATTATAAATTTTAACAACCAATTTAAAGTGCTGTGCAAAACAATCAATACAATGTCACTACAGAGTAAATGGTTTGGTTACAAAATCTCTCTACAAATTGGTCGTTATGAGATGGCGGCACACAGCAAACAGCTGTTAACCGTCTGAATGATGGATGCTGTAAAGGAACGATTACTTCCGGCTATTCGATATAATCCTATTGGCGGTTTATCGTCTGCATCGTGTACGCTGTACACCATCGAGTTTAAGCGTTCAGTAACGAATTATTATAAACTGAATAGGTTAAAGTTTAATAGCTTTAAAACTGTACACAATATATCGAGGCGTATTATCAAATATTTGATTCTAAAATAATCTGAAACAGTAAGTATAGTTTACTTAAACACTAGGAAATTTTCATTAGAATAGTGTCTAGTTTTTAGAAAGGCTTTTAGAATTTTAGAATTTTCCTCGTTAATTTTTGTTACACTGATAACTTTGAGACCCAACATTCTTTAAAGGTCAAGCCTTGTTAAACGTCCAAAGACAGCGAAAAGTAAAAACACCGTAGGTATATTTTGGTACTCATAAAATAGTTCAAATCTCTTATCAGCTGAGTTTTTGGGGTTTTGAACGCATAATTTTAGTTTAGAGACGGCTGGCTAAAGCCCAAGCCACGTTTAAACGGGATAGGGAATTTAACATTGGAAATTTTGCAAACAATGTTTTAGGTAACTCATGTAACTTTGGGAGGTTTTGTCTTGAAGTATAAAGTGATCAGGGCTGCTGCATGTAAACAAAAAAAATTGGTTATAAAATATAATTTTAATTACGGAATTTGTAGTAATATGTTCTTATGGAAAAATTGAGTTTCAAATTCCAAAATACAAAATTAATTGATGATAAAAGCAAGATATGCTTACAGAGAAAGGATTTGTACATTCATTAAAACAACTAATTGTATTAATAAGCAACGTTTATCATTTATTTGTTAAATAATACAATTTAAAAGAGTTTAACACAAACGACTTAAAACTAGCGAAAAAATAAACCACGGTTAATTGCTTAACACTTTATTTGCAAGTTATATCCTGTGCTATAAACGGTACTCAAGTTGGTCCTGTGGCCACTCTATTCGGCTGCCACTTATTTTTTTAGAGGGCGCATGGGTTTTCAAAACGTAAGAGGGCGCACATGGAGGTTACTTTCAGGTGGGTTAAAACCATATTGAAAGTGGAAAAACATTGTCGTTCTTACAGTATGACATTTTTATCGAGATTTTACAGAAATAAAACATGCAATAGGTGAAGTAAAACACAATAAACTATAGAACAGCTAAAAAATTGTACTATGAATTTATTCACTGCAAGCAGGGTCGCACTAGAAGGTCTCTAATATAAACAGTTAAAAACTAACTACATCAAAGCTGTAAGTGGTTAACTTATATTTTAGCGTGTTTTTAAGAAAGAAGGACTTATGTGTAGGCGATTTGATCAACAAACAGAGTTTTGCTCGGAGGTAACCTCCGTGATGCAACCTCTGGAAGGATAAGGGGGAAAATAACGTTAAGTCCTCTTCGTGGGCATTTCTGTACAGTTCTCAGTCTTCATGGTGCCAAGGTCAACGCACTTAGTCGTAACTGCAAAAAAATATATTGCCTAAGAAATCCTGCCTAAGTGATCCATCTGCCTAATTTCTACAATCAAACAACACTCAAAGCACAATATGTGAACATATGTACAGACAAGTTTGAGAAGAGAGTGTAACACAGCACAAGTTTCGTCTCTTCAGCTCCGCTAACTGTTAAAGACACAGGTGTGCCAAACTAAGTTTAATGACAAGTTAATACGTTAAAGTGAGACTTTCAGACGCCTTGAGCCTAATGTCGTTGTCAGCGTTCATTACCCATCCCTCCTTGAGACACATTTGTACTCAAGCAATTCGTTGTCGTTGATGTGAGGCAATTTCCACAAACAGGATTTGGTTATTTTAGATGATATTTGTCTTAACTTTCATTAACTTATATGAATGGTTAGATATACAAGTAAATTGCTAGATTCAAAATTCATAATAGTAGTGGAAATCAATTTAATTAGAAAAACGGACATTTCTGGCCACTTCAGAAAGAAAACACCCTTCGTCAATTAACCCCCTAAGTTTCGGGCAGTTGGAAAACTCCACCCGTTCTCAAGGGCCTAACCTAAACTTATGCTACATTATAGATAATACTTAGCCTGACCTTACCTAAGAGGAAAATTTAAGAGTTTACAACTCAATACTACAAACTAATTTTTTCTATGACTTTTCGTTCTATGTGGTTGAAATTAATTTAAATTCGCTTATTAAGTTGACCTAAAACATACAATTTGTAAACCAAAAAGGAAAAAATGAAGACAGAAAACCATGCAATAAGATAAAAGTATGTTTAGTGATAATATGACTAAAACAACCTAATAAATGCTACGTGTAATCTCTATAAATATTGATTGTACTTTGACAGCTTTAGTAAAATTCTAAACGCGTATTTTTTAAACTGTTGAGATCAAGACAAGAGGAACGTGCAGGGAATCTCAGGAATTTTTAGCTTAGAAAGCCGAGGGAGTTTTCAGCGTGATCTGCAATAAAGTTATAGAAAGGCGATGTGTAGCCGATCATCTTTAAAGAGAATTGAAGATGATTTCCTTGTTCTCCTTCGACTTTCTGCCTTTTCGACAAATGTATTGGCAATAGCCGTTTTCTTGAACTGAGGTTATTAAAATTCCTGTCGTTTTATTGAAAATACTAAGGATACGTTTACAAACATGAAGTGATAACATGTTTCTAAAATTATCGATCATGCTGCTTGTGTTTTTAAGTGTTTGCATACACAATGGGTAAAACTATATTGTTTACTTTTCAAATTATGTTTTCAGACGCCGCACTTGTCATTTGTTGACCTTGCTAGAACACCCTCGTAAACAGGGTCGTATTTATTCTAAACATGTTTAAGTTACCATCATACTGAAGTTTATGTGTTTCATGTCTTTTAAGTGGTAAGAAGAACTTCAAAATACATTAAATTGCGTTTTGTTGCCAAATATTGAGTCTTAAGTGTTTTAATATTAAGTAAAAGGAAGAACGGACTTTTCAGCCACTTCCAAGAAAACTACTCTAACGTTTCGGGTAGTTAGAAACTCCACGTCTTAATTCAGAGGACTACATAACTCATTAGGAACTACATTTAATTATCTTAACAGAACAACCAGGACTATCCCAGCAAAACTTAAGATATTAATTAAATGATTCTAGATAATGTAGTCTCTGAAAGACAGTGAGTTCTACCAAACGTTAAGGAGATTTTCTCAGAAGTGGCTGGAAAAATTCTCCTTTACTAATTAACTCTCCACCACTATTATGTTTTAATATGTTGGAAAAGTTAGGCAAAACCATTGGAAAGCGCTTAGTTCTCAATTGTGTGTAATTTGAGTTGCCCCTGTTAATAGTATGGTTCTAACCCGTATAAGTACTAGTAGGTTAATATGCATGTCAAGCCGTTTTCCACAATACATAAATCGCATTTATCCATCGAGTTCACAAATCTGAAACTTTCAGATAATCTTTGTTGTCGACAACACACGTGTTACATAAACACAGCTCTCCATTTTGTATAACATTTACGTTAATCTATGGAAGACAAATGAAATTGTTGATAGTTTAGGATATCTCAAGCAGTATATTTACGTCAAAAAGGTGTAAATTTAAAGCTGTACAATCCATTTAGCCTTTTCTTTAAAAACCCTTGCTGCAAACTAACCAGCCGCCTCTGTTAGATAAATAATAGCTTAAGATAACAAGCGACCTTGGAGACTCTAACAGCACATTATTAACTGTAAACAACGTAAGTAGGTTAGAGTCAAACATATGAGAGGTAGAATATGAGGTTCTCGTGCTCAGTACCTGGGGAGACGAGAGATCGTCCATCATCCCAAGTGTTTGAAAGATAAGTGGATATTTCTCAACGTTATACAGCACCAGATCTGACAGCTGAGTGTTTACTCTGTGTTTCATAGCCACAGAGTTTTCAAACCATACAGCTCCATTCAGTGAAGATTTCAATGCGGTGTTTATTTCACCAGGTTGAATGGTTTGATTAGTATTGCTCTTGGATGGAGTGGTGCTTGAAATGAGCAGGTTGGATATAATGGTTTTTGATTCGGTTTTGTGTGCTTGGTTCATCTTTAACATTTGAATTATTTTAATTTTTTGGATGAGTTGTTATGTGAATCTATACACAAACATGGCCTTAATATCTGCCCATTACATGTTTTTGAAAATTTCGGGGAAATAGTCGATACCGTCTTCTTGGAGCTATTTCTTAACTACGGTATAACAAATAGTCTGTGTTTCCCTGTGTTCTAGAATTAAACACAACTTAGAACTAAGCGCTTTCCACTGGTTTTGCCTAAGTTTTCCAACATATTAAAAAACGTAAGACTCACTATTTGCAACATTCAATGTAGTTTGAAGCTCTTCTTATCACTTAAAATAAATTACAGAACTTAGAATTAGTTCTTTCTTATTTAAACTACAGTTCCTACTTCGGTAGTTCCGTTTATTTGACTAAAGCCTCCGACTAAGGTAAAGAATTCAATTAACATATATAACATAACACTTTGACACTTAAGTTCACAGAAAGGGCACTTATTGTACAATTAACAAAAGACTAAAAAAGTAAACTTCGAAGTACCCTGAATATTTTTAATTAGGACACTACTAGTTTCAGGGTTTAAGTGTAACATAACATATTTATTCGTTAATGTACTATATTATCTTGCGTACGACTTTCAGCTTATGATAAGTTTACAGATAATTTGGAAACAATAGAACCTCTGGTACCGGGGAGGTCTATTATTAGACAACCCCTAATGTATGGTAAAAATATGGAATGATTTGTTGATAAGCTACCAAGCAGCAAAATATACCAAGATTATGCTCAGCCCTCTTCATCCGAGCAACGTGTGTTTCATTGCTCTACCAGCTAAGAAACGACACAAACAGGCCTGACAAATAAATAGTTGTCAATTAATGTCTCAATCAAGAGTTAATGGGGAGGCTGATTGGCAGAGGCCGGGAGAGAAATGGGTGTGCAGTTGGCGAGAAAAGTCCGAATAGTTGGGAAACCATTAGTAGGGGGACGGTCGGGCTATTTCTGCCGGCAGACTTGGCAGCCTAGGCCTAACTAAATATAACCGAGCATTGTCAAATTTGCACCCGCAGCGCCGAGGGGCACTCCCACAGGCTTGCTCTTCGCGTTTTCTACAAACCCGATCGTGCACACTCAAAATATGAAAGAGTAAAACCACTCCCAAAAGAGTGAACATCGAGCCACTCTGTAATGAGAGTGGCTGGGTTTTAGCACCCTAAGGAGCGCAGTTTCATTCTTTCTGAGTGGCCTTCACTCTTTCACTTTTAGAGTGCAAGTAAACCTCTGAGTAACTGAATTTTTATTACTCTAGAAGAAACTATAGTAATAAAAATATAACATCGATAACATTTATTTCTCAAATATTTTTCTTATAAAATACAATTATGTAAGTATTAAACAGTCAGGTTGAAATGAAGAAAATTTTGGAAGAGTTTAAACTATTATTGCGGACATTTTCTATCGTTAGTGAGAAAGATGACGACGTTTCGGAATCTGCAATCTGATGCCGTCTTCAGGTAAAAAAATAACCTTAATTATAACACAGAACATAAGAAAACAAGCTAGCCTAAAGTAGTCCTTTAGCAGTTTAGGGTCCTTTTTACCTGAAGGCGAGATCAGATTGCAGATCCCGAAACGTCGTGATCATCTTGCTCACTAACCATGGAAAACGTACGCAATATGGTTTTAAACTCTGAAACTCTCCCATCGTCAACAACAAACGTTAAACAAAGAATTGTGGAAGAGGTGAGTGCTACAAGGCACTGAGCAAAGTATGGGTTAAATGAAGTTTTTTTTGACCTCAAAGTTAAAATACAGGGAGGAGTTTGATCAAAGCCCCTTTGAGCCTAATAACAACACGAAGCTTGTAATGGGACCTAAAAATAACTTGACTTGAATATTTGATAAAATATATGAAAAGAAAATGCTTATTTTGGTTCTTTATGGTATGGGACTGCTATTTGTTTTGTGGGTTAGCCGTTAGAAATCAGTGTTCTAAACTAAACACGTTATAGCCACCAGCCCAAACCTAAAATGAGATCAAATTAAACATTTAAAATAAAAAACAAAAAGTAAACAGTAACCACTGAACTAATATATCAAGAAGCCGATGTATAAAGTTTGATGTATTTGCATCGAACATTTAAAAAAGGGGAATTATTAAAATATTGTACTGTAGAAAATATTACCTCTAAGTGTAAAACTACTGTCAGATTCTACCGTTTTACATTTTGTTGGGAAAAGTTCGGTTGGAATGAGTAATTGGGCCAAAGAGAGCGTATGAAAGGAACTCCTTTATTGGTTACTTTGCAATTCAAAAGCTGCCTTACAATCGGTAATCAAATGAAAGCCTTTCTCGGGAGGCGACAAATAACTTTACCTCGTCTAAAGAAATGTGGCTTATACGTGTGCGGTTCATGGCCTCGTGTTTCCACGTGTCTTTACACATATTTATTCAGATAAGATAAATCACTATTTAAGATGCCGACCACTCTCATGAGGGTATTTTAAGGCAAACATGTGGTGAAGGATGAGTGTGATGAGTGGTAGTAATGAGTTATGAGGTGTAGTCTTGTTACAAACTAAGGTCGACTCTTCCTTAGAATGGGTCATTAATTAATAGCCCAATGACCAATGGAAATACAAGGACCAACGGCTTAACGTGACTTCCGAACCACGCAGGTGATGGTCTGATATGTCTAAACGATGGTGGGAGTTGATGCGGGTATCATCAGATGATCACTGAGACTATCTGAGCCGCCTGAATATATCGTCCTCAAAACCTGACCTCCATGAAGCTGGATTACAGGACACCACGAGTCCCAGTCATACATCCGTATTCTAGGATATTTTTTAATTAAGTTTTAGTTTTGAATTTAACAGTTACATGTTGTTTGGTTGTGCTTGACTGGTCAGCTTACGTTGGTAACTAGCTCGTTTTCTAATGTTCTGTGTTATGTTTTAGGGTTTTTATCACATGAAGACGGGACCAGAATGCAGGTCCCGAAACGTTGTGATCATCTTGCTCACTAACAATGGAACATGTTTGCAATAATAGTTTAAACTCTGAAATTTTTTATCGTCAGCACTAAACTTTAAACAAAGGAATAAAATCGTTGGATATAAATAGAAGTCTTTACAGTATTTGTTAAACTCTTGCGTCCCACCCTGCAATTATATTTAGTTCTTTATATGACCCGGGAACATTGGAAACATTTTGTACTGAATTACTTGCCTTCAAATATTATGATTTCAATTACAAACTAAGTATTAGGCTCAACAGGGTATTTATTAGGTTAGGCTTCATTGGAGTGCATAAGCAAATAAGAGCTAATGCTTTCACACTAAGCCAACAACTATAGCTACACCACAACACTAGTTATAATTAACTTTACTTAAACATTTCCTTTATTATTCTATTTGAGACGCAATATAAATAACGGCTAGTGCCTGATCATCAAACAGTTAATAATTTATGTATGTATTATATATATTAAAACTATAAGTTAAGATACAAATAAAAAGGAAAAATCCAAACATCCAATATATTACTAACCCCCAAACATCTGTGCTCAGCAAAAATTGGTCTTATTGACGTTTTTCTAAAGCACGTATATTCGTCTTAAATAAAAGGTTTTGTGTAAACCCTTTGAGACTATGGGTAACTTAAGCTAAACTTGTCAAAGTACTTTTTTGAGTGGACCAGGCTCCGGGTGAAGTATGTTTACAGTGTTAAATGTATTGTGCTTTTATTAAATACTATCCTTAATATACTACACAGGACCTAAACCTTCTATTGTTATCGATGGATTATCTATTTCTACCACGATACAATTTTCCATAAATGTAAAAAATTACAACAGGACCTAAACCTTCTATTGTTAACGATGGAACATCAATTTCTACCACGATACTATTTTCCATAAATGTAAAAAATGTACACATCTTTCTGTTGGATATGGTTTTTTTCTATAATACATTAGTGGTATTAGGTATCTCGAATAACCTTTGTTAATGCAGTTTTGTAACACTTAACACACAACAGTAGGTAAAGCATGTTTGGTTAGTTACGTATCTCGGTCCCAGTGAGACAATTAGTTGCTGGAAATGACGAAGTTGCTGCAAACCCTCTCTCACTGCAGCCGGAATTGAACCATTATTCATTCCCACCTCACCAAATGTGTAGCTTGGATAACCTTTGTTAATGCAGTTTTGTAACACTTAACACACAACAGTAGGTAAAGCATGTTTGGTTAGTTACGTATCTTGGTCCCAGTGAGACAATTAGTTGCTGGAAATGACGAAGTTGCTGCAAACCCTCTCTCTCACTGCAGCCTTGGAATGAACCATTATTCATTCCACCTCACCAAATGTGTAGCTTGGATAACCTTTGTTAATGCAGTTTTGTAACACTTAACACACAACAGTAGGTAAAGCATGTTTGGTTAGTTACGTATCTTGGTCCCAGTGAGACAATTAGTTGCTGGAAATGACGAAGTTGCTGCAAACCCTCTCTCTCACTGCAGCCTTGGAATTGAACCATTATTCATTCCCACCTCACCAAATGTGTAGCTTGGATAACCTTTGTTAATGCAGTTTTGTAACACTTAACACACAACAGTAGGTAAAGCATGTTTGGTTAGTTACGTATCTTGGTCCCAGTGAGACAATTAGTTGCTGGAAATGACGAAGTTGCTGCAAACCCTCTCTCTCTGCAGCCTTGGAATTGAACCATTATTCATTCCCACCTCACCAAATGTGTAGCTTGGATAACCTTTGTTAATGCAGTTTTGTAACACTTAACACACAGTAGGTAAAGCATGTTTGGTTAGTTACGTATCTTGGTCCCAGTGAGACAATTAGTTGCTGGAAATGACGAAGTTGCTGCAAACCCTCTCTCTCACTGCAGCCTTGGAATTGAACCATTATTCATTCCCACCTCACCAAATGTGTAGCTTGGATAACCTTTGTTAATGCAGTTTTGTAACACTTAACACACAACAGTAGGTAAAGCATGTTTGGTTAGTTACGTATCTTGGTCCCAGTGAGACAATTAGTTGCTGGAAATGACGAAGTTGCTGCAAACCCTCTCTCACTGCAGCCTTGGAATTGAACCATTATTCATTCCCACCTCACCAAATGTGTAGCTTGGATAACCTTTGTTAATGCAGTTTTGTAACACTTAACACACAACAGTAGGTAAAGCATGTTTGGTTAGTTACGTATCTTGGTCCCAGTGAGACAATTAGTTTGCTGCAAACCCTCTCTCTCACTGCAGCCTTGGAATTGAACCATTATTCATTCCCACCTCACCAAATGTGTAGCTTGGATAACCTTTGTTAATGCAGTTTTGTAACACTTAACACACAACAGTAGGTAAAGCATGTTTGGTTAGTTACGTATCTTGGTCCCAGTGAGACAATTAGTTGCTGGAAACCATCTCTCTCACTGCAGCCTTGGAATTGAACCATTATTCACACCTCACCAAATGTGTAGCTTGGATAACCTTTGTTAATGCAGTTTTGTAACACTTAACACACAACAGTAGGTAAAGCATGTTTGGTTAGTTACGTATCTTGGTCCCAGTGAGACAATTGGTTGCTGCAAACCCTCTCTCTCACTGCAGCCTTGGAATTGAACCATTATTCATTCCCACCTCACCAAATGTGTAGCTTGGATAACCTTTGTTAATGCAGTTTTGTAACACTTAACACACACACAGTAGGTAAAGCATGTTTGGTTAGTTACGTATCTTGGTCCCAGTGAGACAATTAGTTGCTGGAAATGACGAAGTTGCTGCAACCCTCTCTCTCACTGCAGCCTTGGAATTGAACCATTATTCATTCCCACCTCACCAAATGTGTAGCTTGGATAACCTTTAATGCAGTTTTGTAACACTTAACACACAACAGTAGGTAGCATGTTTGGTTAGTTACGTATCTTGGTCCCAGTGAGACAATTAGTTGCTGGAAATGACGAAGTTGCTGCAAACCCTCTCTCTCTCTCACTGCAGCCTTGGAATTGAACCATTATTCATTCCCACCTCACCAAATGTGTAGCTTGGATAACCTTTGTTAATGCAGTTTTGTAACACTTAACACACAACAGTAGGTAAAGCATGTTTGGTTAGTTACGTATCTTGGTCCCAGTGAGACAATTAGTTGCTGGAAATGACGAAGTTGCTGCAAACCCTCTCTCTCTGCAGCCTTGGAATTGAACCATTATTCATTCCCACCTCACCAAATGTGTAGCTTGGATAGCCTTTGTTAATGCAGTTTTGTAGCACCGTACTCACATGATCATGGTTATTAGTATTGAAAGCTTAACTTTTGATGCTCCTCATGCTCTTGAGATTTTATATTTTCGAAAGGGTTGTTAAGGAACTTTAAGGTTGAGGTTCTGAATTGTAAGCAAAGCGCTGTGTAATTGCCTTTCTGAAAGCTTTGATAGATGCAAAGCTCTCAAAGTGGAGTCCATCATCTTTGAATATCTTTGAGAAGGTAAAACACCGTTATAACACAATGTTTTTCAAAGGTATTATAGGGAAATTATTGAACTATTCTTAGATACTTTGTTTTATTAATTGTGTATACAACACAATTAGTTGTTTTTGTGCCAATGAGTTTGCTGGTACCAGGTACAATTGGTAGTTAGGCTGGTTGATAGATCCACTTTTCGCTGTTAAATAGTGTGGAAAATTTAAGTTTAAATATTAGTTTAAAATTTGGAATAAAAAAATTGTCGGTGCAATCTGATATTTTATATTTTATTTATATTATATTTATTATATTTTTTGTCTCCGAATAAAACATACACCCGTTTGTTTGGCAAGTAACTACGAAACCACGCGTCAACTTTGTCAATGTTCCTTTTAATCCCATTGCAAAGGTTAATAGTACAAAAAACGTTCAAGGATAGGTTAACAACTTGCATAACCTCTTCGTTTCTCAGAAGTCTAAACCCCTTAGGATATTGATTGCGCGTAAAATTTCAATATTTATTCTTTTAGTCTGTACTTTTGCTAAGCTATGGTTTCCCGGTAAACGTAACAGTGACGGTGGAAGTAACACAATATTTAAACAGATGTTGACAAAGCCAATGTTTAATTTGCTGTTTATTTCTTTGGTTAAACAGTCTTTACGTATGTAGAAACGGACGAGCTAGACTTTTTAGCGAGAAAAATCTCAACTTAATTTCACTGCTATTTTAACAACCACCGTTCTCTCGGAGATAACACTCATATCACTAAATCACTATTTGAGATGCCGACCACTCTCATGAGGGTATTTTAAGGCAAATATGTGGTGAAGGGTGAGTGTGATGAGTTGTAGTAATGAATTGTGAGGTGTAGTCTTGTTACAAACTAAGGTCGACTCTTCCTTAGAATGGGTCATTAATTAATAGCCCAATGACCAATGGAAATAAAAGGACCAACGGCTTTCGTGACTTCCGAACCACGCAGGTGATGGTCTGATATGTCTAAACGATGGTGGGAGTTGATGCGGGTATTATCAGATGATCACTGAGACTATCTGAGCCGCTTTAGACCTATATCATCCTCAAAACCTGATCTCCATGAAGCTGGATTACAGGACCACGCCACGAGTCCCAGTCAAAAAATGTTTGGACCGAACCGGGACTTGAACCCGGGTCTACCGCTTGCTGGGCGGTTATGCTAAACCACTACACCATCCGGCCCAATATAATTGGTATTGATTATTAATCTATTTGCCACGCATAGAAATACCACGTAATCCTCAATGAACTTGGACTGTTAAGGTTTGGAATTAAACAGAATAAACACGTTGGCGGTGTGAACGCACTCAAAGGACTTATAAAGGCTTAACCGACTGCGGAGCTATGTGTTAACCCCAGTAACACTCTTCTACCGGTTGTTACTGCGTTACTTTGTGTTACACTTGTTATCCCTTCCTGTCAGTAATAACTTGCTTTGTTACACTTTTACACGCATATTACATCTCACTTCTTGGTTTAAATGGATAATTCACGTTGAAATGTATTGTAAACAAATTGTTTGAGTTTGGCCCGTATTTTGACGGCACCAGGATCTCAGGAGTTTGTAGCTATTATCGTGGTTAAAATGTTTTTTTTTCTTGTAGATTTCTATTAACTCTATTATATGATCCTCGGACAATAGTATGACATTTTGGTGAGCACTTTAGTTTTGTGGAACATGATTCTATGTCTTGTTGTTTTTTGCATTGTAAGTAATTTAATGACTAAATTTGTGAAGTGATCAAACCAATTTATTATTTATTATACATCTATTATTTATTTTATTCTTTTGGACATTTTGGTTTCGAACATTATTCCACAGATCAACAGTCTTTTTGTTTGTTGTTTGCACTCTTAGTAATTTAATTGTCAAATGTGTGTAATGATCAAATCGCTTTGCAATTCATTATAAATCGATTGTATCATTACAAAGATTTCATCATAACATTATTAGATGCAAACAACAAGCAACCAGACATGGAATTATATTTGACAAAACTAAAGTTCTCACCAAAATACCATACTATACTCGTACACCGAGGACCATAAAAGAGGCAATAGAAATGTACAAGAAAAAAGAAGACATTTCCCAGGAAAAAAAACTCTCCAGATTCAGTTAGGATTTTATTAATCAAGTAAACCAAACTATTGCAATGTTTCGTAATAGATAAACATTCAGATACCTCTCTAATTTTGAGGGCATAAGTAGGTGGACCAGATGGTGTAGTGGTCAACAAAATCACCCGGCAAGTGAGAAACCTGGGTTCGAGTCCCGGTTAGGTATACACATTTCTGTTTTCAAATTGCTTTAATAATATTACAATGTTTCGTTACACTTTTGATCAAGACTAAGTTACCTGGTTGTACTGTTGATGTTAAATGAGCAACAAACAGTTGAACACTTGAAACCACTTCACTTTAAGTCACGTGTTTCTTTAAGACAGGCTTTCAGTAGAATCAGTTCCGTGAACACTTCCGCACACTTAAACAAACTTCTCACTTTTCCTGTCTGAGAAACACGCACTTCACTTTCCTCTCATCACAGCACTTCTTCAACCTCTTTGTCAGTTTCAGTATTTAAATTCTTCTTCAGTTTTGTATTTTTTGTTAAAAAATGTCTAAACCAGTTGGAATTTAAAATAGTCTAATTTTATGCTTCTGTCTTACCAAACATAACAAATCATAATAGTAACCAAAAATAAACTTAAGCCGGTTGGACTTTAAATCACTAAATAACTATTTGAGATGCCGACCACTCTCATGGGGTATTTTAAGGCAAATATGAGGTGAAGGATGAGTGTGATGAGTGGTAGTAATGAGTTATGAGGTGTAGTCTTGTTACAAACTAAGGCCGACTCTTCCTTAGAATGGGTCATTAATTAATAGCAATGACCAATGGAAATACAAGGACCAACGGCTTAACGTGACTTCCGAACCACGCAGGTGATGGTCTGATATGTCTAAACGATGGTGGGAGTTGATGGGTATTATCAGATGATCACTGAGACTATCTGAGCCGCTTTAGACCTATATCATCCTCAAAACCTGACCAAGGATGGTTTAAAATGTTACTTCGGCTACTACAACGACGATGATAGATACAAACTTCCCAGATCCTGGCAGTCATTTACATAGACTATATATAATCTGTGCATAATTAGAGCGCAGTTGAGCCAATGGGAATGCACACATCTTAAACCTTAGGGATCGTCTAATGAAGTTCGCCGGTGGCTATGGGTTGATAGTGGCGCTTCGTCCAATCGGGTTCGCTGTACCTAATTACGTATACCGATCTCGCAACTACGGTTGGTACACCTGACGCAAGAAGGAAGCAGTTGGCAGCACTGCGACAGAAAGTTTATAAAGAAGAGCTAAAGTCACCTGAACCAGTCTCAGCAAGTCCACTGAGAATGCTCGATTGCAAGATGAGTGAAACGTTTGGCACTGCAAATAGTGTAAATAGTTTATTAACGCGGTCTGTACAGGAAGCCGCAAATAATTAATTTTGAGCTTTAAAAGCGTAGTTAATTTTTACTTCATGGTCAGTTATTCGTGTTAAAGGTCCCAACAAATACACAGGTATGAAACAAAACTCATACTAGCTTGCTCAATATGCCACACGAGTCAATATTGCTCAAAAGGACCAGCAATATTGTTCTGTGCTATTACTTCCTGTTGAACCGTGAACACACATTGTACTTTTACAGTCCACATATTGTACAAGATCGTAAAGCTACAAAGCAAGGACTGGCAAATAACTGGGTTTGTTGTTGTCTTTTGTTGTTTTTAGTTCTAAGCTCCAGCGGAAGTTTGTGGAACTATTCATAAACAAAACTAGTAGTGAAGTTTTTCAACCATTCAAAAGCTGAAAAGTGCAGACATTTCAATTGAATGGTTTATTATGTACGAAATATAATGTTTTGTTAACAACTCAACCAGTGAATGGACGTTTTTAGAGAACACTAAGGTTAAGGAAAAGTGGGTTTTCGTCAGGTCAACGGTAGTAAAGTGAGTTAAGTGCTTCAAAGCTCACAATCGCCTTCGCTACTCTACGCCTCTTGTATTGCACCTGCTGCTATACGCACCAAGGAAATACAATCCCCTTAGAATGAACAATCTTCAGACACTGATAGTCCGAAACCGAGATACTTGCTGTCTGCTATCCTATTGGTCACTGGGTCAGCAGCAAATAAACTCTTTGGACTCGAAAAGGTAGTCGATCTTCTTAAAATGAAAATACCGCTACTTAACCGTCTTGCTACTTCGTCAATATGACTATTAAATTTCAACCCTAAGTCAACCTTTAGTCCTAGGAAACTAGCTTCCTCACATGGCTGAATTTCAAAATCACCTATCATAATAGGATCATTATAAAGAAACTGACTTAGTCCAAAGTTTAAATATTTTGTCTTACTTGCATTTCTTAGGAGATAGTTTGAATCTAACCACTGAGGCAAGGAATTTCCCGCAACAAACGTGTCAATTTCCAGTTTAGTTAGTTATTTATTAGATAAAAACATAAAGCTTTCAGCTTTATCATCCGCAAAAATACAGAGATTCCCTACTTACAGAATTCGTTATGCCGTTGATAAAAATGAGGAAAAAGACAGGACCCAGTAATGAGCCCTGCGGAACCCCAGAGTCAACAAAATGTCGGTTGTGATTCATAATGGCGAATAACCCCTTTTTTCCAAAACAAATTTGCTAGTAAAAATTATTTGCAACTTCATGCAGCTATGTTTTTTAGGTAAATAATTTTACTTATGATAGTAAACTAATGGCAATTTCTAAGTACAGATTTAGCTTTTTATCAATTTGGCCTGAGAGAAAGTTGGCTGCGTACAAAGGGGTTGAACAGCTAAGCTCCAGAGAACTGAACAATCCTCACCTTCTCCCCGGAGCCCTCACCACTTCCATCACCCTTGATATATTATTGATACACCTCCTTGCCTTGGTGAGGCGGAGTCTAACCGTCTGACGAGTGGGAAAACACGGAACAAAATCTGTAATAAATATTGACTATTTATACATCTGGTGGCCATAGCTCAGTGGTGTAATGTGTGCTTCGAAACAAATCAGCCCGGGTTCGATTCCCTGTCGCAGTGATAACTTTTCACGATAGCCACTTCCTGTGGTTTTGACGTTACGTTAAGCCGTTGGTCCATTCCATTAGTCGTAGAGCTATTAAATAATGAACCAATCTGGATAACAGTCGGCCCTAGTTTGTAACAATAGTACATCTCATCATCCAGCAAAACACTTTTACACTCACCATCATTCCATATTCACCTTAAAATACCCTCTGAGACTAATCGGTGTCTTAGTCAAAGTATCAAAGTTACATTATAACAAATATTTTCCCTCAGGAGAATAGAACAAGTAGAATACCGAAGATGTATAAACAAATTTAGGATCGATTTGCTAAACCGACTTTTGCGTTACCAACCCCGATCCAAAAAAGGGGTAGGAGGAATTTAATTGTTTAAATACAACCCCCCGTTTGGGGCACCGCATAAGAAATGGAATGTGAAATGTGGCATTTCAAACCTGATTTTTTTAATCCTTAAATGGGCATTACAAAAAAAGTCGAGATAAAACATTTTATTGCGTCATCGTTATTAAAAACATCCAATAAACGATTGCTTTGTTTACTTTTACGGTTTCAAAGACGCGATAACTGTTCGTCAGAAATGTAGAAAGAATGTTTTTGTAATGAAAAGGATGCGCTGTGAAGATGAAAAGTAAAGTATTTTCCTCGGCTTCAGCCTTTGATGTCGTAAGCTTTGATGTCGACCCTGAGGATTTACGCTATTGCGTTCTGTGTAGCAAAGCGTTACAGAACAACCATTGATGCAACACAAGTCGTCCTAAATATCGTGTGTGATTGTTCCTAGATAATTACCATGATTGAATGACCTACAAGAAAAAATTAATATAATTATATCACTCTTAACTACCACCTTTTGTTGCTCACTAACGATGGAAAATGTCCGTAATAATAGTTCAACGTCTGAAATCCTCTCATCGTCAACAACAAACTTCAAACAAAATATCTACCATAATCTTAACTCTTAAGCTTTTGCAGCCGGTGGCATCACTAAGATCTAAGGCTTCCAGTTTACACCACGTCTCTGTTGAAATATAATTACTGCTAAACGTTTCGACCTCGCTGTGGACTGGAGGTCAAGAGTCATCCACAGCGAGATTGAAACGTTTAGCAGTAATTATATTTCAACTGTGACGCGGTGTAAACCGGAAACAAAAATCTTGTAATGTAAACCGGAAGCCATTGTCCGTAACTTCTAACAAATTTTAAAAAATTCAGCAAATCACATTTTAGGAATTCTTTTTAGAAGTTTGTCGATGACGATAGGACGGTTTCACAATCTGATCCCATCTTTAGGTGAAAGTAATTTAAAACATAACACAGAATATTAGAAAATGACCTAGTCTAAAGTAATCAGCGCAAGCTGACCAGTCAAACACAACCAAACAATATGTATTTGTTGAAATCAAACAAATAAAGCAAAATATTAAATAAATTAGCCTAAAAAACAATACTACAAAAACAAGAAACACTAAGAAAGTAAAACAGCAACCAGATTAAATGCACAAAAAACACGTCCACTATCGGCCCGGCGAGTCCATGGCAAGTTTTTGCCTCATTGGGCCAGTAGCAGAAGAGTCATGCCAATAAACAAATTTTAATACAAGAAATCTCTAAACAAAATAATTTAAAATCTGTTATTAATTGAGAGTTGTCATTCTATAAATACAAACTAACAGACACATTCAAACATTGCCTCGGTCTTTTGCGTTCCGTTTGATTGTAAAATTGAACACTTTTCACCTTATTTCTTACACCTAATTCACTTTCATAAGGCCGTCTACTCCTGCCAAAAGCCTTCCTTACTTAAAAATGGACTGTTATTAGCCAGCCTTACTATAGAAATAACATTTTTTTAAGTGAAAATATAATTGGTCGGACAATCTCACTCCCACTCGGTCAAAAGTTAGAGATTGAGAGAAAAGAGTCAGAAAATCATCCCTGAAGTGAGTTTGATCTGCGGATATACTCAGCACCCTGGAGAGCAGCTTGAGAATTGAAACAATCCTCTTTCATCCAATCTTGTATTTTATTGATAACTGAGGGAAGTGCTTCACGTAATAATCTTTGTTTCTAAAAGTTTCAGGGTGGTTAGTGTGTACACACTTTGATCGAAGGTGCAGAAAGTTATTCAAAATATTAAGAAATTCGCAGTGAAGAAAAATGACAACAAAGAATTTGAGAGCAGTAAATAACTTACTACACACTTTAAATGATGGTAAGCTTTTTTGAGTAACTTGTAATCACTATACAGAGAAAAAAAATGACTGGGTTCAGTTCAGTTATACAAAAAAAACTCCTTGAAGGTGGCTTTTGTACTTCTTTGACCATAATTCAGAACACCGATGAATAACAAAAAAACACAGCTAATAAGAAATCATTATTTAGACTATATTATAATTTGTTTGCTTCTTTGTTTGCTAAAACGGAAAATGTCCAAGATGTTAAGGGCTCAAAACATGCCACAGAGAACTTGACTAGTGAAAGTTGCCCCTGTTTCCTTCATTACCTGCGCATGGATAGGGATTTTGTCTTTTTCTCAAACACAGTTGGTCAGTCTGATACACACCTTTGATTGGTCGACCGCTGTTCTCAACCAGCCTGTTTATTGGTTGATATAACTGTCAGGTGTTTAGTTTCTCTGATTTCTGAATTGTTTACGTTTTTGTGCAAGTTGTGTTGTTTTCTAGGCTAGGATTTTAAAACAAAAGCACATGTAGTTTGGTTGTGTTTATCTGGCTAGCTTAAGCTGGTAACTTTACGGTAGCTCCTTTTCTTCTATGTTTTGGTCCTAATGTTACTTTTATCTGAAGACGGAATCAGACAGCAGATCCTGAAACGACGTGATTTTTCTTCGTCAACGATATTAAACGTCTGCATTATATTTAAAACTCACGTTATTTACTCGTCGAAGATCTTTGAGACAGTTTTAAAACTTGTAGAAGGAGTTGTACGCAGATACTATAGAAAGTTTTAAGATAGAGTCGAGATAAAATACGAAGATAATAAGTTCGAACAGGTCAGCTGTAAGATGTGTTGAGTGCTCTGGCAATGGAAAGAAGTGGAAATGGAAGTCCTTAGAGGAAAGAAGGTCACAACTACTCGTCTATTGTTGTTTTCAACTTTTATATTTTTGGGAAATATTGCTTTGTTTAAAAAGAGTTCCCCACAAAAACGTATGAAGTTCTTAGGTTAAGATGGTTTTAGTATAATATAAGCTACTTATAAGAATATGAATTATTTGGAAGTAACGTCACTTTAGAAAAGAGCATCTTTAAAATTGAGAAAATTACCTAAAAATGTTTTTTAAATTTCATTCATTTTACGAATGAGATCGAACAAAATGGATTTGGTAGATTGCTATCGATTGTAACACAATCAAGCGGAACGCAAATGACCCAAGCGGTGTTTGAATGTTTGTGACAGATTGTATTGAGTTTGGGACACAACTCACTGATGCAGTTATCTGGCTTTGGTACACAGATTAAAGCAAACTTGTCACCAGCGCGCTGTGAGGACACAGAGGAAAACCATGGGTTTATACAATTGATAAGTTTCATTGTTTGGGTTAATCAATCAGCACTTGTCGTGGTCTAAAAGTCCGTTGTGTCTTGAATACTTTAGACGTGGTAAATACTGCAATAAAGTTTCAGTAAAAACTAGCACACGACAAGTTAGAGATTGAGTGAAAGTTTTGGAAAATTACTCTTGAAGTGATTTTGAGTCAGGGATCTACTCAGCACCCTGGAGAGAAACTCAAAAATGGTGAGCATTTACAGCGCGTTTACCACTCTCATCCAATCTAGTGTTTAAAAAACTAAGTTAGAGAAGTGCTTTAAGTAATAACCTTTGTTTCTCTGAATGGTTTGTGTTCGGAAATCAATATGATTGCTGAAGCAGGGAAGTTATTTAAAATATTTTTCCTAACTTCAAAGTTTACAAATTGAAATATAAATTTCTTTTATAATTAATTTGCATGCTCTGTAAAGAAGGAATGACAAATGGACTTTGTTAAACTCGTAACTTCGTAAAAGAAATTTCATCAACCCTGGCTCTTGTGTTTTGATGGCTGATATTTAAAGCACTTACGAAAGAGGTATACAAAACAATTCAAACAACTGTTAACAACCCATAATTAAGCATATTTTGTGAAAATATTAATACTAGTAAAATGAGTGACTGTTAGGACTGAAGAAAGTAAAGAAAGTTGTAAGATAAATTAGATAATAGGTTAGAACAGGTCAGCTGTAAGATGTGTTGAGTGCTCTCGCCATGTTAGCGACCCACTTTCCTTAGTGGAAATAAGACAGATCTACTCTCTATTGTTGTTTTCTACTTGTTACATTTTTGATAAGGTTTACTTATTGTTGTTTGCCGAGTGTTGCTTGTTTAATCTTAAACTTAACAAAACAAAAATTGTCCAACAATAAACTCATTGAAGTCTTGATCATACAATAGCTTAGAAATGTTCTTGTTGTAACAAAACAGGGTGAACAGTAATGTTCTTGTACTTGCAATCAGGTTGTATATTATAGAACTTCTACTTCTCTATTAGAACGTTCTAACATCTTAGCCTTTTGCCAGGCTGAAATCTCAACAAGTTGTTCCAAACACAATTGCAATCACAGCAAATGCTACAGATTGAGTGAAAAGTGTCTGCAATTATCCCTGAAGTGAGGTTGAGCTGTGGATATACTCAGCACCCTGGAGAGAAGCTCGAGAATTGAAACAATCCTCGCTAACCTCCCCTGAGTCTTCACCACTTCATCCAATCTTATATACTGTAATATTGGAGGTGGCCATAGCTCAGTGATATAGTGTGCTTTGCACCAAAACGACCCGAATTCAATTGCCGCCACCAGTATCAACTTTTGTAACTCAATGGCCACTCTTCGGGGTTGGAAATTCACGTTGAGCCGTTGGGGGTAGGGCTGTTTACCAATGACCCAATCCGAGGAACTGTCGGTCTTGGTTAGATTTAGCGTTATCAAACACACCGACAGTTAAGATTTTGTGATGTGTACAGAAAAAAGGTAGATCTTTGTTCGGATAACAATTATTCAAGAAAACTACAAAACACTGCTTAATCATGAACTGAATGTTTCCTTTACACAAAGAATAAATTATAAATGTTTGGTTGGAAATACAGTCTACAGTGGTTTCTTTAACACGAATAATCAACAGTGTTTGTTCACAAAATGGTATAGTATTCTTCATTATACTAAACCTCAAAATAAAAACACTGCTAGCCATAAAATCCATTGAAACATGTAATATTTAGAAAGGTACGTTTGAAGGGTATAAGGCAGATCTGGTTAAGGTAAATACGGAGCTCCCACCTTATCTAATTAAAAGGTGTAAGTTACCAACAGTCTAAACACATAAAACTATCGTACAATAGTATTTTGGCTCTAACTTGAGTGAGGCTATAGCATCTAATCAAAAACTTGTAGCTCAAAAATAGGGCTTCTTTTACTTGCGATAAAAGTTTTAAGCTAATATTTAACATCAATTCTAATTTCCTTAATCTTCTCCTTTACCAAAGATTATTTTGTTAGTTTTAAGACAATGTATCGTTATACATACAACTTTTACAAAATCACTGCACACAAAACTGAATAAACTTGAATTACAAAAGTTACATTTGGTAAATGAAGGTGTTTCACGACAGCTGCTTTTAAACTGTCGCTGTGATAGAGACAGAAGGAGTTGAATGCGGAGGTGAAGAAAGTTGAGAGATAAAGAGGTGAAGTAGAGAATGGGTCTGAACAGGTCAGCTGTAAGATGCGCTGAGTGCTCTGGCAATGTAAGGTAACCCACTTTCCTTAGTGGAATCACATATATTTGTGAGTTATCTTTAAAACTTTCTTTAAACTGGTTTTATCGTTTAGTCAGTACTGAAGTTTCAAAACGAGTTGTGGTAACGGGAGTGAGAACATTTAAGACTTTACAAATAACTCGTGGTGGTTTGGGGTCGCGCGCGACTGCGGAGGTCATCACTCTGGTGGCGCGGGTTCGATCCCCGCAGTCACCACTAACATTTGTTTATGCGACGTTGCGGTAACGCTAGGTAAAGGTCGAGACTGAGTGGTACTGAGGACTTTCTTGTCGTAACTTTACCTCGTTAAACAAGAAAAACTTAACTTTTAAACCCGAAATCGCATTTCGTTGGGAACTAGCATATTTTCTCCATATTCCTAGGCAGACTTATCAACCTAACCTACAAAAATAAATTGTTAGAAATGTTTGGTAAAGACGATGAACAAACTAATGCGGTGAATATTTTTTGTTTCAATCGAGCGGAACGCAAATGACCAAAGCGATGTTTGAATGTTTCTGACAGTTTGTTTCAGACTTTTAACCTAACCTAAAGTTATTTTAAAACAGCTGAAAAATAACAAAACCAACGGAAAAAGCCTTTGGCACAAACTTATAAGCTCTACGGCTACTTTTTATAGTGTTATATTTACTTTGTCATAGTGATGACCATGATTGATGCTTGTCAACGTCTAATACAAGCGTGTATTGAACCAGGGAATGGGAAAAATTCCAATATATGAAAGGAGTTGTAAAGCTGCGATAAAATTCCTGTAAAGGTAAAGTTTGTCTTGTTAAACAACGCGAAGTTAAGACTACGAAATCCTCTCTACCATTCAACCTCAATCTTTACCTAGCGTCACCGTATAGTAACTTTACAAATCGTAAGTGGTGACTGCGGGGATTGAACACTCGCCACAGGAGTGATGAGCTCCGGAGTCGCGCGCGATACCAAACCACCACGAATCCGCTTTAGTAAACAAATAATTACAAGTAAGTAATTGTAAGCAAGTAATTTAAAGCCGCCTTTGTCATATGGTCACACTGCGCGCTGGCGACAAGCTTGCTTTAATCTACGAACAAAAGCCAGATAACTGCATCAATGTGGGCCCCAAACTCAATACAAACTGTCAGAAACATTCAAACATCGCTTTGGTCATTTGCGTTCCGCTCGATTGAAACAAACAATATCCACCACATTAGTTTGTTCATCGTCTTTATCAAACATTCCTGACAATTGGTTTTTGTAGGTTAGGTGAATAAATTACAAAAATGAATTTAATTGAAAACAACTGAATTTAACTCACGTTTTTCTCTTACGTATCTAAAACTAAGAACGTACTTACCTTTTATAAAATTGGGCAATCCGAAAATCCTTCTGAAAAAGAAATTGAAATTATTACCAAACACGTCTCAAACATTTTCAATCATATAAAATTTATTAATACACATTATCGAGTCCGTTTCGTATACTGAACGCACGATTCAGTTGCCAATTCATAATTCTTCTTGGATCAAGAGAATAGTCATTACGCCATTGTTAGCCACGTTGATGGCACTATAACCAGAGAATATGTTATGGTAAGTAGATTGCTCATAGATGCCACATAACTGAGACAGGAAAATCAAATTGGTCATCGACTTCAGACAAAGACAAACTCTAGCATGTGGAGCCGAGAGGGAGAGAGACGACAAGACACGGCAGCGCTATCTGTGCTCGGGCTGCCGCAACTATGTTGATTTTCCTGCCACAGCCATGTGACATATATGCACAATCTACGTACTTTAACATTATCTTTGTTATACTCTGTAACCTTTACTATAAAAGCCTGCTTGTGGGTTTACAATGAACGAGTGACTAAATGTAAGTAATTTAGACTCAGGCTTATTTCTTGTTCCTGCGGCAGCTTTTAGCTGATTCAGCAGCTTCTTGGACATTTCATTGCTCTCGGCCGTTCCACCACTCTCATTAGTGAAAACCTCGTCCACTTTTATACCGAATACACTGCTACTTATATATTAAAAGTCAACTACACGTTTTATTTTAATATATTCAGATGATACATCACTTCACTATTGAAACCGAATTTGGACTATTTTATGCTATTTTAGAAGTAAACTTAAATTATCAAACTCTTGTGTTTACAATGGGAAGCTAAGAAGGGTTTGGTAATCATTGTTACGTCAAGAAGTGCACTTTTCTTTGTATCAATCTTTTGGTTAAAATAGTAAAAGAAAATTATGACCGACTTGGCAACAAAAATATATAGCAGGCTTAAACTTTATTATGCACTTGTTATACCATACCATTTACTTAGATTTTATAACAGCAAAAACTACTTCAAAATGCATGTTTGTCATTAAATTTTTCAAAATTTCTCTAACTTAAAAAATAATTAAAGTCCACCTATTTATTATTAGTGTATACCTTTTGTTTTTATAGTTCTAGGCTTCACGTTATAGCTTATTTTCAATCATTCACCACACTTGATAATGGACAAAAGCTCCGAAACTTAAAATGTTTAAAATGTTTGGGTGCTTCACAGTATTTTTGTTTTCGATTGAATGATTTAATTAACAAGAAGCAATTTAATTTTACGCAAATTAAAGTGAACAGTACTGCTCAGTTATACATTTTATTTACATGTTTAACTCTCAATTCCATATTGGAGGTATTAATGTAGGAATCGAGAAGTCCATTTCTCTCTTAAATATTAAATCACTATTTGAGATGCCGACCTCTCATGAGGGTATTTTAAGGCAAATATGTGGTGAAGGATGAGTGATGAGTAATAGTAATGAGTTATGAGATGTAGTCTTGTTACAAACTAACGACACTTCCTAGAATGGGTCATTAATTAAAAGCCCATTACCAATTTAAATACAAGGACCAAAAGGCTTGACGTGACTCCGAACCCCGCAGGTGATGGTCTGATATGTCTAAACGATGGTGGAGTTGATGCGGGTATCATCAGATGATCACTGAGACTATCTGAGCCGCTTAGACCTATATCATCCTCAAAACCTGACCTCCATGAAGCTGTATTACAAGACCACGCCACAGTCCCAGTCAATGTAGGAATCGAGAAAAAAGTCCACTTCTCTTAAATATTAAACTATGTAAATCACAGTTCATTGTTAAACAAAGTACTAAAACCAACTGAAACGAGAGTAAACTGGTTCACATTTTGTCACGTGCAAAGTTAATGACAACAGTAAGCCTTTGTGAATTGCCTCTTCAGAAAGTCTCCTTGCTTGTTTTTCTTTAGCAACATTGCCTTCCTGTAATGAAAGAACTAATCTCATAAAATCTACTTTAAGTTTTGAGTAACTAAAAGACCTGAAACTGCGTTATTCACGTTGTAGAGTATATCTGTAGCAAGGGTTGCTCTACTTATATTAATGTTGGATTTAAAGAGGAAAAGTATTCTTTTTCAGTTGTACTCAACAAACAAGTAACCCTGAAAACAGTTTTAAAAGGATCGTAGACTGAATATTACTAGGGAATATTGCTTGAGGCAATTAGATTCCAGTTTAAGTGCACCTAGTTTCAATTACAATAAATATTTTGGTTTGAAAAAAAAACACGATAGCTCTATGCAGGTGTAGGAGACTTTTGTGTAAAAATAATTTTGAAATGTTAAAAGACGGACCACGTAACTCCCTGCAAGCTCTTGATTTGACAGTTAGGCTACACCTCTTGAAAGTAGGCCCGTTTTTACGTGCGCGGTGTCGTGTGTTCCTTGAGCGGACGAATTCAAACTTTCTCTGAGGTTTTCAGACGAAGGCTTAAGTGGTGAGACATTTAAGTTAGAAATGTTTTATGCAAATGCCACTTTTAAACAACAACAAATTTTCAATCTTGTTTATTTAACATCTGGTTGTTATTTATAGTGGTATTTACATGGTAGACTGGGGCTTCGTGGCGTGGTCCTGTAATCCAGCTTCATGGAGGTCAGGTTTGAGGATGATATAGGTCAAAGCAGCTCAGATAGTCTCGGTAATCATCTGATGATACCGCATCAACTCCCACCATCGTTTAGACATATAGACCATCACCTGTGGTTCGGAAGTCACGTTAAGCCGTTGGTCCTTGTATTTCCATGGTCATTGAAAGTAATTAATGACCCATTCTAAGGAAAGAGTCGGCCTTAGTGTTAACAAGACTACACCTCATAACTCATTACTACCACTCATCAAACTCATCCTTCACCACATATTTACATTAAAATACCCTCATCTCATGAGAGTGATCGGCATCTCAAATAGTGATAAAGTGAAACATAAAACATTCCCAATTTCTCTGAGATGACCACTGAGGCGTACCCTTAAGGAGCATAAATTTGTGAAGAAAGAAGAATCACTAACGATGCCACTCAAACGTAGCAAAATACTTGTATTTTCGCTCATGATGTCACTGAGCGATCTTTGATTTTCAGCAAATAAATCCGAGTGTTTGTAATTGTTAAAGGAATATGTTTATCCTGTAGGAAAAGCTAGCTACAAATATAGTTGTATACCAAAATAAACACGTGAAAGACTATTCGTTAGGCTTTTCTTTTCTAAAGGTAACAGAAAACGGTAAAGAAAATGTAAGGAGAATGGGTGAGGTTGAATGATATTGATGAGTCAATCCCAGGAATATCTTTCCTTGATGACCTCATCCTTGTATCTGAGCTCTTTAGACACATAAACAGCTGACTCTTTCTAGTGATCAATGGTAATTTGTTGAATATCTGTGTTGATGAAATTGTTTACTAATTTCCAGACCATACTATATTATCTCGTGCTCAAAAGGTTTAAATATGTAGAAAGTGGTCAAGCATCGTGTCGATTTGTATATGTACTCTGAGTAATTTTGAAACCAGAATATCCGGGCTGAGGTCAGTAAATGTTGTTTGGACAAGTTCCAACCCTAGTTGGTAGAGTTGAAACCTACCTTTCATATCGCTTCCAGTTGGATAATTCTCTTTGAGCATATTTTACTACTTCGAGTTGGCTGTATTGGCTGAAATCTGGTGAAACTAAGAGATTCGTGAAACCAAGCTCTCAAATCTGGTGAAACTAAATTTACCCTTGCAATGTTAGCTTTCGGTGTAAAAGGTGAGTAAAAATACTGAGTATGTTAAAATTAAACCTACATTAATTAGCTATCTACTAAAATAATTGCTTTTCAGTCTGTTAGTTAAAAGTAACCAACCTATTTATAATCTTAACTCTTAAGCTTTCGCGGCCGGTCTCAGCTAGTCAACCAGCTACTGAGGATGACTCTCCACAGCGAGGTCGAAACGTTCCAGAATAGCCTGGAATTCCACTTACAGGAGACTAAAGCCGAAGGCCAAGACAGGAGTAAAATTGGGAAAACTACTGGAAAAGTGCAAGTATATAAAACAATCGTTTGAAGCCCTATATAATTGTGTATCAACTCAACTTCTGCACGATTTTTGTTGCCCCAGAACTTTTTGTAGGTAGTCTGTATTTTTTGTTGTTGTATAAATTGAACATTTAATTATTTGACGTTCTCAAACGCGCATCAATGAACTTCATCCCCTCAGAGTACCAGTTTAGTGAACAAACGAGTAAGACTTCCATCTTAATTTATTGTACGAAAACCACTCTTATATTTTCTGAAAAAATACGATTTTTATACCCCATCTTCTTAAACTACGCACTGCGAGAGAACTAATTAAACGATAGCTTGAGTACCTACAAATACCAAAACATACAAGGGCAAAGAAACTTACAAGGCACAGGCTTTCAACTTTCCTGTAGGCTGTGTGTGATAAACTACTCTCTAAGTTTACGTGAAGTACTCAACCATACACTCTGAAATAAAACTAACGCATCGATTTTTCCATAATTTTAATGACCAGAAGTGTATATGCATAACGAACTTAAAACTAATTTGCATGAACTCGAAATGGTACAAAGCAATGGAAACAATTATCACCTGAAAATTAAATACATGTAAGTAAACGCACTGTTACCAACCTAATTTTAAAATGGTTATATGTATCTCAATTTCAACCTGTAATGTATTTACTTATTCTCAATATCTAAAAAATTATCTTACTTGTGAACTAAAAATAGTTTAACAATTAATCTTTTAGAATAACATACGAATCAATTTAATGTGTAAATAAAGCTTATCAAACTATTGCACATTTTTGTTACACTTAAAAAAAACCTTAACAAACTAACTGTTGTATTGTAGTTAGAAAAACGTTTAATAAGTAATAATTAGTAGAAACCTTGAAACCACTTCACTTTAAGTCACGTGTTTCTTTAAGACAGGCTTTCAGTAGAATCAGTTCCGTGAACACTTCCGCACACTTAACCACCTTCTCACTTTTCCTGTCTGAGAAACACGCACTTCACTTTCCTCTCATCACAGCACTTCTTCAACCTCTTAGTCAGTTTCAGTATTTAAATTCGTGCATTTTTTACACCGTTTAAAAGTTCACTAAATCACTATTTTAGATGCGACCAACCACTCTCATGAGCAAATATGTTGAAGGATAAGTGTGATGATGAGTGTAGTAATATTATGAGGTTTGTCGCATTTTACAAACTAAGACCGACTCTTCCTTAGAATGGGTCATTAGTTAGCAATGACCAATGGATATTACAAGGACCAACGGCAACGACTTCCGAACACGCAGGAGATGGTCTGGTATGTAAACTTGATGGTGAGGTGATGCGGGTATCAGATGATCACTTTAGGTATCTGAATGCTTTAGACTATATCATCCTCAAACCTGACCACTCGAAGCTGGATTACAGGACCGCCACGAGTCCCAGTCATACAATAAACAGTAAAACCCTTGAAACCACTTCACTTTAAGTCGCATGTTTCTTTAAGACAGGCTTTCAGTAGAATCAGTTCCGTGAACACTTCCGCACACTTAACCACCTTCTCACTTTTCCTGTCTGAGAAACACGCACTTCACTTTCCTCTCATCACAGCACTTCTTCAACCTCTTAGTCAGTTTCAGTATTTAAATTCGTTTACATTTTGTATACACCGTTTAAAAATTACATGAAGATAAGGTTGAGCCATTTGGATTTTAAAACGTATCTAATTTGTTTTCCTAACCGAAAATATCAAAATTATCTTAGACAAACTTTACTTCAGCTGATATTATCTGAATTTTACATTAGTTTTAGATTTCATTACTTGAGTTTTAAAATGGTTCTGGGGCGTTTAGCGATATTAGCTATTGATGTAGACTTGTTCAGAATGTTGTTATAGTAGGTAAAGTAGAGAGAATAGTTAAATATAGGTAAGCTGCATCTAAGTACCATGGTAAGTGATCATCTTTATTGAGAAGTTATATTTCGCTTCTAATTAGAGGTTTGGTATTCTGAAGTTGCTCCAATCAAAGCTATTGCAAACAGATAATATTTAATATCTTTAGTCTTAAGATGAAAGGTATAACGAAAGGTTGAGTGTGCATCAATTAAATTAATCAATGTAAATACTTACTTAGAACAAAATATAAGAATTGAATGCATCATTATTATGTGTGATAATGTATGTAGTAAAACAGGCGGTAGCCAAAGTCAATAACATAAAAGCTTACCGAAACTAAGCTCAAAGAAACACATGGAATATGAGCAGGTAAAATATTAAGACTTTCTTAAAAAATAAAACACGAGCCATTTAATTTTTTTCTAGATTTTACGTAACCCCGACAGAAGGGCGATAGAGCCGGGTGTGTGAATAAATGCTAAAAAGTTATTTAATTCGCAATTCCAGTTCCAATCTAAAAATGCTACCTTTTACAAAAATTTAAACCTTTAATGTTGATCAAATAAAAATGTCTATCAAGCAAACCATTTTTTTTTAAATAAATAAATGAGTGTAGATGGAAGTAACATTTAAAGTATTTAATGTCATAAACAAAATACCTTGTACAGACAAATGGTGATGAATATTGATGAATAAATGATACATTATTTACAAAATGAACGGGTTGAATAACAAGAAATGAGAGCAATGGTAGTTTTAACCACTGATAAGAAAAAATTGCCATATTATTAAAATATATGCGTTTAGCTTATAACATTTTTGAATAGTTGTTAACTGGAGTTAATAAATTGCAACAGATTAAGGAGCCAAGTATAGAAAATATTGATTTAGTTTATGTTTGAATAACTTGTGGCCATACAAAAGACTTATTTCATTTCAACTGGAAGAATATTGTATACCAGCTTGCATTTGCAATCTTTCATGGACTTACAATGCTATCAGCTATTAGAGTAAATTTGTTTAAAATGTTGTAAGTAATAGTAAAGGTGAAGTATAGAGAATAAGGAAAAGCATCTGTAAAATGGCTTTATACTCCGACGAAGTAAGTGATCCACTCATATTAGTGAAAATGAAACACATATTTACTTTAACAAGCTACTTTGCAACGTTATACTTGTAGCTTGTTGCTAATGAGGCTTCGCTAATAATTTGAAGTTGTTTCAATCAAATAAAACATTCAAAGAGTTAAGTGTTTCACTTTTATCGAAAAATGTGATGAACATTTGCGTATGTATAAATGAAAGTCGTTTATTTAATATTTACTTACTACAGTAAATCTAAGAATTGATTTTACAATTATTATACTCAATAATAATTATGATAATTTATGTAAAAAGGCCTCAGTACCAAAAGTGTATAACATGAAAGCATAACAAAACCAAAATCAAGGAAATAACTGAAACACATAAAATGAGAGTTGGTGAAAATATTAAATATGAGAGTTTGTTACAGTTTTAAACAAATAAAACACAAGTAGTGTGGAATACATCTTCTAGATTTCATGAATAGTCACCTTTTACCCAAAACTGCTTGAAAGGTCTACTGACGAAAAATATTGAAAAATGTCAAACAAGATATTCAATAATAATACCTAGTAACAGTTCCAATTTTAAGGAGCAAACATTTTGTTTTAAAGTAAGAAATGAGTACAATAAGTAAATGAGTTACAGTTCTATGAGCTCAGTTACAAAAGGTTTGAGCCAAACATTTCCCACACAAAGTAGTCAAATGGTACACAAATTACGTAAAAAAGAAAGTTTCACTAAATCACTATTTGAGATGCCGACCACTCTCATGAGGGTATTTTAAGGCAAATATGTGGTGAAGGATGAGTGTGGTCTTGTTCCACAGGAACAGTCTAGGTCACCTGGTCCTCTCTCTACGACTCAACCTTGACCTTTACCTAGCGTTACCGTATGGTCACATTACAAATGTAAGTGGTGAATGCGGGTATCGAACCACACCAGCGGAGTGATCCAGTTCACACTCGCTTCACACATATTCCAACCCACCACCGGTAGTAAAACAGCAAATATTGAATTTATCAATTATCTATTATTGTCCTCTGTGTCCTCACAGCGCGCTGGTGACAAGTTTGCTTTAATCTGTGTACCAAAGCCAGATAACTGCATCAGTGAGTTGTGTCCCAAACTCAATACAATCTGTCACAAACATTCAAACACCGCTTGGGTCATTTGCGTTCCGCTTGATTGTGTTACAATCGATAACAATCTACCAAATCCATTTTGTTCGATCTCATTCGTAAAATGAATGAAATTTGAAATGTACGTATAGCCTATTCAATTTGAAATTTAAATAATTAAAAAGTTCACTAAATCACTAAATCTTTTATTTGAGATGCCGACCACTCTCATGAGGGTATTTTAAGGCAAATATGTGGTGAAGGATGAGTGGTAGTAATGAGTTATGAGGTGTAGTCTTGTTACAAACTAAGGCCGACTCTTCCTTAGAATGGGTCATTAATTAATAGCCCAATGACCAATGGAAATACAAGGACCAACGGCTTAACGTGACTTCCGAACCATGCAAAGTTGATTATCTGATGTCTTAACGATGGTGGGAGTTGATGCGGGTATCATCAGATTATCACTATCATCGTGTAAAGTTGTTACTGCAGCGACGAGAGATGCCAATACTTAGCCAAATTCGCGTGAAGAATGCACTACTCCACTGAGCTATGTCCATTGGCCACCCCTCAAATAATAATTATAAGAAATATTTTTCATACCTTTTGGGCTAGCCGATTAGGTCCAAATGCAAACACCGTTCTGAAAAAAACGTAATAGCATTATTAGCACATCTCTTTCACAGGAATAAACTAATCGAATATAACAATGAAGGTGCAAAATTTACGTTATCTTCCATAAAATAGCAATAATCACAAAACAATTAATTAAGTTGCCAAACCCATAATTGGCAATTTCTTCTCAGATTACTAAGCTACTAACTACATGGCCATTCTGTATCTCCTATGAGTGTCTCCTTGTAGGTTTGCAATGAACGAGTCACTAAATGTAAGTTATTTAGTAATTTATCTTGGATCAAGTGAATAGTCCTTAAGCCATTGTTAGCCCCGTTAATGGCACTATAACCAGAGAATATGTTATGGTAAGTAGATTGCGCATATATGCTACATAACTTAGGCAGGAAAATCAGCATAGCTCGGTAGCCCAAGCACAGATAGCGAGTGAGGGGTCTCAAATAGGGACGCACGCGCAAGTTCGTACGTTCTCGAAAATCGCTCGGTTTGGTCACATTTAAGTAATCGACTTCAGACAAAGACAAACTCTACGAGTAGCATGTGGAGCCGAGGGGAGAGAGACGACGAGACACGGCAGCTATCTGTGCTCGGGCTGCCGCAACTACGATGATTTTCCTGCCACAGCCATGTGGATTATTTGCACAATCTACGTACCATAATATTATCTTTGTTATCTCTGTAACCTTTACTATAAAGCCTGCTTGTGGGTTTGCAATGAACGAGTCACTAAATGTAAGTAATTTAGACTCACTCAGGCTTATTTCTTGTTCCTGCGGCGGCTTTTAGCTGATTCAGCTTCTTGGACATTTCATTGCTCTCGGCCGTTCCACCACTCTCATTAGTGAAAACATCGTAAATATCAGCTACCGTCCTCGGCAATTATCTAAATTATTTAGTATTTATGTCTTTCATGTTGTCGCAAGGTTTCTATTCAATGATGTACAGTTTAGGTATTTGCATTGTTTTGGAATATGGGCTACATTATTGTTTTATTTACTTTTTGCACAAAATCTACAAGTTTAATATAAGTTATTCAAAAGTATATCAAACCACTATACATATTTTCTGTTGATATGACTTATTTACAGTAAAACTATTTTCGATTCTTATCTCTTAGGCTTTCGCGGGCGGTGTCACAACTATAATCTAGTTCTTCCGGTTCACATGGCGTCACTACTCCATAACTAGGTTGAGATATTTCGGCCTCGCTGTGGAGAATAATCTTCAGTCACTGATTGGCTGAAACTGATTTCATCCAATCAGTGACTGAAGATGGTACGCCATAGCGAGGCCGAAATATCTCGACCTAATAAGTTTGGACGCCATGTGGAGAAAGAACTAGATTATAATTATTTTCGATTTTGACTTACAATAGGACAAAATGAACTAAATTACTAATTATCATTATTAGCACATCTCTTTCACAGGAATAAACTAATCGAATATAACAATGAAGGTGCAAAATTTACGTTATCTTCCATAAAATAGCAATAATCACAAAACAATTAATTAAGTTGCCAAACCCATAATTGGCAATTTCTTCTCAGATTACTAAGCTACTAACTACATGGCCATTCTGTAACTCTCGCTATGAGTGTCTCCTTGTAGGTTTGCAATGAACGAGTCACTAAATGTAAGTTATTTAGTAATTTATTCTTGGATCAAGTGAATAGTCCTTAAGCCATTGTTAGCCCCGTTAATGGCACTATAACCAGAGAATATGTTATGGTAAGTAGATTGCGCATATATGCTACATAACTTAGGCAGGAAAATCAGCATAGCTCGGTAGCCCAAGCACAGATAGCGAGTGCTACGAGGGTCTCAAATAGGGACGCACGCGCAAGTTCGTACGTTCTCGAAAATCGCTCGGTTTGGTCACATTTAAGTAATCGACTTCAGACAAAGACAAACTCTACGAGTAGCATGTGGAGCCGAGGGGAGAGAGACGACGAGACACGGCAGCGCTATCTGTGCTCGGGCTGCCGCAACTACGATGATTTTCCTGCCACAGCCATGTGGATTATTTGCACAATCTACGTACCATAATATTATCTTTGTTATCTCTGTAACCTTTACTATGAAAGCCTGCTTGTGGGTTTGCAATGAACGAGTCACTAAATGTAAGTAATTTAGACTCACTCAGGCTTATTTCTTGTTCCTGCGGCGGCTTTTAGCTGATTCAGCTTCTTGGACATTTCATTGCTCTCGGCCGTTCCACCACTCTCATTAGTGAAAACATCGTAAATATCAGCTACCGTCCTCGGCAATTATCTAAATTATTTAGTATTTATGTCTTTCATGTTGTCGCAAGGTTTCTATTCAATGATGTACAGTTTAGGTATTTGCATTGTTTTGGAATATGGGCTACATTATTGTTTTATTTACTTTTTGCACAAAATCTACAAATTTAATATAAGTTATTCAAAAGTATATCAAACCACTATAGGCTACATATTTTCTGTTGATATGACTTATTTACAGTAAAACTATTTTCGATTCTTATCTCTTAGGCTTTCGCGGGCGGTGTCACAACTATAATCTAGTTCTTCCGGTTCACATGGCGTCACTACTCCATAACTAGGTTGAGATATTTCGGCCTCGCTGTGGAGAATAATCTTCAGTCACTGATTGGCTGAAACTGATTTCATCCAATCAGTGACTGAAGATGGTACGCCATAGCGAGGCCGAAATATCTCGACCTAATTATGAAGTTTGGACGCCATGTGGACCGGAAGAACTAGATTATAATTATTTTCGATTTTGACTTACAATAGGACAAAAATGAACTAAATTACTAATTATCATTATTAGGGTCAGGTGGCTAAGTCAGTAGCTGACGAGACAGCGGATCTTAACAGTGTATGTTCAAGTTTCAATTGAACCTGAACTGGTAGATAGTCAAAATGAAATATGTTTAAAATGCCCTTTTACATATTAAATTTAGTTCGTATGGTTTCCGCTTATTTGCAACTTTATTTAATTAACAAATACATTTATTTTTTGACTTAAATTACGATTTAAGGACTAAAATATTCATTCCAAGAATAGAAAACACTTAAGAAGTGCAAGAATAGTTTGGAAAGTGTAAATATGAACTGAAACGACAGTTTAAAGGTCACATTTTGTCACGTGCAAAGCTAATGACAGAAGTAAGCTTTTGTAAATTGCCACTTCAGAAAGTTTCGAGCTTATATCTTTACCTACATTACCTTCACGACCGTTCATGTCTGTTAAGGAAAATAAATGAAGTAGAATTAAATTATACAGGGTCATTTTTAAATGTCACCCCACCTTAACTTTTGACAAAGGAAAAACCCATTTAGAAATGTTTTTATAGGACTCTTAAGTTTGTTTTGACGTTTTTTAAGTCACCCACCCCCACCCAAAAACTGGGGAAGGGCTCTGCCCAAAAAATTTAAATACAAAAATAAATTGTAATACAAATTCAACGACGCAATGAACAATGTCTTAAGTCGACTCGTTTTTTAATATTTATTTAAAGACTACAAGAAATCAGGTTTTAAATGCAGCATTTCACATACAAAAGTGTTATGACAATTTTCTTTTAAAAATACCCTATGGAATTATGTTATAGGGTTGTGATGTTTTCCTCAAAGGATTTTCAAGAAAATTATTTGTCAATAATAGTTGTATGTGAAATGTGGCATTTTGAAGCTGATTTCTTGCAATTTAAATGGGTATTACAAAAACGAGTCTTGATAAAAATTTTTCTTTGCGTCGTTTAATTTGATTGGAATTCCCTTTCTTTTGAGGTGCCACAAGAAGGGGGTTTGTTTATAGAAAATTTAGGGTTCTCCCTCCTGGTCTTTGGGGTGGGTGTGGGTGACGCAAAGTATGTCAAACAAAGTTCGTGCCTCAATAAAAACATTCACCAAAGGGTGTTTAAAATATTTCCTTTTTCAAAAGTTAAGGTGGAGGGAGGACATTTAAAACTCACCCTGTATGTATTTGTTAGTGGCAAAGTTAGGATTATAAAATCCTCTCTTCAACTGAACCATAAGAACGGGTTTAAATAACATAAGTCACGGTTATAAGTTAATAGTACTGAATATATAACAAAATATTTCAAAATCGACAGTTCTTTTTTAATTTTTGGACTTGGTTTTGTGTGCCAGAGATGTTTTATCACGTGTGTATCGGATATGTGTTATTATCATTACAAGCTGAACACTAGGTCATTATCGCATGTATCTGAGCAGTTAACAGATTTTTGACAGTCGAAAGAACCCTCGATGTCGTGTAGCTCTTGTACGTACAGCCTAAACCGGAAGAGCGATAACGATAGGAGTTAAGCACTAACCAGCACTAATGAGACAAAGGCTACGATCAATACCACGCATGCAGGGTCATTTAAGCAGCTTCAGGATGAAATCACTAAATCACTATTTGAGATGCCGACCACTCTCATGAGGGTATTTTAAGGCAAATATGTGGTGAAGGATGAGTGGTAGTAATGAGTTACGAGGTGTAGTCTTGTTACAAACTAAGGCCGACTCTTCCTTAGAATGGGTCATTAATTAAATGCCCAATGACCATTGGAAATACAAAGACCAACGGCTTAACGTGACTTCCGAACCACGCAGGTGATGGTCCAAACGATGATGGGAGTTGATGCGGGTATCACAGATGATCACTGAGACTATCTGAGCCGCTTTAGACCTATATGATCCTCAAAACCTGACCACCATGAAGCTGGATTACAGAATCCACGGCACAAAATCGCAAAGTTCTTGTAGACTATTAGAAGAAAGAGATAATTGGATGGTAGCGGATAACTTGAAATGTGCAAAATCAGGTGTAAAAGTTGTTACGGATCCTGACGAGGATGAGAGTTCAGAGAGTTCACTTCGGTTTGCCTAAAGTTAACAAAGTCGATAATCAGCTTTGGTTATACCTAGCTCAGTCCGACCCTGCTTAGTGCTTACTCGTCCTCTGCAAATATTGTAACTTCAACTTCGAGATGAAAACTGCATAATCCAATCAATCTTTCTCACTTGTTTATGCCTAAAATTTAAGTACAAACCGCAAAAATGTGATTAAGCCCAGTTTGTGAAAACGTAGCATACTTTTGAAGAGTTTTCAAACTAAGTTTATAGGTAGACAGGCCCAGTAACGTGGGAAACCTCCACTAAAAGGTGTGCTTTAGTTAAGATCGAATTTCCTTTGGAAAAAAGATATTGATGCCGTCCGCATGGTAAGACCCAGACCCGAAACCATGAAATGAGTACCGATCCTGACCCCAGAAAACCTTGAAACAATTTTTCGACATTTTATATACATACGCATATATGAGTGAACTCTTAAAACCGATTGTACCGATTGTACATGGTGTGCAAGTCCCCTTTGAAAAATTTGTCAAAAATTCAGTTTTAATCATCAATATACAAAAAGTTGAAAATCCGTTGAGTCGTTTTAAAATGGGGGCACAAAAAGTGATTTTTTGCTATATCAGCGGAAAGAATAGACCTAAATCAATACAGTTTTGAAACGTGTTATCGCTTCAAGATCTGTAGTATAACTTGCAATAAAAGAATCCGTAAGTCTGAGGCAAAATGTCGAAGCGAGGCTGTGAACGGAGCGAATCAGACTAACAAATTACAAAGGAAATTCAACTAACTCATGTCAGCAGCGCTTTAGCGCTTAGCTGCGTGTCGGCCTGGTTCCAAATAAGTCCCGGTGTTTTCACTGCCGGACGGTAAGGCTAAAAGTTAAGTGATGAGTTGTGCCACACCCTGTAAACACGGTTGCGATGGCAGCGAATGAAATGTTTCTGTTGGTGGCAGATGACATTTGTCACTCAAGACGGAGTGACAGTCGTTGTTCAACGTCTCTTTATACAATTCATGTGAGCAGGCTTTGTACATAAACTGAGAGACTATCTTCTACAGCAACTGGAAATCTCTGACGTTTATCTTTTATAACAAATGTCAAAAATAATTCGCTTCATTCACATCAGCGGTGCTTTGGCGCCCAGCTTTATGTCGCCCTGGTGTAAATGCTGTGTACAACGCAAAGTGATCTGGGTAATCCATCATAACTCTCTAATACGTTGAGGCGTTATATTGTAAACAAAATATACACTGCCCGAAAATCTTCAACATGTTGTTTTGTATTATATTATTATTAGTAAAGAAATTTGAAACATTTAAAAATCGCTGCAGTTAGATTAGTCAGGTTGTTAGACTTAACTAACAAATCTCTTGGAAAAATAGTTTTCGCTATTTTTATTATTGCGTCTAATGGAAACATATAATTATAAGATTGTTAACGGTTTTTGATCTATTTTATATTGTTCGTTGAGCTTTTCAGGACATACAGCTTCTTATTTTAAGCAGTGATATTTAAATGAGGCCAAAACTTTAAATGAATGATTTACTTTTTTATACGAATTAATTTCAAAACTATTTGTATAAAACCAGCTTCCAGAACAGTAATAGAAAGTTGCGTAAGCCCCAAAAATGATTAAAGGTGAGTTTCCTTAAGAAACTCCTCGATTGGCCATTGTACTGAATATTGGTATTATGGCAAATGTTAAACAATTTTAAATTCATAATTCATGTATTTAAAATTTGGAGAAAAACTAAAGCCCTCTTAATTATTTCTGTAAATCTCATAGCCTATAAGGTAATAACTGTGACCCCCACTTAATATTTCCACCATGTATTATTGAAACGAACTATATTTGGCATGGCTTTTCCATTACCAGTTGAAGTGCAAACAGTTATAGGTTCCGAAATTAAATCTGAATAATTACTAGAATATCGATGCTAATTACACTAAGCGATTGTTTGATCTCTCACTTTGTAAAATGTAAACTTTACTGTTGTGTAGCTTCGAGCGTTTTAATCCAACCTTTGAACTATTAACGAATCTGTTGTTTGCTGTAGAACTGTTTAATGTGAAAATATATTTTTAGTTGAGCAAAATTATTGAAATATGATATGACCTATTTGGATTTTATGTTAGTGACGATCATGTAGTGGATACCTTGTGGTGTTGCAAATACTTAGTAACCCCTATTTTACGTTTTACCAGTGACACTAGTTCAAAAGATTATTTAGTTACAATCCAAACAAAATTTAGTTATTCTGTAGCTTGTTACAATCAAGAAGCATCTTAAAAAATAGAGTTTCACGTTGCAGGTGAGCGTGAAAGTTTAATTTGCCAGTAAGTGGCAAGTCACTCAATCCCTTAATATTTAAACAATGTAATTGTTGAAAGGCTCTGGTCCTAGTCAGAGACCTTACCACAAACTTACATCATTTGGTTTTCTTGCATCCCTTACACGCATTAACTTGTTTGTAAACAAACATTGACGGCTTGTCTGTACAACAGCTATAGCCCGTTGCTAGTCTTATGTAAATAATATCAAAGATTATGTTATGGTAGGTAGATAGCGCATAGATGCCATATAGCTGAGGCAGGAAATCAACACGGTTCAGCAGCCCAAGCACATTGAGCGGCTGCCAGGGAATTCTTTTGAGAGTCTCAAGTAGAACCAACGACGCTAGCGAAATTCCGTTTGTTCACGAAAATCGCACGATTTAGTCTCATTTAAGTCATTCCCATCGGAAAACTCGAGCATGTGGAGCCGAGGGGAGAAATACTGCGAGAGATGGCAGCACTCGCAGCGCTATCTGTGTTTGGGCTGCCGCAACTATATTGATTTTCCTGTCTCAGCCATTTGGCGTCCATGCGCTAAACACCACCATAACATTATCTTTGATATAATAATTGTCACTTGATTACGAAATTAAATAACTCGGATTGCATGCCAGCTACAGGCAACAGCTAGTGCTAATATTTACTCAACTGGCATGCAAGTGGCTTGCAACATGTAAACCCTGCTTAATAAAAACATAAACCATGTTGAAAAATGTTTAAATTACTTCAAAACTACACAAAACAGTTGGAAAACTCCATATCTTCCTCACTCAAGTGTGTATGTGGCTTAAGCTCACCATGTTGAGAAGATAAAGTGAGCAATGTGGAAAAGGGCTGACGTTGACGACGTGTTTTACGTAGCGGAAGGGAAAGGTTCGGATATATAAACCTCACAACGCAAAAGGTCCGGCGTTTCCTCAATGCCAAATTCGAGTTGTTCAGTAACAACTACGGGTAACCGTACTACCACTTAGGGAATGTTGAGGGAGGTACAGTCATGTTACAAACTAGGGCTGACTGTTCCCTAGATTGGGTCATTAATCAAAAGTCCAGTGACTTATGAAATGGACCAAACATAAAAAAACAACCATCTAAATTTCTAAAATATGAACAAACACGATCGTTAGGGAAGAATTTGACTCTATACTAATATAGAGAACATCTAAACGCCCATGCTGCGTTGCACCTTTAAACATACTTTCAGTCAAGACAAATATTAAGGTGTTTTCTTTTGTTGAAAGACGAGTGTTACTGCAGATGTACATTAAGCTTTTAAAAGTACAAATAAATAGTAACGTATGTTTAATTCACTAACAGGCTGAAGAAGTTCTGTGATGAGAGGAAAGTGAAGTGCGTGAATTTCTCAGACAGGAAAAGTGAGAAGTTGGTTAAGTGTGCGGAAGTGTTCACGGAACTGATTCTACTGAAAGTCTGGCTTAAAGAAACACGTGACTTAAAGTGAAGTGGTTTCAAGTGTTCTACTTTTTGTAACTTTAAACTGACCTGTCTATTAATGCTAGGCCTAAAATACTAAATTACTGTTGACAAAATCTATAAAACAAACAGTTATTGGATGAAATAAATCGTGCAGAAGAAGGGTTAGGCCTAACTACAGGACATTTATCGTCTGCTTTACATACCATTACTCTCCAGTATCAGACAGAGAATCCTGGCAGCAGAGAACTGGCGAGTTACCAGCTGATTGTATCTCAGTAACTTGTGTCTCGTGTAGTCTCTCAGACCAGAGTTGATAGAAGGGTTAGACTTAACGCTAACTTACAGTTAACATGTAACTAGCAAACTGCATGCCAAAACAAACTACAAATAAATATGCATACTGTACGAGTATAATTGACCATTTGCCCCACATATATTTATAGTGCTACCACATTCTAAATATGAAATAGTGGAAACCACTATCTATAGTGGGGAATCAAGCCTTACATTGCTCTGTGGCTCTACAAGGCCATAGCAAGACCTCAACTGTGCTATGGGTCGCTAGTCTGGTGGACAAAAGTCAACCAGAGCACAGTCTTAACCAAACTCACCAG
Organism: Matsumurasca onukii; assembly: GCA_018831715.1. NCBI lineage: Eukaryota > Metazoa > Arthropoda > Insecta > Hemiptera > Cicadellidae > Matsumurasca > Matsumurasca onukii. Next base: position 6,059,027 of record CM032063.1, on the reverse strand, counting down.
CATACAGAGGCTGGCTTGTCTACTGGTTACGGGGGCCTTTACAAGCAGTCCTACCTCGACTCTTGAAGTCATGCTTGGTCTCCTCCTTTAGACATTTTCATTAAAGCAGAAGCAAGGAAGTCTGCGTATCGGCTGATGGCTGCCAACCAGTGGAGGGAAGGTAGGTCCAGAGTAGGACACAGCACCATCACTCAAATAATATCCTGTGGTTCGGTTCTAAACATGACAACAGATGTTATGTGTAGAGAAACCGCTCACAGAAAACCTTTTTCTGTAACTTTCGTCTCCAGAGAGGAGTGGAAAGCAGGAACAATCCCTCATGTAGCCAGAGGCAGCCTTATCTGGTACACAGACGGCTCCCTCATGAAAGGCAAATCAGGGTTCGGAGTATACAGCCCTTCACCTAGAACTGCTCTCAGCTCAAGTCTAGGAGAGTTCTGTACCATATTCCAAGCCGAAGACTTCGCTATTTTAGCTACAGCCAATCTTAGCCTAGCAAATGGATATCGTGACAGGCATATCTTAATACTGTCAGATAGCCAAGCTGCCCTTAAAGCGCTCGACAACACGGTCTTTACATCCAAGTTGGTCTGGGAATGCTTTCAAGTCCTCAGCGCTCTCGCATCGCGCAACTTTGTCCAACTCAGCTGGGTGCCTGGTCACATGGGTATACCTGGAAATGAGAATGCAGAGAGACTGGCCAAGGAGGGTGCTTGCGCACCCTTCATCGGGCCGGAACCTGTGTGTGGCGTGAGCAAAGCAACGGCTTTCCACGCCATCCATCTTTGGTCCAGAAAAGAGCACCGTCGACGATGGGAAAGCTACTCTGGTCAGACTTTAGGCAGGAAACTTGTGAGACACTCAAGTAATCAGTTTACCAACTGGTTGGTGAGATTGAGTCGGAGTTAGGTAAAGCAAGTAACTGCTCTTATCACTGGACACGGCCATTTCAGGAAACATCTCTACACTCTTGGCATTTATACCGAGGCTCTGGAGTGCAGGCTATGTTACGAATCTGAGGAGACGGCCAAACACATCATACTAGACTGTGATAGGCTAGGGGTCAGGAGAAGGGCTCTATTTGGCAATTCACAGCCAGGTGATGAGATAGACGTCGAGATTGGAAGGAAACTTTTGAACCTCATTGAAGGTACTGATCTAGGTCTTCCATTCTAACGGACCAGGAATGCACAATAAGCTTCGGTTGACGTGCTAGGATTATTACAAGTCCTCATACCCCGCTCACCTAATCTAATCTAATCTAACCACTACCAAAAGAGTGAAAATCGAGCTACTCTTTTTAATGAGAGTGGCTGTATTTCAACACCCAAAAGAGTGAAATTTCACTCATTCTGAGTATCCTTTACTCCTTCACTTTTAGAGTGCAAATAACACTTACAGTTGTTTCAATAAAAACTAAGTTTATTTGTTTAATTTAAATACAATAAAGACGAGGCAAATGTCATAAGCTTTTCGTAGAATGAATAAATCGTTTCTGGTAAACATGAAAGGATGTTTTCTCGACCCGTGAGCAAAGGAGGAAAACATGGGATTTCACTCGACGACTGTGAGGAAAGGGTAAACTGCTCCTATGATATACCGCCTTTGACGGAAATAACAAGCTACTTCACCGCCCTCTATCGGCGATCTTTTGTTAGCGTTTAGAATAGTTCGTTATTGCATTTCTTCCTTCCAAACCTTTCCGTTTTATTACGTTCTAAGGTCTCTTTTGACTGTGTTTTTGTATTACATTAGAAGGTTAGTTCTTTAAGAAAATAATTCAGATATAATATTTGCATCTAAGTGTATGGAAAGTATCGTTCATCGACAAACTTCTAAGTATTTATTGGCATCATTTAAGTCATAAAAGCATCCTCAATAATTTTCTATCTAGGTTCCAATAAAAGCATCCTCAATAATTTTCTATCTAGGTTCCAATAAAATCACAGTACAACTAGATCACTTCTATAAATAACTGGAGGTATTCTTTCAGCTATGGAAGAGACAAGCTACTCTGTTAACTTTATTTAACTTCTCCAAAGCATCTGTCTGCTTTGATTATCCACCTCTATTCATCAAACTTACTGGATTTCAACTGTCTGTATCAACAGATTCTTAAAACATAATAATAATATTTATTGCCATTTACAAAAAAATATTGTGTGACAAAAAAAAAAGAAACAAAGTGAAACGAGTAAAATAGGTATGGCAAAATCACCATCAAAGTACAGGGTAAAGACTAAGGACAGTTGACTAATAATATTCTTACTGAAGCAATAATCTTCACAAAAAGGGGGTTTATTGGTTGGTTATTTTGGTATCATATTAATTGATTCATCGATGGACTTTTCAACCTGTTATCTTTCGTTATTAAGTGAAACTTCTACGTTAGTTAAGACTTACCATACCTCTCAAAACGTTGAGGAGTTTTTGGTTGAAATGTCATTAGTTTCTTTATTAATATTTGTGGTAAAACTGTACTTGACTGACCGCAAACAGTATGTGAAAAAGGGAAGCGATATTTCGGGTTGGAGACCTGTGACTCGAGGGTTCCACGGGGCTCTGTGCTTGGTCTATTGTTATTTTCACTTTACATTGATGGCATCACAAACACACGTTCATGATTTCAGTTAACAATTTGTCCCGCTTAGGTTGACATTTTGCAGATCTTCTGTCATTTTTGCTCACTGACTTGAAACATACTATAGCCATAATGAATTTTGACATTTAGGCTATTACACTCTGGGCGCTCCGCCATGACAAACACATTGTATCGATTACTCAATGAAACTAAAACCCAGTCTATTGTTATTGGTTTCAATAAATTTCTCAACAAAATTCACATCAATACTGCAAAGCACTATGTAACTATATCACTCTTTGAGAGCCGACCACTCTCATGAGGGTGTTTTAACACTTGGTAAGGTACCAATACAATTTTAATTTAGGTGGGGCGAATTTACGTCAAGTTAGATCTGTCCACACATAACTCCGATGGAAAAGAGGGCTAACTTCACGAATCTAAATTATCAACGGTCGGAAGATCCCTCGATGACTCGTCACGTGACGTGAGGCCAACATTAGTACTTCGATGGAAAAGAGGGCTAACTTCACTTATCTAAATTATCAACGGTCGGAAGATCCCTCGATGACTCATCACGTGACGTGAGGCCAAGTTCGTGACGTGGAGACAATCCATGGGCAAGCTGCCAGATCTTCACTCATATGTTGCCAAATCTCTTGAATCTGATACGGCGAGTAAGTGTCTCGTAAATAAAGCCGTAGAGTGCAGACGAGAATGATGCTCACTTCTCTTTAAAGTTCCTGTGGTTTTGAGTATTTCTTTCAGGGTAGAGTTGATAATAATAAGTTCAATTTTAATAGCTACATATTTGCTCACTTTTTTACAGCGTGTTTTTAATTTAGAAAGAAAGATTTAATCCATGACATACAAGATGCATAGGAATACAAGCAAAAACATATAATAAAGAACAAATCAGCAAAAAACAACCAAAAGACCCCGGAAAATAAAATATAATATAGTGACTGAAATATTATAAATATAATATATATCTTATGATAACTATTCACTTTTGAGGGATACTTGGTATATTAATACAAGAATTGATAAAACTGAGAAGCACCCTTAAATATTGATTTCAACCACTACCGGTTTCAGGAATTATCCCATCTTCCTGGTGGTACAAAGCATCACAATAGTCATAAAAACATCCCAAATTACTGGACAATAAGGTGACTATTGTGATGCTTTGTACCACCAGGAAGATGGTCAAATCCCGAAACCGGTAGTGGTTCAACTAATATTAAAGAATACTCTCAGTGCTATCAATTCTTAATATTAAGTATAATATATAATATAATAAATAAAATAAAGTGACTGAAATATTATTACTGACGTTTTCCGTAGCTTTTGTGAACAAGAAACGAGAATAAAACATACAACTAGCAGATCGTTTTATCAGTCAAGCTTCAGTTGAAACAAGGCCTCCCTGGCTTCACCTCATCAACAAATTAATTTTGCTTAAGAATAATCGTAACTTTTGTCTTAATTTTCAGCGGGAAATAGCAAAAGAAAACTAGTAGCATGGGTACTAAGGACTAAAACAGGCCCTAGAAAACTTACCTTTTGTAAGACGTTCCATTCTAAAACCTACACATATATTCAGAATGGGATATATGCGTGTTCTAAATTATTGTTAGTAATGTTAACTCCTCTTTTGAAAGAACTGACCCATGCATCAAAGCTCTAAATAATTTCTTCCCCTCCATTGGCTGTGTACAAACAAGCATTTTTGTGTTCTCTGCTACAGTTGGTCAATCTGATACACGTCTGTGATTGGTTGTCCGCTGCTCTCAGCCAGTCAGAGTTCCCTTAAAAATTAATTTAAATGTAATGCCTCTATTTTATGAAACTGCTAAAAACAGTGTATTTTTAAGAATATTTCGTAAGGACTTTTAAAAATACATTGAATTCAAGCAATAAAATTCAAATTTAATTGAAAGAAGTTTAACCAATTAAATGTGGGAAACTTATTTAAACAATGACTTTAAAGTCAGAGGAAGCTACCATATCGTATTCTAACTCATTGTATATGTAAACAGTAACGGGCTTGTAAATATCAGTGGAGGTTTGTTTGTTTGTGTACACATAAAGAAGGCAGACAAACAAACAAACCCAGTTCAAAGTGGCTTCAGCTGTAACAGATACATTGGAAAAGCGCATCGGAGTCCATTAATATGTTTCAGTGTACGGTTTGAACTTGTTTATGCGTTCTTACTTTTTGTTAGTATAATACCTGAATATAACAGTTATTTTGGCCATGGTCTCCGTTCCATTAGTTGCTTATCTTTAGTCCCACTGCAATAGTAGACCATTGCTACAAACCAGTGTTGTTCCAAAAATATATACCGGAAAATTTCATATGTAAGAGCTACAAAGTTCTAAAAGTTAAGACGGAATCCTCCTAGAAAATATGGAATATAATAACTTTTTCCCATTTTGGCATTTTTATTCCAAAGACATAATATGTTTTTGACACACACAATGGCATGCCAAAGAGACATGATGAGGTTCTGGTACTACGAAAGAAAGCCCTACGCATTATCTCGTCTGCAGGAGATCGTGACCATTGTCGCCCTATTTTTAAAGAGCTTGGCGTACTGACTGTCTACGGTCAGTTTGTATTCACCAGCCTACTGGCCATCAAAAGCAATGTCGGCGAATACACCAAGAAAGAGGACCAGCATGCATATAACACCAGACAAGCCCGCAAACTGGACGTACCTCGCTGCAGATTAAGCCGTACGCAAAAAGGATTCCCGTGGTTCGCCATTAGGTGTGCAAGAGCTCGACGATAAGCCATTTAAAACCAAACTAAAAAATATCTTGTGGAGAGACCGCTCTATTCTCTCCAGGAGCCCTAGTGAGGTGTCACTCTTTGGGGACCAAGCCTCCGCCAACTAGTAAATTGTTTAATATAATGTATATAGTGTAAATAGTTTTTTAGTCTTTGACGCAATCTATCTGACAATGTCGGTCAAAGATACAACACTCAAGTAAGTAAGTAAGTATAGATAAAAAACATTACTTAAAAAGGTATATGCCGTAAAGGTCTTTTTAAAAAATTGCCTTGAAAAGCACAACTTATTTGGACACTAGAGATATTGAACGGGTGGGCTGTTACACCCTATAAGTGTGGTGCTCGATACTTAGGCTAAATTGACCAGAGTCAAATCTCAAACAAGCCAAAAAAGGCAATTAAATTCCTTTCACAAAGGACGGTTTTAATTACTTTTCTTTTAATCAGCCAAACTTCAAGCTATAATGTCTTGTGTTTAACTTGAAAGTGTAATTAAAGTTACAACTTAACAATTTTCTATTTATGATTGAGAAATTTACCACTTTTAGTGGCAAATGTAGGCTATGTTATTATCGAATTGTATTATATTTGTCTCTATTTGTAGTATAAATGTAATCTAGTTTCTCCTGTTCACACCGCACCAAAACAACATTACAATTACTTCGTTAAAAATTTCGGTCTCGCTGCGGAGTACGATTTTCAGTCACTGATTGGTCAAAACCGAGATACATGCTGTCTGCTATCCCATTGATGGCAAGGCTGCCAACCGACTATTGGAGCAGGAATGCCAAATTTCGATGTTCTCATTAGCTGTGACACTATTGAAATGACTTCTTCAGGACTGGCTGCCAGCTTCTTGAAATTTGAATGTGGTCTTCTTTGTTCCAGTTTTTTTTTCAAAATAACTGCAATGATGTTTGACACGGTTTGAACCGGAAGAACTTGATTACAGTGTTGTGACAACGTCCGCGAAAGCCTAAGAGTTAAGTTTAGTATATTTGTATACTTCAACTGGCGAATGGTTTAATGTTATATGAACTTAAAAAACTATTATTATGATATAAAAGGTTCTAAACAAGGGTCAGATGAGATTAGGTCCTTCATTAACAATCGGTAAAATATGACCCCAAAATCCTCCATTACAAAATGTATCAGACCCTTTTATTATAGTTTGGAAACACAAATGACACTTGAACCTGATGATCCTACTATATGAAAACACAGAAAAGAGTACAATAAAAGATAAAACCTTGTCAAAGCACCACTCGAAGATGATCAGAAAGCTCTCTACATTATGTTTGTTCAGGCAATACGTCAACATTGAATGGATTCCACTTGACCAATGTTTGTTTGGATTTGTAATCTTTAAGTTGAGAAGATTTTCATCGCTTTCTCTCCATCGAACAACACATAATTCAAACATGCTATTGGCGTTTTGCTTACATCTTTCCGGCCGCTAAAAGAGTCAACATCCCATTTTCAATCTGAATACCAGCAGCAATAGCCGTCCAAACTTCGGTTTTATCTTTGGTCTATTCTTGAAAAAAAATCAAAATTGTTAAAAGGAACATAAAAAATCCTCAACTACATTTATAACCATGATACGAGGCAACGCCTATTGACTTCCATTAAAATGTACAACTGAATATTTAGAAACGTTGTCTCAGTATAAATCAATAGATGATTTTTTTAAGATCTAAGGTCATACCTAATTAGATACCTATATTTGTAATTCATAGGATTTAATGATGTTTTCTATTATGATTTAATTTTCGGTCACATCCTATAATAATTTTACGAAGCATGTTTATAAATTTTGACGTTTGATATTATCTTGGAGCTCTCACCATAAGGAATAAGTTTTAAATACTCAACAAGCAGTAGTTCTTAAAGTAGGTCGAACCTCCAAGGTGCCATGTGGATTCCTTCATCCCTGCCTTACTGCCTTCATTTTCCTTTACTTAAGTGTCCTCTTTACTTCTATTGCCTAAAACTTATCACTGTTATCTGTGACCTCTATGAGTATTTTATTCAACTTCAATGTCTTATTCATGATGTAAGGTGTTCAAATGGACCTAATAGTCAAAGTACGTTCCTCTCTAGTTTAGTACTCGAAGGCCTGATATAAATTCAAATATTTAAACAAAGATTTTCTTGAAGGCCAATTTTATTGTAACCGTTTTTATCCATAGCTACAAGTGGTAGAGCCTAAAGCTTGGAAAATGGTTTTTACGATTTTAAACGTTTTTTCTATCGTTTGCTTCTATATTTGGTAAATCACTATAAATCACTAAATCACTATTTGAGATGCCGACCACTCTCATGAGGGTATTTTAAGGCAACTATGTGGTGAAGGATGAGTGTGATGAGTGGTAGTAATGAGTTATGAGGTGTAGTCTTGTTACAAACTAAGGCCAACTCTTCCTTAGAATGGGTCATTAATTAATAGCCCAATGACCAATGGAAATACAAGGACCAACGGCTTAACGTGACTTCCGAACCACGCAGGTGGTGGTCTGATATGTCCAAACGATGGTGGGAGTTGATGCGGGTATCATCAGATGATCACTGAGACTATCTGAGCCGCTTTAGACCTATATCATCCTCAAAACCTGACCTCCATGAAGCTGGATTACAGGACCACGCCACGAGTCCCAGTCAACTGTAGAAATGTAACTGAAAACGGTAACTGTGAAATGTATGGAATTCGTGTATTAGTTAAAGGTAGCTCCACTTTCGCCAATCAAGACACGACAGTGAAGTTTTTGGCCTGACCTTGTGTCTACTTGTGTTTAAATTTACTCATGACAATCACCTACACTACTTTCTTTAAATGTTTCTCTAACATTAGGTAGTAAACGTGTAATAAAACTGAACGTCACCCTAAAGAATAAAGGTGACTAGTTTAAGCTTGTAATTTTAAACATTAAATCGCAAAACCTGTATTAAAATCACGTTCACCATCTTTTATTTTAACCCATTTTAAGGAATTAATTAGCTTCTCTTAATTGACGCTACTATTAGAAATATATCCGCAACTCTGAAACTGATTGCGGAAACCCTTCATTATAATAATAAGTAATTATAAAATATTTAATTGCAAAAATTACACAGAATTTTGCTTTGCAATCTTCCAAAAGAAAGTTACAGAAAACATATAGCTAGACAAAGAATTATATTTCATATAGGCCTGAAATAGAATAAAGTCTTGAAACTATACTGTCTTTAAATTTTCATAGGTAATAATTTAAATGGCAAAATTAATATTTCCATTGTGTGGTGGCAGTAAAACTTGAACTTAAAAAAATAAATGAACAAACTTGATCATTAAAAGCGTCTACCTCGGACCTAAACAAACAACGGCAGAAAACTCATCAGCTGTTTTCTCTAGAAAAGTGGAATTTTATCACCTCGTTTTAATTTGTTATAATTTTTGTACATTTAAACATTTCAGTTGCCTACGTTTACAAACTAAGGTTTTGTGGATTTCCGTGTAAAAGCTAAAAATGTTACATTTATAGAACGACAAAGAGGGGACAGTACACAACGTGAAAAACTAATTACGACATAATTATTATTGAAAACAAACAAATGGTTAAAACAGCAACAGAACAGCAAAATGCAACTTTCCAAACAGATGTTAAACCATCCATCTAAAACCTACTCATACACAAAATAATAGACAGCGTAGAACAAAAAGTCCTAGCAAAAACTACACCACGGTACTGAGCTCATATGTTTAATAATTCTTCTTGTAATTTCACATGGAAGTTTATAAATCAATTCAAGTTCAAAGAAGCTTGGACACTTGAGTTTGTATTATATAAATGCGATAGGATATTATTTATTAATAAAGAAATTTGAAGACAAAAATGTTTGGACCGAACCGGGACTTGAACCCAGGTCTCCCGCTTGCCGGGCGGTTATGCTAAACCACTACACCATCCGGCCCACTATTTCTCCCTTCAAATATAGAGAAGTACTTAAATCTGAATGTTATCCGAAACAAGTGAATGGCAAATAAAGACTTTAAATCAACAAGCTGGAAATATTACAAACAGAATTTAAATACTAAATTAAATTCTGTAAATTGAATTCTCCGGCAAGCGGGAGACCCGGGTTCAAGTCCCGGTTCGGTCCAAACATTTTTGTCTTCAAATTTCTTCAGTAATAAATTAGCTTTTTAGCGTTTATACAAATGCGATAGGATATTCCAACAAGAAAAGACAACACAATGTCAGTCGTTGTACAGTCTTGACTATCAGAAAGCTCACCATTAAATGTTTTTGGTCTATAAAACTTGAGATTTTTAATGTATGCTCTTTTTTTAAAAGTTACACAATGTAACAAAGAGGTTATATTCATGCAACTCTACTTTTCACAAATATCTTCAATAAAATTCCTACTGTAAAATTTGAAATTAAAAGTTAAACCCTCCCATTGTAAGATTAGCTATAGCCATTAACGGAGTCTTTAATCTCATATGTATAACAAACTTCTGGAGTAATATAACTGTGTTGAATAGTATTATTTACCATCGCATATTCAGTTTAAACTAGTATTAATTATCAAGCGGACAAAATAGAACCTTTCGTTTTATGACCCTGTCCCTCTGGCAAAGCCCGTGGTTCACAGTGATGTAAAGTACGGGAATACCTGTTGTAACACATTACATATTTACGAGCCTAGTAATGAAACTGGCTGCTATTAAATTTTCAATATCAACAAATCCTGGTTGCTTTGGCTCGCTGTCAGGTTATTTAAACGCTGGTGAATTGTGTATGTGTTCATCACGATATACGTTTTGTTGTTTTGCATGCATTTAGCACAACCATTTCTGCAAGCAGTTTGCATCAAGCTTTCTTTTTACGCTTGTCAGTCTTCACAAACTTTACGATTTGATTATTTTACTATAAAATGTTCAGCTTACGAAGTTAAGGGTCCGCCTCCGTGGTCACCGCAGAGAAAGGCTGAATTCGTCCGCCAAAGAACACATGACACCGCGCACGTAACAACGGGCTTTCTTTCAACTGATGCGGCCTAACTGTCAAACCCTCCGCTTGCAAGGGTTTCGTAGTGAATATGAAGGTTAAATTCGGATATGCTAATTTTTATAAACAGAGAAAGTTTTTATCTGTGTTTGCCTGTGATTAGAGTTTTGATAAACCTAGTTTTAGGTTCTTAAATAAGGTCTTCAAAACACTCTATATTTTCTAACTTTAACCGTAAAAACATGAAAATAAAAGACATTTTGAAAAATAATCTACAGGCAAACTCAAATAATATGTTTATCTTTCATTTAAGAGTTGTTTTGTCAAAATATGTTAAATACAAAAGTCTCCATTTTATTTCCCGCAAACCTCTGCAACGACGCTGTCACGAGCAGCTGATGTGGACCCTTAAGGTACGTGTATTTAAATATGTATCAATTAGCTCACATTATAATAGTTACGTGAATTAGGTAATTATCGTCCTTATAAAAGTACATGCAGTCTTATCCTGAGAAATAGCTGTATGAGTTTGTTGTAAAAATAATGTGATCTCTAATTCCATGACTGTTTAATCAAAAGCTTCTGCAAATTGTCCAAAAACACGATGATTGTTCTTCCAATCAACAGAATGACAAGGATTAGTTGAGAGGAAACTATTATAAATTATAAGTAAATAACAAAGCTCAACTCACAAAGTTGTTTGGACAGTAAATCTAGTAATAGAACAAAGAGCGAGATGGTCATGCAATTAATCTAAGCTTTGTAGATTTAACTTAGAGTCAAAGTGATGCAATGTAAAGTGTTTTAACTAGCTTCTATAGTTCAAAGGGTTTACCTAAAGGTGTTTATTTACTCCGTTTTGTGATAATTGTGTGATAGTTTCATGTATATAACCAATTAGTTGAAATAACATTTAAAATACCTAATTTACATTTAAAACAACACATGTAGTTAATAAGAGATTAAATTGTGATGTAGTTCTAGAAGAAGGTACACAATTTTGACTATAAATATAGCTTTATGTTGTTATAGTTAATACATTACTAGATCCGTTTGAAACAAGATTGTGGCCTGCTATCTAGGCCCAATGTTGGGGAAGGGTGTCAGTTTTACTGTTTTTCAACACAACAATGTTTGATAGTGGAATTGTTGAAAAGGTTCTTCAATATCAATAAAGATTAATGAGTCATTACAATGTGGAAGAAAAGCTATAAATACTTTCGTTATGAATGGGTTTTCTCGTTCTTTGGTTTTAAATAAGATACAGCTAAGAGTAGGTTTATATAATAGTTATTTTTCTACTACATTTTGCTGCCTTCCATAACAATAAATTTTACTTACATTTATTAAATACATCTTTTTAAACGTTATTGAGACTTACTTTAAGTTTAAGGGCAAACTTCAATTATAATTTTGACTTATAATTGTACGTATTATTTTTGTACAATTTCCGTATTTAGTGACATTGGAAATAATACAATCCTACAAATGTTTAAATTTATTTATTTTCCATTTTAACGGCAAAAGCCATAATACATTGAGTTTACTCGTAATGACTAATAACTATACTAAATTATACAACTATACAGTTTAACTATGAAATTATACAAAATTATAGACTATATAAAAAGGTATAACATAAGAAATAATAGATGACGATAATGAATAAATATGAATTAGTGCGAAGGATACATGCAAGTCTGAAATACTGCACAACAGAGGATTGTTTGAATCGTTGATAAGTTTTAACCTTGTTCGAGATATGGTTATTACAGATTACATTTACAGATTACCTTTGACTAGAACAGATCTAAGTTACATTAGATACACAAACCAAAGCCAGGCAATCAACGGTATCAGCATTAACGGGTATTATCTGATGGTATAAGCTGGACCTGATTATAGGTCTAATGGGGTTGTAGTCAGTGCAATGGACTTAGAGCTCAGGGGTTTTACTTTTAGTGATAACTCAACAATGTACTGCAAGACTGTCACTTTCGTTGAGAACAGTTAAATTTATGCCGTTATACTTTATACACACTCTAAAAACGAATGAGTGAAAACCACTCAGAAAGAGTGAAATTTCGCTCATTTGGATAAAAGTTCGCTCCATTAAAGAGTGGCTCGATTTTCACTCTTTTGGAGTAGTTTTCTCTCTTTCACATTTAGAGTCCAAACTTTGAAACAAAAGCAAAATTTAGCGAAATTAAAGATAAAATAAGGGATTGCTTTTACAATTTACTGACGATTTAGTGGATCCGTGGCAGATTGGTATCACTAAATCACTATTTGAGATGCCGACCACTCTCATGAGGGTATTTTAAGGCAAATATGTGGTGAAGGATGAGTGTGATGAGTGGTAGTAATGAGTTATGAGGTGTTGTCTTGTTACCAACTAAGGCCGACTCTTCCTCATTAATTAATAGCCCAATGACCAATGGAAATACAAGGACCAACGGCTTAACGTGACTTCCGAACCACGGAGGTGATGCTCTGATATGTCTAAACGATGGTGGGAGTTGATGTGGGTATCATTAGATGATCACTGAAACTTTCTGAGCCGCTTTAGACCTATATCATCCTCAAAACCTGACCTCCATGAAGCTGGATTACAGGACCACGCCACGAGTCCCAGTATCGCGCGCGACTCCGGAGCTTATCACTCCGGTGGCGCAGGTTCGATCCCCTCAGTCACCACTTACAATTTGTAATGTGACTATGCGGTGACGCTAGGTAAAGGTCGAGGTTGAGTGGTAGAGAGGACTTTGTAGTCCTAACTTCGCCTCGTTACACAAGACAAACTTTACCTTTTTTCTTAAATACCATTTTGCAACTTAAGGGGGCCGTAGAGGCGTGATGGTTATGATTCAGTCTTTACGCTGACAGTGTATAGCCTACGTGCGTGAAACACATAAGTTAACATAACTACGAAACCTAGCTAGCGTCAACTTTATTCGTGCAACTTTTAAAGACCTTACAAAGTTTGAAAAACACTGCTTATAATGGGGGCGGGTTTCGGACTGCTACGCTAAGCAACGAAGACTTCTTCTTCCCGTACACTAGCTTTTGTTTTCCAGCCTCAACACTACCAAACACATCAATTCAGACAAAACTATTTAATAAAACTGTCGACACAATTGGTAAAACATCAGGTGCAAATAAGGAATGAAAGAACGCTCAGTGGCGAGGTAGGTTATGTCAACACTGAACCTTTGTTCCACTAAGCAAACATTTATGTACGGTCAGGTAATTGCCTTGATAGCCTCTGGTTGTGCTCCATTGTTACACTGCTCTAGATAAATCAACATTCACCAACAACAAGTAACCTTATCGTACGTAGATTCTGGAAACCATAAAATGAAAGATTACAAAACCAAACCCAGAAAGAAACTCTAGCAGAGAGTATTTTAGTGAAATGTTTGTTTTGGACAGTTTTCACGAAGAGATAATCAAAACAATGAGTCAGAGAGAGAGGAGTCACCCGCATTCACAGAGTCAGATGAAACCAACACAAACTTCTCGTGACTAAAACAACATCCGTTCTACGAGTGTTATTACATTGATAACATTCTAACTATTCTTTAGGGTTAGAACCCAGTGGATCCGTGGCGGATTGGTATCGTGCGCGACTACGGAGCTCATCACTCCGGTGGCGCGGGTTCAATCTTCGCAGTCACCACTTACAATTTTGTAATGTGACTATACGGTGACGCTAGGTAAAGGTCGAGGTTAAAACCTTGTAGTCCTAACTTCTCCTCATTATACAAGACAAACTTTAACTTATTAAACATAACAAACTTTAACAAAATAAATTACGTAACTGTTTTTAATAACGCATAAAAAATCGTCAGTAAATATTAACCAAAGATAGCAGTACAGTGTGTTGTGGTAATATCTACCCTTATTTCGTCTCCTGTCAGATTGCATTGTCACACTCCACCTGTTCTCCAGCCCCCCCCTATGACAGCTCAACAAAGGCAGATCTGTTGCAGTTTCCTCAATTAGAGCTGCAAACCAAATCAAACGTAAATAGGCTTTGATCATTGTACGATATGTCCATTGGAGCAGGGATGCCAACTGTCGATGTTCTCATTGGCTGACACAATATCGAAAAGACTTTATCACCTGCTCCAATAGACGGTTGACAGTCCTGCCACCAATAAACAAATTAATATTTCTTTATTACAATCGTTCCATAATTTTCATTGTTTTACAGAACAACTTAAAGTAATCTTTTCTTTTGTAAGTAGTGTATGTAGATAAGAACAAAGGCATCAGCGGCTGACTCAAGACTATCATCTAACGCTTCCGGTACACACCACGACAAAAATCTGTTTACAGTCTCAGAAAGTCCACTGAGGATGATCGATTGTAAAATGAGCGAAACGTTTGGCATTGTAACTGTAAATATTTTACTGACGGAGTCTCTACCGGAAGCTTTAAAAATAGTATATAAATGACCAGCTGTCAAGAGTAAACCATTGGCACACCTACAAGAATCGATCCTGAACTACGCAAAAACTGACAGTTGGCTGTGAATACGTACGAGTATTAGCATGCAGTTAAGTTTCTATGTGATGACTGGGACTCGTGGCGTGGTCCTGTAATCCAGCTTCATGGAGGTCAGGTTTTGAGGATGATATAGGTCTAAAGCGGCTCAGATAGTCTCAGTGATCATCTGATGATACCTGCATCAACTCCCACCATCGTTTAGACATATCAGACCATCACCTGCGTGGTTCGGAAGTCACGTTAAGCCGTTGGTCCTTGTATTTCCATTGGTCATTGGATTATTAATTAATGACCCATTCTAAGGAAGAGTCGGCCTTAGTTTGTAACAAGACTACACCTCATAACTCATTACTACCACTCATCACACTCATCCTTCACCACATATTTGCCTTAAAATACCCTCATGAGAGTGGTCGGCATCTCAAACAGTGATTTAGTGATTGTCGAAAGTTCAACTTTTCGCTGTGTTTGGGCTCTTAGTTACGGTACTTATCAACCATCAAGACATAGAAAATGTATGTTTGTATGAAAACAAATGTTGTATGTTAAGACAAACGTCCAGAAAGTTACTCTATAGTAAAGGAAGTTTGTTTGTTATTAGCACCTAAAGTTTGAACTTTAATCAATTTTCCAATATTTCTTTCTCTGGTCATTACAACTACATCTTCTAAAATTATTTGTCCTATAAAACCAGTGGGTGAAGCAAATTTGTCTTAATCATAAGCGTAGCGAATGGTCCAAAAATACGAGGCCACAGGCCAGGGGGGCTAGGAGGCGTAGCCCCTTAGCGAGCCCGAAGGTAACCTAAAGGTAAACAAGCATTGTTCTCCGTTAGTGGAATGATAAGAAGAGTGTGTTTGTTTCAAATGACAAATAAATAATTTCGAGAACGCTTTATGAGACGCTTGTGACGTATTAAAATTGTGTCTGTGAACATATATTCGCCTACAGATGTGTACATTCATTATTGAACTAGCTACAGTGACATCATGAACCTACATAAAATTTAATCTAATTTACCAAACATATGGTTGCGATATTGCGCACAGAATACACGGTCAAAACTATAATACGATAATAAATAATACACGAAAAATTAATTTCGTTTTACAAGAAGGTTGTTTCGAAGTAACTAAAGGTGGTCAATTTTTAGAACAAAATACAGTAAGGATGACGGAAACCCCATGAAAATCCCCTTAACCCAAAGATAACAAATCAGAACAAACATTGGTCAAGTGGAATCCATTCAATGTTGACGTATTGCCCGAACAAACATACATTGTAGAGAGCTTTCCGATCATCTTCGAGTGGTGAATTTACAAATATCTTTATTATCTATATTATATAATTTTAAATTAAACACTAGAAGTGCAAAGAAATGCGTGTATATTTTCTAACTATACAGAAATGTATGTGAGTAGTGTTAGTTGAACTTATCCATCGGTATTGTTTTAACAAGAAACGAGGTTTGAGGACGATTTATTTAACAAAAACCCCCTCAGGCCTCATTCCTCACGCCTTGGGTTTAAACATTTAAAATGCAGACTTTGAATATTATTACCTACAGAGTAGTATACGAAGAGTATTTAACAATTATTTAAACTGTTGTACGTGTATTTTAAAGCTTCAACTTACGAAATTTGCTAACCAAACGGGTCTTGGATCTAACCTCTTGAGAGTAAATCTAACGATGATGTTATCTTTATTATTTGAACCTGATTTTACATTTACGTTTGAATGTTCCAAATACTCAACTTGGTATTATTTGATGATTTACGTACCAGGGTTACTCGGGATAATGTATATATAAAACATAAAAACATAGGAACCTTTTTCAAAAATGGTTTGTATTGCAACCGGTCTCGACCTAAGTCATCTTCGGGCTACCAAGTACTTCATTTAAAACAAAATATTGTCTTCTAATAATAAATAATATTTACCTATATGCACTTGCATTTAAGCGTAGCAAGCAAATATTTGAATTTTATAAAGAATAAACCATGTACCTAGACTTCTAATACCACATTGGAATTCTCATCAAGGGATCCTAGTTGGTATTCAATAAACACTAGTTCACAAAGTAGGGCGACATCTCTGAGGTATCCCCTATCTCCCCCTATCTCTCTCCCCCTCTCTCTAAATGTGGAACACTGGGGAGACCTTAATATCCGGGCGTCTTTTTTCTAAGACTTCTATCTGAACTTAACGCCAAGACACCTTAAACCTGACTTGTTAAACAAGTCTTGTTTTATACATTATCACTGACCAAGATGTGAGAACGAATGAAAAGCTTCCCCATTAAGCTAGTTTTGACAATTGCTATACATTGTAAAATGTTTTGTAATAAAAATTGTATTTAATTATTTAACTCTAAACTATCTCACCCTGATTACATTGCGCACCCAACCCTTTAAACAAGTTCTCTCTACTACTCAACCTCGAAGTAATTAGGTATTTATATTTTTTAAATGTGTCAATTGTATTACGACAGTAACATTACCAAATAATAATTAATATTTAAGATTTGTTCTATGGCTATTAGCATGTATTAGCTGCAACAGTAATAGATATCTAAAACATTAAGGAGGCTAAGTAAGTTGAAAACCTCAAAGCCAATATTATATTTTATTTAGTTTGACAAGATTTTTCGAAAGCTAAGCTTTCTACATCAGGTGTCTCCGAATCTCTTTTTTATGAAAAAGACTTTTGAATTTCGTGAGTGATTCTTCATCATGTGAAATGAATAATTAACTCTGCTGAGCCTTTACCTTTGAGGTTCACAAAAAAACAAATTAAATATTCACGGAAGGGGATTGTTGGTTCATGAACAAACAAAAACGGAAAACTCATTAGTTGTTGTTCTTCTTAGAAAGAAAACCATTCTTCATTAATTAAAAACATTAAAAAACAACTCATAATTCCAGTATATATTTCTAAACCAAATTTAGTGAACATCACTTTAGAAAATAACCACTGATACTTTTGTTACATTTAGTGTATTCTGAGAAAATAAAACATGACTGTGTCGTCAAACCCTTTATTTGTACACGTCCTGTTGATTCTTCTTGTTTCGTTTTGGAATACAGGTTTATTTAGAAAAGTACGAGTATGTTTAAAAGTATCAGAGCCTTATGTCTGAAACGAGCTTCAAAACTAAACGTCGTACGATAAAAAAATAATTTGGATGTAGTTTGAATATAATTTTTGTTGAGAAACTGATTAAAAATATCTCTAAAATAATTCAAACATGTTAGGATTTAACTAGCTAATTCACAGTGGAATATTGGTTTGTTACAAAACAAAGGATACCATTAGAGTCCAAGCGTTTCTTCGTGGCACTTGGTGAGGGGAAGTGAGGGGACAGAGTGGGGGAACAAATCGATGTTTTCAAAAGTACAGTAATAGCCTTTCCTCACAGTACGAGTGCCATGGAAAGACACAGTTGGTTACCCCCAACCTCGAAAACCCAGTTATAACTGGTTTTAGTCGTCAAGGTCAAGGGCCACGAAGAAACGCACGGACTCTACCTGTGCATTAAAAGTGTCATGATTATGCTTCTACAATTTAATGTTTTACTGCTCGGATGAAAAACAAACTTTTTCTCGGAGAGGTAGAATTGTTAAGTATTTAAATACGATTGAAATAAATTGAAGAAGCAATAAGCATGTGGTAATACAAATAAAAAAAGTGAGTTCGTATTTCGTCATGTTGGTTTGTTTTGTTCACTCAGAACATTGAAAGGTGGTATTTAATAAGATGGTGATTGCAGCGAACATCTAAAGCGTTCTCAGAATACCTTTTCTTTCACCTAGAAGTCCTTATTCTAGACCTTTTATAATACGTACAACTAAAGTAGTGAATCCAGTCCACCTAAAATATTTAATAAGTCGCTTTAAAAACTACCTAAAACATTATATTAGGTATAATTTTAAAGAACATAGAAGCGTTGATTTCCTTTATGTATAAAGAGTTAAACGTATTTTACACTGAACATCATTTTGTCTACAAAGTCTTAAGGCAACTTTATATTAGAGCAGGAATATTGCATCAAATAATTTTTCTTATATTACAAGGTTATGTATCAGGAACGAATTTAGACTACCTAAAGTTAACAAGTCAATATTTAGAAGGTCGAACTTTTACCTAGGCCCAAAATATTTCAAACAAATGCCCCCAGAGGTTAAAAAGGTAGAGGTATAAGTATGTTTTTTAAAATGATTACTGAATGGTTATTTATACAAGAAAACGTAATATTTTTAAGTAACGTTTTAATTTAAATATTGTTAGTTAATAAGTTCTAATAGTTTGTAAGACCGTGTCTGTATATACTTTGTATTTTACCATCTTGGAAAGGGTGTTTTGTGTTCAGGAATAAAGGTCCTTTAGTTGGTGTATAACTGAATATAGACAGATACGCTTGATTTAGTTATTTTAGATACAACCTAATGTATATACTTGTTTAGTTATAAGCGCTGCAGAGAGCTCGATTTCAAGGACAATAACAATTTTGGTGAATTTTTTGTTATGTTTTGTTTGTGTACGTGATTTTTTTTATTTCTGGACACTAAACACACTACTAGAAATCGTGGTAAGTCAATTTCTCTTTTGTAAACATGTATAACAAATGAACGTAAATATGTTGAGAAATTAACTTCATTTATTCATTTATTTTATTTAAGTACACTTAATCAAATACTTAAATATCTTTCGAGGAGTGTATAGGCCTAAAGCAGTTTTAAGCTAGCATTTTGTGTAAGTATAATTTTTAATAAAAAGATGGTTCTTCCTACTTTCTACAGGGTCTCATAATTGCTAATAGTTTTACACAATAATGTATAGTTGTATAGGGTCAGCTAAACAATATTTAACTAATTTACGCTGAAATGAAACAAAGTTATAATTACAGTCTATTCAATTAGTGTCATTTCTCAACTATGAAATACAAAACACCTCTAGTATAAAATTAAACATTCTGATCCAACATTATTAAACAACTAGTTGCTTCATTATATGACAAATCCACGCAGATTAAATAATATGAAAGGAAACTCTTAGTTAGTCAGAGTAAAAAGTTTATACCAAGTGGTTTGAGCGTTAATTTAATCTAACTCTAACTGAGAGCAAAGAGTTTTATGACAATTCAATTAATCTAAGCTTTAGAGATTTAACTTAAAGTTAAAATAATAGGATTTGTTGTTTATTAATTGGCTTTCTTAGTTCAGTGAATTAGTATTTCATGTAAGGAATGTTACTACTGTAATATGGTTAGCCTGCAGAACATTATTCATTGGCTGTTTGGAATATTTTAGGTTCCAAAATCTGCCTGATCAAATGCCGTTTTCTAAAGATAAAGGAAAGAAAGTAGTAGTGACCAGAAAGGAATGAGCATAGCTTTGTTGTTTTATATATATACTTCAGTTTGCTTTAAACTGTTAAGTTTGTGTGCGCAATTAAAAGAATAGCTCATATAGTGCAATTACCTTATACAGAGTGTCCCCAAAGCAATCTGTAAGATTTCTTTGCAGTTCTTATTATAATTTGGAAGCGTAGGTACGATTAAAAATATGGGACTACTGGGCCCTACAAAACAACACAAACAACCAAATCATACTTTAACAGAATAAAATACTTTCTTTTCTTTAAAGCTTAGTTTTCCTTAAGCTACTGAATTTCAAGTTAAATTCAGTTTTATAGCCAGTATGCAAATACTTTAAATTATAATTATCAACAAAACCGAGGTTAGTGCAAATAGGTGAGTGAAAGAACGCTCAGTGGCGAGGTAGGTTATGTCAACACTGAACCTTTGTTCCACTAAGCAAACATTTATGTACGGTCAGGTAATTGCCTTGATAGCCTCTGGTTGTGCTCCATTGTTACACTGCTCTAGATAAATCAACATTCACCAACAACAAAAACACAGGTAAATATAAAACGTAATTATTCGTTATTTCCACCTTTCGGGGGAAAATAACCCATTACACAAAGTTTTTGATTCATCAACTAAAACCTTTTAAGGCACTTAAAGCTTACCTAAAAATATCTTTCGATTGCAGAAGCCTTTTACAGTACAGACGAGCTTATGACGCACCATGGGAGAGCGTGAAAATCCACCTAACGTTCTTCTTTATCTGAATTATTTTGTTAATGTTTTTACTCGTATTTATTTTGGCTACAAATAAAACATACGCTGAAACTAGCAGAGATAACATTTGTAAAATGTTTGTTTGGGACAGTTTTCACAAAGAGATAACCATCGCAATGAGTCTGAAAGTCGAGTCACCCGCATACAAAAGTGAGATAAACCCAGCCAAACTTCATGGAACACAAACAATCCTTTGTACGTTACTACACATTATTTTGCACATACTCACAATTTTATCTTCATTTTCTACAGGTTTTTAGGATAAATACGTTTGTATATCATTCCCAAAATTGAAGCTTTCAAATCACTAAATCACTATTTGAGACGCCGACCACTCTCATGAGGGTATTTTAAGGCAAATATGGGGTGAAGGATGAGTGTGATGATGGTAGTAATGAGTTATGAGGTGTAGTCTTGTTACAAACTAAGGCCGACTCTTCCTTAGAATGGGTCATTAATTAATAGCCCAATGACCAATGGAAATACAAGGACCAACGGCTTAATGTGACTTCCGAACCACGCAGGTGTTGGTCTGATATGTCTAAACGATGGTGGGAGTTGATGCGAGTATCATCAGATGATCACTGAAACTATCCGAGCCACTTTAGACCTATATCATCCTCAAAACCTGAATCCATGAAGCTGGATTTCAGGACCACGCCACGAGTCCCAGTCAAACGTTCCAAAGCTACAGAATGTTTTAGAACTTGTACCTTGTTATGTTAAATAACACTGAGATCGAAGAAGTCTAGACAACTAAGTTCCTAGGAATACACCTCGACAGAGGGTTAACTTGGGATTGCTATGTAAACAGTCTATGCTCCAAGGTAGCTTCAGGCATTTTTGTACTGAGGGAACTATCCAAATACTGCCGTACTCAGGTACTGATGACGGCGTATTACGGGGTAATATATCCACACCTCTCCTACAGGTGGCTTTTAGGGCCGTTACGCAAAACAAGCAGTGCAAACCATTGCATAAATGCAATGGGAAGAGTCGTGCAGACCAGTGTTCAAAAGCCTTAATCAGTTGACGTTTCCCTGTCTCTACATTCTTGAGACATGAGTTTTCTTCAAAACCACATGCGATCCCATAAAGGATGTAGACATACACTCTTATGAAACTAGAGGCGGGGAAAGCTACTGGACTGGGCGACGGTGGTTTACGGGCGTTTTCTTCTCAAGCAGGTTCCAGTTTTGTCAAAATATTACTAAATTTGATAAAATGTGCTCCAACGCCACAGGCGTTCAAATCTTGTCTTAAAACACTTTCTAAATACTTCAGACGATTTCATAGCACACCAATGGCCCTAGTGAGAAATGGCGACCAGCCTACAGATGCTTAAGTGAGAGAATTCGAATGAATGAGCCAGTATAATTGTAAATATTGTATGAATGAATGAGTTCTCGATGTAAGTATGAGTGACAAAACTTTAGCTTTCAAAATAGTTGACGATTTTAATGCAACAGTCTGATGTTTATTGAATAAAACATTCATTCATTTATTTATTTAGAAATACGAGTAAGTTAAAATCCACCTAATAAACCACTTTTTCCACAGTGTACAAAAGTGTCTTATTTGTAGTGTAAAAATGATTTTGTAAATTAACAAGTGTAACACTCGAACTTTGCGTTGTTATTCGTATATAAATTAAAATGTTAGCCTTAGCTTTTTGTTGCGAAACTACGTTGACTTGGCTAGTGCAATAACTGTCGCGGAGTAAAGTGATTTCTGACTTCTAACCGTTCTAACTGTTTTTGGAAAATTATTGCAAATCTTGATTTATTCCTCAATTATAGAAATCTTAACTCCTGTGTTAACCCTGTCAAAGAACCAAAACAACCAGGATTTATTGGTGTTTGTAAGTTTAATAGCAGCCAGTTTCATTACTAGACTCGGAATACGCAAGATATTTCTGTACTTGCTGTAACCCGGAAGAGTCAGATCTATTTGTAACTGTGACTGTTCCTAAAAAAACTATTTAGTCCAAACAACGGATGATCGAAAAATATTATATAGGAAAATGTATGAAACACATTTTTTGATTTCTTAACTTTTTATAGGCTACTAAGAAGGTGAACTGAACATATAAAAAATGTCTCCACCCGTAGGTTTTGAGCCGGTGAGTGTCTGAAGGTCTCATGTTTTGTTTTTGCTTATATCCCAAAAACTATTCGAAGTAACGACGTAAACATAACATACGAAATAAAAGCCGATTAAATTTTCTACAAGCTCATACTTAAAATGTCTTATGTCTTGTATATTTTTCGAGATATCTTATCTTATAAGTTGTAATTTAAAAAGAAACATCTATTTGGAACGGCGAGAAGTTAAAAGATTCATTACTCAACAACTGATGGAAAACTTCATATTTCACGCTTTATGTTGGTTCTTGACATTTGAAGGAAAATAGAAAAGAAGTATATATTATTGGTGAGAATCTTCAACCCTATTCTGACCGGCATTTATTCTCTGGATGAATCGTTGAAGATTTGCCCTATCAAAACGAACTAAATACTAGTAGTGAGGCAAAAATGTTTTTTTTAATTAAAGACTTTTGAGAGCTTTATCTCAAAAATTATAAAATATATCGGAAAACTTTAAAAGTAATACTTGTAGCAATTTAATCAGCTTTCATTTGGTGTATTATTTCTACGTCATTACAACAAATATTTTACGAGATACAATTGCAAAAAAAACATAATATGAGACCTTTAGACACCCTCTCTCCCACCGACTCAAAGGCTACGGGTGGAAACTTTTAATATGTTTACCTCCAAACTAGTCCAAACAAAGTTCTGAAGTAAAAACCGTTTTTCATACATTTTCTCTGTACCTTTTCGTTGCCTAATCTAATTGTGTACCGGTTAAATAAAGTTTCATAATTATGTCACAATTTAATCAGTAAAGGTCTTTTCATAGCGTGTAATAGCCTGTATCCTGGTATCGACTCCTGGTATCGACTCCTGGTAATGTATGACTTGATTTATAGCCTACTCACCAGGCACAAAACACGCCTACTTAGCTTATTGACGAGTCAGAGGATATTATATATCACTATTTGAGATGCCGACCACCTCAGAGGGTATTTTAAGGCAAATATGTGAAGGATGAGTGTGAAGAGTGGTAGTAATGAGTTATGAGGTGTAGTCTTGTTACAAACTAAGACCCTTCCTTAGTATGGGTCATTAATTAATAGCAATGACCAATGGAAACACAAGGACCAAAGGCTTAACGTGACTTCCGAACCACGCAGGTGATGGTCTGATATGTCTAAACGATGGTGGGAGTTGATGCGGGTATTATCAGATGATCACTGAGACTATCTGAGCCGCTTTAGACCTATATCATCCTCAAAACCTGACCTCCATGAAGCTGGATTACAGGACCACGCCACGAGTCCCAGTCATTATAATTCATTCATTCAAACAAAATATCGACAAAAGAGCTACTGTAACTTGTCAGTACATTTCTTCAATGAATATTCCCACTGAAAGCTTGTTCTTGATATTTTTTTGCGCAACGGGAAACCGACATTTTATACATTTAACCTGTTTAACAAATTCTAAGAAACATAATAGGACCGTTGTTATGGGTTGTTTCCTTTGTAATAACAAGGAGCTACATGCTTTGTGGCTTGATGCAGGGACGTGCACAGCCAAGAGTAATTTTATGTACCACACATATTTAGGTTTCATCCACTATATTATATTTTTATCTAGAATGGGAACCGAAACTAAAACAAAACGCTACCACTACTTCAGTAAAACGTACAACTTTCAGTCAAAACATCTCTCAACGAAAAGGTGTTTTAATAACACGTTTTTGAGTGAATTGTAAAGATTTGAAAAAGCAACGACAATCGCCTTAACCTAAAGATAACAAATCAGAACAAACATTGGTCGAGTGAAATCCATTCAATGTTGACGTATTGCCTGAACAAACAAATGGAGAAACCTTTCTGTCGTCTTTTAGAGGTGTTTAAATAATGGAGTAGTTCTCTTTGTCATTTTATTCAAGCTATAGCTTTTAGGAGAGCTGCTTTAGGCCGGAATTTTACAGCAAACTTTGACTTTCAATATATTCGCACATATACTCGGAATGTCCATTTAAGAAGAAAACTACTTGGTTACTCTATTTTAACCCCTTAAAATGTGCTTTACTTTGTTAAATTGACCACTTTAAAGGTATCACGATTAGACCCAGTTCCATCATTGTACCACCCGTCTATTTCCCCTTAAAATTTTCAGTTGTAATAATTTAATCAGAGTATTTTTCTTAAACAGGTGACTGTCAAAAAAGGATTTTAATTAACAAGATGGATGCATCAAACACACAATCAAATACCAATAAATTAAAATCAGCTGATTCATTTGTGAAACACATATTAAACATTTAGGCCCTTTGAAATATAACAATTATGGAAGCTAATTGAAACAATAACAGATCCTATTATTTCGACTGAAAGTCAAATCTTCAAAGCTTAGCTTAATTGCATCCTAATATCGTTCTTTGTTCACAGAAACCAGACTAAATTCCCAGCTTAAATTAAATAAGTTTTTGAATTTTAATACTGTCATTTCCTCGGACTGGATAAAAGTTCATTTGCACTTGTATTAGAGCTTTGATCGCCACTAACTGGGTTTATTAAGTTTAAAACATTTTTGGTATACAGTAATGCGTTTTAAAGTCAAACAAGAAAAACAGTCTGCTTAGGCTATTATTTAAAATCGAAAAGCATCGAACAAATAATGAAAAATTGTAAAATACGTACGTTTACTGAGTTTTGTCTCATTCTGTGACATTCTTTCCATAAATATTCAAATTGTCCGTAAACAGAGGACATAATAGTCTATTTTGATGATCAACTGTAAAAATAAACAAGTGGCACACCTGTAGGCGTCACAGCTGATAAAGTGACAGTTGGCTGCGAATAGTTTTCATCATTTTCTTTTCACTCTATAATAGTTTATTGTTTGAAGCAAAACAATGTGTATGTAATCCGGGCGGTGAAGCTTTGCCTGAATAACCTGCATAATTCCTTGGTTGTTGATATTTTATAAGCATCTTTACCATAAAAGCGTTTTAAATATTAAGGCAGCTCAGTACGGGTAGAATAGAATTAAGTAGCGATGCAGAATGATTCCAGACTATAAAATCATAGATAATGTTATGGTACGTAGATTGCGCATTGATGACTCATGGTTGAGGCAGAAAATCAACAAAGTTCGGCAGCCCAAGATAGCGCTGCGAGCGCTACCGTCTCTCGCCGTCTTTCTCCCCCTTGGCTCGACATGCTCGAGTTTTTCCGATGTCAACGACTTAAATGTGACCAAATCGTGCGATTTTCAAAAATGAACGAACGTCAGTGGATCCACTTAAGACTCTTAAAAGAATTCCCTCGCAGCGCTGTCTGTGCTTTAGCTGCCGCAACTTTGTTGATGTTTCTGCTTAGGCCATTCGGCATCCATGCGCAATCTACTAACATAACATTATCTTTGATAAAACCCTGCAATTAAAGAAATTGTTTCTTTAGATTTTCTATTCTTAAACAAAAGATTGATAAGTAAAAAATGTAATAAACTAAAACAGTTTTGAATAAGTCAGACGCACGACCAAAACTTTAGGTTCTATAACTCATATCTAGAATGCAACCTACCTGACAACTAGCCAACGCGATCAGGTTTGTTGATATTGAAAATGGAATAGCGGCCAGTTCCATTACTGTCGGGTGAGTAAGTAATGTGGCACAACAGGTATTTGCGTACTCCGCTTCCATTGAAACAATTAAATCAAGTTGCACTACATTCTATGATTCCGATATCATACCGAGTCAGTAGACTATCTCTACTGACTATCTCTACTCTAAACCGTTATTGACGTAATCGTGGTGGTTTTAGATATAGACTCCGTTCTAGTTTACGCATTAAGGGTCCTTCTCAGCTGCGCGGCGTCGCTTGAATAAATAAATAAATTTGTTATTGCATATTGCACATTTACAATAAATGTATCGCAATCGTCAAATATTTGAGTATCTCCAAATTTGCCTTGCATTCTTACATTTACAGAAATCCATCCCAAAACATGCAGTTTTTACACTCCTCTCTCCCATACATTCGAATGTAGCCACTCTAGTCCCTGTTCAGTCAGCCAATCATAGGGTCTCCCAATTGAATGCCATAAACTCGTCTGTATCATAAAATGCTTGAGAAATTCAAAGGTTTACGCACTTAATTAAAAAAAATGATATATTTGGAAACTAGAGGAATTTTTCCGCACGTTTATGGAGCGTTTTCTTCGAAATTATGGGTTTTAGGTGTACAAAATGGATTTGAAAAGAACTAAAACTTTCAACAGTTTCAAAGTATATTTGTAAAATTATTGAACAATTTACGAGAAATCAAGCTCTATAAACGTGTTAGAAAACTCTTCTAGTTTCTAGGTATATCATGTTTATTAGTGTAAAATTAATTTTTAAACGTCAAAAGAGGCCACCGTAAACTCATGTAAGTGCCTGGTTTGACAGATATACCGTATCAGTTGAAAGAAGGCCCGTTGTTTAGCCAGTTGTTACCGCGTGTTCCTTGGAAGGATGAATTCAGCCTTTTTCTAAGGTGTCCACAGGTGTTTTCTGTAGTGTAATACTCTAAATATCTGGCAAACTCCAATGGGACAACCAACTAAACCACAGATAAAGTACGGTATATATTAACTTTTAAGAAAATAATAAAGTTACGATTTAAAACTATTCGTTATGAAATATTATATTTTCCTGCAAGCTTTTTAATCACTAAGCCTTTCTCTGTACTTTAGTAGGATATTACAATTATGAATTCTTTATCATAAAATAATAGTATATGCATAACACAATAAAGCAGGTTCAACACGGGATTGTTTGAAATTATTATACAATATTTATTTTAAATTATTGTAGGAAATCACTAAATTAGTTCAGAACCGTAGTTTTGAACAGCCGATAATTTTAAACCGTTTAGATTTTAAATCCAGTTTGACCAACTACAATGCATTTAGTCAAAGCATTGTTTAAATGCATCTGTACTGTACTCATTAAGCTCCAAATTTAGCATTACGAGAGAATCCCGGCTTTTTATCGCGGTGTACAGTTCACAAAACCAGCTTTGCAAATGAAACAAGGGCATTTAAAAACACACAAACAAAATAATTGTTTAGGCTTCGCCAGTGTCTGAACTTTGTTTGTGCATGACCCAGGAAAAATATTTATTAAATTCGTTTGTACAAAGCTTTTGTTTAGTTTACTTTAGAAGGTTTAAAAGAATTTGTTCCAATTGACCCTTTGGCAAATAAACACTAAAACTAGAAGATAAAATTAAAACTAGAGTCAATTCTATATCAAGGGCGGGGAGTAAATTATTTTGTATAACCCTCCCCCAAACATGTAAGTTGGCAACTATTCTCCATCTTAAAAAAAGTTGAGTAGATCAGACAAATTTGCTTTCATTGATTTTTTTTTGAAAAATGAGAGCCGTCAGCATGGTAAAACCCAGGCCCGGGACTGTGAGATGAGCACCGATCCTGACCCCAGAACACTTTTTGAGCATTTTTTTAACTTTATCTGCATATGCATCATTTCTACAAGTCATATCTTGTAACACAGTATAACAGTTTATATACATATGTAATATATGTGTATCATATCTACAGGTCGCAGTTTTGTCTTATTTTCACTAAATTTGGTACAAATGTTTCTTTTATAAATGGCTCAGTCGAGTTTGTTGATCAGCAAAATCGGACTACCGAAACTCCTCTCTTGGGGTGTACTTTTCACCAAAAATGGGTTTTAATGTTCTAAAACAGTGAATTTAGTCCGTTTTGATAAAATCTGAAATGAAGCTGTATTTTTTGTTATACATCAATATACTAGGAATTATAAAAATCCGTCAAGTCATTTCAAATTGGCGGCAAAAAGGTTATTTTGCCGTAACAGCGGAAGAGAAGTCCTATTTTATAGACAATTAAAATGTGAGGGCATGCTAAGGCCGAAAACAGAAGCGAAGCTGTAAGCGTATAGCGAATTAGATTAACAAATCGCAAAGGAAATTCGATTCATTCATGCCAGCGGTGCTTTGGTGCTTAGGTGCGTGTCGGCCTGGTTCAAGATAAAAATGAGGCGGCTTGTGATCAACAAATATAAATTTTTACTTACAGTCATTACCCCAATCCATGTAGTAATTGGACCAAAAAGACTAAAACGATCTTTCGTCGTTTTATGAATAATAGGGAAGAAGATTTAATAATAAATCTATAGTTGTGGAGTGAACGTCACTGTGGAAAAATTACAGCCACATTCTCCCTGCCACCAATTGATATATAACGGACTCTAAACTAAGCTATGGTTTCCTTGGAAAGCGGTGACCGATTTTTATGGCTGAATTTCACGACCGTCTTTCGTTTATATTATGCAATCACATAGAAGCGGCCACTTTTCTAAAAGAAAACCCTCAAGTAATTATATAAAACCGAAGGTTTACCGTCATATTTCGGCTGTGCGAGTATGAACTCGTGGCGTGGTCCTGTAATCCAGCTTCATGGAGGTCAGGTTTTGAGGATGATATAGGTCTAAAGCGGCTCAGATAGTCTCAGTGATCATCTGATGATACCCGCATCAACTCCCACCATCGTTTAGACATATCAGACCATCACCTGTCTGATTCAGAAGTCAAGTTAAGCCGTTGGTCCTTGTATTTCCATTGGTCATTGGGCTATTAATTAATGACCCATTCTAAGGAAGAGTCGGCCTTAGTTTGTAACAAGACTGCACCTCATAACTCATTACTACCACTCATCACACTCATCCTTCACCACATATACGCCTTAGAATACCCTCATGAGAGTGGTCGGCATTTCAAATAGTGATTTAGTGACTTAGTGATAACTTCCACAGTTTCTTTGGAAACCACATCATAAAGCCGAGCCGGCTGAGGGAAAATATTCATCGGGATGAAAACAGCTGATGAGTTTTCTGGTGTTGTTTGTTTAGGTCAAAGTTAGACACTGCACGATCGGCTTTGTTAATCTCATGCATTTTCCAGGCTTTAGTTATACTTTTGTACAGAATTTCAAATGTAGGGAGCAAGAGTTCTATCATTCACTTAGTATTTATTACCATTTTTCAAATTCAATATGTGTATACCTGTGGAAGTACCTAATCAGAGTCTAACCGTTTATTGCCGTTTAAAACCTAAGTACATAAGCATAAGTCAATATCATACGGTATAAACAACTAGCAATCTGTATGCTGTTCAAAAGTCTTTGCTAGAGTCCGTGCGTTTCTTCGTGGCGCTTGACCTTGACGACTAAAACCAGTTAACTGGGTTTTCGAGGGTAACCAACTGTTCAGTCTTTCCATGGCACTCGTACTGTGAGGAAAGGCTTTTACTGTACTTTTTGAAAACATCGATTTGTTCCCCCACTCTGTCCCCTCACCAAGCGTCACGAAGAAACGCACGGACTTTACTTCCAATATCTAAAACTAACTTACTAAAAAATTGCCATACATTTTTACATACTCTGTACTGTAAAAAGCATACTCTCATAATATATTTTTTACGATTGATTCGATTTCGTAGGTTGTAACTCTGTGGGTGTCGTTCTAAGAAAAATAGGTGGAGATTTCTTTCAGAACTAGTTATGTTTCTAAAAAATAATGTTGTTGACGGCAAATTCGAACTTTACTATTCTTAAAAGTTTCTTTGTAAGGATGCCTCTTAATATAAAATTATTCTCATTGATTTCTTTCAAAGGACAAAATTTGAGAATCATTATTGTCGAGCTATGACCTCAGATTGGATACTAAGTGGGGGTAGATTATTTCATAATTAATCATTAAATCGCTAAAGGATGGCTGGAATCGAGTTGGTCAAACAACAAACGTACCAGAACTATTGGTCTTTGAAAACTAAAATATTAATATAAAGCTTTTAAAGCACATTACCCAGAAAGTTACTACGCATTAAACTACTGTGTTGATTAAAACAAAACATCAGCTTGTATTTAAGTATTGGGAATTGATTTGGCTGGACATCTAATAGATTAAAGTGGTCAAAGGTGTGGTCGGCTTCAAGTGTACAGTATATTGCACTGCACATCAAGAATCGATCCAGTCTAAGCCCTGAAGCTTTCATTACAGCTGTATGAAGATCCATTGCTAGACATGTCAGGCGAATCTCGCTTGCCATACAGATCAGGTTGCCTGTACTCAGATAACTGATTTTGCAGAGTTGTACAGACAACTTTCTGTTTTAGACTGGAAGATAATGCAAAATTAGTTCGAATTAAAATTTATTTTCAAACTCAACACCCTGGTATCGCTCGTGTGGAAATCTCAATGTCAAAGTAATCTTAAAATTCTCCTAGGGAATCATCACAACCCTATAACATAATCCCATAGAGTATTTTAAAGAAAATGTTGTCATTTAAAGTAAATTGTACGTGAAATGTGGCATTTTAAATCTGGTTTTGTGTCATCTTTAATTTGGTATAGCAAAAAAATGGATTTCTTTACGTCGTTGAATTTCTGTTGAAGTCCTTTTTCTTTTAAGGTGCTACAAGGGAGGGTTTGTGTTTAAAAGGTTTGAGAGGTCCTTCCCGAATTTTAGTGGGAGGGGTGTGTGACGCAAAGTACTCAAACAAACTTCAGAATCCTATAAAAACATTCCCCAAGGGTTTTAAAAATGTTCCCTATTTCAAAGGTTTAGGGGGCATTTAAAAGTCACTCTGTACATAGCTCAAAGAACCACCAGAATTTAAATGTGTTTTTATATTTTAAGTACTATAGATAAAATTAAATCTAAATCATAATCATATGAAACTGATATTACTCGTAAAACAAATATGTCATGAAGTTCAAAAGCAATATACAATTGTGTCTGATATTGAGGTAACTCTGATGTTCAGGAAAGAGAGAGGGAGGGAGAGAATGATGGAGGAGGGGGTCCACACTACACCTCAGAGGGGTCGACCTACTTTGTGAACTACTGTTTATTGAATATCTCACTTTATTTCCCATGATGAGAATTCCACCATGATACGAGTATTAGAGGTCTAGCCGCATTTATCTAGCCTACTCAAGTTCTTGTATCAAGTCCTGTATTATTGGCAAACGTTGTAATAATAATTGGCAGGACTCGTGGCGTGGTCCTGTAATTCAGCTTCATGGAGGTCAGGTTTTGAGGATGATATAGGTCTCAAGCAGCTTAGATAGTCTCAGTTATCATCTGATGATACCCGCATCAACTTCCACCATCGTTTAGACATATCAGACCATCACCTGCGTGGTTTGGAAGTCACGTTTAGCCGTTGGTCCTTGTATTTCCATTGGTCATTGGGCTATTAATTAATGACCCATTCTAAGAAATAGTCGGCCTAAGTTTGTAACAAGACTACACCTCATAACTACCACTCATCACACTCATCCTTCACCACATATTTGCCTTAAAATACCCTCATGAGAGTGGTCGGCATCTCAAATAGTGTAACCTTACTTTAATTCAATGCCAATTTGTAAGAGAAGAAAACGTTATTTGCTGGAGGCTTCATTTCAAATAAAACGTTAGGTCGAAAGAAAGAAATTGTTAATAAAAACCACTATGTTATTGATATTTGAACACTATTCAGCCGATGAATATGAGGGTGTTCCAAGCAACAGTTTCAACGAATGATTTATATTAAAAAAGAAGTCCTTCGCTCGTACATTTGGAGGAATACGTTCTAAAGAGTCTTGCAAATGTTGTTTTGAGAATTACATAATTATTTTAACTCTGTATTTTATATATTTGCTAGAGGTTGCAGATTCATCCAAATTCTAATAAGTTAATTAAGTTTAGGTTCTGATAGTCACGGCCAATACACCTGAACTACAGAAACACCCAACATAGCACAAAACTATTTAAGACTCTAGTTTTAAAAAAATTACCTAGCCAACTTAGAAATGAAAACCAGCTTTACAACTTATGTAAAAATTAAAAATTTAATTATCAATACATTGTATTCTATCAAAGAGTGTTTTAAAGGAAAGATTTTGCAAATGGTCCTTAGGGAAATTATGATCTTAGGAGCACGATAACAGAAGATAGCCCTACAGAAGTTAAAAGATAAAAAGATATCCCTACAGAATTTAGAAGATAAAAAGATATCCCTACAGAAATAAATTGCAATATTACACACATGTAAATAAATGGTATTTAATAATGAATACAAACATAAGCTTTAGTCGCCATATAACCCATTTTAGGCTTTAATTTGTGCATGAACTATACCAAAGATTATGTTATGGTAAATTGATTGCGCATAGATACCACATGGCTGAGGCATGAACATCAACATAGTAGATAGCACTACAAGGAAATAATTTTAAGAGTCTCAATTACGATTGGGTCACATTTAAGTCATTGACATCGAAAAAATTGAACATGTCGAGCCGAAAGAGAAAAAGACGGTCAGGTATCGCAGCGCTATCTGTGCTTGGGCTGCCGCAAAAATGTTGGTTTTCCTGTTTCAGCCATGCGGAGTGTATATCAATCTACCTACCACAACATTATCTTTGGTTGTACGCATTTAAAAAATATTTTGTCAGCTTTTGATGCTAAAAAAGAAAGAGTTTTGAGCAATACGAATGTAGTACAGTAGTTTCGTTTCACCTTTAATGAAGGTTTCTTCTACGTAGCATAGTTGAATTAAATATATTTAACGATTTTTAACTTCCGGCACTTTTAAAATACACACATTTTAGTACTTATTTTAAGCGTGTAGACTCTAGAATAATGTTAAAACATATTTAAATATTATAAGTTCTCTTGAACCAAGGTTTGTGGAAATAGGTGAGTGAAAGAACGCTCAGTGGCGAGGTAGGTTATGTCAACACTGAACCTTTGTTCCACTAAGCAAACATTTATGTACGGTCAGGTAATTGCCTTGATAGCCTCTGGTTGTGCTCCATTGTTACACTCTTGTAGAAATATAAACAGTCAATAACTAAAACATCGGTAGAGGTTGTAAAACAAACTGTTAGTGTTGGAAACGAGCTGGACAAAATCTTGGTTTATTGTTTTGTTGTATATGTGTTTAACATGATTGCTTTTTAATCAATCATCAATGTTAATCAGGGATATTTGAATTCAATGAATTTACCTTATTCCTGAAAAAGGTGTTAAAACTTCATTTAGATCATCAAGAATTAATGCTAACAATATACAGTACTTTAATCAAAATTTAATTTGACCAGAACGTGTAGTAGCCTAACATCATGTGGTTAAGTGGAAGAGAGGACTATCAAGTCCTAACCTCGCCACCAATAAGGACGATTTTCATTTCATTTCATGATCCTTTACGTAATAAATAATCATACATGATGGATTATGTTTAAAATGCTTTATACTAGAGACATGTAGTAAGCTATTTAAAATGTTTAAACACCATAACTATTTCAACTAAAGCGATGGAAAATTAGAAAACACGTATAACTCTTCACCAAACTTTACGATATAATACAAAATTAAACCTACATTGAAACTAGCAGAGAGTATTTTAGTGAAATGTTTGTTTTGGACAGTTTTCACGAAGAGATAATCAAAACAATGAGTCAGAGAGAGAGAGTCACCCACATTCACAGAGTCAGATGAAACCAACACAAACTTCTCGTGACTAAACCAACATCCTCGCATACTAACTTCATATATGCAGAAGTTAACCTTTTTTCGTCGTTCATAGTTGAATATCTATTTACCTGTGGTGATACTTAACCAAATTTAAGTTTGTTTCAGTAATTGGTTCAGTAGTTTGATACTGACAAACCAAATGACTCGTAGTAAAATTCAAAAACAGAGTTTGGTATGTTTCAATAATCAATTTGCTTCATAAATAAGTCTTTAGTCAGCGGATTTCCATGGGAGATAAAGAAATTCATGATATCACCACTTAGAACGAAACTGTTTGGATATTTTGAACATTACCTAGCACAACAAAAACAAAATTCTTATCAGCCGGACCTACATGGTGATAACAAAAGATTTTCCACACCCATCTTAGTCTGGCTGAATGCGTTTAGTTGGCTTTTTGAATACGTGTTTTAGGTACGGTGTTGCAACTGAGCGAACCAAAATTAATGGAAAACGAGGCTAAATACTATTTCTTAACATAAACCCTTTTTCTGGGGAAACGGCCTCCAAAAGAACACTATATTGTAATCTATACCCTGTTATAGAAAATTCTCTAGGATTCACAATAGCCCTTGGGGCTATGCATGATCTTATCGATTTGATAATTAAAGAGAACAATCAGATAAATAAACATAGTGGGTAAATAATCGGTTCTTCCAAATTAAAAGGAAGTATTCCTACGGTAATTGAACCCATTCAACAGCCTCGTTCTCACCGAGCCCATAACTTTGAAGTTAAGGAGGAATTCAGTTAGGACTACTTTTGCAAAGGCGAGTGTCTACCCAGCTAGAAGAGAATGTGTTGTCAGATGGAAACTCAAGTAGTTAATGAACACATATTTCCCGAGTAGAACATTGAGTTCCAAGTATTTTAAACTCTCGACACGTCGTCTTTCCTTATCATGTCTTCGTATCGGGTAATGAACTTTGAACACATAGGCAGTTTCAATATGTCTATAGGTACAAATTGTAAAGTATTTGCTGTCAAACATATTTTACAGAGTAGAAGAACTGGTTGATAGTCCTCATCGAATACGTATCACTATATCACTATTTGAGATGCCGATCACTCTCATGAGAGTATTTTAAGGCAAATATGTGGTGAAGGATGAGTGTGATGAATGGTAGTAATGAGTTATGCCTTAGTCTTGTTACAAACTAAGGCCGACTCTTCCTTAAAATGGTCATTAATTAATAGCCCAATGACCAATGGAAATACAAGGACCAACGGCTTAACGTGACTTCCGAACCACGCGGGTGATGGTCTGATGTGTCTAAAAGATGGTGGGAGTTGATGCGGGTATCATCAGATGATCACTGAGACTATTTGAGCCGCTTTAGACCTATATCATCCTCAAAACCCGACCTCCATGAAGCTGGATTACAGGACCACGCCACGAGTCCCAGTCCCCCATAAGTTTGTTTGTTGCTATAGGGGTTTAAACTCTTGGCAGATGTTGCATCCATCAGCTCGTTCCAGTGTATAGGTTATCCTTTTCCTTCCTGTAAATCTTTAAATCCATCCGAATACTGTAACACTGAAATTTCGAGAACAGCTTATTTTGGTCTAATCCGTCCTTATATAAATTATGGAATTTCCTTATAAGGGGGCTTGTTCAGATCACAGATTTATGAGGGTTTTTATTTTGCAAAAGAAGGCAATCCGAATCGTTTCCAAATCAAGGTATCGAGAGTCGTGCAAGGAGTTGTTTGGAACACTAAATATTTTAACGCATATTTTAGGTCAGGTTTTGAGGATGATATAGGTCTAAAGCGGGTCAGATAGTCTCAGTGATCATCTGACGATACCCGCATCAACTCCCACCATCGTTTAGACATATCAGACCATCACCTACGTGGTTCGGAAGTCACGTTAAGCCGTTGGTCCTTGTATTTCCATTGGTCATTGGGCTATTAATTAATGACCCATTCTAAGGAAGAGTCGGCCTTAGTTTGTAACAAGACTACACCTCATAACTCATTGCTACCACTCATCACACTCATCCTTCACCACATATTTGCCTTAAAATACCCTCATGAGAGTGGTCGGCATCTCAAATAGAGATTTAGTGATTTTTCTTGCTTTTCAATGAAAAATACGCACTGATAGCTTCAGTAACAAAGGAAAATGAACCGAATGTTGACTGTATTGTGTTTGTGGGAGGTCTGCAGTTTTCAATTTTCCCCTCTTGTCGGGTCGTATTACTTACACACTCTACTGGCTCTCGCACAATGACAGCTGCTGCTGTTTGTTGTTTATCTACAAGTATTTAACGAATCCAAAATATTATAAATGTTGAAATTCCGTCATATTGAAGTTTATTTATCAAGAATCATAATAAACTAATTTGATTGATTTTAGAAGTGAATAGCTTCATATGTTTTAAAACCAAACCTACAAAATTATCAACAACTCTACTACGAAATCAGTGTTTTCCTTAACTGTAAACTTAAAATCATCTTATCAAGACTATGATAGTTTTGTTTTTAGCAATGTTTTCTTGAAGTACGAGCATATAATTATGTTTAGAACACTCTGTGTTTTATAAACGTTTACAACGTTGTTTTGTTTACTGTTGTGATTTTTTGTCTTTGAATCCACAAAAAAATATTTTTCACCCTTTTTCCGCAGATTTACTTGAATCTAAGTCCAAAGAACATCTACGAGAAAATGTTCGACTGACAAACGTCAATTCCCATACTTATTTAAACTTAAATTTTGATACTAGACAATGCAAAGACTTCACTTTTGTTTACTAAAACCACCAATGTAAATTTCGACAACACTGGCCTTCTTCAGAACATTGTTAACAAAGCCTGACAACTCCACTTGTTTCCAAGAATAAAAGGCGTTGATTAAAATCTAACAGTAGCCCTTTGTTAAAACAGAAATGAAATCAACAAAGCCTAAATAAATTGAACCATCATCTTGCCCTTTGTCCTCAAACGCCAGCATTAATTTCGCCCGAAGATGCTTCTTTCGATAGGCTCGTTCTTTTGAAGTTGTAACGGTTCGATTTAAATAGAGTTTCCTTGACAATCAAAACGTTACCTTTTAAGTACATTTAAGTAAAAAGAGATCTTCGGGTAGCTTTATTAAGATAATGTAACCCACTTGAGGTATTGATAAGTTTCACTATGAAAATGTACAATCACAGTTAACTAATATTTTACATTTGCTTACCATAGCTTTGTATGCTATTTATCCTTCATTCAAAAATGCTTTTGAACATTACACGACAAAAGTCTTGCTGTGTTTATAAACATAAGAATACGAGAACGTGGCAAAACCCCAACTAAATTTAAAGGGCTGTTTTTCAATCACCTGCTAACCAGCTGGTTAACTAACCATTAGTCAAGTTTTTACAGAGTACAATGTTTACATTTTCATGCAAAGTTTCAAACGCTTTAAAGACTGATTGAAGATTATTCATCCAAAGAAGGTATTCCTTAACCAATGTTTATTAAATTTAACTTGCATACATTATGCTAAAATAGTTAAATACAAAAACTTTACAATACAAGAACTTTAATACAAAAGTGCAAAATGAAAACAGACAAATAAAACTAAATCTCAAAAAATAACCAGCTTACTTATTGGTTGGCTGCCGGTTAAATTTGTTAAGACCGAATTGAAAAAAACGGCCCTAAATAACTTCCCAGCCTGTTGTTTTTCACGTTGTTGTTTTTTGGTGTCAGTAGATGCAAAATTGTATCTCTATATCAAATCTAACAGTTTCATTTGACAACCTGTCGAAGACCTTTTAACAGAACAGTAATTTTTTTTAAAGAGTGAAACAAGTTTTCAATGATTTTCAGAAAGTTGAACCTTTACATACAGAAGCCTTAAGTAAAAAAATATATAGAAACTCAATTTGAATTGTCATAGGTAACACCAAAACCAGAAAACAACAATTATTGAACTTTGCTGCGGCAAAACTGATGAGGAAACACAACCTTCAGGGAGTTTAGTTTTAGTAATGAACTCTATGCTGTTTCCAACAAATAGTTGAAACAGTGAATAATTTTATATTAACTATGTTGTATTAGTTAGCATGAAAACTATGTTGTTTGAAAAATGACGTGTATCATAGTTATATTTCTGACTACATAATATTGCAGTAAAGCTATTATTATGGCTTACTATACTACTTGTAACCTATACTACGTGAACCTTTACTACTTGTAAAAAGGTTTAGGAGCAAAAACTGTAAAATTGTTAAACAGATTGATGGAGCAATATATTTCGTTGTAAATTACCAAAAGACTAAAACGGAACAAATTCGTATGAATGATTGCACATAATGTATGTTTGTTTCTTAATGTCTCGTGTTAAGTTTTGGGTTACTTTTCACCTGAAGACGAGGTCAGATTGCAAATACCAAAACGTCGTGTACCTTTTGCTCACTCAAAAGCAATGGAAAACGTCTGTAATAATGATTTAACTTCATAAATTGTACCACCGTTAACGACAAACTTTGAACAAAGAAGTTTTTGCAAAAGTTCGCGATGTTTGAGGGAATGGAAAATTTTAGTTTCACAATTCAATCGACGATTAACATGCATAGTGCAAAATTTGTATGCAATTAACTAATTAGAGATTTTTTCGTGTTTTGTAACCATTGGGCTACTAATTAATGACCCATTCTAAGGAAGAGTCGGCCTTAGTTTGTAACAAGACTACAACTCATAACTCATTACTACCACTCATCACACTCATCTTCACCACGTATTTGCCTTAAAATACCCTCATGAGAGTAGTCGGCATCTTGAATAGTGATTTAGAACCTAGTTGTTTTACAAATCACATGTTTTTCATCATGAAACAACTTGGTCATTCCCAAAACCGTGTGTACAAAGTTAAGAGCAAGCACATGGAGAAACACATCGATGTTGTGTGTTTAACGACGCTCACTGTACAAATCAGATAAGTAAGTTTGTTGAAACGTCTAGCGCCTCGAGGCACAGAGTAGTCACGGTAGAGTCCATAATTGGGCCAATTCCTTAGGCAGGGAGCTATTTCGGGGTCCCCTACAGTTAGGCAAGCGTTCAAAACCGCTCGCCAACCTCCCCTCCCCATTCCCCCTCCCACAACACAATCTGAAGCATCTGTGACACGGTTGCGTTTGTCCCTCAAACTAACTCAAAAGAAACGCTACAAAGTCGTCTGTGCGGAGTAAACGAACCAATGGCAGCGCTTGACTAACGGTCTATTTCCAGTTATGAATATAGTGTGTATTAGCTCTTTCTGTCATAGTAAGGAAGATTGGCATGTAGAATAATACTATAGTAAAGTTATTTACTTAATTTAATCAACACTTAGCGCTCTGTAACTTGTCAATTTAAATATGACGTATTTCTATTTTAACTATGTATTATTATTGAAATTTGAAGACAAAATGTGTGGACCGAACCAGGATTCGAACCCAGTTCTCTCACTTGCCGGGTGGTTATGACCACCACACCATCCGGCCCACTTATTTATGGCTTTACATTTAGAAAAGTACTTAAATCTAAATGTTTATCCAAAACAAATTAGGATCTGTATTTTTATTTTAAGCTAAGAACTTATTGTGTAGTTATTCCTAAAACTAGTTAGTACGAATTTTTAATTGTTTCTAAATATGTTTGAACTATTACATTACTATTAAAGTCTTAAAGGTGTAGTATCTTTTAATTATACAAGGATGTGATGTAATAAATAACAACAATACAACATACAGACGTTTTCATAGTAGAAAACCGATCTAGTTTAAAAATTTTAGAAAAAAAGAAATAAAGCTAAGTTGGGTTTAGGATGCTATAAAATGTGCGTATTCTTAGGAGATCGACATCGAACATTTCAATGGAAACAATCACTTCTTTTATTTAGGACCAAAACTAAGAGGTTTAAAATGTTTAATATAGTTACATTTATACAATGTTGAAAATGTATTCAGATTAGACTTAATGGCAAAGAGGTACTTCAAATGCAAGAAAATAGTAAAATAATATAAAACACAAGTAATAATTGTTTTGAAGGTCAGTAAATAAAATTCTGATTTTGTTAAGTAATCGTTATAGCATTTAGACTTTGATTGTTATGAAAATCTAAATTGATTAGGCAAACCATGACAAGTTTTTATTTGATAATAATACATGGACGAA
This sequence comes from Matsumurasca onukii, assembly GCA_018831715.1. Classification (NCBI taxonomy): domain Eukaryota; kingdom Metazoa; phylum Arthropoda; class Insecta; order Hemiptera; family Cicadellidae; genus Matsumurasca; species Matsumurasca onukii. The sequence continues at coordinate 6,018,161 of CM032063.1, read as the reverse complement.
AAAACTGAACACCAGTATTACATTAAAATCTCAAGATAGTAAATAACTTGACATTGTCAATCACACAACAACAGTTTATGTAGGCTATGTAAAAAGTAATATGTAAAAATATTCTCGTTTTAAATTTGAAGACACCCTGTTTTTTATTTTTAATAATTTTAAAAAATAATAAAAATATTATTTTACTAATTAGTGAAAACTCTGTAGAATAACCACTTGAAATACTATGTAATTAAGACAAAATAGTATATCAAGTAATTATTCTAAACGTGTTTTACTTATACAATTTTTCACCACTCCAGTTTAAAGCATAAAACATTATTTTCGTAACTTTATTCCAATACTTCTACAACTACAACAACAAATCACGTAATTCACAACAGCTGATTAAAGTACCTTAGTAAAGTAATCCAAAATCTGTGGAGTGACGGGATTGGTTATATTGTCACAGAGCACTCGACACGACACTCGCGCCGCGACGGTTATGTAAGCACTGACGCTGGCGACGCCGCGACGCTCTCCCGCACGCGCACCCGCGCACACTCACACAAACACACACACACACACACACAATCGTGTACGCACTGTGCTGCACTGCTTAGTGTGGTACTTTACCAGCTGGTGTGTTGATGTTGTCGAAAATAAATTGAATATTACACCATGACACTTTCCACCCTACTGTATTTCTAGATCAAAAATCAATCAAAAGTAAATGGTCGACTACAAGAAAAATTACATTGCACCCAATTCAAACCTTATCAGCAGCAAAATAATTTAAAATCCGAAACTGGTATGCGTTAGCGAAATAGGTAACCTGACAAAATATATATCAAAACAATGGGTGCAGTAAATATTATTCCGTATTAAATACAAACACCAAAGCACACACCCCATAAAGCTAGTTCCCACAACTAGGAGCACTGAACGTCGATTTTGATTGAGTGGTTGCCGTGTACACATGGTTCTAAGGGGCACCACTGATGTATGCTAGCATGATCAATGTTGATGATTGATGACTCACTGAGACTCAGACAAAGACAATCTACAACCCTCATGTGTTGGTTCAAGCAGTTCTGTACTTGTGCACACCTCACGAGCCATTGATCTTGATGGAGTGGTTGCCGTGTACACATGGTTCTAAGGGGTACCACTGATGTATGCTAGCATGATCAATGTTGATGATTGATGACTCACTGAGACTCAGACAAAGACAATCTACAACCCTCATGTGTTGGTTCAAGCAGTTCTGTACTTGTGCACACCTCACGAGCCATTGATCTTGATGGAGTGGTTGCCGTGTACACATGGTTCTAAGAATACCACTGATGTATGCTAACATGATCAATGTTGATGATTGATGACTCACTGAGCTCAGACAAAGACAATCTACAACCCTCATGTGTTGGTTCAAGCAGTTCTGTACTTGTGCACCTCACGACCATTGATCTTGATGGAGTGGTTGCCGTGCACATGGTTCTAGAATTACCACTGATGTATGCTAACATGATCAATGTTGATGATTGATGACTCACTGAGACTCAGACAAAGACAATCTACAACCCTCATGTTTGTTTCAAGCAGTTCTGTACTTGTGCACACCTCACGAGCCATTGATCTTGATGGAGTGGTTGCCGTGTACACATGGTTCTAAGGGGTACCACTGATGTGCTAACATGATCAATGTTGATGATTGATGACTCACTGAGCTCAGACAAGACAATCTACAACCCTCATGTGTTGGTTCAAGCAGTTCTGTACTTGTGCACACTCACGAGCCATTGATCTTGATGGAGTGGTTGCCGTGTACACATGGTTCTAAGGGTACCCTGATGTATGCTAGCAGTCAATGTTGATGATTGATGACTCACTGAGACTCAGACAAGACAATCAACCCTCATGTGTTGGTTCAAGCAGTTCTGTACACACCTCACGAGCCATTGATCTTGATGGAGTGGTTGCCGTGTACACATGGTTCTAAGGGGTACCACTGATGTATGCTAACATGATCAATGTTGATGATTGATGACTTATTGAGCTTCAGACAAAGACCAACCTGCTAAAGACGGACTTCTTTTCATGAAATTTAGAAACATAACCTTGTAGCCACGATGATTAAATGATGACTACATGGTTTTTACTTTAAAACGGTTTATTATGTTTAGTTTGGCTCATCCATAGTTCAAAAACATTTACTTCGATAAGTCAGTCATAAATGTCTCTCTATTGTTTCAGTGATTGCCAATTGTACTTGTATATGAGAACATTTTAGCCTCATTTTATTATGACTTTGACAAAAACCTTCTTATAAAATTTTGTTATCAAACACTTCATTTAATGTGCCAAAGAATTAACATAACAGCGTTTCATTGAGCTTTGTCAAATCCGTGTACGAATCATTATGAAAGGACGTCTAAGTTAACTTATCAAAGTTAACTAATAATAAGTAACAAATATCGCACGTTCTTAATCTTATATAAAAACAGAACCCCAATATGTTGTGTGAGCTAACGGAAAGATTTTTTATTAATACGGTGAAATGAAGAACAAAAGCCGACGTTTTCGCGTCCAACCAGGCGAGAAGACAAAAGTAAACGAAATGTGGGAGGATAAAGAAACGGTTAGTGCCACAAATCTGAGACATTGTAAAACGTAATTGAAGCATTCCCGGCAGAGCTTCGGGCCATACGAGTCGTGGCGACATCTCTTTCTGTGAAACAAACCTTTACAAAACTGTACAAGTCAAGATATTTTTGATCTTTTATTTCCTTCTTCGTAGAAAATTGCCCATTAACCAAGGAGTATCATACTAAACTAGTGTTAAAGATTATGTCCTGAACTAGACGGTTAAAGTAGTACATTGTTAAATGTTAAATAGTGGACTTTAAATAGTTTAAATCAGTTAAAATCTGTGAAAATAGTTGCGATAGTGTGAATGGAAATAATGAAAATACTCGTAGTACCTGCTATGTTTAACCAAACTTCACCTGAAATTTAAATGTTTAATTTCTAGTCCATTGTGTAAAGCAGGCAGATTTGATGTTTAAAAATAGTTCTATTTCTTGAAGTGAAACACTACACAGCTTGAAGGTTTACAGTTCAGCAAAATTATTACCCGCTTAGTTATAAATTGAACTAAAAGGATAATGTATATATTTGTAATGTTAATAGTTTATAGTTATAGTTTACATGTAGATCATAGTTATAGTTGATCCAAGCATTTTTGAGTAAATGACCTTCCAACTTGAAATAGGTGCTGACTTTAAAATTGTGCAGGAAAAATTATACAGCGACGACTTCAAATCAACAATACAATTGAATGTACTTTTTACTTTCTAAAACTTTAGTTCCTATAGATTTGACTATCAGACAACCAAATTTCTCTCATATATATGACATATACATGTGTTGCATGTACTATAGATATGTGGTGAAGTGATGGGTAGGGAGGGGGTGAGGGGTAGCTACACATTCAAGTACATGCTCGTGTACGTCAAGTGTTAGGGGATGGTTATGTATATAGCAAACACCGCTTAGACCCAACCAGGTCATAGAAACCACTCAAGCTCTTAGAGGGTAGTTTTAGTTCGCTTTTAATGAGTCTAAATTGGTATTTACAATGATTTACGTGTGAACTTAGCATGGAACCACTCTCTACAGCCCTTTGAATTTGTGGTGGTACGGTTAAAGTTCATTTTTTATTCGTTTTAAAACATACCTATTCAAATAGTTATTAATTGATTAAATAGTTTATCATGAAACAAATTTTACCATTATAACTTGAAATAAAAGTACGTCTTAGCAGTTTTATAGTATTAAAATATATTTAAGGGTTCATTTAAATGAAGTTACTAACAGTAAAACCCAAACTTTCACTCACAATATAAAACCAGTAATTAGTGAAAATGCCTTTGGTAAAATGCTGTTTCTTGTACGATATACTTACTTAGCTCAAATGTTCCTTTTATATATTGGACCGGATAACAAACAAAAACGAAATATCCGAAATCCTTTTAGGGAAAGGGAGAGGTTTCATAAAAAAAGAGAGGTTGGCGATTTACGATTTAAGAGCTTGTATTTCGATGACATCTTAAATAAATATGTTTTTAATGACATCCATATAATTATATGCACACTATAAAAGCCCGTTAAATCGTTTCAAAATAACGGGCAAGAAACTTTTTTTTCTGAAATTAGCAGCATGGATAGTGTGATTTTAATTACATTTGAACAGGGGGTTTCCTGATAATATGTTATAAAACCTTAAGTAAAAGAACGTGCGAGGAATTGCAGACTAGGACTCGTGGCGTGGTCCTGTAATCCAGCTTCATGGAGGTCAGGTTTTGAGGATGATATAGGTCTAAAGCGGCTCAGATAAGCCTCAGTGGTCATCTGATGGTACCCTCATCAACTCCCACCATCGTTTAGACATATCAGACCATAACCTGCGTGGTTCGGAAGTCACGTTAAGCCGTTGGTCCTCGTATTTCCATTGGGCATTGGGCTAGTTATTAATGACCCAATCTAAGGAAGAGTGAGCCTTAGTTTGTAACAAGACTACACCTCATAACTCATTACTACCACTCATCACACTCATCCTTCACCACATATTTGCCTTAAAACCCTCATGAGAGTGGTCGGCATCTCAAATAGTGATTTAGTGATAATAGTAAGTAAATTTTATTCAAGTAAAAATTGCATCGAAAATCTGCTTCGCTCACGCCAACGGTACTTTAGCGCTTACCTGCGTGACAGCTGGTTTAATTTTTCGATAATTTCACATTTACTATGTAAAGAATTTTTCTTGTTTTAGCTAAAAATGGACTAAAGTTAAATCAGTTTTGAAGAAACAGCTTGTAATACCGTGATAGTTAAATTATTTGAGAGAGCGAGGACTTGTGCAGCTTTGATGTAACTATGTGGAGCGCAAGATGCAGTTCAACACGTCAAACGCTTTTGTTTCTGCTAAAGGTTTCACATTGCATGCTCGACACACTGGCTATACTGTTTTGCTCCGGGGGTGCTTTTGAAAACGCTCTTCCAACAGCTGTTCGTCTCAAGGTTTGTGTTAAATGTGGGGTTGGGGGTAACAATTTGAATTATGTTTACTATCTCGGAAACTATTAAACGCATTGTATTTAAAATTTTAGTGCATATGTCACTGAATCACCAAATCACTATTTGACGACCACTCTCATGAGGGTATTTTAACGCAAATATGTGGTGAAGGATGAGTTTGATGAGTGGTAGTAATGAGTTATGATGTGTCTTGTTACAAACTAAGGCCGACTCTTCCTTAGAATGGGACATTATTTAATAGACCAATGGAAATACAAGGACCAACGCCTTAACGTGTCTTAGCTTACTTGTGTTTATTTTTCTTATCAATAAGTTCACTGTTAAGATGACGAACCACTGAAGGAATTCATTAATCTTTATGCGTAAGTTATCCTTCTTTGTTGTATTAGACCTCATTTTAAAGGCCCCAATCAGTGGTTTAAATATATAACAGAGCTATAAAACTAAAGTTAAGGGGTTTTAACATACAGGGTCATCGAAAAAGGTGTACGGGATTTGAAAGTGAAATAAAAATTGTAATATAATTGGTAGAATTTTAGATTTTACATCAAAAGACACCGCAAATCTTAAATTTTTTAATATATTAAAAATTTCAATGTGAGCTCCCCCCATTGCACGACAGACATCTAGCCGATAGTCAACCTCCCGCTAGGTGTTTGGAGCATTTCAGGAGTCACCATTGAAATGGCTACGTTGGTTCTTCTTCACAGGTGCTGTAGATCACGGATTTTCTCAGCATAAACTTAGTTTTAAATGTAACCCGAAAGAAGAAATCTAAAGGCGTCAAATCAAGACTCCTAGGTGGCCACAAAACAGGACCAATCCAACGATCAGGAAATCTGTTGTTGAGAGCTTCTTGGACGATTAGAATGTAGTGACATGGAGCTCCATCCTGCTGGAAAATTACATTAATGTCCTTTCCCCTTTCAATTTCTTCAACTTGAGGGAACAGATAAGAAGAAGAATCAACGTAGCCATTTCAACGGTGACTCCTGAAATGCTCCAAAACACCTGGCGGAGGTTGACTATCGGCTAGATGTCTGTCGTGCAACGGCTCCCCGTTGCAAAGCGTTTAAAGCTCACATTGAAACTTTTTCAATTACATATAAAAATTTAAGATTTGCTGTGTCTTTTGATGTATAAATAAAAATTCTACCATTTATATTAACATTTTTATTTAACTTTCAAATCCCGTACACCTTTTTCGATGACCCTGTATATAGTTTTTAAGAACGTAGACTCTTATGCAGTGTATTTGCATAACATTTTTTCAAACTTAAAACTTTTTACAGCTTTTTAGAAGTTGAAACCAAGGATTGTTACTTGTTAAATATGAAACTAAATATAGAAACGCCTTTTAAACTAGAAGCAATAAGTTATTTATCAAGTGGGCCTATGTTTATGTAATTGTTCTTAATATATCAATATTATAAAAAATGTCGTTTTTCGAGATGATATTTTACTTACAGTAATAAGAACCTAACAGGCACTTACAACACCTGATTCTCAGAGTTGTACTCAAAATTCTACTTGCTTCAACATTTCCGGATAAAGCAAATCCTAAATCTTCAAACTATTCATTTGATTTAAAGAATTTGAAATGGTATGAAATGTTATAGAAGTTTTAAAAAATTTTACAAAGAAAAAACCTTTAGTAATGTTTTTATAAACACTTCTTAATAAAAACTTATTTTACCGTGGTTGTTTTCGTTGATACAATTTATTTTTTGTATCTTAATCTTATATTTATTTTTATGTTAATCTGTGAGCTGAGTTAGTTAATTTTAATCTGTGGATCGGTTCAGTAGCCTGTGTTAACAGCTGTTACACGACGGAGATAGAGCAGTTGAATCACGTACAGTTCTGATTGCCCAAACACATCTCTGAAACCTCACAGAGCTTTTAGTTTAACAGTTTCATGTTATATATATATATATATTTTACAGATAGTTTACAGAATGAAATAAATAATTGACAATAAATAACGTCGTAATGTCATTAAATTGGCAACCTTAATTTTGTGTATAAATCTAATAACAACTGTCAAGTAACTTTTAATCAAACAAAACAATAATTGACAAATCTATTTAAGTAATTAGCCTGTACAGATGCAATAAATAAATAAATAACAATAATATAGTATTAGTATAATAAATAAGAGAATGTATATGAAAATAAATACCTCTATAGTAGTACATTAAGTACACTATAGTACAAGTATAATAAGTAGTAAGCCCAGAGGAATAAGTATGTTACTTGAGCTCACCCCCAGGACCACTCATGCGTTCCTGGGCTGGACACCAACACAGGCGCTGTCTTCATAAGCCGGCTTTTCGCCAGCCCGTACTAACATGAATGAAGGACCTGAGAAGCGAGCACAAAGGAAGTTATAATAATTTAAAGTCAATTATCTTGGACTCGTGGTGGGTTGGAATCGTTCGTGCCTCCGGAGGTCATCACTCCGCTCGTGCGAGTTCGATCCCCGCAGTCACCACTTACATTTGTATAATGACTAGGTGGCTACGCTAGAAAAATATCTAGGTTGAGTGGTAGAGAGGACTTTTTAGTCCAAACTTCACCACTTCAAACAAGACACACCTTTTTCTTTGGCGAGAGAAGTGAGTAGTTCTTTTCTCTATGGAAGTTCTCTATTCTAGGCTATCATCTACTATATGACCTACTGCGTATTGTTAATGTTAGCAATACGCCTAACTACCAATCATTACTCACGAACACCTGCAACATGATAGCTACTCTGTGGTATGAAATATTGATGACGTCACCATTACAGGTGTTAACAGCTGACATTCATCTGTATTGACTGGGAGGCACTTAGCAAGTCTTACTTACCTGGCTGGATATAAGGTTACACTTGGTTACAGTGTTGAGAGGTGTAGCCAAGTGAGAGGCTACTAGATAAAGCATGCGGTAAATTTAAAAGTCTCATGAAAATATTTAAATTAAAGATTGGTCTGAGGTTTAATAAAGTTAGTTGAAAAAGCTCAATTAGTTGAAATAAAGTTTCTCTGGATATCTCTTATCAAAATGAACTTAAGCGTAGGATAGTCATAACTTGTAGTTCAAATTTATTATTATTATTTAGTACTAGCGGACCCGACAGACTTCGTCCTGTCAAAAAGATTTGTAATGTGGTAGTTTTTTGTTCCTACGTATTAATCACTCTGCACAATACACGATATACGAATTTGTTTCATGTATTAGTTAACAAAAACAAACTCAGTAGATTAGGTTACAGAAAATTCAAGAAAACAACACAATGTACAACGGCAAATCGACATTGACAGTTTGTTGTTGTTTTTTTTTCTTTAGCCGTACATATGTTTCATGTCTGTAAAATAGGGATATCAGCTGGCAACGAATAGCAATAAAGCTCAAATTGTTTACGTTTTAGTTAGAAAACGTTTGTATGGGGAAAGGCTTTTTTAAGGGGTTTGCAATTATCGAGTTTTTCTCGCCGTAAAACCATCCTTAAACTCTACGAACATTTAAAAAATTGGCCAAATTGGTCCAGGCGTTGGAGTTATGCGCTTAGCAACACATTTTGCGATTCATTTTATATTATAGAAGATTAGGACCCAAACAGCCCAAAAAACTTAAACTATGTTACACACCCGGTTCTAAAATCCTACACCCCAAAATTGAAGTCCAAAATTCATAAACTTAACTTTCTGCTCAGGCTCATATTCAGTTATCCATTGACTGTGTGTTTTGTGTTCCATACAGGTATTGTGTGTTCTACCCAGTCTGATACACGTTTATGATTGGTAGTACGCTGCTCGCGGTCAGCCAACCAATCAAAGTAGTCAAGTATCTTTGGCTGTGAACGTCACTTGGTTTCTTTAATTGTTTTCTGTTGTTTGTTTTCTTAACGTTCTAGTGCATGTTGCATTGTTGTCTAGGCTACTTGTTTTAAAGTTAACAAATAAAAGAAAATAACAAAACCAGAAAAAAGTGAAAGCTCGTGTTGTTTGGTGCTGGGTGACTGGTCAGCTTACGCTCTTTTAAATGTATTACATTATTTTCCACCTGAAGAAGGGATTGGATTCCTGATCTCGAAACGTCTTGTCCTTCTTGCCCACTAAAAAGCGAAGGAAATGACCGCAATAATAGTCCTACCTAAAAATATCAACAACCAACTTTTAAAAAAATATTACAACTGTTAAAGTTATGATAATTAACGGTTTTAGATTTTGCATTCCACTAAAATTGTTAGATCAACAATAACAAATTTGAACTAAAAAGGGATACACACACTATTAGAGTATACTAAATATTTTAAACAGATGTTGGGTTCCAATCGTATCTACTTAGTTCATCTAACGAATGACCAGATATCCTGTAGTATATTTACTGCATCATCTACTAATGCACGCTCTACGCCTAATGATCCTTTACTAAACGTAGTAATCGAGTGGGATCAGATCAACATGGACATGCTCTACTATACTGCAATATTTAACTTGTATTGAACAAGTACTTGTCTTCACCTAATAAACCTCTTCAATACAAACGGCATTCACCAATTCACAATAATAGTTTTACACTTGATTTTGTTTCTTAGGTCTAATGTTTAAAACTCGTTTCATTTCAACACAGTTTTAGGTTTCTATTAGAGAAATTTGAAGTACCGATGACGTCATGGTAATTGAGGGCATGATCACAACATTTCAAGATAGGGCAACAAGTGAGCTCTTTTAACACCCCTGCTTTAGACGACATGCATGTCCAATACGACAATCTCATATAATAAAGTGTTTAGACAAATACCTACAAACTTGAATACTCAAATGGGATTAGTAAGAAGGAGATTCAACAAAAACTTTGAAAGGATTTGTTTCCACAGGAAAAACAAGAGGATATCAAAGTAGTATTACGTAGGAGATGAGCTGACAACTAAATTTCCCAAACACTATTGAAATCGCTTCAGTGAAGCAATCCACAAAAGCACTGTTTCCTATCGATACCGCCAATAATTTCCTCCAATCCTGAATCCATACTTTTAAAAGTTTTCCATTTTATATATGATTAAATTGTATTGTTTCATGAATGAGGACGTGTTTTAAATTATGGATTTTACATACAGTTCCTATTTCTGTACATTACAATATGGTATCAAAGTTTTAAATACTGTAAATATTTACCACACTTAAAAAGATAATATAGCATCTCTCATCTGCCACTGTTTCTCAGCTGAAAAGTATTTTTTTAATTCAATAATAAATTAGTTTATTGTACAACTTATCTTAACTATAATACTGTGAACTAATTTATTAATGGACTTTAGAAACCCATTTCGTTTGAGAGCCAATAGCTTTTGAGAAACGTTGCAAATCTATAAGTTGTTACAAATATATTAAACTTTTTTTAAAGATCATAAATTAATAATAAGATTAGTTGCAAAAAAAGTAAAACACATTTTTTATAATTAAAGGACTTTTAAATGAGGTGGCTTTTATCAAACTGCTTTCATTAAGCTCTTTGTTAGATAATGGTTGATTAGTGCTCGGTTTTGAATAGTTCCACATAGTATACAAGGTTAGAAATGTTTCATTGGATTATTTTATTTATTACAAAGCATCTCAGACGTACATGAAATGTCACAGCTGACTGCAATATTACACTACGTCTCAGGTAAGCCAACCACGTTGTTTCAAGTTATAAAATATCCCTTATAAACAAAGTGCAGCGGCTGAGTCCCGAGAATACAAAACATTCCACGCCTCAAGTAATTCATTTCTGGTATAGTAAAAATGAGGTTACTGCAACATAATTAAAAAAATTAAGTTTGTCTTTTTAAACGATAAGCTAGGACTACAAAGTCCTCTGTATCACTCAACCTCGACCTTTACCTAGCGTTACCGTATAGACGCATTACAAATGTAAGTATAGACTGCGGGGATCGAACCCGCGCCAGCGGAGTGGTCAGCTCCGAAGTCACGCATGTTTTCAACCCACCACGGGTCCGTTTCACTAATAAACTATAACTTTGAATATTTGCAATTAGTGTTTGACGATGAGATACTGTCATTTTAAAGTTTGATATATTCTTGAGGACGGTCCCCATCGTTCGTGAAGAAAAAGATGACGATTTGAAATTTGTGATCTAATTTCATCTTCAGGGGAAAGGTACCATAAACATAACACGGACATTATACAATTAATTAAAGTAATTAACGTAAACCGACCAGTCATACCCAACTTAAAAACATAGGAGTTAAAGTTAAACAAGTAAAATCCTTAATAACCTATCTTACAAAACATAACAACATCTATTAAACAAAACAAAGGCATAACAGAAACGATAGAAACTCAAAACACGTTAACCACCGGTAGGAGCTGCCAATCGACTGGCTAGCTGAGGGCAGCAGACAGCCAATCACAAACACGCATTAGGGTGACCAATCATAACAGAGGAACAAACATATACCTATGTATGACTGGGACTCGTGGCGTAGTCCTGTAATCCATCTTCGTGGAGGTCAGGTTTTGAGGATGATATAGGTCTAAAGCGGCTCAGATAGTCTCAGTGATCATCTGATGATACCCGCATCAACTCCCACCATCGTTTAGACATATCAGACCATCACCTGCGTGGTTCGGAAGTCACGTTAAGCCGTTGGTCCTTTTATTTCCATTGGTCATTGGGCTATTAATTAATGACCCATTCTAAGGAAGAGTCGGCCTTAGTTTGTAACAAGACTACACCTCATAACTCATTACTACCACTCATCACACTCATCCTTCACCACATATTTGCCTTAAAATACCCTCATGAGAGTGGTCGGCATCTCAAATAGTGATTTAACACGTCATGTTCTCCTTGTTCACTAAACTACAGTGTAGGATTTTGATACGAGCTAATGTTAAAAGGTTGAGGTCGGACGAGCAAATATCTTTTTGGTTCTAGCAATGAACGATTAACTACTTTTTCGGTGTGTAGTCTTGTTAGACAAATCTACTAATAAAAACCAAACAATACTTTTGTTGTTCTTGTTTTCTCCAACACGTAGTGGCTTTGTTACAACACACGTGTGTGTATCATAAAGGGTCTTTGTACCTGAACGCCTCCGACGCGGCAATAAAGTATCGAGATATAATAGGCTTTGTGCAGCCTACAAGACCGGGTTGTACATCATTCTACACCTGACCTTAGTGAGAATGTTCCTGGAATATGCTTCTGGCAATATTCCGTATTCATTTTGTTCTGAATATTAGCGAATTTACTTTGGAAAATTGAGATACTCATGCCATCGGTATGGTAAGACTCAGACCCGGTACCACGAAATGAGCACTGATTCTGACCCTAGAACATGTTTTGAGCAATTTTTCAAAACTTTAAAACACATTTTTGAACTTGCAGAGGCTCATATTTTGTATATGTGTACTCTCTACAAGTCACATTTTATAAAATGTGTCTGACTTTTATAAAATGTGTCCGACATTTATAAAATGTTCCGACTTTTATAAAATGTGTCTGACTTTTATAAAATGCGTACAAATTTTCCTTTTCTAAATATCTTGGTCAAGTTCATTAGCAAGCAAAATCGGACTACCAGAAGAACTGGTAGTAGTTTGATGAAATTTAAAGTAAATATGTATTTTAATGTTACCCATCAATAAACCAAAAATTATAAAACCCCATTAAGTCATTTCAAAATGGTGACCAAAACAGCGATATTTCGCTATAACAACGGAATGAGTTGTCCGATTGTAATGAAATTTGAACAGTGTTTTCCTTTCATGTAGTAAAATGTGCAGTAAAAGACTACATAGGTCTGAGGCCGAAGCGAAGCTGTGAGCGCAGTGAACTAGAGTTACAATAAGCGAATAAGAGTAACGAATTGCACAGGAAACGTGCTTGACTCATGCCAGTTGTGCTTTAGTACTTAGCTGCGTGTCGGCCTCGTTTTTTAATTAAAACTGTTTTGAGTCTATAACATTTATACCAATGTAATGGGTTTTGACGTACGTCAGTTATTTTTGGATGATTGTGCATAAAAATAACAACTTATGAAACATATTATCATCTTATAAAAAATCTTAATTTGGCATTTATAGTTTAACAAACATGTGGCTTTAAGGTTTTCCTAGAAGACTTTCTTCCAAGGTGTTCTAAATAAAGTGAACCCCTGAAGAATGTTCAATCCAAACTTTTCTTCTGATGCTGCGAAAGTTTAGAAAGTATTATTACCTCTCTTGTTGGGAACAGCTTTAACGTTATTGACTTATAACTTGTTTTGAAAGTCAGTTTTACGTTCGTAATAGCGTTGTTATATTCATGAATTACGAAAAAGCGGTCAACTTGAGTAGATTAACTACAGTATTTTAAAGACTTAAATAACTTAATCTACTCGTGTTCACTCTCGTTTTAAGTAATCTCGAAAGTATTGAAAGTATATTAAAAGTTGTTCGATTATTCTCAAGTCATAACATAATTCAACTCATAAAATAAGTTATACTCTTGAAATAAACCAAATAAAACGTTTCACGATAGACAAAACATAACAAAAATATGTTTTCCAAAAGAAGGAATCACATTCCGGAAATAGTTTGAATCAATCGACCGAGACAAAAGCAAATCTTGTCAATAGTTTATCTCTATAAAACGAAAAAGTATCTTTGATAAAACCTATTTGACCGCACATTTATTGCTAAATTTAGCCTTGTCAAAGTTCTTCCTAATGTATATTTGAATTTTCTACCAGCTAGAAAGGATGACCTTATACCACCCTCAATTTGTTTCCTGCATAGGTTAAAGTTACAACACTAAGTTTTTTCGTTGGTTAAATACGGTCTTTGTCATGTACTTTGATTTGCCAAACTTACTTTTAATAACTAATCCTCTTTTTATCTCACGGTTCTAATTGTAAATGATTATTTTATGTTATTTCCTTCAAGGGGACCGTCATGATATTAGTATTCTTTGGGCCGTTGTTTAAAACCTTGATTATTAACACTGAACAAATTATTTTCTGTGTAACACTTTCCAACAAAGAATAAAAACTTAAACATTAATAGAAAGTCTTTAATACAAACGTAACTTTTTCCAAAGAGTCCCAAGAAACTAGAAAAGTTATACCGATAACATTCAAAATAAATCATCCGTTCATTAAAACTGCGCTAAATTCACTTATTTAAAGCTTTGAATAAGTACACATATACGAGTACATTGATTTCTAAAGGAATAAAACGAAAGCTTACAAACATAACCGACATCTGCTGTGTGATTTATTACGTCATCAAACTCTCCTGGTGTAGTTTCTCCGCTGATATTCTTGCCTGATATGAAGGACTAGGTATTCTATGTTCCACTAGAATATTATACAACTATTTATATATTGCAGTCAATCTGTGTGCATTGTGTGGTTCTGTATTTTCTTTCATTGCTTTATATTCAGCTCTACACAAAGCTGTGATTTGGATGTTCCGAATTCCTTTTGGTATTCACTATTCAGTTTATTTGGAATTGAAGTTACGATAAGATGGAAAACAGCTAGGCAGACACATTTGAATGTTTAAGAAAATTGTTTACTGATAAATTGTTGTTCAAAATCGTTTATGGGATTATGTCATAGGGTTGTAATTTTTCCCTCAAAAGATTTCAAGAAAATTTGTCATTAAAATATATTGAATGTGAAATGTGGTATTTTAAACCTCATTTCTTGTAATCTTTCAATGGACATTACACAAGCACGCGTCAAGATAAAAAGATTGTCCTTGCGTCGTTGAATTTGTGTCAAAATCCCCTTTCTTCTGAGGTGCCACGAGAGGGAGTTTGTATTTAAAATTTCGGGGCCCTCTTCCATGGTTTTGGGTGGGAAGTAGGTGACGCAAAGTACGTCAAAACAAACTTCAAAATCCCATAAAAACAATCCCCAAAGGGTTTTCAAAAATATTTCCTTTTTCAAATGTTAGGTGGGGGAGACATTTAAAACTCGCACTGTATACGTCAACAGCTGTTTTGGTTCCCTGATTTCTTTTACCAAAACCTTTACTTAAGCAGTTGTATTGGGTCATGTACTCCAAATTTCTATAACTAGCAATTTTTTAACTACTGTATTAAGTATTAATAGATATTATCGTGCTTTAATTTTGTTTTGTGGTTAATCCAAAAGTTTTATTTCATTAAAATTTATTTGTTCATGTGAACTTCGAAATTCACCTCCTTCTCATTCTAGCTGTTCTTTAAAATTTTATTTATTATTATTCTGTTTAGAATAACAACGGCCTGTACAGCGTATGGTTTTAAATGTATAAGACAATATTACTGACTTTGTGTAAAAAGACAAAATTAAATATTTATCCACTTAGTAAAGTTTAAAAATCCAACTTCAAACGTAAATTATCTGTATTAAATATTTTTACTAGATGGGTGAAGATTGAGTTGTATTTTATTTATTTCACATAGCTACATGCATTGACCTGTCAAAGAGGAACTTGACAGACATGCCAGTTAAAACTATTTTCATGCATTTGTATATATAAATAATTACAAAAATCTTTTACTGTGAGAAAAAGTTGGTTTAAATTTGTATATTTTATGTTAAAGTAGGGTTTTATCTCAATATTGAGTACTTTGTTATTTAACTAGTTGTTAGAAGTGCTACTCAATAGTCTGGTCCAAGTAACTTTCTGAAAGCTTCTTGCCACTGAAGGTCAAAGCTTAATTCTCAGCACTTATGAACGTTGCAGTGACTGAATAACTTAAGTGTATCCCAAGGATAGAAATCAGCACGTTGCTTCGATAATATAGTAATAATATTAGTCTCTACAATGATTACTTAGTACTTCCGTTATTCGCAGGAAGGTTCAAATTCCTTTAGGCCTTAAGATGAAAACCAACGTAAAACATAACAAAAACCATTAGGAAATGAGCCAGCCTAAAAGTTATCAGTGCAAGCTAACCAGACAGCAACCACTTAGCACATTTCTTTTCCTAAAACTTATTTCATTTCATACTAACTAGCCTAGACAACAATAAAACAAGCACAACAACGTCATATATAAAAAAGACAAATAGAGGGATCAAGCAAGTTCATGGTCAGAGACAGCTGTCCACTGACTTCCTGGCCAGCCGCCAGACAGCCACATTGGTTAGCTTGGAGGAGCGGACGACCAATCACACCCGTGAGTCAGACTGGCCAACTTTAAAATATAACATAAAATACACATCTTTGCGCAGCCAGTGGAGGGGCAATCTTTAGCGTTTTGGTAAATAAATCAGGTTTTTTATTAAAGGAGTTAAAACGACTTTTGACTTTTTATTATTAGTACTTTTATAATGTATTTTGGTAGTATAGCAAATGTAAATAACCTTCAAACCACTAAAACAAAACAAAATAATAATACAGTGAAAATAATTACGAGAAAAATCAAACAACTCCGTAAAAACTAATTATATTAAAACACATTTGTATTTGATTTTTTATCTATATTGTCAATATTTTCAAAATTTATTAAGAAGCTGATTCCGGATATAAAAACAAATAAACCCAGAGCAACGTTTAGTAACCTAGATATCCACCTAGATAGTTTATTCGAGGGTCGTATCAAATTCTAAAATTTCTAAGTGTTGCTTGCTAAGGATCAAACCAAAATACCACTTAATGATAATAACTAAAACCTCCAGTTTCATTAAAATTAAACAGACAATGCTAAAGATTTAAAACACTCTGTATATTTGAACGTCCAACTGTTATATACCTTCTTTGTAGCCTGAATATCCTTCATTCAGGATCTTCAGGCTACAAAGAAGGTAATTCACTTCGAATAGGTCCTGAAACCGGAAATCCTAGTTTATTGAGCTCGACTCCGGAGCTCATCACTCCGGTGGCGCGGGTTCGATCCCCGCAGTCACCACTTACAATTTTTAATGTGACTAATACGGTGACGCTAGGTAAAGGTCGAGGTTGAGTGGTAGAGAGGATTTTGTAGTCCTAACTTCGCCTCGTTAAACAAGACAAACTTAACCTTTTACCCTGTATTTCATACTCAATGATTGAATGTAGCAAGTATTGTTCCCGGATCCGATGTTTGAAACCTGGAAGTCTTACTTTCATCCTTGATCCAGGCCTAACAAAGCCTGCCTTAGCTTGATCCTGAATCCTCCTTTGTGCTTTGTTATTTTTACAATACGTTTACGGAAAATCGCGGTTTGTCATGTTAAAACGCGCATTAAAACCGGGTTAATATCTCTAACGCCAGGCAACGTTGTTTCTTTTCAATGATAGATGAATGCCAAATACATGCAATATACATTTGTGGTGATCACAGAAATAAATACTAATGCGCTAAATAAACAAAATCAAAGTTCGTCAAACAACATAAACAGAAACGTATGAGTGAAAAAGTATAAAAGTGTGCAGTGGCAACAGAACCTATGAGTCTCAGCCAGTCAACCAGCTACTGAGGATGACACAGCGAGGTCGAAACGTTTTGCAGTATTGATATTTTAACTGTGACACTGTATAAAACCAAAAGTCTTAGATCTTATTGATAACACTGGCCGCGAAAGCTTAAGAGTTAAGATTAAGTTTCACTAGTTCTTTCATTTTTTTTTTTTTATATTTGCTGTTAGTTCTGCTAGTAGTTGTCTTTTGATTACTAATTCTTTCAATGGCATTACTTTAAGCACTGTACAGTAAGTTTGCTAATCTGTACCAGACTAGTATGTTAAATATATGCACGTTAAAGGTCTTTATTTTGTAAATTATAAATTTTAGCAACAAAACCCATGTATATTGATTCACTCAAAAGTTATATTTAATAAAATACATTTGTTAGGAGTATTGTGTTTACATTTTTTAAACACTCAGTGTTTATCGCGTGGAATACCCGTGTGTGCTCGGACGACGAGGGTAAGGGAATCTGATTCTCTATTCTATCTACAGAAGGATCTCACAAAGCCCATTATCCCTTGCTACATTATTGTCTCCGATACGCTTGAACTAAGCTATGAGCTCACAAGTGTAATGCCCATTCAATCTCATATACAATTGCAAGATTTATGTTTCTATTTTCCAGATTTTTATGTGTCCATATTTTCCTGAATTGGATAGCTTTAACACTTATGTACACCTTTTACCTAGAAATAATTTGCATGATGCTTAATTTGGAATAGCTATATATTTTTAGAGTGATATGAGTTCGGGTTCCGGTCCACACAGTGTTTCAAAATTTTTAAGTAATAAACTAGCAATCTAGTATGTGTACACATTTTGAACTATTAAGGGTTTTATGTGTAATAGAGTCATACGACACACGTGATGAAATTCTAAGTTCTAATATTTCCAACTATTGACAGTCAAATGTTTGTGCATATATGCTCCAGTTACACAGATTGAAGATCTACACTTATACAATATCAAACTCATAAATATAAATTGAGGAAAGTATTAAAATATTAAATGTTTTGAAAAAATGTCTACAAGATGCTCTCCCATTTCATTTTGCCATTATTCGAATGGCGCTTTGTTAATAGAATAATTAGCCTCAAAAGTTTGTTTGCGACGTAGACCCCCACAGTACAATGCCATATCTCAACCGTGACTCTCAATGAGCGAAGTGTAAATCAATTTCATAAGAAAAGAAATTTTGATAGCCTAATCAAAACCTGGTTAAAAGAAACAAATAAGAAGAAATTTTTAGCTGAGAATATTAATGTGTGATCAAGTACTAACCCCAAATATTTAATTCGTTATGGTGGTAGCTCTATATCATCCATGAAAATCAGGGGTCCATTCTGCAATTGCTCTTAGAAATTTATTTGGATTTACATGTAAATTGTTATTATATAGGTATTGAAGAGGTTTGATGATTGTAAGTAACCATCTAGGCCTAGTTATAAATGGGAAGTGATTTATTTTTAAATATTATTGATATATCATCCGCGTACATTGATATTTGTAAGTTACCAAGCGTTTGAGTAATATTAGTTGTGTAGAGAATATACAAAATTGGCCTAAAACTGAACCCGAGGTTCCAAATTTTAAATGCCATACCAGTTTCAACCATTATTAACTTGAAAACTTTTGCTCTAAATAGCAAATACGACTTTATCCAATCTAATAAAATAAATTGTATGGAAGAAACCAATAGAAAACAAGATCTCAATTTAATCTAACGAAGTAGAACAACACAGAATACCAGGCCCAAGGACAACAATATCAGATCAACAAGTTCTCAGAGAAATAAAGTCTGAAGAGCTTAGAGTGAAACCCTTTACCCAGTACTCTTCACTGCATGCGAGACTTGACAGAACTGAGCCAAAACAATCTTCACTCGACCCTTCTTGAGTATGTATGAAACATAGTAAATACACTTTATATTTTCCAGTTACTTTATTGTTATGTAATGGAGTAAACAAAAGGTTAATTGAGATGTTGTTTCGATTGATTTCTTCGAGCATCTGATTTGGGCTTAAAGGTGTCTCAGAAGTTGAACTATTATTGCGGACATTTTCCATCGTTAGTGAACAAAGAAGGATCACGACGTTTCGGGATCTATAATCTGATCCGTCTTCGGGTGAAAACCTAAAACATAACACAGAACATTAGAAATTGAGCTAGCAAAGTAGTCAGCGTAGCTGACAATTAAACTCTACCAAACAACATGTAGTTGTTAAGTCAAACAACAAATTCGTCTTAGAATTTAGGAATAGCCACCTTAACATTCTCCCTCATTCGTCTAACCATGGAGAAAGAGGGTTCAAAATAAGCTCCCATTTTTGGATGTGTGTGTAGAAGAGATAGGGATGACCTTAAGACAACGGTTTTTCGAAAAAAGACACACACAGGTCAGTATCCTAAACTTTTTGTCCAACCATCAAAAATCTGTCAAGGAAGGAGTGGCAGTATTCTTTTTGTTGATGGAGCAACGAGCTTGTGCTCAGATCAAGATGGAAAAATGAAGAAGTGAAAAAGGAGAAAGCGATTTGGCTAAGAATGGGTATCCTCAGTCATGATATAAATAAGTTGCAAACAACGTAAAACTAAAACGAGTCAGAAAACCAGTTAGATGAAAATCCCGCGTTTATGTCAATCACTTATGTGCCGGGATTATCGGAAAAACTCAAGAAGGATAGGTAGAAAATTTAAAGTTAGAACCGCGTTCAAAACCTCAGAAAATACACTCAGGCAAAATCTCGTAAAAACCAAACCCAAAAAATGGCACTCAGGAATCTAAAACTGTATTTACAGTACTAAATGTAGTTGTGATAGGAATTACACAGTTGAGAACAAATATACCATTAAATGTAGTTAAAGAGAACTTAAAAAACAACGTGAAAGGGTTTAACAAGAAACGTCAAGGTACTCTCAACATTGTTGTTTGGTCTGAAAATCACGCAATGAACTGGAATGAGGGGCTAGTATAATACATCGGGAACCTCACTTCTTTAAGAGAAAAATAATCGAGGCCTCATACATAAATTGAACCGTCCAATCAGTCAAGCTTCAGTTGGAAATAAGGCCCCTCAACACCGCTCGTGAAAATGAACGCAAGCATGGAACAACCATAATATTCAAGTAAATTTTAAACAAGAAACTCAAAAACTCATAGCATGTGATTCATTATGGACGCAAAACAGGCCACAGAGAACTTAAGCTCACGTAAGCCGCCCTTCTCCCATTGGCTATAACTAGGGATTTTTGTGTTTCTTTGTTACAGTTGGCTAGCCTGCTGCTGGTGTGTGATTGGCTGTCACCAGCCAACCAGTTAGTCTAGGGTTAGCTCGTTCAGGTTAGTGGATGTTTTGTGATTCGTTTTGAATTTATTCCGTGACTTGTTTTTTCATAGTGTGGCTTGTGTTTTATTGTGTAGTTTTGTTTTCTCTAGGCTATTCCTAAATTCAAAGGTTTGGATTTGTTGTTGACTTAACAACTTCATCTTATTTGGTAGAGTTTGACTGGTCGGCTACGCTGACTACTTTAACTAGCTCATTTAATGTTCTGTGTTATGTTTTAGGTTATTTTCACCTGAAGACGGGATCAGATTGCAGATCGAACGTCGTTTTTTGTTCACTAACGATGGAAAATGTCCGCAATAATAGTTCAACTTCTTCAAACAAAAATTAAACAAAGTGTGTTCGTATTTTTTTCTACTTTTTGAAACAACATTTTTGATATAAGTACAATCAATATTTATGAATTTTATATACATACCGATATAATTATATGCAATATTATACCTGAATTTTCCTTTCTAGAAATAGTCTGAATTCGATGGCTGAAAAGTATAGTCCGGTCGAGTCCTAGGGTTGAATTGGTTTTTAATGAAATATTAAAATCCATACATTTTGCTTCAAGTAGGCTTGTCGAAAGGGACTTTGTCATTTTCTGTTCAAAAAGTTGAGTGCTAAAATGTTCTTTATACTAATGACCTTTAGTTATCGATCAGCTCTGAGGTTACCTCTTGGCTGATCACTAATCACTCTAATCCGATGTGTTCCTAAGTGGTAACTGAAGCAAACCACTAACTTAGTGGTGTATGATGCCGTTAATGCCTATAAATCATAGTTCATTTATTTTAATGTTGGCTGCCGCTGAACCTTCTTCTGTGTTTTTAAATATCAATCAAATGGAAGAGTTGGAACATTTGAAGTTTCTAGATATTAACCTGGACAGGAAACTTAGTTGGGATTTTAATATTGAGCATATATGTAATAAGGGTTTAACAGAATTATTTTTGCTCATAAGTTTATCTGGGTACTGCTCTTAAGATGATTTACAAACGGCTTACTACTCTTAATATGTTTTAAAATATGGCACATGTTTGTGAGGAAGCTGTGCTCAGACAGAAATCAGTAGAGTATTTGTTTGAAAAATACTTCATTAGAATCTTGTGCAGTTTAAAGGCCAGATACTCATGTCGCAATTATTTTAAACAATTGGAAATTAACATTTCCTTCACTTTAAATTTATGATTCCATTTGGTTTGCCTTAATAAATGCAGTTTAGTACAAGGCAGTGATATTCATAGTCATAATACCTACTCTTTAACTAGTTATAGAATCTATTATCGTGGACTAGAATCATTAAACAAACTTCCGTCTCAGGCTGTAATTAGATTATTTCAAAAACTTCCTAAAAAATGGAAAGATTTCGATTCTAAATATTTTAAAAGAACTTCTAGTTATTTTGTTACTAATGAATTTTATAGTTTTCAAAAATTTATAGATTACTCACCTATCACTAGGACATCTGGTGTTATATAATTATTATATTCCAATCATTTAATACATTCTAATTCTAAATTTACTGTAGTGGCTTGCAATATTCTGTTGTGTAATATAATTTGTTATTGTTTCTTTAACACCAATACAATGTAACTCATTACTACCACTCATCACACTCATCCTTCACCACATATTTGCCTTAAAATACCCTCATGAGAGTGGTTGGCATCTCAAATAGTGATAGTGATATTGGTTGTTATAAAATTAACAAGTTTAACGGGGAAAGAAGGAAAAATTGGGGAAAATTAAGGTTTCTCGGTGATGGGTGACTGGTCAGCTTGCGCTGATTACTTTTAGGCTAGCTCTTTTACTAATGTTTTAGGTTATGTTTAGATTACTTTTCACCTGAAGACGTGATCAGATTGCAGAACCCGAAACGTCGTGTACTACTTGCTCATTAAAACACGATGGGAAACGTCCGTAATAGTGTTTTAACATCAGCTATTGTTTTAGATGTTTTGGACTGAATTGACCGGAAGTGACAGACCGGAAGTAGAGTGAAGAATCTGAGTCACGTGTGACCCTGATGATCCAAACCTTCGTCACATGCTGCATCCACTTTTTATGAGAAACACATTACTTGGTTTAATGTGTAAGTTTAGCGATTAATAATTTAAACTATTTTTCATTCTATCCTGTTGCTTTGTAAAATTTAAATAAAAAGTGTTTTCGAGGATGGGAATTTAACACAAGATTATTCGGTTATATCTCACTATTTGAGATGCCGACCACTCTCGTGAGGGTATTTTAAGGCGAATAGGCCTATGTGGTGAAGGATGAGTGGTAGTAATGAGTTATGAGGTGTAGTAGTCTTGTTACAAACTAAGGCCGGCTCTTCCTTAGAATGGGTCATTAATTAATAGCCCAATGACCAATGGAAATACAAGGACCAACGACTTAACGTGACTTCCGAACCACGCAGGTGACGGTCTGATACAGTTCGTCAGGTTTAGCATGGCCGGTGAGATGGGCTATAGGGCCATAAGCGGCCAGCAGGAAATCTCAAGGCCACCGGCCATGCTATACCTAACGAACTGTATGTCTAAACGATGGTGGAAGTTGATGTGGGTATCATCAGAGACTACCCAAGCCGCCTATATCATCCTCAAAACCTGACCTCCATGAAGCTGGATTACAGGACCACGCCACGTCCCATTTTGATATACAGAATGTCCCAAAGCTACATTAAAATACTTCAAAGTATTGTTCCTGGGCTGGACAAGGGGCTTCGAGAGTCATTTTAATGGGTAAAACATTTTTATAAACCCAAGGATCAATATTCCGAAGTATACAGAGACCCTCTGTGAAAAATAATCTGATTTATGATATAGTATGCTACTCTATCTCTACAAATATTAATTTTACAAGTTCGCTAGCTTAATCAGATGATGAGGAAACACAGTTTAAGTGTTGAACTTTCAAAGCAATTAAATGCAAAGTTAGTTTATTAATAGTCGAGCAAGTTTAACATTATTATACAATATAACTCTTAACTCATAGCAGCTATATACAGCAAACTAAAATAATAGAAAACTATCTTGTTGACTATGTAGTATTTTGAGTGTTTTATAACTATGATCCTAATGTAATTTGACTTGTACATTTTTATCAGTCTGTAGAGTCTAAGAGGTTTTGATTTAAAGTTATTTTGTTCAAACCCTTGATTTTAGTCTTTAAAAGTTATCTTCATTTTCGCAGTAAATATACATTATTTATAGTAAATACTTCACGTTTATACTTGAACCAGAGTAGTCAAAATCATACAAGAGACAAACAAAATATGCATTTTGAACCAAAGAAAATAATGGGGGTTCCTTAACTTGACTGCAACACAAATACTGATCTCATAGTAACATCAATTTGTAACCCATTTTAGGTTTGACATTTGCTATTTATTGGCTGTAGAACGGGTCATGAATTATGTATTGCTTCTGAACCCTTATAGTGTTTTAATTACAAACGCATTTTTCATATTTATGAAGGTCTTGCTTGGCGATTATTTAGCCACTGAGGACAGTAAATATTTAGCTCATTTCCTACCACACAGTTTTCTTATAACAAATACTAATCAACTCTTGTTTAGTTCATGTTTGACTGTTAGAACAAATAGAAGGGTTCCCTTGGTGGGCGTCCCACGTAATGTTTACCCTGATATAGAAAATTCGCTAGGGTTCACGGTAGCGCTTGTTAACTACCGTGCTATTTCATGTTCTTATTGTACACTAAAAGACTATCAAAAACGTCATAAATAATATTCAACCTTAAATTTTCATGTTTTCAACACAAAAAATGTTACATTTTATAAACTTTGTCCGTTAAACCCCTGTTTGACAATTAAAGGCGAGGCATGTAACTACAAGACTTCATACTACGAGTTTATGTTTTGCTTGCAAGTTGGATCACATGTTTTGAGTAAACTACGCAGAGTTTACTTCCTTTAGTGGTTACTTCCTTTAAGGAAGTACAATACATAAAATGTTCTCTCATGTTGCTCTTAAATCTGACACATGTGTTAATGTGTTGAACTTTGATAAGTTTCGTTAGTGAAATTCCACGGAATATAATTATGTCGTTCTATTTTAATATGAAACAAAAAGTCGTCAATATCAGTTGTGTGCTTTCCAACAAGTTCCATGTCAAATGGAAAATTAAAATTTGTATTTTAACCGTATTATTTCTTAAAATCTTACGATCACATTTGCGAATTACTCGATTGCTAGTTTAACAACTTGGAAAGTGTTTAATTTGATCGATGAGAGTGATGAATAATCGATTATAACAATAATCCGTGAGTGTGATTACTTAATGTTTTTCAATTATTCGTCATGTTTTGTTCGCCATTATTAACGTTACCTATGTCAAAACAGTGCTGAAAGCTGAATTGGAAAGGGAGGTTTTAAAATTGTTTATCATATTCATAATACTGTTAATTCCTAGTTATTTGATAATAAACACTCCTCAGCATATTAGTGACAGTGCACGTATTTAAAGGCATAAAAACTAGCCAAGTACAGGTTTTATAGAAAATATTTCTCGACACAATTGGGTCAAAACTATTCCTCTTGGAACTATTACGAATTGACATCGGTCAAAACTAAAAACACCATACTGCAGGTTTAATTTAGCTCTACATTTAAGCAGTGGTCATAAAACTTCACTTCATAAAAAGCAATTTTTATTTACTTGTTAATTCCGTGTCAGCTCTAACTAAAACTGAGTTTATTTATGATATGATTTCAATGGGACTATTGGTCACGCACATTTACTCGTGTACGAACATATGTATCTTGCTCAAAATTGCTCGATGGTTAGCATAGTAGTGGCCAAATAGTACCAACATAGTAAATTCATGTCGGTTAGCAAATATCTTTGTAGACTAACCTAACTCGAAATCGTATTTCTACCACAAATATCCAAACGACTTTGCTGATTTCCATTTTGCCGCTGGTAATATTTAAAGTGCTGATTTAACAAACAATAAATAAAGTTTCACGACTCAGCTGAGTTAAGCAAGTCATAAACCATTCAAGTTGGTCAACGTTTTAAACACGGACAGATTTATGATCGTTGCACGTGAAACTCCATCAGGTGTTCAAAGGGGTGTTTCCATCGCGTGAGCTCTGTAGAGGCTGTTCCACGCACGGAAGTGGGTTATACCCCACAGTTACCTGTTTGACTTCCTATCCACTTCCGGAACTTGAACATTTTTGCTTCCGGAATTCGAACTGCGTTTGACTCCGGCACTGGAACTTCTTTTGTGTCCAGTCCTTGAACTTTGTTGGTTCCGGCACTGAACTCCTTTGGATTCTGGAACTCGAACTGCTTTTGACTCCGGCACTGGAACTTCTTTTGTGTCCAGTCCTTAAACCGTTTTGCTTCTGGCACTGAATGTCTTTTGCTTCCAGGTCTGGAGCCTCTTTTGCTTCCAGCACTGGAACCTCAATAGCTTTTGGCACTGGAACTTCTTTTGCTTCGGGTATTGGAACTTCTGTTGCTTCCGGTACTGGATCTTTTGAGAGTCACTTCTGGTTGGTTTATGTTTAAACTCTTGTAAACCGATTCACCCTAACATATTAACCGAAAGGTGTCTACAGCTCAAGTAATCTAGTACTAAACATCAGAAGACTCAACTCTAATTTAAATAGTTTTCTTGGACAGCATAACAAAGCTTCAGAATATCTTGTTTCTCAATATTTAAATACTCAACGAGATAAGGTCAGTTGAAACATTACCTTACCCAAGTTTGACTAAGCACTGTTGACCGGCTCAGAGCAAAGTTTCAAGTTTCATGTCTTGCAGTCCATCATCAAGCACTGAAGAGATATCACCTGGGGAATTCCAACTTGTGTCAGCTCTGTTGAGCGATGGAAGTGACAAACTTGTCTGATCCATGGTCTAGCAGTCTGGCAACTCAAATGTTTGTCTTAGACTAACTGCTCAAGTGAACTCCATTTCACTTTACCAAATCTCAGGGGTTGCTTTACAGTACTGGATGTCTCTTAGTGTCAAACATCGAGAATAGGTCTGTAGATGGAAATGAATAGAAAGTCGTACGAAACCTATATTTTTATACATGCTACTCTGAAATGTTTTGGTCACTTCCTTTTATTGACGATATGCCCGTGATAAAACTCAATAAACAAGGTCAACTATTAGAAAGGAGTTAGCATAGTATGTTCTTATTACGACTTATTTCTTATCTACTACGACTGAAACTACTCGTATGTTCCTTTATCCTAAAAAGAAAACTACACAGAGAAAAATTTGCATATGACCCCTTCCTGGTTCAAAATTAGAAACAATCAACAAAAACAAATTTGTGTATCCACTGCCTGTCTCGTGTAGGCAGTTAAAACCTGTATTGTATTTGCTTATAAAAAGTTAGTCCTCTCATTATAACATTGTTAAAGAGTTTATAAGAAGCGAAACATTGTCTTGAAGAACTTTGTGCGGTATTTTATGTGTGTCTTCTAAACAAACCAGGAAAAGCTTATACTTGTGCACTCTATTTTCAGTTATTTTAAAACTTCCTTTATTGATTTATTGAAGGGAGGTTTAGTATATATATATTACGTTCCACCGTACAGTTATTAGCTCTGAACTTAATTAAACGTATTTTAAAGGATGTAAAATACACATTCCATTACAACATGTTATTAGTCCTGAACTTTTAACTAAAAATAAACGTGACGTAGTTTTATAATTTCAGTACTTAATAGACACCCTCAAATTGTTCTGAAAACCTGTGTTTTTACTAGTTATTCAAAACTATACAAATAACGTTACTAAACTATAATACTTCGTCCCTTTACTTTCAATGTGTTTTTTATACATAAATCTGCTAGTAAAATTATTTTATTGAATATTTTTATAGAAAACGCAGTTACAAAAACAATCAAAAAACAACAAAGCTGATCTACCACATTACACAAAACTGCTAGTAACATATAAACATAATGTCTCCCGAAATTAACGACCCTAAAGAATGCAAATAACGCAGAGTAACAAATACGAGAGCTCGGTGGTTTACTTTTTATGTTATTGTAGAGGCTCAACAATTCTCTGTATTGTGGCTTTGTACACGTGTATGTAGAGTTGCACCAACATTACTGCGGCGTTGACAATTGCTGTGGGGTGTAGAATCGTGTGCTGTTGGCTGGGAAAATATTCTACCATGGGAAATAAAATAAAATGTGTTTATTCTACACATAAATGAACATGAATAGAATAAACATTTTTCTAGTAGGAATATTTTAAGATCACGTTTTTTGTTCTGCAATAAGTAGTAACGGAGAAAGTTTTCCTGAGCACAACCTTTATTCAAATATTTATGAATAACTTTCGTAACAGGTGTGTAATGTTTTGAGTTTATAACTTAATCAACTTCGTAGATAAAATCTTTTAATGAAAACCACTAAAACTAAGCAAGGACTATGTGTGAAAAGGCTCGACATGTTGTGTTCATTTTTACTTGACAAATCACCTGGTAAAGTTTGATCCCTCAATTACTGGACACCCTGTACACATTCTTAATAACGTATGCTCGCACAAACTACTTATATTCACAACTGATGCGCACAGCACCAGATCTTTAAAGTTATTCTCAAAAGATTATTATCAAAAGAGATATTCCAAAATAAATTAAAGGGGTGTCTTTCAATTCATCTTTTCAGTTACTATGGATACAAATGAAAATATTCAGTTAACATTATTATTTCATCAAACTGCACACAAATTTTAGATAGATAGACTACCAGGATCATACTTCTTTTTGGAGGACTAAAGAATCTGATCAATTTGCCATTTGAAGAGGTAAAATTTATAAACATACACTACACTTTATTAGACTTGGAAGAGTTCATCGGCGTCCACACGTCAGTCGCAGAAGTGTTTCTAGACCTCTCTGTGTTCGCAGACTGGTGTTCAGAAGACTGGGTCGTTCGAAGTCGGTGTTCACCAGACTAGATGTTCGAGACTACTAAAAGTTCGCCAGACAAGATTGTTTGGAACTGTCTGTTCGCAATTCAACTCTATTCACCAGACTGTATTTCACAGACATTGTTCTGTGAACTGTCTGTTCACCCGAAGACTGTCTGTTCGAAGACTGTCTGTTCTGTGAACTATCTGTTCCAAGACGCTGTCTGTTCTCAGACCTAACGGACGCAGAAAAGGAGCTGACCACTAGTAGACCTTTCTCCTATATGAACGTGGAAGTCTATCGAAACTACAGATGAAGCTACCAAGAACTCAGTAGACAGTCAGAAAGAAATTTTCAAGTGGTAAGAAGAAAGTTTGAAAGTTGGAGACCGTGTGAAAGTAAGAATTACATTGTAAACTCACAATAGACTTTGAATACTTTAAAGGTTAACTTTAAAAGCTTTAAAGAAGTAAGGCTCAAGTCACCCTTGAATGTCATTTAACTTTTGATGTTAAATATGTATCTTATTTCATTTTGTTGTTTTTAATTATCATAGTATTAACAAAATGTAGGTATAATTTCTCGGTTTTAAAATAGGATGATATTAGTCTACTGTTTGCAGAACTACTTGAGTAGATTCTACAGTTGATTTTGTAAACAGGAACCTTAAAATAATTAAAATGTTATACAACTTAGTCTTTTGAAAAAGGAGAAAAACAAGAAATTTTAAAATGCTCTTCCAGTTGTTTACAAACAAACATTGTTTGTTATTCTAGTGATTTGTGGGTGTAGTTTTCCTGTATTGATCAACCCTATGTTTTAACATTTGACACCACTGCACCATGGATAATCTATTATCAACGCAGTTCTCGCTAATCTCTTGGGGTTAGCTTCATTAACGTTAATGGGAAAGTTCTGTTGTCAAGGCAGACAAAAGCGCTGACTGCGTAACTAGAGTAGAGTACAGCCTACTTAGCTAATTACACATTTACCACATCTAAACTCTTCCGAACAAGAGGAAGAAGAGTACGAGTTTAAAATATATTTAATCTATTATTTCAAGATAAAACAATGCCTAAATATAAATTTCTATGACAGAAAAGGAGTAAACCTAACGCTAAAAAATATGTTTGTAGCCAAATTCGTGTATTGGGTTTGTGTTAGTTATCTAGGGGAGGAACATTTCATTTAAGAAAAGGTTATGGTAGTGTTTACAAACACCTTACAATCTACTAATAACAGTGTTGTATGTTTCGTCATTAAAGTCGTTAATGCGTTCAAACATTCGTCTGTATTTTAATGAATATTAGTTACACATATTATTTAAGATGTTTCATAAAATTTGCTTACAATATTACGTAAGACTGGGACTCGTGGCGTGGTCCTGTAATACAGCTTTATGGAGCTCAGGTTTTGAGGATGATATAGGTCTAACGCGGCTCAGATAGTCTCAATGGTCATCTGATGATACCCGCATCAACTCCACCATCGTTTAGACATATCAGACCATCACCTGCGTGGTTCGGAAGTCACGTTAAGTCGTTGGTCCCTGTATTTCCATTGGTCATTGGGCTATTAATTAATGAGCCATTCTAAGGAAGAGTCGGCCTTAGTTTGTAACGAGGCTACACCTCATAACTCATTACTACCACTCATCACACTCATCCTTCCCCATATTTGCCTTAAAATACCCTCATGAGAGTGGTCAAATACTGATAGTTAAAATAAACACAGATTAATATAATTTTTAAATACAAACCAAGATTCACTTTTAACACTTTAATGTTCAATAATTTTGTTTTATTGATATTGTGTTTTAATTTATTATTATCATTCTCACGTAACTATGCGTAAGCTGATATGTGAATGTGTTGTGTTTGTGTTCTAAACTGTGTTCATACAAGTTTGATTGAGCTTGTATTGTCCACGTGGTCTGGGCAACACCACACAATGCATGTCTACTTCAACGAGAATACTCTATACTGATCACTCACTCACTACTGTTAGACCTGGCTGTATAGATTTCATCACAGTATTGGGTTATAATAAACTATTTAGATTTCAAATTGTTTAGGGTAAAATTGTTTAAATTTAAACGTGTTCTTTTAATCTTACTTAATTCCCTTTTGGTTTGTTCGAAAATTAAGTAATAAAAGAGCACATTACAATTTTAAATATAACAAAGAAGATAAATCCGCCATTGCAAAACACGTTTTAAAACCAGGACATCATTTTTCAAAAGTGTAATCTACTACTAAAAGAAGAAATCAAAATTATTTACTAAACAACAAGCCTCGAGCGTGTCAAAATTCCCCGTTTCTCATAAAGTACCAAGACAAAAAACAACTAATATTTGAAATAAAAACCTTTTGATTAACCTCAATGAAAACAGTATTTAGTTCATACAAAACGTTTCGACTATGCTGTGATAGTCATCATCAGTTGTACAGAAGGAAAAATAAAATAATTATATATATACAAAAAAATTATATGAAACAAATTAATAATAACTTTAAAAATAATAATAAAAATCTAAAACAACTAATATTATTGTACTGTTCTATTATTTAATTGGAATTGTTTTATATTTCATAACATATGTTACTGTTTATTTAAAATCATTGTTTCTTTCAGTTGCTGAGAGACTCTGGCGAATGCCACAAAAGCATTTGTAAGGCCTCAGAATCAAACAATTCATTTATTAAACAGTTTGATGTGTTTTGCATTTCTAAATTATCTAATAGGATCCAGCTCTTCAAGATATGTAAAATTATACTTGTTATACTGTAAAGTTCATCTCCATAAAAACACTTTGTCCAAAGCTGTATCTTATATGCTGTTCAACACTTAGATCTTGTAAGCATGTTTAGCTCAATGTTGTTCTAAACTCAATCGACCAAATGTGTCAGTGTTTATTCAAGCCTCAAATGTCAAACCTGGAGTTAAATCCACATGAACAATTCAGCCGCGCTGATTCCTTCCACTGATTTGTGCATAAATCATTCTAATTTACAAATGGACCATGTCAAAAGTTGACGCTGGTGGTTCCAGCGGGGTTTAGCTGGTAAATAAATAAGTTATTTTCAATATTGGTTTAGAATCATTGGTTATTTTCAATTGTTTAAAGGTCACTCAACCTAACTATTGGACATCCCGTTCGTATTGGATTTCTCTGTAAAGGATTCTGCAATGTTTTTGTCGTTTTGATTGGTTAGAGTTTTTCTAAAGTCGGTTTTATAGTAAACATAGGTATGTGTATTTGATAAATGCTTGTTGCAATTTTCATGGTTTTAAATTATGGTAAAATAATTTTAAATATTATAATAATTATGTGTAACTAAATATAGGTACATTTTATTTAGTTATGTTGGTATTTAAAGAAAAACTCAGCTAGTTCAACCTTCAACTACTGGATTATGCTACGATTTTACAGATTAAATTGTTATACAATGTACGGTCCAAAATGTACACTAATTCACTAAATCACTATTTGAGATGCCGACCACTCTCATGAGGGGTATTTTAAGGCAAATATGTGGTGAAGGATGAGTGTGAGTGTAGTAATGAGCTAGTAATGAGGTTATGAGGTGTAGTCTTGTTACAAACTAAGGCCGACTCTTCCTTAGAATGGGTCATTAATTAATAGCCCAATGACCAATGGAATTACAAGGACCAACGGCTTAACGTGACTTCCGAACCACGCAGGTGATGGTCTGATATGTCTAAACGATGGTGGGAGTTGATGCAGGTATCATCAGATGATCACTGAGACTATCTGAGCCGCTTTAGACCTATATCGACCTCAAACCCTGACCTCTATGAAGCTGAATTACAGGACCACGCCACGAGTCCCAGTCAAGTTGCATAGTAATTTAAATTGTTATACAATGAATGGTCCGAAAATGTACAGGGATAATAGTAGTTATAAAATGAGGTAGATCTTTGAAATAATGATAGTATTTCCGAACGAAGCTCCTTCAAAAATGAAAAGTACAATTTAACTATTATCATGTTGCAAAATTAATATTTTCATGCACTTGAAAGCCTTTACAAGAACAGATGATTGTAACCAGTTGATCAAATAGCAATGAAACAACAATTGACTCAACAACCCTCATGTTTGTCGTTGTTAGAACACAACACATGGACGCTCAAACAATCCTATGCCGACAGTAGTAGTTTTGATCAGGTTATTTTATTATTAACATTTAGTTGGAATCAACAAATAAAACTTTATGAAAGTACATTTTCCTTTATTCATTTACTGTTACAATACGTAAACAAACATTTTTCAGAACTAGTAATCCAGCCGATTACTTTGCGGACAAGTCTGCTACCATTACACCATCTGAGCAGTATGATTAAATTATTTATTTCCTTTATATATACATAGGTACAAACATAGAAATTGTTAGGAAAATACAGTGGCCAGTGTATCCAGTATAATGACCACGCACCAAAATATAATAGAATTTTAAAAACACGACACTACTATGTATTACGCTTGAAAGTATTTATTTTGAATGTATTGAGTACACAAATGCGGATAATGTAATAATGGTTAAGTGGCAAATGCCTTAAAAAGGAAGGGTTTGTGAAGTATCTGAAGAAATTGAAAGTTTAGCTGATCATGGATCTGTACGCCGAGCTGACGTCTTGGCAATCAATAGAAAGACCCGATTGGCTACATGTTGGACCCAACAATTATTTGGTTCGGAAAGGACAAATACCAACAACTAGAAGTGCAAGAAGAAATAAATAAAGTTACGACCAACCCAAACAATTGTTTCAAGAAAAATACAAAATTAAAAACATTCAAACATTTGGATTATATTATTAATTGGCTCAAGAGGGACTATTCCTAAATTCTTAGAGCATTTGAGACCCTTTAAATTAGAAAATAAAGTTTGAAATTTCCAGTTTAGCAATTAATTATAAAGGGTGTTAAAAACTAGTTGTATCATTGATGATGCTGAGGCGAAACATAATGTAAAAATTAAAATTATGTGGTAAAAAGTACAAGTTGCTTTCATTGTATAGTTTCGATTACCACAAAGTAAATGGAGAAAACATCTATAATCTAGAAGACTCTTAATCGTAGTATCTAAACTATTTCTGTGCTAAAAAGCATCCTTTGCACTTGTGCAACTTATTTATACAATAAGAAGGAGTACCTTTGTCAATAAATGTTCTTTGTAAAAACAAACCAATACAAATTACAACATAATTTTAAAACATCAAATTATAAGTTAATTCTTCTATTGCACAAAGTAAAAAAACAAGTCTACATTTGAAGAAAAGATGGCTTATATTTCGCCATATTACATAGCTTAATCATAGCCTAACTAGAACAACACTTTTTTTTTTTTATAACACTTAAAAACAACCATAACCTTCAAAACTTGGTTGACGTAAATATCCATCTTAGAATTTCGACCAGAGTATTTCAACCTCCCGACATGACCCCCTGATTAAGATCATGTTTGAATCATCTTGTACCTGACAAAGTTGATACGTTAAAGGTTTTCCTAAAGGTTTCTAATAGAGTAAATGTCACTAAATCACTATTTGAGATGCCGACCACTCTCATAAAATTATTTTTACGCAAATATGTGGTGAAGGGTTGAGTGGTAGTAATGAGTTATGAGGTGTAGTCTTGTTACAAACTAAGGCCGACTCTTCCTTAGAATGGGTCATTAATTAGCCAATGACCAATGGAAATACAAGGACAACGGCTTAACGTGACTTCCGACCACGGGTGATGATTACAGTATGTCTAAACGATGGTGGGAGTTGATGCGGGTATCATCAGATGATCACTGAGACTATCTGAGCCGCTTTGAACCTATATCATCCTCAAAACCAATACTCCATGAAGCTGGATTACAGAACCACGAGTCCCAGTCAGCTAGACATAAGGGTTGTACGGTTAAATGGTTTGATTAAAGTTTTTGAAAACCAATAAAGAATTTTCTGGCAAACCAGAGTGACAACTGCGGTGGTCTGTGACATTCCGCCTTTTTGTTCCGATACAGTAATGAAAATCCGTTTCAAACTCAAATAGTTCAACTCTTGTTTAGGACTTATTTAATATTTGTTTGGTAAATCAATCAAACCAAGAAAATGCATAAATATAGCTAGTTTGAACTTATTAGTTAAGCAATACATTAGGCACAAAGGGTTTTTGCCTCTAAATTAGTGGTCCCTTGATTCTTTTTTTCGTAATGTTCTGTTTTACAGTACAGAAGTTTTAATTTTTGTGTATTGGTTATATTCATTCACACCTCTCTTAGGGAACAATTGTATGGGCAAACACCTTATACTCAAATTCTTTGTTTGTAGCCCAAACACCAGCCATTAGATTAATATGTAATGCCCTCTAAAGACATTCATGTAGAGAACTCTTTAAAAAACCTTAAAATAATGCCTCTCTCCTTGTATCTTTATCTACCAATGTCTGATGTATACATAAAGTCCTAAAGTGTTAGTCTAAATTCCCACCAGATAGCTATAATACAAAAATAGTAATAATATTAAAAAAACACTTCTTACCTCAAAACACTCAACCGTTTCAAATGTACATCAATAAAATTATTTAATAAAACTACCTGCCTCAATAAAATCCTTAAACAACAGTAAATTCCAAAGTAAAAAATAAAAGGTTACTTTAAAATTGTTTTTATTCAATTAAAAAGTATTTAGAACTTATAAATTTGGTGACATAGATGTATAGGGTGTAAATATATGTAAATATATTTGTGTGATAATGTACAATTTAATATGTATAATTTGTACAATTGTAATATGTATATATTTGACGACGCCTATGCAATCATGTACTGTATCTATATTGCTGTAGAGCTATATATTGTGTTGTTTTTATAAAAATAAAGAGATTTTGATGATTTTGGAATTTTTTTCGAAACTGGTTCTTAGCAGAAACACTCTATCTCTTCGTTATCATTTAGTTTGTATTGGTATTAGAGGATCAATTGTCAGTTTTGTTCTGTGAAGAAAGTATTATAAGGTTGTGAAAGATTGTAACAGAACTTTTGAATTCTTTAAATCTAGAACTAAGTCTGTTACAAGGCATTTGGTTAGCCAAACACTGAATTTATACGGGTAAACAAAAATGTTGTTCAAAAGTCACTTTTAAACACTTCTACATGAAGGAAGTGTTTCAGAAACAATAATCCCAGTGAAACTATGAAAATAAAACATATTTCAAAGAGTGATTTCGTAGGATATAGTTTCATCCACTGTTTGCAGCTACGTATTTAAAGAAAGAAAAGCAGCACATACATCTCCATTATTTTGACGGAAGAAACAATGACCAGAATCATTAGGTAAGGCCATTAAATAAGTCATTAAGCTGAGTCAAATATGAGCAACTTAAATTGTCATTAGTAAACCATCCCTTCCATTAATGGGAATTAACTCTTTCTCTGTTCTGAAGCCTCGTCCAGTCATATTTATTTTGTTTTGAAATAAACTGACGTTGCTTGAACGTTGAAATTAAATGCCTAACAAATATAGCTTTTTCAACAAATAACTGTTTAATCTTTTTTTGGCTTGAGTTTAGTTTTTGAGTTTAGCCCGCAATCTGTCGTTATCAACCCCGGAATCGTTTGGATAATTATTAAATTAGGAAAATAGCTTGCTCTTTATTTAAAAACTAATATCCAAATATTTTTGTTATTAGTCTTTTCTACTTAACCACAAAAATAAGATGCCACCTTTTTTATGTCGGCGTATTTTGGCCTCTTGCAAATCTTTTCATCGAGCGTCCCCATAAAAACTGAGGCGGGCCTTAACTGTCACAATACTATTTACTCCTTTAATTTGCAAATTTCCTTAGAAAAATTGTATATTTATGCTGTTTCATGGTAAGACCAAGACTCATGAAATGAGCACCAACCCTCCTGACCTCAAGAACACGTATTGAGCATTTTTCAAAACTTTATATATGTATATATTTATGTGTGTACTCTCTACAAGTCGCATTTTTGTCCGACAGTCATGACATTTTGTACAAATATTCCTTTTGTTAATATCTCATTCAAGTTTTTAGCCAGCAAATTGGACTACCAGGTACTTTTCGGGGAATACGCTTAAAATATTGATGACATTTAAAATAAATATTCATTTTAATATCATCCATTAATATACCAAAAATTATGAAAATCAATTAAATTGTTTCAAAATGGCGGCCAAAAAAGTGATTTTTACTCTAAAGCGTATAATTAGTCCAATTAAAATAATGAAATAAGGAACTTATTTCCAACGTTACATGACTATTTTAAAATTTGAAAGAAGTTTTCATTTATGATATACAGGGTGTATAAGTCACCGGCGGCAGGCATGCATTTCATTGAATGCATGTCGGTTAACTGACTTATAGACACTACTATGAAAAAATGTAAACAAATGCCACGTAAGCCTGAGACTACGCTCACAGCCTCGTAAAGCCCGTGATAATAAAGAACGCAAAGCTGAGACAGAAGGAACTGAGGGGATCACCGATGAACTGAGGTGGACCTTTAATCCTTGTGATTGTAGTTATTTCAAATAGATCAGGTATCTATTTGAAAACTGCTATGATGAACTTTCTGCATATGAAATACTGTAGAGTACGTCATTTTCTTTTATTACACGTACAATAATAGGGTTTAATTTATGTGTAAAAGTATACAGTACAGTTGCACGTAAATAAATACTAGTAAACGAACAGTATGCAAAAGGACGTGTCTACATAGTATTTAAGCTTGTATTGCAGATGTGAGCTTGTATTGCTGGCTAAGCTCTTGTCGTGTTGGAATCTATGTATACCTGATCACAACAGCTGTGACACAGGCTGTGTTGAATATCTAACCAAAGATTATGTTATGTCAGGTAGATTGCGCATGGCTGAGGCAGGAAATTCAACATTGTTAGGCAGTTCAAGCACAGATAGCGCTGCGAGGGAATTAGTTTATTAGTCTCAAGTAGAGATGCTGTGCGCACTAGTGTGTTTGTTCTTGAAAATTGCAAGATTTGGTCTCATTTAAGTCACCGACGTCGGACAAACTCGAGCATGTCAAGCAGGGGGGGGGGAAAGAAGGCAAGAGTTAGCAGCGCTATCTGTGCTCGGGCTGTCGCAACTATGTTCATTTTCCTCCATCAGCCATCTATGTCCAATCTACCTACCACAACATTATCTTTGATAGTATTTAAGCTGTTGTAGATGAGAGCTTGTATTCTGGTTGAATATCTAACCAACTGTTCCTTACATCTTCTCTGCTTCTACTAATCAGATGAATGCATTTTGGTATATGAAAGTTGTAAGTTACGTGTTAAATTGTTTAACGCAAAAAATCCATGATTGAAATTGGGAACATAATTTTAGACAAACCAATAACAATTAACTTGATCATTAAAATGCGATAACTTTATACCCTACCATAATATTTATACTCTTTAACCAGAAACCGTTCCACGTAATTTGTTTGTCTCTTGTACCGTACTCAGTATTTTTAACTTCCTTAAAATGTATAATCGATATAGCCTATGTACCTACAAAATCTGTTTTAGACAAATAAGTTATATCGTATATATTGTGTATAATTAATTATTTTAGGTATTGGTTGGATACTATTAATATTGGTATGTATATGAGTTATTGACTTGCACAAAGTATTGTAAATTATAAGTTGGCATCTAACTGTCAAATTTATGTCGAAAAAATAAAATATTCTATCAAAAACTGTGGTAAGACTATTGTTTCACTAGTTAGTGTTTCTATACATAGAACTTCCACGGTGATATTATTGCAATTTTCTTCAATTGTGTTTGTTCTTGATTGAAAATGTTGTTCGTTTCCCTGTTTTTATATTAATCTTGTAATTTCGTTCAATTCCAGCTTTAGTGTTGGAGTTGGACATCGTGGTATTTTATTTTATTTTATTTTATAGTATAAAGTGCTGATTTGATTTAAAATTCATGTAACCTTTTTTAGACCTACAGGGTGCATGGAATTAAAAGATATTTAAGACAAACAACAACTGCAGTAAAACTTTTGTAACGTATGACTTTTATCCTCGCCTACGTTTCGACTGAAGGTTCATGCAAGTTAACTGGGGTTCTAACTGTGTTTGTCACGGTGTTTAGCTTTTCAACATTATTTAGTAAAGATCAGAGTTATGGTGACATTGGTAGCTTATGGCTGTAGTTATTTTGTGTTTAATGTGCACATTAATGGTAATATGTTTTGCGTTCTGCGTATTTTAGGATATACCGACGATATGTGTTGTGCTGGTTTGAGTTTTTAAAAAAACTGCATATATTAGGGAACAATTGTCGTAGATATTTCTAATATAAAATTAGAACTTTGTAGAAAGAGAGATCTGTTAGTTTTCATTGCATTTTTTGTTTTAAATTCTCAAACTGTGTTCATGGCATTTAACAAAGTACCGTGGAATTGTTATTTATTTTGCTTTATTGATATTCTTTCATTTGCACTTCCAGCATTTCTTCCTGGAATACCTCACAAGTACAAGTGAGGCAATCCCTCATTGTTCGATTATCAAGAATTGTCCAGATAAACTAGTTACATCTTGTTGACGTAGGAACGTTGAGTAAACAGGGCGGATATTTATTAACAGGTTGCTGAATTCAGCTGGTCGGTGTTGTGGGCTGGATGGAAATGTTGCTTGATTGCTTGGTTGACGTTTGATTGCTCTTGGTTGATTACTCATGCACTTTTGATGAGTTCAGTGTCGGTGAAGTGCGCAGACAAACGTAATAAATGTGTAGCTATCGTTTTGTTCATTTAGCTCAAGGTTAGGATTGGGTGTTTTTTGATTTTTTAAGAGAAGTTTTTTAGTCTCGATATTTGGGTAAAGACATGTAAGTTAAGGGGTTGGTATAATAACGAACTCTCATCCTATAATCGTTCTTTTACTTTATTACTTTTCTCTTCGTGGTATGAAATTTACAAATATTTGGTATAACATTTGGACTTTGTGTGTTTAAAAGCTTTGCTTTGCATCTGTCATGTTTTTCCATTACACGCGTTTATTTATATCTAAACTAAATACAATCACCAATAATCAACAACATTTTATTTTTTTCCGGCAAAAGTATCTATAACTCTCAAGCACCTACTAACGGTATTCGTAACCCTTAGATCTCACTCCTACCTCCCCTCATTTCGTTCCTGTCCGTAAATATATATTTAATAACTCATAACATTCCAAAATTAACAAACTTCACCTATTCTTAAAATTGGATTTATAAGAGGAGGCACTCAATAGTTTGAAACTTAAAAGAGCTACGTTTCTCTGAAACTTCGTATGGAATACAAAACAGTTTGCATAAGTTTGATAGCAAATAGTGACGTCTTTGAACTTTCGCTCCTCTCAAATCCCATCTTCACAGCGAAACAGGAATCTTAGAATATTTTAAATAAAACAGGAAACCTCTTCCAAAAGTGTCTAAGGTGACAGTTTTCAAACACAGAAATAAATAGTGAAACAAATTAACTCTCTGTATCCACAGACATAAAAGCTCGCAGTTGAGTATAACATAACGTCATAGCCGAGTATATCACAGCGCTGATGGACTGAAGGCAATAATGTAGCAAGGGATAATAGGCTTTATGTCCAGTTTCCGAGGGGTGGAATAGAGGATCAGTTTCCCTTGTCTCTACAGCCCTTGTCCAGTCTCGTAATACTGACCAGCTGAGAGCTCTGAAGAAATATTGCACATTTTAGTAATTAATTATTAACAGAACATTTATAACTACAAGTGCATTTATAACTCCCAAGAATCTTTCATTCAAGTTGTGTAGGGTACTGTGTCTATAAACAACTCTATGTTGTACCGGGAAAGGATGAACAATCAATAGCACAGCATTTACAGGTTGATGCGGTATTTTTAAGGAATCAACTAAATTACCAACTTCAAATAATAGTATGTTTAGTAACACCACCAATAACATTAAAAGTGCAAGAACGTTGAAATTATCCGGTGGAATTCTGTGATATTTCTCCCTTGGGTAGTTACTCGTGTATTAGGCGTAATTGTGTAATCAATTTCTCGCTAGGGTTTCTACTCTGCTCATTTAAACCACTTTTATTGTTTCATTTTACATGATTCGAATGGAAAATCTGTTCAAGACCAAGGGCTTTCAAAGTTCGTCCAAAATCAGTTTTGGTAGCAGGAGAATTTAACAGATCAAACGAGTTTTTGGCACACAATTGGGAGGCTCGGAAAACAGACTGACAGGGGGAGACTGAAACTTTTAGTGAATAGTATTTACTGTATTCGAAAACAACTTCAGTTTATAGCACAACAGTTCAGGTTTGAACTGAACTAATCATGAACGCAAACAGTTTAGGCAGTAATGTACACGGCATTAAATGATTGGTGATTGGCAGGAAACTGATTGGTCTCTCTGCAGATTGCTGTTACACTTTTGATGAGAAGTCGGTAGCACTGTCATTGACTTACATTGACGTTCTGTGAACACCAATCAAGAAATTAACGACTTTGAGTTAAATAGTGATTAACTTTGTTTTGATGTGAGTACAATGTTGTATTGAAGATTGTTTTATAGGTACGTTCTCCATCGTTTTTTTTGAGTGAACAGAAAAGAACACGACGTTTCGGGATCTGGAATCTGATCCTGTCGTCAGGTGAAAGATAGTCTAAAACGTATCACAAAATATTAAAATGATCAAGCCAAAGGGTAATCAGTGCAAGCTGACCAGTCATCCACCCAAATAATAGTGTTTATTATAAATTCAAGAAGGCTGTCTCCTGATGAATAGTTTTATTTTTGTGTTTTGTTTTAAACTTATTGATTTTACAACTAGCCTAGAAAACAATACAACATGCACAAAAACAGCCATGCCCACGACTGTAACAGCTACTCACTGACTGACTACCTGGCTAGGCAGCCGCATTGGCTGGCTTGGAACAGCGGGCAACCAATCACAACTGTAAATCAGACTGACCAACGTTATTTCAGAACACAGCAATACTTATTTACGCTTAATGAAGGAAAGTGTTTAAGAGTTTGGATGAATTAATCAGGTTTTTCTAAAAAAAAAACGAAAACAGAAAACTTGTCAGCAAGTGACTTACTAACTAAAACAAGTAACACTAACTTTCGCGTTAGATGTTGCCGTGGTAAAATGAACCTAATTCTAGAAAACTAGCATTTTAATTTAAATTCTATAAAATTTAAAGAACTATCAGATCTGTAACAGCTAAAAGCTCCAACATCTTGTATCCGAAGGAAAGTGTTTATGTTAACACTTCGCCATGTTAAATGAAACAATAAAAGTGGTTTAAATGAGCAGAGTGGAAACCAAGCGAGAAAACATTACACAATTACTGCCTAATACACGGTAACTTACCCGAGGGAGAAATAACGCAGAAATCCGCAGAATAATTTCAACGTTCTTCTTCAGCTTTAATATTTTTAGTGGTGTTATTATGGACAGTTATATTACATGGATGATTAAGAACGCTCCTTATAAATACAGCAGCAACCAGGAAACTTGTTTCTCTTTATTTCATTATTCTAAATTATTCGTATTAAAGGTACAAAGTTAAAGTGGATTAAAACAAACCGTATTACACATGTGGTAACATGTTCACTTGTATCAGAAGGTAACAGCTGTTGTTTGAGTCAAAGTGAAGACCACAGACAACTGTGGCCGGTATATTGGACTCTGGGAGAACGGTCATTGTTTCCAGTTCCCGTTATTATATATGAGTTGTTTAGTTTCCAACCATCTCAAGTTAATTACAAAATATAGTTACGTTATTTCTCATTTGATAATTTGTTGAGTATTTTTTCATTATGAACTAGTGTTGGGAAGTCAGGTTAACTCAGCGTATGAAGAGTGCAAGTGTACAAAATCGTAGTAAGTGATTA
This sequence comes from Matsumurasca onukii, assembly GCA_018831715.1. Taxonomy (NCBI): domain Eukaryota; kingdom Metazoa; phylum Arthropoda; class Insecta; order Hemiptera; family Cicadellidae; genus Matsumurasca; species Matsumurasca onukii. The sequence continues at coordinate 5,975,489 of CM032063.1, read as the reverse complement.
AAAACTCTTGTTAAAAAAAATTAAAGGTAGTCTTGTTATCGAGACGAAGCTAGGACTACAAGTCGTCTCTACCACTCAACCTCGACCTTTACCTTGTGTGCCGTAAATCCACTTGACAAAGTTACTCTATAACTAGCTGCGCCAGCTTATACTGACCTAACGCTCACTCGCTTCGCTCGCAGAATGACCCCTCGACTACGCCTCGGTGCCGCTATTTAATTGTTAAATGTCAGCCATTTTTTTTTAATGTTTACCCCACTTTTAACCCCTTCTCTCCAAACAATTTGGTAGACAACCAATATATTTTTGAAATCAGCAAAATATTCCCTTTTTCCTTTTCCACATCGATTTTTTGTGAACATTTCTTGCCCACTTTAACCCCAAATCCATATATTGTGCCCCCGAGCTTCAAATCAGTAGGGTCTTTGGGTTAATGGTATACAACTATGTGTCAGTTTCAAACATCCGTTGATATTTACTAATATATTTACTAAAAAAAATATAACACCTGGGAATTGGACCTAAAATCCCATACAAAAATAAAATCTATATAATTTTATTCATTTCCCCCACCCCTCCACACACTAAGGACACAGAATTGAAATCTGAATTACCCCCCAGATTTAAGATCTCAACACTCAGACAACCCTAACAGAAATACTAATAGTTTAGATTATTTATATTATTACTATGATCATATGTGTACATATTTGTAAAAATTTGTCTATGAACGAGTTGCGTCTGTTTGTTTGCTTAGCGATCTAGATAGTGTGATTGCTTAAATTTATTTCATTAGATAGCCAACATGACCTTGCCATGTAACAACAAGTAAATATTCTTATTACATTTATTTTATTCATACGGCAATACACTTTTAACAATGCTTTTTAATGTTCTGGTTGAAATATCAATTATAAATTTATATGAAATATACACATCTATAATACGACTAAATAACAGCTGATAAATAATGTAACATAACATGTTCTAACTGCGTTGATGAAACATGCACCACCGCGCGCTATTCCAAACCATCACGGATCTGCTAGAAACCAAAACTACAATTTATATAGTACATAACTTAACTGATAAATTATTAAGTTTGGTTCATCGGAGTATAATATTCTTACCCGAAAAGTGTTGAAAGTATGAATACATTCAAACTATTAGTTTTAACTGTCACACTTCACAACATAAATTCAAGATGGTTTTGAATTGATTGACTCCACACACACACACTCACAATGGTATCATTAAAGTACACCTACACTAGCACAGCTGAGCTGTATTATGCTGTGAGTTTCATGGAAATGTTACTTGATTGCTTGGTTGACAGCTGATTGATCTGAGTTGATTAAACACGTCCGTGTGAAGGATGGTATCAACATTCATCACCTGGATAGAGGGAGGGAATTCTACCTACCAACATTTAGCAGAAAGTATGTAAGTAAGTTTTGTTATTCTAATCGTACAGAAGATATACGCTTTTTCAGCTCATTTCCATTAGATATAGAACTGTTCATTTCTTCCGCCTTATAGAACAAAACGTCGCAGAACAAACGGAAGTGTTTTGACTGGGACTCGTGGCGTGGTCCTGTAATCCAGCTTCATGGAGGTCAGGTTTGAGGATGATATAGGTCTAAAGCGGCTCAGATAGTCTCAGTGATCATTCGGATACCCGCATCAACTTCCACCATCGTTTAGACATATCAGACCATCACCAAGTGGTTCGGAAGTCACGTTAAGCCGTTGGTCCTTGTATTTCCATTGGTCATTGGGTTATTAAGTAATGACCCATTCTTAGAAAGAGTCGGCCCTTGTAACAAGACTACACCTCATAACTCATTACTACCACCACACTCATCCCTCACAACATATTTGCCTTAAAATACCCTCTACTATATGGTGGCATCTCAAATAGTGATATAGTGACGTTTGTATGAATGTTATTAACTAAAATCAATCATGGTCGTTTGTAAAATACAAATCTATGAACCGAAATTGCAAAATCATTTAAAACTCCGTTGGTGTTAAAAGTTACAAACAAAGTATGATTATATTCATGGTAAGCAAACAATAAATATATTTATGTCTTGATTCTTTGTTTGAAGTTTGTTGTTGGCGATGAAAGGATTAGAAGCACCTAGCAGACATTTTCCATTCTCAGTAGTGGCAAAATGATCTCAAAGATCTGCTCACTAACGATGGAAAATGTCCGCAAGAATAGTTCAACTTCTTTGTCTTGATATTAAGAGTAAAACCTCCTTACCCTATTCAGCATTAAGTTCTAAACTTAATATTTACCTATCAGGATTAATAAGATAAAATTAAATCAAAAATGCCGTTATTGTCGAGTGGTTTTGAGTTATACTTGGTTTAACTAACTTTACGCTACGTTTCTCTTTTCAGACGTTTTTGCTTTTATTTTCAACGCGCTTTATTAAGTGGGGGATTAGTAAGTCACTATATCACTATTTGAGATGCCGACCACTCTCATGAGGGTATTTTAAGGCAAATATGTGGTGAAGGATGAGTGTGATGAGTGGTAGTAATGAGTTATGAGGTGTAGTCTTGTTACAAACTAAGGCCGACTCTTCCTTAATAGCCCAATGACTAATGGAAATACAAGGACCAACGGCTTAACGTGACTTCCGAACGACGCAGGTGATGGTCTGATATGTCTAAACGATGGTGGGAGTGGGGATGCGGGTATCATCAGATGATCACTGAGACTATCTGAGCCGCTTTAGACCTATATCATCCTCAAAACCTGACCTCCATGAAGCTGGATTACAGGACCATACCACGAGTCCCAGTTAATAGTCACTCATTAACTCAACACAACTCAAACTCTACTAAAGTTAACTCACTGCAACATACTATACAAATTCTAGAAAAAATCAACATTCAGTTTTTCTCCAAGCTACATCAGAACACAGAATAACGCAAGAAATATCAGCAAAGTTAGCAGCAGTTCTCAATTCACAACACATCGTGACTTCACCCTTCTGAACTCTCGGATGGGTTAAGTTGTTTCCAGAGCTCTTCTTGACATTTGCAAACCTCTCGCAAGTATCATACTTGAATATACACTGCACACTCTACCATACACTGAGTAGTACTTAATACTTATATAAGTACTAAGTGAAGTACCAGCGTGAAGTCATTTTTCATAAACCTAATGCAGCGGATACGTGGCGGATTGGTATCGCACGCGACTTAGAACTCCAGGGTTCATTCATATTAAATTTAACAATTCAACATTTTATTTCCATAGTTACTTCATAATTTCAAAAATTATTTAACGATAACATTAAAAGTGCAACATATAATTTCTATGGCAACTCAAGACAGATTGATTGCGTATATCAATAAGGTAGCACTCCTCAACCGGCTGCGAGCTAACCTCCACCAATAATACCCGATTAGGTCCCTTGGTTGCTGGAGGTTGGGCCGTGTCACCCGTCTTGCTTCGCGCTCGGGTCTGCGTTCACTCTAAGTATGAAAGAGAAAATTGAGTCACTCCTCTTCAGAGTGTTGATAACACCCTATTAGGTCCCTTGGTCGGTGGAAACGGGCAAAAGCGGGTCAGGTTTGCACAGAGGTTGCTACCGGGCTTCACGCCCCGCCTCGGAGATGTGGGTTTCACGGTTTTACATCTATAAAATAAACAAAAAACCTAATTTTAACTCCCAAAGCCGGTGGCAAACCCAGGACTCGGCAACGAGGAGGAGGAGTCGGAGGTATCAACCTCGATAAAAAACTGGAGGTCATCTGGCCCGGATGACATTTTCTCTGTAAGGGCTCCTTGCCAGGGTGACGGCAAAGTTCTCAACGGTGGAGCAGGTGGACCAATTATCTCCAGGAAGCTGCGACACTTGAACTTGCGGTGGGGAGTGGTGACCAGAGATCTGCAACGAATGATGTGACATGGGAGACGCTAGGTAGAGGTCGAGGTTGAGTGGTAGAGAGGACCTTGTAGTCCTAACTCATCCATTAATACCATCTACTTTTCATCAATAATTAACGGAAGAAAACCCTTGTTTATGGCCGAATTTTTAAACCTTACCTTAAGTACTGAGATAATTTTCTAAAGTAATTATAAGAAAGATGCCGCTAATATCAACTTTTTGTCACGTTAGAATGTTCACACTTTATAAACAAACTCAATTGAACGCATCACTCTTGATGAAGCACAGTGCTTCAGCTTGATTTAGACAGATGTCAGCTGTCTTGATGTCTCGTCTTATTAAACTCATATCTCATGATCAGTGCGTCACCTGGCGGATAATGTTCCTTCATGTGTGCCTCTGTTATATGACGAATATTAAATCTTCCCCTAGGCTACATCATGTACAGATTCATTAGTCTAGTTTAAAGTCGACAGAATCAAATCGCCGTAGGATACAGAATTAAAAATTGTAGTTTTTCATACCGAATTCGTTGAAGGTTGCTTACAAAATCGACGACCACTAGAAGCGCGCTAGTTACGTAAAAAATTCCCACATATAAATAGGAACTTTTAGTTGCCGTTAATTATGTATAGAGCTCTTTTCACGAACATGTGTAAGGTGTTCAAAACTGAAAACTTACCTAATGAGTCATCATCTTCTAAAGGTAAATAAATCAAAATCCGTGTGAAGCAAAGTAACCATCCTTTATAACTATTAGTAAATCACTATTTGAGATGCCGACCACTCTCATGAGGGTATTTTAAGGCAAATATGTGGTGAAGGATGAGTGTGATGAGTGGTAGTAATGAGTTATGAGGTGTAGTCTTGTTACAAACTAAGGCCGACTCTTCCTTAGAATGGATCATTAATTAATAGCCCAATGACCAATGGAAATACAATGACCAACTGCTTAACGTGACTTCCGAACCACGCAGGTGATGGTCTGATATGTCTAAACTATGGTGGGAGTTGATGCGGGTATCATCAGATGATCACTGAGACTCAAAACCTGACCTCCATGAAGCTGGATTACAGGACCACATCACGAGTCCCAGTCATATTAGTACCATAAAACTTTTACTTATAAAAAAGAGTACTCAAGCAGGTTTATATGAAAATATGTCACCGCAATTAGCCGTTCCAAAACTATCATCAACTATAGGGTACAAACCCAAGAAGTTGGTGTTACTTCATCGGCTGTTTAAAACTCCCTCACCCCACACCGACATACAACTTTCGATAGCCAAAACCCCTTCTAACGCGTTAGAAACCGTACCATTTACTACCTTTCGACGAGATCAGAAACTGCAGTTCCTCAACGATTTTACTGGGGCTATTTTGGTGTAAATCCAAACTTTCTTATTAAAAGTCCTAACAAATGAAAACGTCTCAATATTTCTAAGAAGCAAACACTGTGCCTGTACCACATTGATTAGATCCAGAGTACAGTATATCACAGCGCTGATGGACTGAAGGCAATAATGTAGCAAGGGATAATAGGCTTTGTGTCCAGTTTCCGAGGATGGAATAGAGGATCAGTTTCCCTTGTTCTTGCAGCCCTCGTCCTAGCGTTTAGTTGCCACGTAATCCTCATGGAACCTCATTGCATCAAGCTCTAATCACGTACTTTATGGTTTTAGTATTTAAACAAATGTGTAAAGTTTAGTAAAGAGTATAAGTTAAATGCTTAGTTAGTTCCTTTAGTACTGATTGAATATTTTAAAATGAAGACAAGTAAATATCCAGTGTGTAATTCTAGTCTGACTTGATTATTTTTATTGACCCAGCCGGCTAAAAGCGACATTTGATTAAATTAAGACATAAGACTGCAGAATTTTAGGTTGTAAAACACTGACTATCCGAAAATTATATTTATACGTATAAAAGAGTGTCCTGACTCACTCACCCATAGTCAGACCACAGCCCTAACTGCTAGGCCTACAGACTTAAAACTTAGCACACCTATTTCTGGTAGCCTAAAACCACCCACTTTTAGAGGCGGTTTTTACAAATTACAATTTTTAGGGTAATTCTTAGAGAGGGTAAAATATACTGTATACACTCTAAAATATAAAAGAGTTAAAGTTGAGCCACTCTTTAATGAGAGAGGCTGGGTTTCAACACCCAAAAGAGTGAAATTTCACTATTTCTGAGTGCTCTTCACTCCTTTATTTTTACAGTGCACGCCTTTACCATTCACGTGCTTGCGCTCAAATGAGTGTTCCAACTTCTAATCTGACCAAAAATCTTAGGGTTTTATGAAATAATCTTCGCTTTTTATTTCTTACGTTTTTGTATCCCTCTTCTTTAAAAGTTCAAGCCATGCAAGTTCTAAATTACAACAGTGAGTAATTCGAGCTTAGAGGTCGATGATTCCGTTTTGCGCTTTACACAAAATTCAAATCAACGAGTCACTAACGTAGTAGTAAAAAGTAAAAAGCCCAATGGATCTGTTTTGCTCATAGTTTTCTTAATATAGAAGTTTTCTAACCAAATATCCTACGCAATCTGAGTGTAGCCTACATATCGGCTATATTTTTCCGTAACATTTAATAACCTAAGTACTGTTAGTACGGATTGGGAAGCGTAAAAGGTCGCTATACTGACAGTAATGTAGGCTACTGCATTTTATTTACATGAAGTAGGCCTATATTAAACCGACTCAGCATAACAAACAAAAAGCAACTGTAAATTTAATATAAACCAAGCCGGCACCAAGCTAAGCGCTCAAGCACCGTTAATGTGATTAGAGCGTGATTTGACCGTTTGGTAAAGAATACATTCAAACATTAGTCTAGTATATTGCTCGCTTCGCTTGCCTCTCTTTCATCTCGCTCGCATTTCGTGTATCTCGTTCTCTTTTATCACCATAACCCCCCTCAAAACATAACTTCGGACACAGAACGTTTATCTAGCCTACTCTTCATATTCCTAAAGTGTTTCATGGCTTATCAGGAATGGTAACCAGAAGTTATGACGTGAAAGTACAAACAATAATACTTTTAAGTTGATTAGAAAACACCAGACGACCACATCCGAATCTACTATCAAATTTTTAAAATATTTTCCCTCACTTCTAAGTCCAATAACTCGCTCAAAAATATGATAACAAATAACGCACCGACAACAGTGTACCGGTAGTGGCATCACCTGCTTCCACCCTAACTTGTCGTGATTCCCAACCCTCGTCAAAATTTCGGGTTGGCAAAACGCCACATCAATAGTTTGTTCATTTGTGCGTAAAGTAGTTTTGGGTAGATTTAAGCTCTTTCTATGGATTGACAAAACACCACTAGACGAAATTATACGTAACCAAAATTATGAAACCGAAAAATTCTTGTTTACAGCCGGGCAATGTTTTATTTTTGTAAGTTTTGCAAAGCTACGAGTAAAAGTGGAAAGACTCCACCTTCTCGCTGCATATTTCTCGTAGTAATGGTAGAGTCCAACCTCCTCCCGTACAAAATATAGAGAACTTTTGCAAAGCTTTCTTACCTATCTCTATCTGGAGTCAAACCCTATTTTCCGCTATACAATACAAGTATAACGGATATTTCTGAATGAGCAAAAGAGTTAAAAATAGGAAAACCCACTTTTATAGACCAAGGTAGGGTTAACACAGTTTATGTAGTTTGATGTCAGTGTCAGAGCAACAGCCTTTCTTTCTACAAATACGAATTTATACTTTTTGAAGACACTGAATGGAACATTATCCTGTAATCATAACTCTCTGATACTTAATATATGACTTGTAAGATTGTTAGCTCGGTACTTAATTTAAGTTAAGACAAAATAGAAACACATAACTATGGCGTATCAGTATTATATGAATAGTTTTAATATACGTCGCATATTTATAGAAACTACTTAGTTGAACATCGTCAATTGTTTAAACCAGAATATGACTAATTTCTATCTGTTATACGAGTACAATGGTTTACCTTTCTGTAGAATTCCATTTAGGCTAAGCTGGAAACTGCTACTCACAACAACACTGCACCATCACTGTCGTTAAAACACTGTACACATAATTTAAAACTAATGTAATAAACTTGGTTAAAAACTTAAATAACACACTAGTCACTCACGGCTGATACTTTCAATACGCACAAGCAAACTATTGATTGTAAACATTCATGTAACAACTTGAGGAAAAGTCAGCTGTTCGCACAGATAATAATCGATACGATGCGAGCCAACACAAACCACAGATTACGCCTGGCTTATTTTAGTCTGAAAATCAATGTTACTATAATAAATGCTTCCAAGCTGGCACATAATTACAGTTCGATACATTTTGTACTTTTATCGTAAGGGGAGGGGCAGCAGTGGGAAAAGGATGATTTTCCAAACGCGTATTAAACATATGTTTTGACATTTGCCTTGTTCTCATTTCATTAGTTTTAATTTCTACTCAGGGTAAAAATAATTGTCAAAGCAAAATGTGTGGTATGTAGTTTTGTTTCATTATTCCAGTGTAATATTTAATCAATAATTAATTAGTTAAGAATAAATACTGTCTTTCCTCTAGATTCCGGAAAATAAAAAACAATTTTTACATTTTTTTAAATTTCAATAACTTGTCGCTTTACTTGTATTGTTATCTCTTATTTTGTTTAGACCTTACACATTTTAAAACATAAAATATATCGGAACTCACGTGCTTCACTAAATAAAAGGTTTACCAAAATATTGTTGTTATTCTTTGAAACTATATTTTAAGTTCAAAAATCATCAACAAAACAGAGAGAGCCTCAAGTCAACGAGAAGAAGAGTTATCATCATTTCAACGCAAGACTTATCCACTATTAAAACCCAGCCGTGAGCCATTTCCATCAAAGCATAATTGGCTCCTCTTTTCAGTTCAAGTTTGTATTTTGTTGTTTTCTTTCCCTCATTATACTCAAGTATATGTTACCGATCTTTAAGTTTTTGAAAGTCCCACAATCTAGTTTTAAAATGTAGGTAAATGAGTATCTTAACATTTTGCAGCTGGTCATTTTCTAATCTATTTTCTTTTTTCAACACTTTTAATGTTATTAGAAGGGTCATATATTCAAACCAGGGGTTTCCAAAGAGTATTAAATCAAAGTTCTTTCTTCTGATAAAGTTGAAGATTTCTTTTATAAAACTGAAACTTTGTGGTTCCAAGCACGTACTACGTAGCATCTAACAAAGTAAACTCCTTCTCCAATGTATTTTTTAACTATTTACTTTCAATTAAATCAGACTAAAAATTTGGTTTTAGATTTATTTATGTAAAAAGGAACATGAATATTATCAACAACCAATGGTATACTTCCTTTACCTTAATCCTCTATTTACCTTAGTTTAAAAGTGACACTTTAGCACATCAATACACGTGTTTAATGCAGCTAATTTAGAGCAAAATGGAAAAAAATGTTTTAGCAGACAGGTGCATTTTATATTAATACTTACTTTACTTTGATACTTTGCTTTGAGACACCGACCACTCCTAGAGGGTATTTTAAGGTGAATATGGGTTGAAGTGTGTTGAGTGTTTGTGATGGATGATGAGGTGTAGTTTTGTTACAAACTAAGTCCGACTGTTCCCCAGATTGGGTAATAAATTAATAGTCCAACGACCAATGGAATGGACCAACGGCTTTCCAAATCACGGGGAGTGGCCTACGTGAAAAGTTATCACTGCGCTCGGGAATCGAACCCGGCTGATTTGGTGCGAAGCACGCACTGTACCACTGAGCTATGGCCACTCTCATTGAGTGGTTTAGATACATATACTGTATTATTAATTCCCTCAGTAAATGTTGGTTTCTTCTTGAATCATAAAGGTGAGAGCAGAGCTAGAAAACTGACAACCAGGGGTTTGTTTGTGTTTGTAATTTCAGAGAATTAAGCTAACAAACAAACACACACCTACGGAGTGGATTTCGTGTACGAGACTGTGACAATGTTGTCAGAAATCCTTAGTTCTACACCTTGTCTAGAGCTTACCACTCACTATACTTTAACACAAGTTTAGGTTGCTACATTGTAGTATACGTTTTACTTATGAGTTGATTGATCAAATCCCGAAGTTAAATCAGTATTTTTAAGAAGTTTTTGTCGCAATTTAACTATAATTAGAGTGTTAAACGCTTTTGGAAACGGTAGCCGTTTGAAATGAAATAATTCTTTACTTGAGTAGCAAAGGAAGGACTATTAAGCTCTTAGACTTACAACCAGAGGCGGACTGGCTCCCCCAATAAGGCCAACCTTGACCATATGGAAGGCGCATACCGGGGGTCTGGGGTACGGAATACGCGTTTTTACACCATTTGGGGTTAGCTTTAGCCTTCCTTTATCCTAATAAAAATATATAGCATCATCCGACTTTTATATATTTTGTAGCAATGACTAGTTACTTAAGCCCCAGCAAGTCCTGTCTAACACACTAACACAATCACCTATAGTGATGAAAATTAAACGGACGACGAAAATTAAAATGTAGATTTACTATAGTATACATTTTAGTAAAACAGAACAAAATCTTTATTTTTTATTTCATTTTGTGTTTTGTTTATTTGCTTCAATATTTTAGTATTAATTCACAGTACTCTTCACCTTTTCTTAGGCAACGTTTACGTGACATTAGTAGAAGATAAGCGTTCAAGAAAGTTAAAAGCTAAAAAAATACGTAGGTTTAACAATAAAGAAACAGATAAGTTAAACAAATTACGAATATGAAAATGAACTTTTTCATGGCATTGCTACATGAAGTTGAAGATCAAAATGTGGCCTAAGGGCTTTGAATTATTAATTACTGTATGTTCAAAAATTTACAAAGTAGCGGATTACGGCCAATTAATTAAGCCGATATCAAAGAAATGTAACTAGACATTTTCGACTTACTTCTGTAAGTACAATCCGGTTCTGCATAGCGTGCTACACATGTTTGTGACACCCTGTATAGTTTACAACTTTGCCCAAAAATCTATCCACAATTTTGAAACTAATCATTATACCTTTTATTGCAGAAGATCTTAGGAAATCGGTATTTAGAAAGCACCTAAAAGAAGACCGCTACAACCTAACAGTTGTGTATGTTTAAAGCGTGTCAGTTTTTGCAGACGCCTTGTTTCTTTAATTGTAATATTATATTGGAAATATATTATATTGATATTATACATCATTCATGTTAACAGAACAAGTTAAATCATTTAACAATGTAAATTTAAAATTTTGCTCTGAAGAAACTGTTTTATTTTTGTTGTACAAATTTCATTTCGATAAAGATTTTGTTTCCAAAATCTGACAAACTGTCCTCTTTAAACTGCCTCAACGTTGAACACGAATCTCAAACACCGTTATCGTACCTTGCTCCTTTAAAGTTCACAAAGAAATACTAAAAATCTGATACTTAGAGAAAACTTGCAACCTGAAATTATTGACGGTGTTTCGTAGATATTTCTCGAACGAAACAAAATATAGTAACGAGGGTTAAGGATTGGTGTTCAGCGCGTTGAGACGTTTACAAAATGTATAACTTGTCATTTTTTGAAACAAATTGTTTCTCCAAAAAACTTCGGCAAGGCTTTATTAACCTTCTATTTTTTATGAATAATTTTTTCTAACATATGACAAATTACACGTTTTTGTAATAGCCTTGTCGCACTGAACACGAATCTTCAAACCTGTTTTCGAATCTTGTCCCGTTCAAAAGATATTCAAGAAAACTATCCAAAATCTCATGCTTAGGGTAAAAATCTACACCTAAAATTATTGCTGGTTTTATGCGAATGACTTTCAAACGCAACAAGATACCGTAACGGGGGTTAAAGATTCGTGTTTAGGGCGTCGAGACGGTTACAAAAATGTATAATTTGTCAAGGTTTGGTGTTTTTCGAACAACTTCAGCAAAGGAAAACTTTGATTTTTGGTAAAACACTTTTTTCCAACGTCTGACTAACTATAACTTTTTGTAATCAGCTTGTTGCGCTAAACACGAATCTTTGTATCTTGTTCCCTTCGAAAGCCATTCACGAAAACACGTAAATAGTTTTAGGTGCAAGCTTTTCTCCCTAAGCATGAGATTTTGGATCGTTTTTCTTGAATAGCTTTTGAACGGGAGAGGCGTCTCTTATTTTACCAATTTTAGCATGTGTTTTCCACAAAACAGCGAGCGGCGTGAATGCGAGAGGGCGAAGGGCGCCCCGGCCAAGCCAACCCGCCCCTGAATACAACCATTTGGCTCAGGAGATATTATAAGCTCAAAACCCTTTTCCGTTTTTTTTCTACGGCTTTTTTATATGACGATAGAAATTAAGAGCTATATTACCAATAAATTCTTTCAAATGATTATGTTTGATCTTCTGTACAATTAGAACTACTGAATTTACATATTTTCTGCTAAATGTTACTGGTAGGTAGAATTCCCTCGCTCTATCCAGGTGTTGAATGTTGATACCATCCTTCACACGGACGTGTTTAATCAACTCAGATCAATCAGCTGTCAACCAAGCAATCAAGTAACATTTCCATGAAACTCACAGCATAATACAGCTCAGCTGTGAGTGTACTGTGTGGAACACATGTTCTGCGTTTCAAACCACAAGTGTGTGTGTGTGTGTGTGTGTGTACTCGGCCAAAGTCAATCAATTCACAACGATGCAAAACCAACTTGACATGTTAAGTGTCAAGATAAACTATCAGTTTGGGCGTGACTTAATAATTTACAATAATGTTCAGGTAAGATTCTTTCAATATTATGAAGAGCCGTTAAGAGTTTCAAAAAATCAGCTTTTTACAATTAAGAAACCGTCTAAAAATGTTTCAGTCCACTACACTAAATCACTATTTGAGATGCCGACCACTCTCATGAGGGTATTTTAAGGCAATTTTAAGATGAGGGATCAGTGTGATGAGTGGTAGTAATGAGTTATGAGGTGTAGTCTTGTTACAAACTAAGGCCGACTCTTCCTTAGAATTGGTCATTAATTAATAGCCCAATGACCAATGGAAATAAAGGACAACGGCTTAACGTGACTTCCACAGAATTTTCAACAACAAGCTCATAATGACAAAATATTCAACACCACGAGGGAGAAATAACGCAAGTATATTTTGTAATTAATCTCTGAGATTGTTGAAAACTAAACAACTCGTAGATAATAACGGGAACTGGAAACAATGACCGTTCTCTCAGAGTCCAATATACCGGCCACAGTTGTCTGTGGTCTTCACTTTGACTCAAACAACAGCTGTTACCTTCTGATACAAGTGAACATGTTACTGCATATTGCACATGTAACACGGTTTGTTTCAAACCACGTTAACATCTTTTTAGTATTTTTTTCATACAAAAAGATTTAGAATAGAAAATTAATACGAAAGCATTATCTGGTCGCTGTGGTATTTTTATGGACCCGGCTAAATAATAGATTTTAAATCATTATGTTTATTAACCCCAACAACAACATTAAAAACAGAAGAAGGTTGAAATTGTGCAGTGGATTTCTGCATTATTTCTCCCTCGAGTAGTTACTCGTGTATTAGGCAGTAATTGTGTAATGTTTCCTCGCTTGGGTTTCCACTCTGCTCATTTAAACCACTTTTATTGTTTCATTTAACATGGTAAATTGTTTATAGAAACACATTTTTTCGGATAAAAGCTGTGTTGAAGCTATAAGGGTTTGTGGGGCTTTAAATTGCATAGGGTATAAAATCAAAATGCTAGTAGTCCAGCACAAGGTACATCTAACTTTATATTCGCTCTCGAACAAAATACAAAGATACTTTCACGATCCAACTTCTATTTTCATGTCTTTACGGGTTAAGTATACAGGACTTGCTAGCCCTCAATTCTCCTGAACTAAGAACGTTTCATTTCGTTTCTTATTTCATTAAGAGTTGTTCTTATAAAAACTTAGGTGATAACAAACATAGGTTGCCTCTTCAAATCCAGTCCTGGATGAAATTAAACTGTTCAAAAAAGTACTTTCGTTAGCCCACACATTCCCTAAGACACAGTGGTGCAACATGTGGTCAGGAACTCAGTACTCTTACAATCGTACTGTTATCAAAGATTTTGATAAGAGTAAATGTAAACGACAACAAATAGCAGATCGGTTTCTAATGAAGAGATACATGACAAAACTAAAAACTGTTCCAACACAAATAGGTATTATTTGGCTGAATTTAACAGTGCAACCCGTCAATTAGTACAAAGGTATTGTTCATAACTCTTGAGCTTTCGCCGCCGCTGTCATCACTAAGATATAAGGCTTCCGGTTTACACCGCGTCACGGTTGAAATATAAATACTGCTAAACGTTTTGACCTCGCTGTGGAGAGTCATCCTCAGTAGCTGGTTGACTGGCTAAGACTGCAGTCTCCAGGCTGAGACAGTCACCAAGCTACTGAGGATGACTCTCCACAGCGAGGTCGAAACGTTTAGCAGTATTTATATTTCAACTGTGACTTAGTGTAAACCGGAAGCCTTAGATCCTAGTAAAGGTATTGTTCGCCAAAACAAGTATCGTTTCAATAGCTGATGTGATTAGAAATACGTTAATGGAATCTAAGATTTCTAGTAGTTAGCTGGGAACATTTGTAGAGCTTAAGTCAGCTGGTCGCTTGTGTCAGATTGTGCTTTTCTCACAATGAGCAGAGTGAGTTATGAATAATTCACATCTGGAAACGCCCTTTGAATTTTTATGGTGCTGCCAACATTAGTCTCTTTAATGTCTGAATCATTAATTGTCATTCTAAAGCCAAGTTCTTCTAATATTCTCTCTTAGTTCAGAATGATAACAAGCTTAATAGATAGTATCTACTCTTTAACAGCTATTTTATGTTGATTTTCGTGCTCATGAAAATGTTGCTGTGTAAAGGGTAATGACCTCATTCATCAGTTAGAAGATTATGTTATAGTAAGTAGAATGGCCATAGATGCGACATGACAGGATTGAGGCAGAGAAATCAACATAGTTCGGTAGCCCAAGCACAGATAGCGCTGCCATCTCTTACCGTATTCCTCCCAACTCGGCTCGACATGCTCGAATTAGTCCGATGATCTAAAAGTTACCAAATAGTGCGATTTTCGAGAACGACTGAACGAACAAACTTGCGCGTGCGTCAGTGGCTCTACTTGAGATTTAAGAATTCCCTCGCAGCGCCATCTGTGCTTAGGCTGCCGAACTATGTTCATTTTCCTGCCTCAGCCATGTGGAATCTAGGCGCTATCTTCTTACCATAATATTATCGTTGGCTTAAAGTCAGTTGGTCGCTTGTCTCAAATTTTTCTTCTAAGTTCTTCTAAGACTCTCCCTTAGTTCAAAATGATTCAAGCTTAAATATATATTATCTACTCATTATTGACTATTTCTTGTTATTTTAGACGTAAAATATAGCTCATGAAAAGGCTGCTGTGTAAGATAAACTATATCATTGGTCAGTTAGAGGTCTAATGTGTTCGTCTGGAGTATTCAGTTTAATATGTAGAAGAATACTTTAGAATCGAGTCAGGTTTTGGATTACAAATATAACAAATTATAAATAAGAAAAAACATTATTTTGGACAGTAGATGATAAGTAAATTAAAAGTCCGTCAAGAAACATAATTAAACTCACAGCGTAATTTGATCCAGTTACTAGATCACCCCAGATTATCGATACGAATAAGTTCTTCATCAAAAGCAGACGTGGTCAGCTCAAACTTCTGTATCACTATAATAATGTCTTTCAGAATAAATATTATAATGAAACAGTAGACAGCCAGAACAACTTGGCCGTCTTCATCTAAGTTGTTGAGGTTGAGTATTCATCGTTCTTGACTTGCTCCATTGTTTCCAAACCTCTTTCTTCAAGTAAATTGTTTGGGCAGTAACTCAACAAAGAAATGGAACTCGGTTTACTAATGTATCTTCAAGCGATAAGAAACAACTCTAACGGTTTATTTTCTGTTTTTTATACGTTCTTATTTACAGGATAAAAATATGGCTAAACACATTATTTGTTTCCTGTTTTACAAATTTAAAGCTTTCGTTTATTAAAGCGAACATTGATTTTATTCATGATTCATGAACAGTCAGAGTAAATCTTTGACAAATTTTGTAATGAAAAGTAAACCCCTACATGACATATATTTATTCAAAACTCCAATATTCTCACCCTTAAGTGAAGTTCAATAAACTCTATATACTTAACTGATTTGGATTAATGTTGAAAAGTGAAACTCCTTCGTTCTTGACAGGAATATAATAATACTTTCCTAACTTCTCCGGCTTCACAGAAATACAACTTGAATCGCCTCCTCATTCTCCATTTTATCTTTTTATCCAGAATCGAGTAGAAAAATAATACAGTTTTAGCAGTATGATTTCATTACTTACTTATAAGGTTATCCCTGAAGATACCTAAATCACTAAATCACTAATTGATATGCCGACCACTCTCATGAGGGTATTTTAAGGCAAATATGTGGTGAAGGATGAGTGTGATGAGTGGTAATAATGAGTTATGAGGTGTAGTCTTGTTACAAACTAAGGCTGACTCTTCCTTAGAATGGGTCATTGATTAATAGCCCAATGGCCAATGGAAATAGAAGGACCAGCGGCTTAACGTGACTTCCGAACCACACAGGTGATGGTCCGATATGTCTAAACGATGGTGGGAGTTGATGCGGGTATCATCAGATGATCACTGAGACTATCTGAGCCGCTTTAGACCTATATCGTCCTCAAAACCTGACCTCCATGAAGCTGGTTTACAGGACCACGCCACGAGTCCCAGTCAATACAGTTTTAGCATTTTGATTTCATTTAAGTGTATTACTTACTTATTAGGTTTATCCCTGAAGATGCGATACCTTTATGCTAGGTATCGCACACGTTGAAGGCAAAGCTCTAATGATCTAAGATTTAAATACTCATTTTAAGACTCATGAACAGCGAAGGTTTAAAACTATTGTTGGTTTGGTTAGTTTAAATAAGAACACTGATTACTGGAAGAGAAGAAGTAGTGATACACATGGGACCTTACACTGTCTTAGTGAACCTTATTGCACCTCAGACTGAGCTTACACTGGGGTATTTATCTTTGAGTGTAAAACATTTAGCAAACATCGGCCATAGGTTGTACTATGGCACTGGTATTCACTATTGTTTCTAGACCTTTTGTTGTAGTAACTCAAGAAAGCGAGAGTTTTCTTTTGCTCTTAGTGAATTGCTTAAAGAAAGAATGAGCTGTTTATGTCGTCAATAGTGGTGAGACCCAACCCTATGGACCTTCAAGTGTGCACTAACCTGACCCCAAGAATAGGTTTTACGCACTTCCTTAAAACCCTAGCGAGAGTTTTACTCGAAACACTCTTAAAAAGTTCAGGTAGAGAAGCACGTACATCAGAAGCGGAAGGCCAAACCGAAGCCGAGAAAATTCTCTTCACTCACGCCAGTAATTCAGCTCTCAGCTGCGTGTCGGTCTGATGTTTGTTGTCACTGTGTAAATGTTCTGTAGTTTTGATATTAAAGAAAGTGAGCTCTTAGCACGTCTCATAATTTACACTGAACAAACACAACTTTAATAATATATTATTTCTTGCAATTAGCCAATGGAATTGTATGAATTATAACACTTATCTTTAACATCACAATTCCTTCAGTAAAACTTAGATGTTTAATAGTTTCAATAACAATTAGTCATATTCAAAATACTAAAAGAACTTGAGAACCATCTTCATTTGTTCCGTCAAACTTATTAATTTTGACAAAACAATGAAGATGGTCGTTTATTAAATATTATATCAATTATGTCTACGGTTTCAATAAGTAACAATTAGTTCAACCATGTTACCCTTATTTCGTAGTATATTGATCTATAATTTAAATAAAACCGTAGGACTTCAAACTTCTGAGTTTAGTTTTGTTTCATGATTTTCCACCCCAGTTAAACAAAATAAATAATCAATTCCGAATGTTGGTGAGTATAGAATATTCTGGGTGCAGTGAAATGCATTGTGTGGTGTTGCCCAGACCGCGTGGACAATACAAGCTCAATCAAACTTGTATGAACACAATTTAGAAACACAAACACAACACATTCACATGAGACTGTATACGGTACTCTACTTACGTTATACAGGGTGCCCCCTTCCTTAACCTTTGAACAAATTTTTCTTCTAAATACTCTATGGAGTTATGTAGTAGGGTTGTGGTGTTTCCCTCTGAGTATTTTGAACTGTAAGGGAAATGTGGCCATATCAGACCATCACCTGCGTGGTTCGGAAGTCACGTTAAGCCGTCGGTCCTTGTATTTCCATTGGTCATTGGGCTATTAATTAATGACCCATTCTAAGGAAGAGTCGGCCTTAGTTTGTAACAAGACTACACCTCATAACTCATTTCTACCACTCATCACACTCATCCTTCACCACATATTTGCCTTAAAATACCCTCATGAGAGTGGTCGGCATATCAAATAGTGATAGTGTAGTCATTTTAACCTGATTTTATGTCATATTTAAATTGGCATATCACAATAACTAGTAGAGAAAAGAATTTTCTTTGCATCGTTGAATTTGTGTTTAAATGTCTTTTTTTAGGTGCCACAAGGGGGCTTTGTATTTAAAAGTTTGGGGCCCTTCTCCCCCGGATTTTGGGTGGGGAGTGGATGACGCGAAGTAAGTCAAAATAAACTTAAAAATCCTATAAAAACATTCCTTAAGGGTTTTAAAAATATTTCCTTTTCAAAGTTAAGTTTAAGGGGAACATTTAAAACACACCCTGTATACAAGCTCGTACACAGCAAACGAATTTTACATCAGTCTAAAAATCTGAACTTTTCTTCTAATAAGTATTACAGTTAACCTCTTGTTTAACCTTGTAGGGGTTAAAACGTCAAGGAATTTGAAGAACTGCTCGAAGGCGTTAAAAGTACACATTCGTCAGAGAAACTCTAATTAACCGTAAACTACCCCAATCCTAGACGAATAGAAAATAGACTTGTGCCAGTGTTTTAATAGTTGAGAAAGAGGTTGTTATCTAGTTACGCAGACAGTGCTTTTGTCTTCTGCGAAAACAGAACTTTCCCATCAACGTTAATGAGGATAAGCCTAGGAGATTAGCGGAACTATAGTTGATAATAGAATATTCAAGGTGCAAAGAGCTCCAGAGAAACCAGAGACAGTTGTTAGTGTCTTATTGCTGTAAACTAACGTTAACTGTAATTACTCAAACCAACTTCTTTGGGTGAAATGCTTCATATTACTGAGGAAAGGACATATTTTTAGTAAAGGAATGTAGAATAATTTTGGTCTGACGCTCTCAAAATATAAGGTTTTTGTTATGATTCATTGATTCTGTATCAAAGTCCTAATTAATCAACAACTAGTTGGTGTTTGCTGACTAGCTTTGGCTTCAGAACTTCAATGAATACTTCAATATTTGAAACAAAGTTTGGGTTACCTCATAGGAAAAAGTGTATAATTTTGATGCACAATAAAACTGGATCAATAGTGTTTTGTACACATTTCAACACTTTATTAAAGTACTTAAATTCCACGCTTATTATTTATTGAATTGATTTCGAATTCCACATTTTGGCTATTTAAAAATGTATCTTCTTTAACAATAATGTCTTTCAGTGTGTAACAAACATTATTATTGTGAGTATCAAATGTATTTCATACACCTTTGTGTTTCAGTGTCCAATTTTCAACTAATGAAGAAATAGATCGCTTTTAAGGACTCAGCTTTAGCTTCAGAACTGCGCGTGAATAATTCATTGTCTGAAACTTCCCAACAACAAAACAACATTAACGCTTTTCTGAACGTCCATTTGAACTTTCTTTCTTTTCTAAGTGTATGTTTTCAAGTGGATAACGTTACAAAAGTCCACATTTGCAATTTAGAAACTATAAATTAAGAATGTTTAAAAAAATAAAGCTTGAGTTGTAACACAACTGTTGACTGCCGCAGTAATGCTACATGGTGTAAATCCACATACAAAGCCACAATACAGACACATAAACACAAACATGGCAGTTGTTAAGTCACAGATAAACAGTCAGTCATCAAGCTCACACGTTTATAACTCTGCATTTGTAAATGTGTAACACAACTGTTGACTGCCGCAGTAATGCTACATGGTGTAAATCCACATACAAAGCCACAATACAGACACATAAACACAAACATGGCAGTTGTTAAGTCACAGATAAACAGTCAGTCATCAAGCTCACACGTTTATAACTCTGCATTTGTAAATGTGTAACACAACTGTTGACTGCCGCAGTAATGCTACATGGTGTAAATCCACATACAAAGCCACAATACAGACACATAAACACAAACATGGCAGTTGTTAAGTCACAGATAAACAGTCAGTCATCAAGCTCACACGTTTATAACTCTGCATTTGTAAATGTGTAACACAACTGTTGACTGCCGCAGTAATGCTACATGGTGTAAATCCACATACAAAGCCACAATACAGACACATAAACACAAACATGGCAGTTGTTAAGTCACAGATAAACAGTCAGTCATCAAGCTCACACGTTTATAACTCTGCATTTGTAAATGTGTAACACAACTGTTGACTGCCGCAGTAATGCTACATGGTGTAAATCCACATACAAAGCCACAATACAGACACATAAACACAAACATGGCAGTTGTTAAGTCACAGATAAACAGTCAGTCATCAAGCTCACACGTTTATAACTCTGCATTTGTAAATGTGTAACACAACTGTTGACTGCCGCAGTAATGCTACATGGTGTAAACATACAAAGCCACAATACAGACACATAAACACAAACATGGCAGTTGTTAAGTCACAGATAAACAGTCAGTCATCAAGCTCACACGTTTATAACTCTGCATTTGTAAATGTGTAACACAACTGTTGACTGCCGCAGTAATGCTACATGGTGTAAATCCACATACAAAGCCACAATACAGACACATAAACACAAACATGGCAGTTGTTAAGTCACAGATAAACAGTCAGTCATCAAGCTCACACGTTTATAACTCTGCATTTGTAAATGTGTAACACAACTGTTGACTGCCGCAGTAATGCTACATGGTGTAAATCCACATACAAAGCCACAATACAGACACATAAACACAAACATGGCAGTTGTTAAGTCACAGATAAACAGTCAGTCATCAAGCTCACACGTTTATAACTCTGCATTTGTAAATGTGTAACACAACTGTTGACTGCCGCAGTAATGCTACATGGTGTAAATCCACATACAAAGCCACAATACAGACACATAAACACAAACATGGCAGTTGTTAAGTCACAGATAAACAGTCAGTCATCAAGCTCACACGTTTATAACTCTGCATTTGTAAATGTGTAACACAACTGTTGACTGCCGCAGTAATGCTACATGGTGTAAATCCACATACAAAGCCACAATACAGACACATAAACACAAACATGGCAGTTGTTAAGTCACAGATAAACAGTCAGTCATCAAGCTCACACGTTTATAACTCTGCATTTGTAAATGTGTAACACAACTGTTGACTGCCGCAGTAATGCTACATGGTGTAAATCCACATACAAAGCCACAATACAGACACATAAACACAAACATGGCAGTTGTTAAGTCACAGATAAACAGTCAGTCATCAAGCTCACACGTTTATAACTCTGCATTTGTAAATGTGTAACACAACTGTTGACTGCCGCAGTAATGCTACATGGTGTAAATCCACATACAAAGCCACAATACAGACACATAAACACAAACATGGCAGTTGTTAAGTCACAGATAAACAGTCAGTCATCAAGCTCACACGTTTATAACTCTGCATTTGTAAATGTGTAACACAACTGTTGACTGCCGCAGTAATGCTACATGGTGTAAATCCACATACAAAGCCACAATACAGACACATAAACACAAACATGGCAGTTGTTAAGTCACAGATAAACAGTCAGTCATCAAGCTCACACGTTTATAACTCTGCATTTGTTAGTATTTTGCATATAATGTGTAGAGAAGGGGACTACTGCTTTAAAGCTGCTATTTACCTCGCTTGGATAGTAATATCTACTCCACATTTGGAAATCAGGGTTTAACTAGATCATTAGTGTCAGTAGATATCTTGGGAATGGTATTCTGATTAGTTCAAGTTATTGTGATTTGATTCCAAAATATTTATCAACTATCTGACTGTTGCAAAGAAAAATCCTGAACTGTAGCCAAAACTATTCCTGACAATTCCGTATCAATAAAGTACGGTCATGTCAGTCTAAAGCTAGTTTGAATAGTCGGAATCCATTAATAATACCACTTAAAACTTGCACTTTCATCTCCCTTAAAAGTAGTTTGAAGATATTTGTTTCAAAAAGAGCATCCATTCTTTTTGTGAGCTAAGATACACACATGGTTTTGTCGATGCAAAGAGTAGATGTACATTAAAAACTGCTACCAGGAAAGACAATAAAAGTGTTTTAACGTTTAAGAATAACTTAAAATCGAACTGGAATAGATTGGTATATTTTTGCGAAAAGACAACATACGAGTTCTTCAGTTTTATATTTACTTGAAATCAAACAGGCCTAAAAGATATAATACCATCGTATAGTTTTGAAGTAAGAGGTATATTTTAAACAATACTGCTGTTTTTGTAATAATAAGTTTGTTGACGAACTAAAATGAATACAGTAGATAGACTTTTTCAAAGACTTGCCTAAGACTATTGCTTTAAAAAATGCATACTACCTCAAAACTAACACTTATGTAACACCTAAGTAGTGTTTGTGATCACTTTTCTTTCGTTAAGTAAGTCACGTTGAAGTCTGAGTTAAAGTTGTGTTCATGAACTTTTCCCAGGGACTTCATGGAGTCCATGGATCAGGAAAGTTTGTGCTCTCATCGTTCAACGAACCTGACACCAGTTAGAACTCTCCAGGTAATATCTCTCCAGGGTTGATGAGTTGTGAGACATGAAACTTGAAACTTAGCTCCGGTCAGTACTTAGCCAAACTTGGGAGGTCATATTTCACTCTGACTTCACGACTAATACGCAGTAGCTAAAAGCTTTTAATAGTTTGAAAACTGATTAAGTTTGGTTTACAACAACTAACTGAAAGACAAGAACTTTGTTATTTTTTAAATACTACTGGTCTAGGTTTCAGTGATGTTTTATTATGCCTTGGGATTTCAGGTCTGCCTTTCTATGATTTTGCGATAATTTTACTAACAAGCTATGATTTTCTAATTCAATAAACTAACAATTAATAACCTCGCAATCATTGTACGTGAAAGAAAGTCTCCTACAAATGATTTAATTCAGTAGTTAAAACCATTTTCAGCAAGACTATCAATAAGTTCTCCCGGAAAGATAACAAACAAGACAATTAAAGGGCAGTGAACGCTGTTTTTAACTTTTGTTATCTTAAAAGTAAATTAACTAAATATTCATAAAATAAATCCGTCCTTAATTATGAGATTAAGTTAGGGCTTTATAGTCCTCCTCTACGTTAACGATGGATTACTATATAAGTGTTGAACTCTTGCACAGCTAAGTACCAAAGAGTAAACTTTTATTCAGTTTTACACCTGATGGAGTTTCACGTGCAACGATCATAAATCTGTTCCGTGTTTAAACGCTGAGTTGAAAGCTTGGACCAACTCTGAATGGTTTATGACTTGCTTAACTCAGCGCTGAGTCGTGAAATCCTTATTTATTGTTTGTTAAATCAGCACTTTAAATATTACCAGTGGCAAAATGGAAGTAGTAAGAAAGCTTTACTGAATAATTCTTTAACAAAACTACATTTCGTGACAGTTGTCAAATACAATTTTTCCTTTCTAGTTGACTCTTAACTGAATCTAATTGTGCTATTTTGTAATCTCGTACCCAAAGGTTGAGTCAACACTGTCTATTGAACCCCTTTGTGCAACCTCCCTATCAAAGAGCCTAAGGTTACATTACATAGTTGCCAAAGATTCCCCAAGTCTCTGTCATGTGGTTGAAAGTTGTGTTACAGAAGATACTTGTAAACTTGTGTAGCTTGTCTGACATCCCAGTAACTCTCTCACATAGCCTACATAATATAACGAACTAATGTAAAAATAAAGTAGTCCATAGTTGCTTGTCCTCGATCTAATGAAAGCAATTTTAGTCCAATATACATTGAAAGTTTCCTGCAAAGTTTTGATGATTAAATGATTGAATTAAACTTGTCGGAATATAAACTAACTTGAGCGTCTAACTACTTTGGGAGTTCATCACTTAGAGTTATGTTTGCTTAACTCATCAGTTAAGAGGTTGTTAGTTTAACTGAGTAATAATCTGTCAGGAAGTTGGCTAGTTTCTTTCTTTTAAGTCGTGGTACAAGCTGATGCAGCATGAAAGGGAGGTTTTGGTCATCAGTGTCACATGTGATTCAGGTGCTTCGTTCTACTTCCGGTCTGTCACTTCCGGTCTTTCCAGTCCACCACAAATTGTGTTCATGTTGTATACAAGCTGATGCAGCATGAGAGGAAGGTTTTGGTCATCAGTGTCACATGTGATTCAGGTGCTTCATTCTACTTCCGGTCTGTCACTTCCGGTCTTTCCAGTCCACCACAAACTGTGTTCATGTTGTATACAAGCTGATGCAGCATGAGAGAAGGTTTTGTCATCAGTGTCACACGTGACTCAGGTGCTCCATTCTACTTCCGGTCTGTCACTTCCGGTCTTTCCAGTCCACCACAAACTGTGTTCATGTTGTATACAAGCTGATGCAGCAAGAGAGGAATGTTTGGTCATCAGTGTCACACGTGACTCAGGTGCTCCATTCTACTTCCGGTCTGTCACTTCCGGTCTTTCCAGTCCACCACAAACTGTGTTCATGTTGTATACAAGCTGATGCAGCATGAGAGAAGGGTTTTGGTCATCAGTGTCACACGTGACTCAGGTGCTCATTCTACATCCGGTCTGTCACTTCCGGTATTTCCAGTCCACCAAAAATGTGTTCATGTTGTATACAAGCTGATGCAGCATGAGAAGAAGGTTTTGGTCCATCAGTGTCCCTCAGATAGTTCATTCTATTTCCGGTCTTTCACTTCCGGTTAACTTAAGCCATCACAAAACCCATGAATATACGTCGTACCTTTTGTAAAGGTATAATTTACTTAAGGAACATGAAATAAAATGAACAATGGCTTTATTAGGTGAAGTTAGGACTAACAAGTCCTCTCTTACACTTAACCTATCAAGATCATGCCTTACAGTTTAACATGATGCCTCAAACTAAATCTTTAGAGTATTAGAGTAGTTTGTGCCTGTACTCGAATAAAGAGTGAAACCATATAGGCTTTATCACTGGGTTAAGGTTCTATAACGAACATGATATTCAATGCTCTGGTCTATCAGTGTGCAGGTTCTATGTGTGTTGTCCTATTCATGCTGAAGTACACTTGGGACTGACAGTAACTTCACACACTGTTGACTTCATGGCAGAAGCCCCAAGAGACCTGTTCCACCCATTGACCAATCACATGAACATTATTAACAGCACAACAACGTTTAATGTATCTCCAATGTATCTATAAAATATGCTTCGGTTTCAGTATGGTAAAATAGGGTCCGCCTCAGCTACGCGAAGACGCTTCAATGCAAGGGTTTACGACAGTCCGTTATCAACCTACAAAATGATTGTTATATTAATAAACATCATATTTTTAAAAACTATAGGAATTTTCCGACATGTGTATATAGCTTTTTGGAAGTTACGCACTTTAAATGTACAAAATAGAGTTCAAAAGCACTAAAACTTGGAAAATATCAAAGTTCATTTGTGAACCTACTGAACAACTGATGAGAAATCGGGCTCTATACACTTGTCGGAAAACTTCTCTAGTTTAAAATATATCATATTTATGATTGTAAAGATTATTTTGAAAGCTGAAGAACGGGCCACCCTTTCAGGCACTTGGTTTGACTGTTAGGCCACATAAGTCCAAAGAAGGCACGCTGTTTAGCCAGTTGTTACGTGCGCGGTGTCGTGTGTTTCTTGGGTGGACAAATT
Source organism: Matsumurasca onukii (assembly GCA_018831715.1). NCBI lineage: Eukaryota > Metazoa > Arthropoda > Insecta > Hemiptera > Cicadellidae > Matsumurasca > Matsumurasca onukii. The sequence continues at coordinate 5,949,535 of CM032063.1, read as the reverse complement.
CACCCTTTCTCTGAGGTGACCACTGAGGCGGACCCTTAAAGTCTTTATGTTTATCTCCAGCTATTAATGCAATTCAGTTGAAATCAATTATAACGTAAGCATAGCAACAACATTAAATCAAAACCGGGATAAAATGAAAAGGTGAAAACAGGAATACTGTACGAAATTACCCAGCTTCGTTATTAGTAACTAAGCCAATACAAAGAATCATGAGAAAAAAACATTTATTTTTGTGGCCTCCGAGACTTGTATGATGTATGAATCCTAAGCTTTCAACCAAGTCGTTAGAGAGACCAAGCGTTTCTTTTATGGGCGATTTAACTTCTGCAATATTGTATTCGTGTACGCCTATATAAAACGTCTATTTAACCATCTACTAAATATTGCTGCGTTTAAATACGTAGAAACGCGTATGAGCATTTAAATAATCACTCAGGTTATGATGAGCTTCTGTTAAACAAAATATTCTCTAAAAAGTCTATTTCTATGAGATCATCTAAACCTGACTCTTCTAAGCGAAAGACTTATCGAGTTTAGTCAACTTGTTTAACTTTAATCTGGATTGTCTAATTAACTTTAGAATGAAACAAAATATTCGGTTACAAACGTTGGAAACCCGAGTTAAACAAGTTGGCTAACTAAACTAATTGGCTTTGTGTTTGTGAGAGGATTTCTTGCAATTCCACCGTCAACACGTCAGGGTTCATTTTCATTAGCTCAGCTGACAACGGGGTTTGCAGCTGTTCAACATTTCTTCAAGCTTTCACAAATTCGGAAAATATTATGTTTTATCACCAGGTAAAAATGTGTAAATATTTTTATTTAACTTTAACTGGTTAAGCCATTCTCTAGATATGCGGGTGGTCTGAGACCTTGCGTTTATACATCAATAAACTATTAAAGCATTTGATCAGGCTGATGAGTTCACATGTTTAGATTTACAAAATTATCCTTTGAGTTGGTGTTAAGTGAATACTCACACATAGATATGTTGACAAATGAGAAGTATAGATTGGATAAAGGTAAGAAAGGCCCATTCAGAGGTTTTATACGCAGCTGCATGATATATTACAGCTTGGGCAAAGTCCAGCCACCCTAGCCCTTGACCCAATCTATCACGTGATTTATGTTTACATACATGGGCTTCTGAACTCATACAAGCATTGTAAGCCTATATCGACATGTCATGGCAGGGTTATGGGAAATTTCACCAAACCCCTAAAGCCAAAATGTAATATGCTAAACTGTTTTGCAGAAATGCGAGAATAAGTTATACGATTTTCCCAAACTTTCTCATCTCCCACTATCGAATTTTATTTGGAAAAATGAGATATTCATGTCATCAGCATGGTAAGATCCAGCCAGACCGGGACCATGAAATGAGCACTTATCCTGACCCCCAGAACACGTTTTGAGCATTATTTCAACTATTTATATACATATTTATGTATATATGTGTGTACTCTCTACAAGTATCATTTTTGTCCGATTTTCATGAAGTTTGGTACAAATGTTTTTTGTAAATATCTCGGTCAAGTTCGTTAGCCTAGCTCTCCTTTGGAGGAACTTTTGACCAAAAGAGGTGTTTTAATGCTTTTAAAATAGTAACTTGTGATGATGGACCACGTAAGTCTAACGCCGGAAGCGGAAGCGAGGCTGTGAGCGTAGCGAACAATACCTAACACCCGTGACAATAGATCGGCCGAATGCCAAAGCGAAGCTGTAAACAGAACGAATAAGAGTAACAAATTGCGAAGGAAATTCGATTCACTCATGCAAGCGGCGCTTTAGCGCTTAGCTGCGTGTCGGCCTGTTGTAGCTTTATGCAGTGTGTTTTTCTACTTAACTAACTTTGTTTTTAAAATACACATAAAACTCTTGGAAAAGATTAGTTGCCTTACATCATATTTCATCACTGTAATTCACATTCAAATAAATTCCATTTTTTCAGACTTCTAGTATCTAATTATTTCTCCAGCGCTGATTTTCCCTGTCACACAGCACGCCCTGTATATCAGTGAGTTGATTAGTTGGTCTGATAATCCATTTGACATACCGAATGTAGCCTATGTGTATAATCCATATCGCATACTACACTCCACCATGTAATGTCGGCTTAGCCAGAGTAGGTAGCATTAGTGGCAAGTTAATACACTGTGAGTACACTATACAAACATAACGTGATTATCTGCTCTCCTCTCTCAATGCTGATTGCTGGTTAGGCTCATCTACTTTATATGTTGAGCTAGGGTTGAATTTTGTTGTTAAATATTAGCAAAGATAATGTTATGGTAGGTAGACTGCGCATTGATGCCACGGACTGGGACGGAAAACCCAACTTAGTCGCGGCAGCCCAAGCACAGATCTCTTGCCTTATTTCTCCTCCCTCGGCACCACATGCTCGAGTTTGTCCGATGTCTACGAGTTAAATTTGATCAAACCTTGCGATGTTTAAGAACAAAAAGACTTACGCGTGCGTCAGTGGCTCTACTAAAGACTCTTGAAAGAATTCCTCGCAACGCTATCTGTACTTGGGCTGTCGAACTATGTTGATTTTCCTGCCTCGACTATGTGGCATCTATGCGCAATAGTCGACATAGGTATGGTATTAGGTCGTACAAATTTTTCTTTATTAGTGTGTGAAAATTTATTGTAAATAACAATGTGCTCAAATCAATTTGTCTCGCCATTGCCTTCTACCCTGTTCTTGTTTATACTTTGTAAGAGATGCGTTCAGACGAAAGCGTGCTTGGTTTTTCCACATCGCTGTTTTAGTTTTATCAGACAGCTATACAACAATAGCAATACAAATATAAATACATTATAATCAAAACTGTATTAAACCTAGTCTTGTAAAATTTCCCCACTTTTATCACTCTCGTTTGCATTATATATTAATTTTACTTTATAATGTTACTGGAAACTACTTACTTTGTGTTCATTTCAACCCCTTGGTAATCCTGAAAAGATATCGATCCAAACCCCAAGCACCCTTCCCCAAGCACAAGTATCTTTTTTGGGGAGTAGTTCCAATATACAAAAATGTAATGTTATTGTACTTATTTATGCATGAAATAAACAAATTTCATTTCATTTCAAAACGAGAAGAATAAACTAAAGTCATGAAAATAATCCCCATTCAAACTCAACAGCCCATATGTCGGAAATTATTTTAAACACTTTTGATTAAGTGAAATGTACTAACTAAATGTACATAAATGTACTACAACATTTAAAAATTAAAACAACCCTTTAATTGTTGTAAAACGGCAAATTTGATACAAGTTACATAATATGTAAACAGCCTAACCAAAACAACAGCGGAAAAATAGCGAACTGAAAGTTTTCAGGTTTTTTACCACCCTGTATATTGCAGTATACAATTCATTGTTATTCACTGTATAACGAATCTATTATTTTCTCCGTTGCATGATTGGGCTGCCACTTTCAGTACGAGATATATTTGGTTTGATCATCAAATGGGTCAAAATATACATTACAAAAATTTAAACCTTTAACCTTTGTTTTAGTTTTCCTGTGGTTTTCTCAACACTGTTTAGTGTCCCTGTACTCAACTTTTTAATACCTCAGCCTGATTTTGTTTTGATACCGTGTTTTGATTTGAATAGGGCATCGTCGGTTCTAACTAAACGTGCCCTGGACTGTTTTACTCTAGTAAGTTGTTTTGGTTTCAACAAAGATACAAAGATAGTAGTAAATAATGTAGTAGCATATTCTACCGGTGTTTTTTTAACGCAACCCAACTTTCAAACTTTAGTGTCATTCTATTTGTCATGTATAATGTAAATTTTATAATTGGTTTGTTCATCATTTCAGAATGCATGTATTAATAGTAATATAGTATTTTCAAAATTATTACTTAGACCTGGCATTTTATTAGTTCAAGGTTTGTATTATATATAATATATGCATTTTTAATTTAATAATTTGATGTTATTGCAAAACAAACGCATCATGGTTTTGAAAAGATCAACTAGTGCTTATTGTTGAAGAAAACTTAAGAAGAAGATAATTTTTTTTGTCAAGAGGAAGGGTCAAGTTTACAGGTAATATTCCAAACAAATCTAAAATTCACAGATTTGAAATTTTTTAACAAAATAGGTTTTGTAGGGAACGGAAAACACAACAGAAGGCTGACTGTACTGAATGAAGAGGTGATTGACATTGTTAGGTTGGTAACCAATGGTTTAAAAATAATAAAAATTTGAAACAACAAAGCAGATAGCCTATAACTCCTGGATTCTTGATTTAAACCATCTTGAAAAAAATATTATTCTTGCTCTAAGTAATTCTTCAACAAATAAGCACCATCTTTTGCTAAAACCCATGATTAAGTCTATTTTACAATAAAAATCAAATTAGCAAATCAAAACCACTATATTACTGCAACAATTCATACCATCTGATAGATATTGAAGTAAACAAACCAACATATACTTACAACTTTATAGCGCCTGCAAAAATGACTACTAAGTTTGAAAGTTGGGTTGCGTTAAAAAAAACACCCTGTATAATTATGCAAAATGAATTAGGATCAGATCTAATTTTCATGGAGTGAGATCGGAACACTGCATTGGCATATTTCATTTGATTATGTCCCGTTGATGTTAACTATAAAAAATGAATATTTTAATTCAAAAACTCACATGGTTGGTTGAAGCTTTTCCATTTAGCAATACAGTAACAAAACCTACTCTGAACAAAACTTATTCAAACGCAAATGCATAACTTATGTTGGTCTTCAACACATAAGTTATACTAAATGGTTACAAGTGTATACAGTTGAATATCACAGAAACACTTGCAGTAAACACAGAACTCGACTCAACTAACAGCTCTCAGCAGCAGTGAGAAGTCTTGATGTGTTGCAAATTGGAAGCCACAAAGTTTGCTGATATTCATTTCCGCAACACTCCAGTAACTTGAGCTTTGCATTTAAGTAAGAACACACATAACTTTATTCTAAGCGTTTCTGTTTTCAGAAAGTCAGGTTTCTATTATGCTTTCTCTCTATTGTTCGGCCGAACAAGATAGGCGTGATTATGTCAAGGTTTACAAGAAGACGTACCTTGTTTGCGCGTACGCTGTGTAGCCTACTTTCAACAATCTAAAAACTCTTCAGTTTGTAATAAATATATACACCTGGGGAACAAAATTATGAACCAATGATTTAATTTTATTGCCCCTTTTTCGTTTGAAATCGGAATTTTCTTTAGCAAAGCGTACGTAAATATTAAAAACCAACTGAATGATTACAAAAACTCAAAACTATACAGGGTGTTAAACAAAAAGGGGTGATGAAATTCAAGAAAACCATTTGGTTCCATAATGTTGTCCATGAGTGTATAAACAATAATGTAAAGACTGTATATAAGTAATAAAAATACGAGTAATAGACCCATCTAGAGGTAAAATACAACCTTCAAATTTTCTTCTTTAAAGGATGAAAATGTTTTGTAATAAATGTTTACGGATATTTAGTGGGCTGTCCATGAAATTGTTCAACCTGTATGATGTCTTACCAACAGAAAATTCACCTTGAAAACGTTTAAATGTTTTCATTTTTTTGTTTAAATGTCTTGTTCACATCGCGTCAAAACAACATTATAATTAGCTGAAATATTTCGGTATTGTTGTGGAGTACCATCTTCAGTCACTGATTACGAAACTGAGCTACTTGATGTATCGCATTATCCTATTAGTGGCAGGGCTACTCAATTGCAGGGATGCCAACTGTCGGTGTTCTCATTGTGACACTATCTAAAAGACCTCTAGGACTGGCTGCCAACTTGACATTATCGTTATTATCAATTATTAATTAAATCAACCAATTCAAATCAAATTCAAATTCAAATTGATTTTATTTCCTCAAATTAAAATTCGATTACAATCAAACTTGTAGAACACAATAAATTGTATCAAATTATTCAAAATTGTCTTGGGTGACTCTCGGTATTCTACTGCATGTTTCTGTAACTATGTTCTGCTATGACCGACTTTGCGACGTCTTCGTGTTTTTTACGCCAATTCGAGTGGAAGGGTTAAATTAAGCTTTTATTGGTTAGTTGAGCCAGTCATGAGCAGGACAGTGACTCACTACGTCATAAACATGCAAAGGGCGGATCCTGATATACATTATTCATTCAAACAGCTGATCTACACAGAAACACAGATTCCAGGTCTACACAAACACTGGTCTACACAGTAACCTTGGATATACTGAAGTACATGTATGAGTAGACGTTCAAGAGTCATGTATGGGGTGCTGATAATAAATGGTGTTTTAAGCGTTTCATCATATTTACTTTCCATAACTTATTAGTCAAATGAGACGATTAAGTCAAACAACATTTGGTTGAAGGAAATTCTTTTCAAACTTTATATCCATGAATTTGAAATGTACTACCTTAATATGGTCTGTTTTGACAGTTACAATCAATAGCGATTAGAATTTAAAAGTTGGTATATTTTAGGCTATACACAAGTAGAGGGAGTTGTACTTATACATAGCATAATCAACGACATGTCCATTTATTCTATTGTCTTTATTTGTACAAAATACTATCTGTGCATATGCATCAAGTGCATTTTTAACAGACTTCAGAGAAAAGAAGAAGTTGACCTGCGGCGATTTTATTTTTATATTCAACTAGGGACTCGAACACCCAAATTAATGTGCGTTGAACCCCCTATATATTTGAAGTCGTACGTCAAAAGATTTTAACGACATTTTGTCAAGGCCACAAAATCTGTATTAAAGATACCCCACATCTTTTAGCGTTTATAAATCATAAATTAAAATCGACACCTGTTGTGGATATCAAACAAAACTCAAATCAGAAATCAATTGAGCCAAAATTAACAAAACAATGCATTAGCCAAGTCACAAAAGAAATACAACGCTTTCTTAATAATAGGGCATAACTATCTATTTACACTATGTACATTTTGAGTTAAGAACTCTTGGACACTGTAACAAGCGAGGTTCAACAGCTGGTTTTTAGCAATCTGAATTTGGAGATATTTGGTTCTTGTTGGAGGGATGAAGGGAGGCTATTGAACAGCATGCCATTGTACACTAGGTGTTTTTTAAAAGGAGTGTTGAGGGATTGTAAAGCAACTGGAATTACAGGAAGCTGTAAGGAGTTTGGATTGAAAAGTTGAATTTGGATGGGTTCTGCTTGACGAGTTAGAGTTTTCAGAATGTAAAGAGACGGCAAAGTGAGGATTTTTGAATCTCGGAAGTGATCTCTACAGGATTGGCGCCGACGTAAAGAAAAGACAGTCCTCACGGCCCATCTTTGAAGTTTGAAAAATTTCGTCTTTTGGTTCTCGTACCCCCAATAGGTACAGCGTATGCTAAGTGAGGGAGTGACAACACCATAGTAAGCAGCCAACAAAACATCTTCGTTGGCTACGTTCCTTAGGTTTCTTAGTACAAAAATTCCTGAGCTGAGCCTCTTTGAGACGTGATCAATGTGACCGTGAAAGCTGAGACTCTCGTCTAGCACCAATCCTAAAAATTTTACATTCTGAGTAGGGTGTACTACGGTTTCAAAGACATGTCCTTCCCATTTACATGTTGTTCAACTCAGTTTGGGCACAGATCACATTAACAGATAATAAATTATTAAAACACCGTGTACAATACATTTTACAACAAAGGCAGTCTTGTCGGGTTAATGTATTTTCCTTCTACTGTTCACAGTTCCTTAAACACAATATAATTGTAGAATTCAATGTAGAGAGGTTTGGACCGTCACAATAAACGTTTGTGCTTAGATTACTGTGGGCAAGGGAATCTGATTGTCCATTCTATCTACGCCATCAGAACACAAAGCCCATTATCCCTTGCTACATTATTGTGTACTGTACGGGTGAACTAAGCCATCAGCTCGCCCTTTCAGTCTCATAGACAATCAGCTGGTTTTATATCCTGGTTAGACCTACGTTCATATGTATAATGTTTCATAAAGGCGCTTTTACATAGTATCACACATAAGGTAAGGTAAACTTCCATTAAGAAATTGTACATTTTTATTTATACTAACAAATTTCTATTTATTTAATGTTTGTACACACATACTTTTCATGTCAAATATACTCGTAGTATGAACATGAAAATGTTTATTTATATTACAAGTTTAGTGCTTACGTTATTTAATTGATAAACAATTGTTTTTAAGCATTTATAACATAATTTTTAAAAAAATGTCCTATGTTTATGTTTTTCTGTATCAATAATGACAAAAGCAAAAGCCATTACATTACATGTTGTATAAATAATATTGTTCTTATGAACTAATCGTATACATTAATTATATTAATACTTTACTACGCACTTTTAAGAACATGCTATTTTAAATAATCTACTATATTAAAATGTTAAATTAAAACTAGAACGATACTTTCAAAAGCTTTGGAACGTTTCTTTTTTAACGTTTAACCGTATTTTAACTGAGAACTGGTGCTCATTTAAAATCCTCTATCTGACGAATGAAAATAAAGACTGGTCAGCTTACATACTACAAAATGATAATTATTTAAATGGTTTAAAGTATTTGAAATAGTTGGCAATGTTCATGAAACGTTTATTGTCTTCATCATTTCGAAATCAACTGAAATTAAAATATGTCCTTAGCTTAGAGAAAACACACCTTTACAATTGAGCGCATGGAAGGATATCACAGCACAAAGGTGAGCCTTGTGTTTTGCATGATATTGAGGGAAAGGTTAAAGCTTCCAAACCTCATGTGTTGTGAATTCTTTCAACATCTGCTTTATACGTAAGTTTCATGCAACTAGTATTATATACTGATTGGGTTTGTAATGTGGTAATTATCTAGTTGGTCTTTAATGTTAAGTAGTGAATATTAGTTTAAGGACGCAAAACAGGCCACAGAGAACTTAACTCACGTAAGCCGCCCCCTTCTCCCATTGGCTGCATAAATAGGGATTTTGTGTTTCTTTGTTACAGTTGGCTAGCCTGCTGCTAGTGTGTGTGATTGGCCTGACACCGGCCAACCAGTTAGTCTAGGGTTAGCTCGTTCAGTTAGTGGACGTGTTTTGTGATTCGTTTTGAATTTACTCCGGTGACTTGTTTACTTTCATAGTGTGGCTTGTGTTTGTAATATTGTAGTTTTGTTTTCTCTAGGCTATTTCTAAATTCTAAGATTTAATTTGTTGTTAGACTTAACAACTACATGTTGTTTGGTAGAGTTTGACTGGTCAGCTACGCTGACTACTTTACTAGCTCATTTTCTAATGTTCTGTGTTATGTTTTAGGTTTTTTCACCTGAAGACGGGATCAGATTGCAGATCCCAAACGTCGTGATCCTTTTGTTCACTAACGATGGAAAATGTCCGCAATAATAGTTCAACTTCTGTGCGTAATTAATTTAAAAATCCTTGATATATAATTATGTAAATATTGGCCTATGTGAATAGTTTCTCCTTTTCAAAAGTTCCTAGAACATAGACTCTGTCAACGTCTCTACTGGATTAAACGTAATCTAAAATGGCATGTTTCCTAGTGTTAAACAGAAAACGTATATTTATCATCTTGATAATAGTTAATCATTAGCTTTATCTTTGATTTGGATTTATACGAATTAAATATATAAATAGGGTTTAATTTATTTTTCGTCTGAGCAAAATTTGACATTAACGCTTAGGTTGTATCCTTTAATTTAAACTATTTTGGACACTGTAACAAGCGAGGTTCAACAGCTGGTTTTTTGATAAAGCCCTGAATTTGGAGATATTTGGTTCTTGTTGGAGGGATGAAGGGAGGCTATTGAACAGCTTTATGCCATTGTACACTAGGTGTTTTAAAAAGGAGTGTTGAGGGATTGTAAAGCAACTGGAATTGGGAAGCTGTAAGGAGTTTGGATTTAAAAGTTGAATTTGATGGGTTCTGCTTGACGAAAGTTAGAGTTTCCAGAATGTAAAGAGACGGCAAAGTGAGGATTTTTGAATCTCGGAAGTGATCTTACAGATTGGTACGACGTAAAGAAAAGACAGTCCTCACGGCCCATCTTGAAGTTTGAAAAGAAATTTCGTCTTTGGTTCTCACCCCCAAATAGGTACACACGTATGCTAAGAGGGTAGACAACACTGAGTAGTAAGCAGCCAACAAAACATCTTCGTTGGCTACGTTCCTAGGTTTCTAGCAAAAAATTCTGAGCTGAGCCTCTTTGAGACGTGATCAATGTGACCGTGAAAGCTGAGACTCTCTTCTAGCACCAATCCTAAAAATTTTACATTCTGAGTAGGGTGCAACACGGTTTCAAAGACATGTCCTTCCCATTTACATGTTGTTCAACTCAGTTTGGGCACAGATCACATTAACAGATAATAAATTATTAAAACACCGTGTACAATACATTTTACAACAAAGGCAGTCTGTCGGGTTAATGTATTTTCCTTTCTACTTTCCTTAAACACAGTATAATTGTAGAATTCAATGTAGAGAGGTTTGGACCGTCACAATAAACGTTTGTGCTTAGATTACTGTGGGCAAGGGAATCTGATTGTCCATTCTATCTACGCCATCAGAACACAAAGCCCATTATCCCTTGCTACATTGTGTACTGTACGGGTGAATCTAAGCCATCAGCTGCCCTTTCAGTCTCATAGACAATCAGCTGGTTTTATATCCTGGTTAGACCACGTTCATATGTATAATGTTTCATAAAGGCGCTTTTTACATAGTATCACACGTAAAGGTAAACTTCCATTAAGAAATAGTACATTTATTTTACTAACAAATTTCTATTTATTTAATGTTTGTACACACATACTTTTCATGTCAAATATACTCGTAGTGTGAACATGAAAATGTTTATTTATAATATAAGTTTAGTGCTTACGTTATTTAATTGATAAACAATTGTTTTTAAGCATTTATAACATAATTTTTAAAAGAAATGTCCTATGTTTATGTTTTTTTCTGTATCAATAATGACAAAAAGCAAAAGCCATTACATTACATGTTATAAATAATATTGTTCTTATGAACTAATCGTATACATTAATTATATTAATAATTTACTACGCACTTTAAGAACATGCTATTTTAAAATAATCTAGCATATTAAAATGTTAAATTAAAACTAGAACGATACTTTCAAAAGCTTTGGAACGTTTTTTGCGTAACATTTAACCGTATTTTAACTGAGAACTGGTGCTCGTTAAAATAACCTCATCTGACGAATGAAAATAAAGACTGGTCAGCTTACGTAATACAAAATGATAATTATTTAAATGGTTTAAAGTATTTGAAATAGTTGGCAATGTTCATGAAACGTTTATTGTCTTCATCACGAAATCAACTGAAATTAAAATATGCCCTAGCTTAGAGAAAACACACCTTACAATTGAGCGCATGGCAGTGATATCACAGCACAAAGGTAGTGAGTGGCCTTGTGTTTTGCAATATTGAAGGAAGGTAAATAAAAGCTTCAAACCTCATGTGTTGTGAATTCTTTCAACATCTGCTTTATACGTAAGTTTCATGCAACTAGTATTATATACTGATTGGTTTGTAATGTGGTAATTATCTAGTTGGTCTTTAATGTTATAGTGAATATTAGTTTAGGACAAAACAGGCCACAGAGAACTTAACTCACGTAAGCCACCCCATTCTCCCATTATTGTGCATAAATAGGGATTTGTGTTTTTTGTTACAGTTGGCTAGCCTGCTAGTGTGTGTGATTGGTTTTCGATTGCCCCAGCCAACCAGTTAGCTCGTTCAGTTAGTGGACGTGTTTTGTGATTCGTTTTGAATTTAACTGGTGACTTGTTTACTTTCATAGTGTGGCTTGTGTTTGTAATATTGTAGTTTTGTTTTCTAGGCTATTTCTAAATTCTAAGATTTAATTTGTTGTTTGTACACATACTTTTCATGTCAAATATACTCGTAGTGTGAACATGAAAATGTTTATTTATATTACAAGTTTAGTGCTTACGTTATTTAATTGATAAACAATTGTTTTTAAGCATTTATAACATAATTTTTAAAAGAAATGTCCTATGTTTATGTTTTTTTTGCTATCAATAATGACAAAAAGCAAAAGCCATTACATTACATGTTGTATAAATAATATTGTTCTTATGAACTAATCGTATACATTAATTATATTAATACTTTACTACGCACTTTTAAGAACATGCTATTTTAAAATAATCTACTATATTAAAATGTTAAATTAAAACTAGAACGATACTTTCAAAAGCTTTGGAACGTTTCTTTTGCGTAACATTTAACCGTATTTTAACTGAGAACTGGTGCTCATTAAAAAAATCCTCTATCTGACGAATGAAAATAAAGACTGGTCAGCTTACATACTACAAAATAATTATTTAAATGGTTTAAAGTATTTGAAATAGTTGGCAATGTTCATGAAACGTTTATTGTCTTCATCATTTCGAAATCAACTGAAATTAAAAATATGCCCTTAGCTTAGAGAAAACACACCTTTACAATTGAGCGCATGGCAGGATATCACAGCACAAAGGTAGTGAGTGGCCTTGTGTTTTGCATGATATTGAGGGAAAGGTTAAAGCTTCCAAACCTCATGTGTTGTGAATTCTTTCAACATCTGCTTTATACGTAAGTTTCATGCAACTAGTATTATATACTGATTGGGTTTGTAATGTGGTAATTATCTAGTTGGTCTTTAATGTTAAGTAGTGAATATTAGTTTAAGGACGCAAAACAGGCCACAGAGAACTTAACTCACGTAAGCCGCCCCCTTCTCCCATTGGCTGTGCATAAATAGGGATTGTGTGTTTCTTTGTTACAGTTGGCTAGCCTGCTGCTAGTGTGTGTGATTGGCCTGACACCGGCCAACCAGTTAGTCTAGGGTTAGCTCGTTCAGTTAGTGGACGTGTTTTGTGATTCGTTTTGAATTTACTCCGGTGACTTGTTTACTTTCATAGTGTGGCTTGTGTTTGTAATATTGTAGTTTTGTTTTCTCTAGGCTATTTCTAAATTCTAAGATTTAATTTGTTGTTAGACTTAACAACTACATGTTGTTTGGTAGAGTTTGACTGGTCAGCTACGCTGACTACTTTACTAGCTCATTTTCTAATGTTCTGTGTTATGTTTTAGGTTTTTTCACCTGAAGACGGGATCAGATTGCAGATCCCAAACGTCGTGATCCTTTTTGTTCACTAACGATGGAAAATGTCCGCAATAATAGTTCAACTTCTGTGCGTAATTAATTTAAAAAATCCTTGATATATAATTATGTAAATATTGGCCTATGTGAATAGTTTCTCCTTTTCAAAAGTTCCTAGAACATAGACTCTGTCAACGTCTCTACTGGATTAAACGTAATCTAAAATGGCATGTTTCCTAGTGTTAAACAGAAAACGTATATTTATCATCTTGATAATAGTTAATCATTAGCTTTATCTTTGATTTGGATTTATACGAATTAAATATATAAAAATAGGGTTTAATTTATTTTTTCGTCTGAGCAAAATTTGACATTAACGCTTAGGTTGTATCCTTTAATTTAAACTATTTTGGACACAATTTTAATAACTGTGTTTTATTTTTAGAGACTTTGTGTGTTGACCCTCTTTCTTCGACTTCTATATCTTATAAAAACTTTATAAAACTGTTTATAGACTTAATTCATAGATTCACAAACCTGAATTGTTGTAACTATTTGTATTTACAGGGTATTTTCGTGTATTAAACATGGCCTAAAACTATAACGACATCAATAGGCATTGTTATACAAACAGTAAGAGAGGTATAACCGGATACAAACACATGAAACCTGAACTTGGCCGAAACTATTTTCAAACAAAGCCAAACCATGTTGATTCAGTGAGAAGTTCACCTTGCCTAATGCTACACAAATAAAAATGTTGAAAGGCAAGAACATTCATAATACATGAGGTCTGAAAGCTTCGGACTTCCCTTCAATATCATGCAAATTACACGTCCACCTTTAGGTGAGTAGTTTATTTTGGCGGAGCATACAAGCATAAATTTTACACAAGGCGTATAATAAATTATATTATCTACGTTCCGCTTTAAAAATGATGTTTTCACTACAAACATGCTTCGTTTGCTCATACTTTTTTATATAAATTCAGGCAAGACGCCCGTGCCTGTAAATTTAATTATGTTGTCGGAGTTCAACCCGTGTCAAGCAAAGATTATGTTACTGTAGATAGATTGCGCATAGATGCCACATGTCTGAGGCTGGAAAATCAACATAGTTCGGCTGCCCAAGCACAGATAGCTTTGTAAGGGAGTTATCTTTAAGTCCCAAGTAGAGCTACTGACGCACGCGCAAGTTTGTTCGTTCTCGAAAATTGCACGATTTGGTCACATTAAGTCATCGACATCGAGCGAACTCGAGCATGTGGAATCGAGGAAAGAGAAAGATGGCAAAAGGTGGCAGCGCTCGCAGTGCTATCTGTGCTTGGGCTGCCGCAACTATATTGAATTTCCTGCCTCAGCCATGTGACATATGTGCCAATCTACCTGTCATAACATTATCTGTGTGCAAACATTTTATACTATACGAGCATACTATACTATAAGCATTTATACTCGTATATGTATAAAACTCGCAATTCATCAACAAGGTTGACTTGTTAAAACATTTAATGTAAAAGTCTGCCTCATCAGCAAGCTGGGCTCATATGACTGTAAATTACGCTTGGCATATTCGAACCTAAAACGTAATTCACATAAATTATTCAGCGTTTGTCGCGTTGCTACGGACACATTGAAATGTGTTTAAATTATTTCACGTTTGCTCTGGAAAACCTGTGACATTAGGAGCTGTTTTCGTCGAAAGCTTTTCACGCTTTTAAGGTTTTAAAACAAAAGATTAACGTTTGACAAGTTGTTGAGTTATATCATAAAAATTATTTAAAGGTTTAAAACTGGTAGACTGTAGTAAGAATTACTCACGTTCGATATGATAGCTTAAATTTAAAAAATTAGTAATAAAATATCTATTTTCTTAAACTTTATACATAAAAACAAAGATGAAAAATGAAATATCCTTCAATGATATTTTAATTTTTCTATTTTACAACTTTTTTGCTAAAAAGGGATGATAACACAGAGCTATAATCAAGTTCTATAGGTTCACACCACTTCAAAACACCATAACAATTAGATTGAGATATTTCGGTCTCACTGTGGAGTACCGTTACTGATTGCCTAAACTGAGATACATGCTATCTGCTATCCTATTGGTGGTAGGGCTGCCAACCATTCATTTGAGCAAGGATGCCTCCTCAGAACATCGACAGTTGGCATCCCTGTTCCAACAGACGGTTGGCCGCAAATAAAGGATAGCAGACAGCAAGTAGCTCAGTTCTGTAATGGTATCTACAGCGAGACCGAAACATCTCAAGCTAATTATTATGATGTTTTGACGCGTTGTGAACCGGAAGAGCTAGATTGTAGCTGGGACACCGGCACCGAAAGCCTAAGATAACATACAAATACTTTACAAATTGTTTGCCAGTAGTATCCTCATTATTTCTAAATTACTTTCTAATCATTAGAATCTAATGGTTACATCCTCGTAAACTACCAATATAAAGTGAGTAAAAACTGAATACCTCCTCTCGCTTACATTTTCATTTGTGAAAACATTTCTTGCAATTTAATTTAGTTAAGTAATTCCTTTATGAAACTATACGTAATTTCTTTAGTTTTCCCTGTAACTCGTTGACTATATTTTCACGGCTACTTCCAATAACTTCACGTGTTCAGATTGTAAAGATTAGATGTGTAAATTAAAGACTTGTTCATGAAGCTTGCTGTAAAAGAATATTTTGCATTACAAAGGCTGTCCGAGTTGGTCAAAATGTAAATATTCTTAGTCTTTGCTTTGTGCTTTATTCAAGCCAAATACGGCAAAACAAATGTTGAGTCAAAGAATAATTTTTTTCTTGACACTTAGAAACGTTTTACTTGTAAGTATTGGTTTAAATTAGGTGATACCAGAAAGTATTTACCACAAGGTATAATAACTTATTTCATAGCAGTAAAATCATTCACTCTGGCCTAGGCAACATTTTGAGTCATATTTGGTATTGGATATTAATTTTGTCAATATTAATTTAGTTTGAAGTAATATACTCCTGGACAAAATTAACGCACCGCTTTCCTTGTTGCTCGTAATTTTAATCGGTCGTCTTTCATTTCAAAATTGGATATTTTCTGACTGAATTCAAGTGAGTTTTATTTACCTAAACAGCAACAAAGAAATATGCAATAAAATCATCCACTAGGAAAATGGATACTACCAATCATTGTTTTTGAATGTTATGACATTTTACCAGTGGTGTTAATTTTGTCCAGAAGTGTATTTAATTTTAAAGATATCCAAGGTAATACAGCGTTACAAATGGTTGCTTTAAAGGTTGATTTTGAAATTATACACACCCAAAAAGATATGCATAGAACTCAATCCATCTACTTTGAAACACACTTTAAAGTAATCCATACATTAAAGTTACAGTTGGCTAGCTTTTTTACACACTGTAAAACAAACTTATGCATTAGCACTTTAACTTATTGGTCCACATTAATGCCAGCAGATGTAGAAGAGAAGATGACATTTAAATATTAATATCCATCATGAAACCAGGTCACTTCGAGCTATTAACAAGAAGCTTTCAGGAAGTTACTTAGACCATGATATTGAGTAGCTCTTTAATAAATTGAATACCTGATAAGCATTCTAGTACAACACTTCACTAGATGGACTTGCATTACATGGGATTACGTACATTACATACATACCTGTTTGCTGACTTCTGTTCGGAAAGGTCTTTAGTCATTATTAACTTTATAGTTGTTTTATACGTGTATATTGTTAAAATTAACTGTTTTTTTATCATGGGAAATGGCTGAAAATTATTACGATTTCATTATAGCCCTTGAGTGACCTTTAGTGATTTAAGAGCTTATTTAAGTCAAGAGCTTATTTATGAGCTTATTCATGTGCTTATTTATGTGAAGTGAATAAGTTATTTTTATCCATGGTTTCAATAATTACACGTTTCTTGAATAGTGCACGTAGAAAATCGGCAACCTATTAGTACAATAAACCAAAATTAGTTCAAGTCAAATTAACACTTTCGCCCAATCCCTTCAAGAAAGAAGGAATTCCAATGTTGAAGAAGGTTGACCCTTGAATTTGAATTGTTTTTCTCTTCCTTTGATGCTTCTTCCTCTGAACTGGTCTTTTACCATTTCCCTGGCTTTGCATGAATTAAAATTATCAATAATCGGCCCCATTTAGGGCGTAGGTTAAAAGATGGTTGTTGTAGGGTTGATAGGCGGCGCTTTGGTGGTTCGCGTAGTTTGGCAAATGTGCGAATATTTCGCTGTTCGACTAATTTATAACAAACTTTACTCTTTCAACGAGTTTGCTAGATAAATATCTCAACTATTCATGAATTGAACTCCAATCTTTGATGATGCATAGTTTGTAGTCACTCAATTGTTTCGAGTAGTTGACAATGTAAACTGTTTATGTGAGAGCTGATGATCCAATTAGTGAAGGGTATACTCGTATGAAGGTTAAACTGGCACACAAACTCCAAACTACCAAGTATTTAACGTTTATTATTATACTGGGTGTCCCAAAAGTCACTTTATTTATTTTAGCATTACTCATGTCTTTGCCATCCAAGATCAGGTTACCTAACTTCAAAAGACCTCAGCTTTGGGAACTGTAAAAATAAAATGTTTTTCAAATCAAGCAGATAGCCGTTAAACTGTGCTACTGTTCTACGACGTTGCCTTGGTCTGGTGAGAATAAAAGCAAAGATAATGTTATGACATCTGAACAAGCATAGATGTCACATGGTTGAGGCAGCAAAATCAACATAGTTTGGCAGCCCAAGCACAGATAGTGCTGCGAGCGCTGCCGTCTTACGCCGTCTTTCTCCTCCCCTTGGCTCCACATTGGTCCGATTTCAATGACTTAAATATGAAGAAATCGTGCGATTTACGAGAACGAACGAACGTTGGTTCTCTTGAGACTTTTAAAGAATTCCCTCTCAGCGCTATCTGTGCTTGGGCTACCGGAAATATGTTGATTTTCCTGCCTCAGCCGTTCGGCATCTATGCGCAATCTGCTTACCATAACATTATCTTTGATAAGACCCTATGTCACCGAGTGTTTTACAAAATAAGACAAAACAGATTTCCAACAACCGATACGTTCGAAAATTGACATACGTAATTACGAACAAACCTTTAAAATGAATGCAGTTATCCCAGGGGTTCTTTGTTTTCCAAAAAGCTATGCTGATCCCTTTTTCATATCCTATTTTTTCATGATATAACAACCAAATGAGCAAGTAAAATCAAGAGAGGTAACTCAGTAGGTAAGGTTAAACAAGCTTCTCTAATGTTATTCACCTTTGAACTAATGTTGAAAGCTTGGCTGAGTTCATTTAATTTACCTTTAACCTCGGTTCTCTCAACCATTTACAGAACTGAGTTTCCTCGCCGTATCTCTGTGAAGGAACAACCGAAAATGTCTGCGAAAGTACGGAAGATTTTCTCGGGAAATTGTATTTATTAATCGTCACACCATCTAGAAATGACTACTTTTAGCTCTTAGGCTTTCGCGGTCACAACTATAATCTAGTTCTTTCTGATCACACCGTCTCAAACCATTATTATAATTAGCTTGACATTTTTGGTTCCCTGTAGAGTAGAATCTTCATTCTTCAAAAACAAGCAGTTCGAACCATCGCAAAATTGCGCTGGAGAGAGTCGTGCAGGCAAGCATTCAAAGACCTCAAACTGTTGACACTCCCTTGCCTCTACATTCTACAGACATGTCTCATTTTCAAAACAAAATACAATACCACACACACTCTAATAAAACCAGAGGCAGGGACAACTACCAAACTGGGAGACACAGGACGGTAGTCCATGAGCGCTTACCTTCTCAGGCAGGTGTTCATCTCATCAACAGATTACCAAATTCGTTTAAAAACGCACAGGTGCCCAAGGCATTCAAGGCTCGACTCAAATAAGTGTTTATGGCGTTTAATTGGGAGACCTTGTAATTGGCTAACCGACTAAGGACTAGAGTGGGATAATTCGAATGAATGAGAGAGATTAGAAAAATTGTATGTAAGAAAGGGACTTAGATGTGAGAGTGAATGGAAAATTTCAACAATCAACCTTTCTGACGATTGCCATGCATCGTAAAATGTTTTGCAATACAAATTTTATTTATTTATTCAGTCACTGATTGGCTGAACTGAGATACTTGCTGTCTGCTAACCTGTTGGTCACAGGGATGCCAACCGTACATTGGAACAGGGATGCGAACTGTCGATGTTCTCATTGGCCGAAAAGAATCGAAAAGAATTTTTCAGGACGGGTTGCCAGCTTCTTGCAAGTTTAATGATGTCTTCTTTGTTGAAGTAAATATCATTTTTAAGAACTTCAGACAACAAAATACTGTCAACAACAAGTACTGTCCTGAGCTACTTAGTCGCGTCGACCTGTGGGTACCCAGAGGGACTCGATCCATGGCAGTGTTCTCCAGACAGTATCTCCCTACTAACTACTCTTACTTCAACGTCTTAGCCGTCTTCTAAGGTCTGGAAATGCTGCAGCTGCCCGTGGATTTCTTCGACGGATCTCCCATGGCCTTCAGGAAGAAAAATGCTCGCCTCCATTAATGAGACATAAGTTTTACTGTTTCCATATATTTTCACATGTTCATTGTTGTTACTTATTTATAATATTTATTCTTGTTATCAGTTTCAGTCACTTTACGCTCGTTATCTAATTTATAAATGTTATCTTCATGTTGATATTTGATGTATACTAGTATTACTTCAGGTCGCCACTTAGTACCTGTTACTGAATTAGTTCACAATCTTAGCTCTTATCCCTCGTTTCTTCTCCATTTATGTAAACCTTCTTAGTTTTCTTGTTATTGTAATTACCAATCATTCTGTAAAAAAGGTGTAAACCGTTGGGATTAAATAAATACCTCAGTTTCACCGATCGGTGAGTGCAGGTGGTACTCCACAGCGAGATCGAAATATTTCAAGCTTATCCATAGTTTCAAACTTTATATATGAAGAAAACATGTGTACATAAAATTGCATTTAGTAGACTGATTTTTTTTTTTTATAGTTATCTGCAGGGAGGTTAAAGTAGGCAAACAAATGAAAATTTGCACTTTGACTAGACCAGCGTTTCAGACTGTGTCAAGAAAACATCTTCCTCAAGCCATCATTATACACCATTTTATCTTGGCACTTGGCGCCATTTATCAAAACCCTCGTTCCTTATCAACTGACAACAATAACGCATTTTTTATCGCTGTCGTTTATAAAAGAAGCTGTTAGTGGTGTCAGCTGTAGCCAGAGGTAAAACGTCCTCTCTTTCGGGTGCTTCATTAAACAAAAATGAGCCCTTCATTATTTCATATGTACGAGAGCTGTTTGAAGTTCCGTTCAAAGCTCTAAAACGCACCTCAATTTTAGAAAAGTTTCATTTATATTGAAGAAAACTCTTTCTGACCACTTTGAAATATTTATGATAAATATCTAAGCACATACCAATACATCTCACTTTAGATAATCACATCCTCAATTTTTTCAAATGAGAATTGTGACCAAACAACAGATTAAATTATTAAAATATCTCGGGAGTTAAACTTATAATTTCCAAGGACGAATTGACAAATCAATTTTAATTAATTATAAAGGAGGATTACATCACCCACATAAAAACATTTCACCTTAATGCACAGCTGCAGGAAATCCGGCGTTGACGGTCTTTGCGCATCACTTATGTTTACATTATTTATTTACATTTATATACATTCTTTTCAAAACAAATTAATACCATAAGATTTTGCGACACATTTACTAAACCAGACATTTTAACCAACTGGGAGACCTGACTTAGTTCATATGCTGCAATTCTCGGCAGGTGTTCATTCATCAACAGATACCAAATTCGTTTAAAAAGCACAAGTACCCAAGGCATTCAACTCGTCTAAAAAATGTATTTGTCCATCAAGCTTTTTATAACATAGACGAGTTTATGGCGTTTAATGGAGCTGTGGTGATGACCTACTAAAACTAAGTGGGATAATTCGAATGTGAAGATTGAAAAATTGTAGCCAATGTATAAAAACTTAGATGTGAGAGTGAATGGAAAGAATTTTAGTCAATAAATTTTTGACAGTACCATACATTGTGAATTTTTTTACAATAAAATTTATTTATTTATTTATTGTTACTTATTGCCACATGTTTATATTATTTCGGTTCATAAAATTATTTATTTATATTTATGCGCCAGTTACTATTTTTCGATTTTTTACCATTTGGTACAAATGTTCCTTGTAAAATATCCCAGTTGAGTTCGTTAACCAGCTAAATTGGACCACCGGAACTCCCTTTATAGTAGGTATTTTAACAAAAATAGCGTTTAATGATCTAAAAACAGATCTAAATTGATCTAAATTTCGTCCGATTCTGATGAAATTTAAAACTAATATGCATTTTGCTATTATACATAAATACACCAAAAACTATGAAAATCAATCTGGTCGTTTCAAAATGACGGCCAAAAAGACTTCGCTAAAACAGCGGAATAAGTAGCCAGATTGTATTGATATTTGAATTGGAGTTTTCCTTTCATGATATGTAGTATAACTATTAGGTCGAAGGCCGAAGCAAGGCTGTGAGCGTAGCGAACATCCTCGTATTGCTCGTGGCCACAGGAGACCAAGCTGAGGCGAGGCCGGAGCGAGGCCGTGAGTGGGGCGAGTAGGAGCTGCTAGCGGCGCTTTAGTGCTTAGCTGCGGGTCGGTCTGGTTTTGATTTTAACACTGACTTATAGTAAATCCGTGTTACAGCTATTTCTTCAAAACATATAAATCAGACTGCTGAGTTTCTTCAAATATTATAAACATTTCTTGACATTTACTTCTGGGACTCGTGGCGTGGTCCTGTAATCCAGCTTCATGGAGGTCAGGTTTTGAGAATGATATAGGTCTAAAGCGGTTCAGATAGTCTCAGTGATCATCTGATAATATCCGTATGAACTCCCACCATCGTTTAGACATATCAGACCATCACCTGCGTGGTTCAGAACACGTTAAGCCGTTGGTCCTTGTATTTCCATTTGGTCATTGGGCTAATAATGTGACCCATTCTAAAGAAAGTTGACCTTAGTTTGTAACAAGACTACACCTCACTCATTACCACTCATCACCTCATCCTTCACCACATATTTGCCTTAAAATACCCTCATGAGTGTGCGGCATTTAAACAGTGATTCAGTGATTTATGCATCATGACAAAGATTATCGTTCCCAAAAACACTTTATGATCCTCGCTCATTTTAAGTCCTCAGTTAAATTTTAGCTAGTATCAAAATCTCCACTTTAGGACCTACAGATGATTGAAGTTATTGATACTATTCTATTTCTATATCCTGATAGCTGGCACGTTTCATACTCGTTTATTATGACGGAATAGATGTAACCAAAAACACGGAAATAACGGAATAACACGGACACAATTGGACTAAAAGCACCTTGGATAGACCAGAAACACCTTTGATGGGCTCTAGATCTTATCTGTGTTTAAACAATGGACTGTACTCACACTCACACACACACACACACACACATGGTATGTAATCACACCTACTCAGTCAAGGAAGATAGAATACCTGTGATCCCAGTTGTGACGTATTGTTACCACTAAGATTAAACTGGTTAGTATCTACCAACTGTTGTTTTCCATGAGAAAATGAACGTAAGTTCTTGTTTCCGTAAAGAAAAGTGTTTCGGTGTAATAAAATACTTTGAGGTATTCTTTACTTAAAGGTTTCAACACCCTGTATAGTTTGCTTACAAAAATCAACTAGTCAGGGGTTGAAATGTATGGACACGCCTCAGTAGATTTCCAAACAAAATACTTCTGGAACTTTTATTGTAATACGAATAAACTTGTTTAAAATTAATAAATTCCCATCTTTCTAAGTTGAATTCCGTCCTGTATCTCTGTCAGGGGACATCCCGTCATGATATAGCAGAGTTGGTAACTAACGTTTACTATGATTTAAACACTGATTTGAGTACGTTTGGAGGAACTTGAAAGTTCATTCTTACATTTATAACAAATGTGCTGTAACTGGATAAGGTTCCGAGCAAAAGTGTAAACGTTTTTCTTTTTCTAAGCAGTAAGTTAATTTATATAAGTTCCCAAAATGGAGGTATTTAGACACATTGGGGTATGTCCATTCATTTTAACACCCTGTACTTTTTTCTAAGCGTTCAATATTTCTAATTTGTATTTTATTTAAACTCTTTTTCAATTATTTAAAGCTACAATAAACATTGAACTACGGATATATTGCTGGTGAGAAAAGTAACTTGGAGGAGTGACAAACAAAGTTGCAGTATTCAATATGCTTCGTGCTAAAGTCAAACTTTCCTTTTACTCACTTGCTTTTTTATAAGGGTGACAAGTTAAGTTAATAAATCATGCATACAATTTAATATTTCAATAAAGAACAAGTTTATATTATCTCAATTATTAATTTGGGACAGTTCAATAATAATATATTATAAGTCAACTTGCTATGAAACAATAGTGTTACGAAACAATTTTTTACTGTATTATTCGTAACGTAAAATTAAACTTTGGCTGGTATAGATATACACGTTTTTATGCTTGGTAATCACAGAAAATAGGACGTCTACAGAGGTCTAATTCAATCACCAAATCCATCACCGGGCGCGGTTGCCATATCGTGCACCTCACTGAGTGAGTGTGCAACCCTCCCATCGCTATATCCTAGGAGACCGCTCTGCATCTCGCACGACATAGCAACCACGCGGGGTGATGGATTTGCCAACTACACTGCATACACTCTTCCCTATCCATTATACCTCTGGAAACGTTCTATTATCTGTGGTGTAATTATGAAACACAGTAGCTTCAGCGGCAAATGATGTACAGCCCGGTCTTGTAGGCCGAACAAAGCCTATTATATCTTGATACTTTATTGCCGCGTTGCGGGCGCTAACACCCTTATAATGCACACTCGGGTCTTCTTACAATATGTTCACAATATGTGAGTTTTAAATGTTCCCCGCCCCACCTTAAATTTTGAAAAAGGAGATATTTTTTAAAATCCTTAGGGGAATGTTTTTATAGGCTTTTAAAGTTGGGTTTGGCGTACTTTGCGTGACCCGCCCCACCCAAAAACCGGTGGGGAAGGCCCCAATTTTTAAATACAAATCCCTTGTGGCGCCTCAAAAGAAAGGAAATTTTAACATGAATTCAACGACTTAAAATTGTTATATCTCAACACGCCTTTGTGTTATACCTATTAAAAATTACAAGAAATCAAGTTTTTTTTAGTACAAAGTTTCTTGGAAATCATCTGAGGGCAACATCACAACCTTATAACATAATCCCATAAAGTATTTTGAAGTAAAGTTGGTCATTAAAAAATTTATATGAAACTTAGCATTTGAGACCTGATTTCTAGTAATTTTTAAGTTATGTTAACAAAAACGAGTTGAGATGCAACATTTCTTTTGTATTGTTCAATTTTTGTTCAAATTTTCCTTCTTTTGAGGTGCAACAAGGGGGGGTTTTGATTTTTAAAATCGGTAGAGCCTCCTCCTGGGGAACACAAAGGTACGTCAAACAAACTTCAGGATCCTATAAAAACATTCACTAGAAGGGTTTTGCAAAATATTTTCTTTTCAAAATTTAAATTGGAGGGAGGGGCATTTAAAACTCACCCCGTGTAAGCCAAATCTTACATTTCCCGTGTTGCAGCAAAGCCCTTCCTTATCAAGCCAGTGATTATTCAAATACTTTTATATTCTTGAGTCTCAGCTGCACTTTGTTCAGTCGGGGATATTTTATGACTTGAAACAACGTGGTTGGCATACCTGACATGTAATGCAATATTGCAGTCACCGTCGTGTCTAGAATACAACTACATACATTCTATTGCCACAAGTTAGAGTAGATGTTTATGTCAATAGTAGTGAAGATCATTCTTCAAGTTTTAGTTCAACGGAAATATTACAAAAGAAATTTGATTTGATTTACTTAAATGTTTTAAAGATCTAACTCTAAATCTACATACTATCGAGGTGCTCCGTTGATTAGGTGCGCGACTAACTACTCCTCATATTGAACATTGAGTTGTTTTGGTTTATTGTTTGATATACAACCTGTGTTGACATGGTAGACAAACATAAAGCCAGAAATCACTTAGTTCAGGATAAAACCTAAATAGTAAAAGAGTAAAGTTTATTCTAGCTAGTGACTTACAGTGAGATGGCACTAAGTCTATAATGTGTAGTATAGTAGCATATGGTACAGTAGGCTATGTGGTCATACATTAGGTGTCCCGAGTAAAGAGGATCTATCTGGATTGACTGATATACACGAGGGTTTATAGCTCGATAGTATACAGGGTGGGTGAAAAGTTGCTACTGCTACACACAGTTAAGGAGCTCGAGGCATACTGTGCGTATCGATAGTAGCAGATGATACAGTTAATTGTACCGTCAACCAATTGGTGTCCTGATTAGAGAGAGCAATTTGCAACCAATCACACGTGAGATGGAAATGAGTGGCTGATATACACGAGGATGTTAACTTGATATCCATGCAATTATACCTCTCTTAACGTTTTATTTGTTTTTATATTTCAACGCGATTTTCGCCAATGTATTTGGGACGAATCAGTTTCTACGGATTTATACATTAGATTTCAGGGAACATCTTAAGTATATGGAGGGAGGTTTGATGGTTTACGTTCTCGAAAGGATGAAAATAACATTAGCACGTGATTATTTTGTAAAGAAAAGTGATGAAATAATATGTAATTTTAAATTTTAATTTCAAAAACGGTGACTGTTTAAGTGTTGAACTTTGAAAAACTGATTCTTTGGATAAAACCAACTTTTCGGTCGGATGGGTTGTAAGCTTGCTCAATAAATTAAAACATTTCATATTATGTAAAATTTCACTTATCATTCACTTTAAAAAGAATTTTGTCAAAGAGATTTAGGGAACAGTACTATTCATTTCTATCACCGAATACAGGGTGTCAAAACGTGTAGCGCACTATGCAGAACCTGGATTTTACATACAAAAGTAAGTCAAAAATGTATAGTAACATTTTCTTGATTTCGGCTTAGTTAAGTCGTAATCCACTAATTTGTAAATGTTTGAAAATAATAAATTATTCAAAATCCTTTTAAGATATTTTTGTGACACCTGGTATAAACCTTAATTGTTTTCCTAATACCATTTTTCCAAAAATATTTTTCTTTATCTTACTTATCAAATTTTAAAAAGGCGGCCATTTAAAAATTTCAAAGTAAAATGAAATCTGGACATTTTGACTTACTTTTGTGTGTAAAATCCGGTTCTGCATAGCGCGCTACATATATTTCTGACACCCTGTAGAAATAAACGTCTTATAACAAAGCGGTTAGCATTTTTGAGCTTCCCAACACATTTAGAGTAGAATTACAAACTCAATACTACCGTATGTTCTGTTACCCATTTAACAAAACAACTTAGAACTCAGTAAGACGAAAAGGTCACTTCAGATAAAACCTCTCCTGTTAAGTTTTATATAAAGAGTGTTTAAAAATAAACTGAACTGTTAAACTAAAAGCAGTAGGTTTCAGAGATGTGTTTAAGCAATCAGAACGTACGTGATTCAACTGCTCTATCGTGTAACAGCTGTTAACACAGGCTACTAACGACCACAGTAACTCAGTGTGATTAAACAAAATTTAAAATATATAACATGAACTGTTAAACTAAAAGCTCTGTGAGGTTTCAGAGATGTGTTTGGGCAATCAGAACTGTACGTGATTCAACTGCTCTATCTCCGTCGTGTAACAGCTGTTACTCTGCTTAAATCAAAGGTAAATGTTATTTAATACAATCGTATATAGGTGTTATTTGACTAATTGTGATGAGTTATTTCACATTTTTATGTTGCTACTTTTTGTATTTAACTCGTTGTCTAACTGTTTTGCGTTAAATTTGACACGTCATTGCGGTAAGAAAATCTTTAATTCTGGAAATGTCCTTTTACATGAGTACATGTTCCCTTTTAAGAACATTTGATCAAACCTATAAAGAAAATAAAAAGAAAATACCTATAAAGAATAAACCAAGAATACTTCAAGATATTTTCGAAAGAAAACAATTGAAAGCCAAAGTCTTTATCTGATCCTCTAGAGCCGGAAGTCTTGGAAGTAAGTTCAGGAACCAGTGAACCAGACAATGCGGATTGAATAAACTTAATATGTTTCTTAACTTATTTACTTTCCAGTAAATCCAGAACCACCACTTTTCAGAGAAACCACGTCTTTTTGCTCAAGGCTCAAGAAATAACTCTTTTACTGTAAATTTGTAGCTCCTTCAAACATGAGCATGACATCTGTTTTGATGTCAGAAAACATATTTACTTTCATTCATAAGTTGTTAATCTTTTTAACTGTTTTTAAGAAAACCTGATTCATTCATGAAAGCTTTGGTTGTGCATAAATAATTTGTTGTGTTCTATGTTTCAGTTGGTCGGTCTGATTCTGTCTTTTCACCTGAGGACGGGGTCAGATCCCGAAACGTCGTGTACATTTTGTTCACTCAAAAACGATGGAAATAAAACCTTTACAAAATTCAAGCATGATGTATGAGGGGCTGTATCGCTGTAGTACTGCAATACGAACATATTACAAACAACTTTGTAACAGAATGTTTTTGTCTTTTCGAGAAGCCTTTTGACCCCTTTTTGTAGTAAAAAGACAGTACCTAACATAAATTAAAATGTCATCACATCTAAAACATGTCACAATAAAGTTTGAATTTAAATAAACTAACTGGAGTTTTTTCTGCAGCATTCCAAATTATAAACACTTTAGTTATATTGTAGAGTTTAACATTATTCCGAGTTTATTGAGAACTTATTTAGAAGTCCTCTAATGTGTAATAGTTTATACGCTTAGGTGTTGATTAGAGGCAAAAATAATCTTTTTTGGCAAGTGTGTAGTGATTTTATTCGTTTTGGTTTACAAAAAAAACCATCTTGACTGGTCAGCTACGTAAACTTCTTTAGACTAGCCCATTTTCAAATATTTTCTGTTATGTTTAAGGTTGTTTTGCCTGAAGACGGAGTCAGAATGCAAATCCAAAACGCCGGGTTCTTCTTGTTTACGTATGATAATAAACGTCCGAAATTCTACTATCGTCAACAACAAACTCCAAACAAAAGAAGAACTTATCATTAGACCAAAAACCTCCTATTGTCATCATTTCCTACTCCTATATTTTCTCAAACTCCCATCAAAGTTATCACACAGAGTGATGGGTCAGCTGGAACGTGGAGCAAACAAAGAGTTATGAATGGCTTAATGGAAGGGTTGGTTGCTAACGACAGAATAAGAGCCCGACTACGTTGCGTTTCTCTATATTTGATTCTGCCTAATGACTGATTTAATGCCCTTGCTTAATGACCGCGCCATTGTCTCTTCCTTCAAAATATCCATCTCATAGATTATTGTGCGGTTAAACTCTGTGGAAAATGCAATTTACAGAAATATGGCAAAATATGTTGATAGTTTTGATGGTATTTGTTCACGTGTACCCCAGGAAATGAGCGTTGAACAGTACTCGGAGCTTGGTATCTAAGGAAATATACTGCCATGGAATATCTTAAAATGCCAAATAACTACAAAAAATATTAATAAAACGAATAAAGGACAAGGAAGAATCTAGGAACTTTTGTATGAAAACGTTTTCAGCTAAAGTTAAAAAGGGAGAAAATACCCAGAATTAAATAATAAACAAAAAAGGATTACTGTTTTGTTCTTTCTGTACGTACCTCTAGTCAAAAACTTTTTCACGCAAAAATTGATGTATAAAGTCTTGCTCTTTATTGATTGTTTTCTTTAACTAGAGTGTATTTATTTAAAAATACTCTAATATTTCGTTCAAAAAAGCCGTTGTCAAGAGAGTCGAGCAGGGAAATAAACTTTTTTAAATGTAGAGTTTTTCTGTGCCTCTTTTTTCCTTTCTTAAATCCTTTTTCAGTGTAACGTATAAGCATTTCCTTTTAAATAGTATATAAAATATACTGTCACACATGTTCATTTTGATTTAATATTCGACTAATTAATTTAACTTTATAGATATTTGTTCTTTTAATTATTAAACGTAAAAAGAAGTTCAGAGGGAACAAAATAGTTTCAAATATATTCGAAAGTATTCCAAAAACGCATGTTTTGTCTACAGAAAAGTGTGTTTTAATTCCATTTAATCATTGCAATTTTCAAATTCTTTCAGGAGAGA
The DNA here is from genome assembly GCA_018831715.1 of Matsumurasca onukii. Classification (NCBI taxonomy): domain Eukaryota; kingdom Metazoa; phylum Arthropoda; class Insecta; order Hemiptera; family Cicadellidae; genus Matsumurasca; species Matsumurasca onukii. The sequence goes on along the minus strand of CM032063.1, from coordinate 5,920,111 downwards.
TCCCCAGACTGAGAAAGCTAACAGAGTTGATCTCTTGCAAAATCATTTTCCTTGACGTCTTACAAGATATAAAAAACAAATTACTACTTTATATCTCTGGGGCTGGTGCGCAATAACTTATTTGCAGACAACTTTATAACCATTTTTTTAACTAAATGAAACTCAAAGAAAACCAACATCAAACTTGACAGACTCCTCCGAATTGTCTAGAGTAAATATTCATCGTTCTTGAGTTGGCCCATTGTTCTGAAACTCTTTCTTCAGACGGAATTGTTTAGACAGTAACTTGGCAAAGAGAGAGGGGGCAAACTTGAGGTTTTCACTGACTGATAAAAACACCCTTATTGTGGTTTAGGCTGATTGAGAATGTCTGTCTTTATAATGCTACATGTCCCAGGAGAAATGTGATTATAGTTTCAAGAATGCGATATTTTCTTTCCTCCGGCTATTTTTCTGTCATTAGGTAATACATATTATTATTTCTTTTACCTTCAGTCACTGATTGACTGAAACTGAGATGCTGTCTGCTATCCTATTAAGCATAGAGCTGTCAACCATCCAGGAGCGCAGGAATGCCAACTCTCGATGTTCTCATTGGCAGTGACACTATCAAAAAGACTTCTTCAGGACTTGATGCTAGTTCTTGAAAGTTTTATGCTGTCTTCTTTGTTAAATATATTATCATCTTTAATTGTTTCATTAGTTCATCAGTTTAATCAGTTGAGTTTAAATTCTAAATCACAATTTGAGATGCCGACCACTCTCATGAGGGTATTTTAAGGCAAATATGTGGTGAAGGATGATTGTGATGAGTGGTAGTAATGAGTTATGAGGTGTAGTCTTGTTACAAACTAAGGCCGACTCTTCCTTAGAATGGGTCATTAATTAAAAGCCCAATGACCGATGAAAATACAAGGACCGACGGTTTAACGTGATTTTCGAACCACGCAGGTGATGGTCTGATATGTCTCAACGATGGTGGAGTTGATGCGGGTATCATCAGATGATCACTGAGACTATCTGAGCCGCTTTAGATCATCCTCAAAACCTAACCTCCATGAAGCTGGATTACAGGACCACGCCACGAGTCCCAGTCTGATACATCGGATACTATCACAAACTCACAATGGACATCGCTAGAACAGTGCAGTTTGCATCACAGACAGTGTAGCAGCTGGAAAGGTTTACACAGCATCAGCTGGTAAACTCAGAACTGAGTTGATTACATTGCCAAGCTCTCTCTAACAAGAGTTCACCTGAGTGTTGAACCTGGGTGGAAAGTATTGTTTACTTTATTATTTTGACCTTTGTCCAGCTCTTGTCTCGTCTACATTTCACATTTTCTTTCGTTTTACACTTATTGATTAAATGTAATAGGCAGTGATGTAAAGCTTAAATTAAAATACATTATTCTGGCTCTTAGCACCTCAAACTTTCAGAGGAAATTAACTGAGCCTCTAAAAACCTGCCCCCTGGTTGTCCAATGAAATCCGTCAGTTCCAAAGGCAAAGGGATGCTACTTTCCGTAAATCCAAGCAAAGTAAATCCCCTGTTGATTGGTCTACTTACAAAGGGTCATAAATAGAACACAGCAAACCTTGAGGAATGCCAAAGCAAGGTTCTTCTATCAAAACTGTTTCTCATCGAAACGCCTTTGGTCAAAAGTCAAAGAGCTTGTGATTATGAAAGTCCAAAAAGAGCCTAACATATCTTTCAATTTAAATGCAACGTGTCGCTATAACTTTCTTAATATTTCTAGATACATTAAGTTTATTCTACACTTTTTCCCAAAAACATAATTTTTGTTTGGCTTTTATTCGTATGATTTTTTATTATTTTGAATATCAAACTTGTTCTCTTACTAAGACGAGAAGAGAGGATTAAGTACAAAGTTTAACAAATTATCAAACAGTTGAACAAAATCTACAAACAAATCCAAATCTGGCTGAATATTTGCGCTTTAGTTAAATTCTCAGCTCAGAGATGAACTTAACAAGATTATGCACTGAAGAGAGAAGAGAGGGAAAGTAAGAGAGAAAAGTAGAAGAGAATTAATCAAATGTTGAATTCTCCCTGACTTTTCTCATTCCTTACTTTATATGACTCGACGCAGCTATCACATAGTAGAACAACGAATAGGAAGTAATCCTTTATTTGTTTATTCAAATAAATCTTAAAATTGTGTTGTTAAATTTAAATATTTTGAATTAAAGTATACATTAGTTGCTTTTGGTTTCAAATACCTCAAAAAGACGTGACGAAATTCATTCGCAATCGTGAAATACTTATGGCGTAATAATTATTCTCTATTGTAAAATTAACGGTTGAATCTTTGTGACCGCAACTTATGTTATTTAAGGACTTTGGTATTACCATAAAAAACATGAAATAACCTCCGATTAGATTCCATTAAAACTATTCAAGGAAACAAAAGTACTTCTACCAAACCCGATGTTGACATATTAAAAACCGTAATACATTATTTTGCGCTTACAAAACTGTTAAGCTCAAATTTTCTAGAAAAGCTTTGAGTATTTTTTAGGGTCGAAATATTACAAGTGGGATGATTTTAGTTTGTAGTACAATCATATGAAAAGGACAAGGAACACCGTTCTCTAGGAAAACATAGAATATAATCTGGTAGTTCTTGTTCACGATAAAATTATAATTGTCGAAATATTTCGGCCTCGCTGTAAAGTACCCATCTTCAGTCACTTATTGGCTGAAACCTTTTATACTGTAACTATAATAGTAATATGTCTTTAGCAACATAATGTTTTTGATAAAATTATTTTTATAGCAAACATTTTGTTGGAATCCACAAATACAGTTTGAATACAACAAGTTACAAAATACTACAAAATGAGTTTCAGCCAATCAGTGACTGAAGATGGTACTCCACAGCGAGGCCGAAATATCTCAACCTAATTATGAAGTTTGGACGCGGTGTGAACTGGAAGAACTAGATTATAGTTGTGACACCGGCCGCGAAAGCCAAAAGTTAAATAGAAAATAAAAGTTACATAGATATTATATTATTATATAAAAAAGAAGTTCACCACCATATTACGGCCATAAAATCCACTTGTTATAAAATAATTATAGAGCTCCGCTTAAAACAAAATATAACTGTCAACTTTTGTTGATGAGTTTTAATCAACCACACAAAACAGTTTAACAAATACAAATAAAACATCGTTGGAAAACCAGCGTCGAAAATACAAATAGACCTCATTAATAATAATGTAAAATGTTTAACCGACATAAATATTTAGAAGGTAAACTACACAAGTTGAACTTTGATTGTTTGCGGTTTGTTGCTGAGTAGTTTGTGCTTCATTAGCGGTGGACATGACAAAATAAACCTTTCAATCAGCCTGATTATGTAAATATACATTTAATGAACCCTGATCCCTCATGGTTTGCTTCACAATTAAAGGAGAACTTGTGTTTGTTTTAACTGCTGATTTTATCAATATTCAAATGTGTTTTACAATATTTAGAAGTTTTGTTATCGAGTTTCCTTTAGGGAAATGAGATATGCATGCCCCCAAGGACCTTAAAATGACCACCGATCCTGACCCCTAGATCACGTTTTGAGCATTTTTCCACACTGTATCATCTCTACAGGTCGCATGTTTTGTCCGATTTTCATAAGATTTTGTACAAATGTTTCTTTTTTAAATATCTCGGTCGAGTTTGTTAACCCTCAAAATTGGACTGTTGGTTTTTTCTTTTGGAAGAGATTTAAAAAGAAAAGTTGTCATAGTTATCTAAAAACAGTAAATTTCATCCGGATTCGATGAAATTTAAAATAAACATGTATTTTATTGTTATACATCGATATTATCGATGATTTTTCGAACAACATTGGAGTATACTATATATAGTATATTATACTAAAACATTATTAAACCCATCAAGACATTTCGAAATGGCGGCCAAAAAAGAGGGGTTTCGCTATACCAACGGAAAACCTATGTAGTCCTATTTTAGTAAAACTTAAAATGCATTTTCCTTTCATAATATGTAGTATAACTACTAGTAAAAGAACCTCGTGTCTGAGGCCTAAGGCCGAAGCAAGGCTGTGAGCGCAGTGAACATCCTCGTAACGTCCGTGATAGACCACGAAAAGCTGAGACAAAGGCTGAGGCGACGTTGTGAACGGACGAATTAGAGTAACCCAAAGAATTTTTTTTACTCATGCCGGCGGCTCTTTGCGCTTAGCTGCGTGTCGGCCTGGTTCTTTGTTTCACAGGTCCTTTGTGAATGGATTTAATGTGAATGTATTATTTTCTCGAAGTAGGCCTAAATCTAGTAAAAAGCTGTTTAAGTTATTTTATGGTGTTAAATACTAACGTTTTTTATATTATAGACTGGTTAAGTGTATTGTATACTTATCAATCGATCGTAAACTATTCAAATGAAAATTATTTCGAAGGTATTTAAGATTTTATCGATGCGTGTACCTATGAAGAGTGATGTTAAGCAAATATTTTTCAATTCAATCATTTAAGCAGTAATGAGAATTCATTGAACACCACTTTGCATGAGACCATCCCGTGTAGAATTGTTTCAAAATACAATTAGTTTATGGAGATCCACGTTTAAAATGCTAATTTCTAATGAGCTAATTAGTGCTGGATTCCCGTGGGAAACATTGTTAAGTGTTTTTACATTTTTGCATAAAACGCGTGGACAAATCTTGTTTTGTTCAATTATATGCTGATTAAATAATTGTACATTAAAATCAGCCGAGTATTTAGGCCTATTTAAAATTCAATAGTAATTTTGAGTAATTTGAAACTAAAACCTATATTTGATTTCGTCCTACGAAGTAAAATTTTCCCCTTCGATAATTAACACCCTAAATAATTAGTAGATTATAATTGGTTGTCTCATTAAGCAACATTTTATGACACTTACACTAACGTGAATTGAATTTATTTTGTAAACAAATCATTAAAAGGTATCCCATCGATGTTTTTTCTACCTCATTATTTAAAACATATTGGTCTGAGATGAGATGATGACAAGGCATTAAAAGCCTGTATAAGCAATCATGGCATATTTCGACAAATGCCTACATAAATTTTGTCAATATGCTTAGACCAACATAACTTGGGTAAAGTTAAGCTATGACTGTTGTGAAAATCTTAACTTGTTTTTTGCTTATTGTTTACTTAGGACTGGTCGAGAATCTCTACAAAAGCAATAACTAATTTCGTCAAGCTCCATTTTCCTAACACTAAAGTTCTAGAAAGTTTCAAAGTTACTCATAACATTAGAAAACTAAGGAAACACGTATTGTGAGAATAGCCTAGGTACTCTTCAACCCCTCCCCACCCTAAAAAAGAAACTTAAATTTCTGTGAAGATCAAATTAAAATTTGTTCTGTACATATTTTTCTCTTTACTCTTCTGTTGATTTGTTGACGAGAAAAACATATTATAATACGGTAACCGAGATCAATCGGTAATCAGTTTCTGATCAAATTTTAGCCTTTATTGTTTTAGTTATATTCTCCCCTCTTCCTTATTATTACTTCTTATTCCTTATTATTATTATTATTCCTTATTATTATTCCTTATTATATACTCAAATCAACAGGGATTTTCCTCAAATCTCCTCAAGAACTAAACTGATACTTTACTGTCAAAATAAATAAAAATTTAAACACATCACAAAATTGTCTCACCAAACCGGTAAAAGTAATTAAATACTTTCTTTGTTTTGCTTAAACAGGAGAGCGTTGGACCGATATTCCCCGATAAGACAGTTAAATGAAGTTGATTGGATAAGTGAATCTGGAAAGGGAAATGAACTTTGTTAACAGGATTATCTGACCTCTAGATTGGTTACATTCACTGTGCAAGACTTTATAAATGAAATTGGATCTCTCATGAAGAAACCCTTACTACAGGATTTTTTATTATACAGTCGGATTCAGTTGTTGCTGTGAGAACAAATTAAAAGATACAATAGTCAAACCCACATTTTTGTATTTTTTGTGTGTCAGTGCGTTTCATTATATATTTACCTTGATTTATAATCTCTTTTACATATGCATATAAAGTATTGAAAAAATGCTGAAAGCTTGTTTTAGGAGTCAAGATCAGTGCACATTTCATGGTATGGTTCTTACCATACTGACTGCATGAAATCTTATTTTTCCAAAAGAAATTCTATCCATATTTAACCCCACATTTTTGTCTTTTTGAGTGTCAGTGCGTTTCATAAAATAAGTATTTTGTTTTATAATCTATTGTACTATAAACTACTTATACTAAAATTCAATTTGTCTTTTGTTTTATACCATATGGGTACGTATGAGTTAATGTTTTGTTTTTTAAGTAAAAAATTAGTATTATTGATATGAAGAGGTCTAATGTTACGGGACGAAATATAATCCATTTAAAATAAAACTATTGTTTTGACATTGCCAGAAGTTTATTTTATTTTTAATTTATTTTGTCAATATACAATAATTGTGTTGACAACAAAACTATATAACAAAATAAACACACAAAATCTACTACCACTGGTAAGAAAGGGCAGCTAAAACATCTTCAGCTATATGGTGAAAAATATAAGTATGCAAATTAAAATTGAATTACCATTTTCCATGAATTCTCCCATTGTATAAAATGAATTTGACAATAACAAGTTTTTAACTCACACTTAAAAGTTTGAAAATTTTGAATTTGTCTGATTTGTTTTGGTAGTTTATTATTAAACCAAGTACATGCCTTAATCATTTAAATAAACTTACCAAATTAAAGTTTGAAAAGTAATATTTTTCGATTTTCCGTCAGCTTTGGTTGATACGGAATTTTGTTAATCCTATTCGTCATGTATATTATATAGAATGTAATACGTTACCACATGTCTTTTAGCTTTCCAACTGCACAATAATATCTACAAAGAAAGGAAGATGAAAGAAAAGGTGAAACTTGGGTTGAGTCTACTTCTAAGCAGTTGAGAAAGTATTATTGCCTCTTCTGTAGTGGTGAGGAGTTTGAACCTTGACTTTAAACTGCGAGAAAGTGAGATCCAACCGCAATCCAACACTTTCCTCAGGGAAAAATACACAAGAGGAAATTTATAGTTGTAAATATTCCTATTCATTTCATGACAGGCGTAGATAGAAGTATAGATAGGCGTATGGAACAGTAGATAGTTCGACTATAATCCGGTTATAATCTACTATAATCTTCCGGTTAACACCGCGTCAAAACATCATTATAATTTGCTTGAAATATTTAGAATGATATTTGACTCGGTGTGAACCGTAAGAACTAGATTAGAGATGACACATTTTACCTCAGGGTATTTATTTCAGGGGTTTGCATTATTAAAGATTGTAACTAAATATTGTTAGTACTGACAGAGTTTTGAACAGTTTCAAATTAAGGGTTATGTTGTTAAGCACAACGTTAGGTACACAGCAAAACTGTGTTACGTTTTCATACCAGAAGAAATCTGGGGTTTGACCCTTTTAGGTCTTTTAATGGGGCACGATAAGCATTAGTAAGCTTATGAACTTGAAATAAGGAGATTGAATCATAATACAGTACCAACAAATAATAAGTTAACAGTTACTGTAATAAGGGTTGCACACTACCAACACAAAATGATGCATATTACTCAAACAAGAAAACCAACAAGGGATTTCAATGATCTAAAAACAGTACATTTCATCAGATTTTTATGAAATTTAAAATGAATATGTATTTTAGTAGTATACTAAAAATTATAAAAATCCATTCAGTCGTTAAAAATGACGGTTAAAAAATATTTGTCGCTATAATACCGGAATGAGTAGTCCAGTTATTTTAAAATGTGTTCTCATTCATGATATGAAGTAATTATGTAAAAACCCGTAAATCTGAGGCCAAAGGTAGAAGGCCGAAGCACTGCCGAGCGAATTAGGAAATTTATTAACTCATACCAGCGGCGCTTCAGCACTTAGCTGCGTGTCGGCCTGGTTTTAGTTTTATCTCAGCGTTAGGATAAATAAAATGTCCCGATAGTTGACAGTGTGATACGGTAGATGTCAATATTGTTAGCAGAATTGTGACATGTTCATGTTTGAGTCGCTCAACGTGTCAACTAGCTATTGTTTGCCGACACCCCGCGTCACCACCGACATAACAGGTGAGCCAACTGTTGTCTGAGTTTCATTGTTTCACATCACCACAATCAATTCTGAAACAATAGATTCATCTAGTTCGTATCTTGTATCAAAATCTTGTGTCATTTTGCAGTTATAGAGTGACTGTGAGCGTGTTGTATTTCATTTTAGGAAAATACGAGATATTTCATCACTAGGCCCTGAAGTGAAGGTTTTGATAGGGCTAATTTTTAACGTTCGTGGCGCTGCCGCGTAAGTTAAATGAGAAAGGATCAAAAATACACTTTAGGAATGAGTGATGAGCGGTACTTTTGATCATGATGATGATGCAATATGAATAATTGATCTAGTTTAACTTAAAACAGTCCAAATATAACTACTTATTTGAACCCATGAGTCTGAGTTGTAAAGTTAAAGAAATGGCTGTTGTTTTGCCAATACAGTTCGTAGATTTCCTGCTGGCCGTTTATGGCCCTATAGCCCATCTCACCGGCCATGCTAAACCTGACGAACTGTACGTTCATTATCAGGGCTTAGTATAAAATTGGAATATATTATTTCTCAGATAGTAAGCTAAACCCGTTAATATTGATAGTTAGAGAAGTTTTATTTACAACATCGAATTCTTTATAGTAGAAAAATCTAACGAACAAAACCGTTGAAACAGCTTATGTCCTTGCCACAAAAAGATAATTAAATAGATCTTTTTCTCCCTATGGAATGAGTCATTCTATTATACCATAATTGGTGTTCAGTACATATTTATTTAAAGCATATTTGGGAAAGCCCCATTTGTACCTCATTGATTCTCACTGGATGAGAGAAATTACTCCTGCGTACAGTGTTTTCTCTCCTTTGAACTGTTATGAATATCGATATTTGTTTGCTGGGAGACTGGCTAACAGTTAATAATTAAATCAAGTGTATTTTAACTTTTACCTCTTCAAAATTATTCCATTTTAATTCACCTCTCCGATAGACAACCCGAAATCCACTTAAAAGCTTAGAAAATGTACACGTCACTGTTTTCTAGTCTCGTATATAAAATCAAAATCAAACATTTTGTCCATCACACTACTCAGTATTTATTTCTGGGGTTTGCATTGATGTTAGCACAGACAGGGTTGTAAAAGTGTTGAATAAAAGTTATTTCGTGTAGCACAATTTCAAGTACAAGCAAAATCTGTTAACAATTTCAAACTAGAAAATCCCTAGGGTTCTTTCCTTTTTAGGCATTTTAAACACCGAAATTTCGCTAATCCCGGCAGGTACAGACTATAAAACAGCTGTGTAATACATCTTGAATGTTATGAGAATGATAAAAATAAGCTCTGAAGAAAGTAATAATACAGAAAATACATTTCACGAAGAAAGACTTAGCAGGATTACGTAACATTGATTGCTTTGAGACTCAAGTTTGACCTTTGTACTCGCAAAAGTAATCATGATTGTCTTTACTCGAGATTATTGGTTTATTTTTTCTAAAAATAGTAGGGAACTTTGCGAGGATAATCTTTCCTGGAGATTGTTGCACACCTAAATGGATTCGGCTTCCAAGAACTCAGGATTACTGATAAGAATCGTGTTTCTTTAATCATTACTGTTTTGATAAGGAAACTTCTGGTGTTAACGTTCTAAAAGAGGCTTTAGAATTTAAACTTTTCAACCTTTGTGGTATTTAATAACTATTTTTACTTTGTAGCTAACGTGTTCAATTTTCAGCAATCTAAAATTGGTTCTCCTTAGTATTTTAACAAATCAGTTCTCTGCTAATTATTAATTGATTTAAACAAAAACAAGCAGGTAAACAAAGTTTATTACTCGGTGGATGAGTTTATAGATGATCTTACGGATCTTAATTTGGCTTGTCTTCCCCCTCCCCTAAAGCCGGGTCTGATGTTAAGTGTGAATGTGGAATGAGTGTGAAATTATTTAAGTGGGAATGAGTGTGAATGTTTCATTTCATGTTATTGTGATTTGTTTTTGGGTTTTTCGCCACACAATATTTGTATTGTCCAAAGCAAATATATATTGTTATTAATTATAGTCTAAACACCGAAAACTTAGAGGCGGTAAGATACTTGTATATAGTCGGGGATACATTTATTTTTATACAACTGTGCGTACTTTGGAGGATTCATTCTCTAAGTTAAAGTTTATAAAAGCATGTATACTTTTATTTTTTTATGATTTTCCACAATTAATCCTTTGTCTCCTACGAGTTGTGTACGGTTTGCAACAAATCTTATTCTTACAGAACTATTATTTTTGAATAACATAATCTGTCCAAAACAGTGCGTATTTTGGTGGGCTCAAGTTTCTGAGTTAATGTTTTTTAAACCATGTGTTACTTGTATTTAAAAATAAGTATGTCACCTTGATCGGTTATTACTCAAAATAGTTAAAGAGTTTATTGTTCTTAATAACGACCGCAATGCTTACAAGATAACCTAAAAACATCTGAGTCTGCTAAGACCAAAGTGGCTTTAAAATTACGTACATAAATGTACGTGCGATATTTTACGAGTTATTTCAAAAGTTTCCTTTTGAGTGAGAACATAACTTAATACCTCTCCTTTCTCAAGAGTTGTTTAAGAATAAGTCCTTAGTTCGACATCCTTGATAAAGTTGCATATGAAATTAAGCAGAAAGTATGAGTTCAAGCGAGAACAAGTGAGTTTAAGTTAGAGAGTTCAAACAGCGGGCTCAACTAACTAAGCAGGAAGTGCTAAGCAATGATACGCTGTTAGTGTTTAAGTTAACTTTACTTTTTATTAACTCGCTCGTTTGAAAATATTAGAAATTTCCAAGACATTTCTTGTTAACGTTATACTAAGACACATTCGGTGCTTTACAAAAGAGGAGTTAATTACGAAACATTGCATTTTACTGGGACTCGTGGCGTGGTCCTGTAATCCAGCTTCATGGAGGTCAGATTTTGAGGATGGTATAGGTCTAAAGCGGCTCAGATAGTCTCAGTGATCATCTGATGATACCCGCATCAACTCCCACCATCGTTTAGACATATCAGACCATCACCTGCGTGGTTCGGAAGTCACGTTAAGCCGTTGTGTTTCCATTGGTCATTGGGCTATTAATTAATGACCCATTCTAAGGAAGAGTCGGCCTTAGTTTGTAACAAGACTACACCTCATAACTCATTACTACCACTCATCACACTCATCCTCACCACATATTTGCCTTAAAATACCCTCATGAGAGTGGTCGGCATCTCAAATAGTGATTTAGTGATAAGTTAACTTACATGTGGTAGTACTAAACTAAACACGAAAACACTAAATCAAAGTTATAAGATTGTCTAATGTTTTCACTTGGGAAAAGTAAGTTAAGTATCAAACTCTCGTGATAATATGTTTTACATTCAGTTGAAATGCATAGTTTTGTTGTTGTGGGTACATGAGTTTTTGGTATAAGCTATAATATTTAAATTCATTACCCAACAGCCCAAGTTGGATACATTGTCTGTTGGCATAGTACACTTCGGCCTTATAAGAAATATGTGGGTAAGATGCATTTTAATTTCCTTAACATAGGCTACATTGTAACCGTGGATTATTTTTAATAATCAGAAAATAGTGAACTTATTCAACATTTCTAGAAAAACTCTACTATTTAAGTTGTATTTAGGATATTTACGTAATTGTAATAAAAACGCAACATCATGATGCTATTAGGATACACGTTTTTTTATAATGCTGTGCATCTAAAGTCAATAAAATAACAACTATCCAAACACGTTTCTATACAGATTTAAAACTAACCATTACAATACACATCTTAAAATACTTGATTTTGCGATGGGGTGAAATTCGAATAACGAGCATTGACTTCCTTTTGAGGATAATCTTAGCGGATTCGAATTTGGCAATCAATTTCTAAAAGTAATGCAACGCTATTGATCAAATTGTAATGCACACTTAAACCGTTACTATCGTATATCATCAAATCAACTGGATAGCTAAATTGTAACTCACTGAATGTAACATTACAGAGGTCGCTCGGGTCTGTAACAAAGTTCATTTCCCTTCTCCTAATTCACTTATTCAATTAACTTCATTTAACTGTCTTATCGGGAAATCTCGGTTCAACGCTCCCTTGTTTAAGTAAAGCAAAAAAGGTATTTAAAGGTTCCAAACCGGTTTGGTGAGGAAATTGTGTGATATGTTTTATGGTATTTCTCCGTAAGATTCCAGATCACTCGAAACCGATGGAAAAGGACCGTAATGATATTTCAACTGAGAAATTGTTTTACCATCGTCAACAACAAACTTCAAAGAAAGAACTTCTTTACTATCATCTGATGCTTCTGGTACTTCTTCTTAGTTTTTATTTTTCCAGAGGAAAGTGGTAGGTAGCTTCGGATCTTGGTTTCTCGCAGTTTAAAGTCAAGGAGTTCCTCAAACTCTCTCACCACTACAGAAGAGGCAATAATACTTTCTCAACTGCTTAGAAGCGGACTCAATCCAAGTTTCACCTTTTTGTTTCATCTTCCTTTCTTTTGTGATACATTTAGTATGCGGTTGGAAAGCTAAAAGACAAGTGGTCGGTTACGTGTTACATTTTATGTAAAAGTTTTCATCATACTTGATGAAACCGTATCAGTTAATGCTCAAGGAAAATCGGAAAAATATTGCTTTTTTAAAATATTAACTTGGTAAGTTGATTTTGAAATGTATACGTGTTATGTTTTAATAGACTTCAAATAACTGGTAACTTCTTTGAAAAACTACTGAAACAATAGATTTATTTCAAATGGATTGTAAGGGTGGTCCGAAAAATTCGTCCTTTTATAGTAAGTATTTCTTTCATTAGCTGTACAAAACTGACTTTATCTTAAAACTAAATGCTTGACCTTTTTTGCCATTCAGTATGGCACATTCCATATGTCTTAGCATGTTTCCAACCATTCCTGAAAATTATTTAGGAGTGCAATCCATTAGAACTAGTGTTATGTTTTGCCTCAGATTTTGATTTTACTTTGAGATGTGACCTGAAACTATGTCTCGTTCAACTGACTTCTCATACCCAACGATAAGTCTTGACCCTTCACTTTGTTATGCTTTGTTGTGGGAAACACTATAGGAAAAGAGTTTCAGGCCACCACCTTAAAGTATTCAAAAGCTGAAGCAAACCATAACATCAGTTCTAATGAATTGCACTCCTCAATAATGTCCAGGAAAGGTTGCAAACATGTTAAGACGTATGGTTCAAATATGTGGTGAAGGATGAGTGTGATGAGTGGTAGTAATGAGTTATGAGTTGTAGTCTTGTTACAAACTAAGGCCGACTCTTCTTTAGAATGGGTCATTAATTAATAGCCCAATGACCAATGGAAATACAAGGACCAACGGCTTAACGTGACTTCCAACCCACGCAGGTGATGGTCTGATATGTCTAAACGATGGTGTGAGTTGATGCGGGTATCATCAGATGATCACTGAGACTATCTGAGCCGCTTTAGACCTATATCATCCTCAAAACCTGACCTCCATGAAGCTGGATTACAGGACCACGCCACGAGTCCCAGTCCTTGTACATACTAGTTCAAGATAGCTAGAACAAAAATAGATACCATAAAATGACGAGTATTTTTTGGGGCTACTCTGTATTTCTTCTATTAACATTAGACCTCTTCATATCAATAATACTCAAAACTATTCACTTTTTTCACATCAACATTTCAAGTACGATTGACTATAATGAAAGATCTTATAGTAAAGGTTTCTTCATGAGAACTCCAATTTCATTTATAAAGTCTTGCACAGTGAATGTAACCAATCTAGAGGTCAGATAATCCTGTTAACAAAGTTCATTTCCCTTTCCTGATTCACTTATTCAATTACATTCATTTTACGGTCTTATCGGAAAATCTCGGTCCAAACGAACCTATTAAAGGTTTACTTGTTTTCCTCTAAATAATTATGTATTGGAATATTTTATTTTCAGAACATATTAATTTACTAATAACGTCAGTTAGGCTATTTTAATGGAACAGTTTTACATTCACACTACATCTAGATTCCGGAAAAAATTATATTTCCAATTAAAGATACTAAGAAAAGTAAAGATTGCCTTTGACACTCTAAAAATCGTTAAAACTATAATATTTCTTAATTACAAAATTACTTTTTAAGTTAAACTTGATCTTTTGCAGGTGTGACACCAATTTTACACTCAAAGGAAGATTGATAAGATAAAAAGAGTTGTTCAGAGTAAATAGTAAATGTTTGGACAAACTATTTAGAATGTATAGATATATTCAAATACAACGCGTTTTGAAATTTGGTGTTGTGAGATTAATTAAAAAATAATTGTTGAAAACTACGTTTCAGTAAATCCAGTAAACCACGCAAATCTCAAAACGTACCGTACATACAACATTGCCGTGCGTCAAGTTTCGTTTCATGTTTCTAACGACTTAAACCATTATAAACGCAATTTGACCTCAAAACTGAAAAATTCAGTTTGAAGTAAAATACATATTGTTGCAAGACTATATTTTGGAATCAATCAAACTTACGGCACACCTCTAAACCAAATATACCTTTTAAATACCTTCACTGTGGTTGACATGTTAAAAAATTAAAATTGCATATGTTTACAGTAAATGGCAAAGTGCCCGTAAGCACTTGTAGCAGAGTTAAATAGTAAATCGTCTAGTTTTAGTTTCAAGCAATAAAATATCAAAATTACACTTCATCAGTTTTAGCATGACCGGTGAGATGGGCCATAAGCGGCCAGTAGGAAATCTCAAGGCCACCGGCCATGCTATACCTAACTAACTGTATACAACAATTCTAAAAACAGATTCTCACAAATCTCCAATATCTCTTTATATTCTAGTCAAACCAATAACTCTGTGATTGAAATATCAGTATTGCCTTTATCACTGAAATCGTTGTCTGGAGTCTTTTTATAATCAACATCGAGTCATCATTTCCTCTTTTGTACCTATTTTTAACCTATGACTTGTATATTTCCTTGTATTTTCCAAATCTTCATTTTCTAGGAAAATCTGAAAATGGCATGAAACTGGGGGAAGGAGATGCATGAAAAGCTTTGCCTTTTGACTTAAAACTCGATGAAAACCCCCAAAACCTTATGTTTTGCTCTACAACTTTTTTTCTGCATCTCGAAAAATATCAATATCTCTTTTTCCTAAGTAAGTTATTTCACTAACAACGAGGTTTGAACAAAACTGATATTTAGCCTGTTAAACTTGCAATGGCACGAGTGGTATATCAACAATATAAAGTTATCGACAGTTGATTGGCTCAAAAATGAAAATGTCACGATTCTATCTATGTTATTGACATGAAATTCGTCTCAACGTCAACTCCAGTCAAAACAGACATTGGCTTTCATTGTATTTTATTATTTTACATCAAACTTAAATCCAAAACCCGACAATGCATCCACCCAAATGAAGTGAAATAATATGTTCCATATATTTCATACTGTACATTCCAAGGTAAACTAGCTTGAAGATTCGTTTCAGGTTATCCTGTTGCACTCGCATAGTAACCGTATGTGCCTGAATTATAATATCAATCTGTGTGTGTTGTTTTTATTGTTAATATATTTTTGTTTATAAACCAATTACACTAAAGTAGTTTACTCAGTTCAAAAGTTTCTTCTAAATACACTTAAGAAATTAAGATAAAAAATGTATCTATTTATTATAATGTTATCCATAAGTCCGACTAACTAAAACGACAACAAGGTCTTGTTTAACTTTATTCACGATTGTAATACTCGTATATTTGATGCAGATTTTTACGCATTAAACTATTTATTTATGGACAATTTAACTACTTGAACTCGACAGTTTTAGAATTAAGTAAGTCTTGTTGGGAACGTTGTGTGACAATATTCTAAACTGTGTGACAAAACTGAGATGGTCATAAACTAAATATAATAACTATGTTCACTTCAAAACATTATAATATTCGTAGATTTATTTGAGTGGAAAATTATTCTGCTTTGAAGTTCTGGGCACTCTGAGTATAAAGTAGAAGAACTCAAACTCTTTACCGTTCTTGACAAGAGAAGCAATAATACTTTCCCAACTTTTAAGAAGCAGACGAAATAAAAGTTTCAATTGCTTCGTGTTCCTCTTCTCGTCTCATAAAACGAAAAATATGATATTTCGATATTTGAAAGGAAATCAAAAGTTGAAGTTTATTGTTCTTTCTGATACATTTCCACCTGAAGGTAGATTCTGAGAATTAATCTACAGGCTTTCTGTGAACTTTCTTAGAGAAACTTTACGAATAAATAATGTTCATTGGGTCGAAATTTATATAAAAAACATTATTCAACCAAGTGTGCCAATTATTACAAAAGTCACTAAATCACTATTTGAGATGCCGACCACTCTCATGAAGGTATTTTAAGGCAAATATGTGGTGAAGGATGAGTGTGATGAGTGGTAGTAATGAGTTATGAGGTATAGTCTTGTTACAAACTAAGGCCGACTCTTCCTTAGAAAATGGGTCATTAATTAATAGCCCAATGACCAATGGAAATACAAGGACCAACGGCTTAACGTGACTTCCGAACCACGCAGGTAATGGTCTGATGTGTCTAAACGATGGTGGGAGTTGATGCGGGTATCATCAGATGATCACTGAGACTATCTGAGCCGCTTTAGACCTATATCATCCTCAACACCTGACCTCCATGAAGCTGGATTACAGGACAACGCCACGAGTCCCAGTCTTAATAAAGTCTCGTTTTCTGTCTATCTGTCTGTCCGGTGGATAAAGGTGACAAAATCAAGCGTTACATTTCAATTATAGGAAAACTATTTCAGGTAGAAGTATTAAATTTTTATTAAAGTTATTAAGTTAATTGATATAACAATGTATACGACAACTATAATACATAGTAAATCATACTTCAGGTAAGTTGGGATTTGTACTGTTTTTGAAACTTTAAAAACTAATTTTATTGTATCTTAATCCTCTTTATACGAGTATTTATTCGTTTCGAAAATATTCGAAGCATTTTCAAAAGTAAAAACTATTTTAGTTGTTCACAATTTCGAAGGAATTTAATTTCCTGACATTTAAATATAAAATAACAGGCCGAACAGCCTCGTAACGCACGTGGAAATAAAGCATGAAAAGCTGAGGCCGAAGGCCGAGGTAAGGCTCTGAGCGTAGCGAATTAATGTTAAACAGTGCAAAGGAAAATCGTTTTACTCACGCGAGCGGACATTTAGCTTGTCTACCAGCTGTTTCATCAAAATGTCAAGAAATACACCCTGACAACGACAAGGATTTGTGCCTTGAAATTATTTGACTAAAGAAGTGTACTTTTAAAAATGCGAAGCTGTTTCATTTAATAGGAGTTTTCACGCATTTCGGTGCGTCACTAAGAAAGTCAAACCTTCTATCTCAATTTACTGATTCTTTAAAAGCTGACAGAGTGAGGGTAAACTAAGCAAACAAGAGTAACATTTGAGTTAGGCTTCTATAACGAATAAATTCAATGCTTTAATATTTAGAAAACTCTAAAAACATCGGTTTATTCTACACCAAGGCAAGAGCAAAGAAGAAGTTTTCGCTACAAATATAAAGACTACGATTGTCCATTGCTTGAAACCTAGAAACTTTAAAAATAAAATACAAGAACAAGACAGCAAATATCTTAAAATTGGAAAGAGCCAACAATTGCTTCTAAGAACTTTTATGTGCCAATAATCAGTGTTTGTTTCAAACTTGCTGGTTTCTTGTTGTACAACTTTGTTGCTAAGTTTGCTTATAAAATACTTTGGTCAGCTGTTTCTGATAGCCTGGCTCCAACTTTCTCCTGTTTATTATTTTCAAATAAACAATTGCTTTATGTCAGTTGTGTACTTTTAGAACAGTGGTTTTTTTCATTTACGTGCATTGTACGTAGTATTTTGTGAAAGGTTTTGTTAGCTGTTAACAGCCCAGGTAAAACGTCTACCCTCAAAGCCCAATAAAATCGAACCCCATTTAACTATGTAAATGCCAAACAATACTATGTATTACATTAATACGTGTCATGGCTCTTCTAAACTGTAAGTTGCCTGTAGTAGAAAATTTACAGAAGCCAATTCCAAAACCACGCAAGCACTTTTATACGAAAGTCTCTCGTGAGCTTTAGATTTCTTTCAAGTGTACAGACATGATATGAAGTATTTTAAGGCAGAATACTTCAAACATAATTTATTTTTAAGCGGCATACTTTTTAAGGAGAAAAAATAATCATCTTTTCACTTGTCAAACAAATTAGGGGACACATAGCCGACGCGTTGCCACCAATGCTACCGTGAATCCTAACGAATTCACGGGGATAATTTACACCGGAAGTGACCTTTTGGGCGGGGTTTCCCCCCAAAAATGGGTTTTATGCCATAAAACTGTATTTAAGATTTGAATTAAACCGTTAGAGCGTAGATTGCTATTTGGACACAGTACACTAAGACAGTGGGTCCACATGAAGCCTGTCAGCATGTAGAGTATCTGGGCTGATACGGGTTAATGAAACTTGGTATGACCACTTATGTTCTCATACTAAAACATGTGCACCAAAAATCAACCAAATAAATAGTTTGTTGTGTTAACAATTTACATGTTATACAAACGTCAATTCTTTTGAAAAGCTAAAATTTTCCACACATTCTAACATCGAAATCCCAATCAGACATACATTTTTGACATTCACTCTCTCTCATTCATTCGAATTGTACCACTTCAATCCAGTAGTCAGTTAGTTTTCCCAGTCATGTGCCATAAACTCGTCTGTGCTGTAAAATGCTTCGGCGGTCAAAACCTTTTTCAAAAGAGTTTTAAAAGCCTTAAGCTCTGGGGCACTTTTAATAGAATTTGGCAACCTGTTGACTAGTTGAACTCCTACCTGAGAAGGTAAACGTTCATGAACTGCCGTTCTGTGTCTCCCAGTTCGGAAGTTCTCCCTGCCTCTAGTTTCAAAAGAGTGAATGTCACATCCTCTTACGAGACCGCACTTAGATTTGAAAAAAAGACAAGTTTCCAAAAAATAGAGGCAAGGTAGTGTCAACAATCAGCTAATTAATTTGTTGTACACATACTTTGGTACAGTAACATAAGTGTGTATAACAAATGTTGTCAAAATAAGGTCATAAGTACGGATTTCATAGCAGTACATCCCGTTTTTGGGGGGAAACCCCAAGCCCCCTCCCCCAAAATGTCACTTCCGGCAGACCGATTTTGCTGGTTACGAAGTATTTAAAAGGAACGTTTGAACCGAATTCCGTCAAATCCTGACTTCCCTCCCCGCAATTATGGATTTGGCTGATGATCCCCTGCGAAATTTGCCCCTGGTTTTAAATAAACTGAACCCACCTCACCAGCACTTTGGCTCAAGCCTCCACTCGTTGAGCAATCGCCAAGTACACACGCTAAGAACTCAACGCAAACTTTCCTCAGCATCGCTGTTGTGCAAACTTCCTCCGCAGAGTAAAGTTTGGGTTTCCAGTGAAAGTTGTAATATGTTGACTAACTCTTGAGCGCACTGACGTTTCACATTCCCACTTTGAACCAGTTCATTAGAGTTCGCTCTTCTTGTAGTTGGTAATTACCCTCAACGCGTTTAACGGTGATGATAAACAACATGTTTGACAATTAGGCTTCCGAGACCTTAGCGGTTATGGCTGTTCAAATAGATTATGGATGGATCAACTTTAAAAGTTAATGAGCTTTTGGGTAAAAACGGCAAAACCTGCTCTTCTTTCAATCCAACCATCGTACAAACATTAAATGTTAGCAGAAATCCCACTATTGTACGTACTTGAACACGCAAACCTGAACAAGCTTAATTTTGGTGTGACTTTTACTATGGTTAGATAACTAGCAGCTGAAAAACAAACCCTGAAGTACTGTACTTATAATCTTTTAACAGTAAGGTACTGATTTTAGAATGGACTGCGTTTCCCTGCTATGCGGATAGCTGTTCGTTCAATTAAGGCTCTTGAACCCAAAATACATATTTTTATTAATCCTTAGAAATATTTACTTATGGATAACCATAATTAGTATTTTCCCAGCCAAACAAATGTCAATATTTTCATTTGGAAAAATGAGATTTTCATGCCGACAGCACAGAAAATACCCAAGGCCAAGACCATGAAACGAGCATCCATCCGGAGAACACGTTTTGAAATGTTTATAAAACAATATAATTATATACATTTGTGAGCTTTCCACAGGATATATTCTTTCCGGTTTTCATAAAAAGCAGACGTGCCTGCTACGGCAGTGATAATATAGAGCACAAAAGCTTAGGCCGAAGCGAGGCTGTGGGTGTAGCGAATTAAGAGTTGTAATTAGGGAATTAGAGTTACAAATTGCAAGGAAAATCCGCTTAATTCACACTAATATCTCTTTATCACTTAGCTACATGTCGGTCCGGTTATTATTTCTAAATACAAGCCTAGAAGAAACAAACAATTTGCTACACTGCTACAACACTTTTGATGATAAAATATTCATTTTAATTTCACTAAACGCAACCTTTCACAGCACTCGAATGAGTCATCTTTATTAAAAACCATCTCATCGCAAAAGACAATGCGTAAAACGAAACCTTCACTTCTCGAACAAATTTTATTTTCTGCGGAACAGATGATATTCATCTCCTCATGACGTAAGCGTAAGCTCTCTGTAAGTCCGCAGGGTATGGGGTTGAAGTTTCAATAACAGGATATTACATAAAGTTGCAGGCGAAGAGACAAGAAAACTAATTTCAAAGTTCACAACTTGTTACTTGAACAATGCAACGGTAACTGTTGTATTTCGGAAACATCACGAGAAAAACTAAATACAAACTGAGAGTTTAACTGCAAGTTCTTCCAAGAATTAAATATTTCAAACTTCCAACTCCAAACAATGTCACTTGTTTCAGCTTGGCCCAGTAAACTTTGTGCAGTTAAATCGCAAATGTTATTGCATTGTTTTCAGTGTTTTCAGACAAAATAACCGGGTTATATTAGATGTTTGTACTGTCGTACTTGTGTCCGTTGACTTTAACTTCAGCTGATCATGTGACATACTTTAATTTTATTGAGTAACTTGGTTATTTTAGCAATCGTAACAAAATGTGTTGCAGTAAATGAGACTGAAACATTCTTTTCGCCCAAAGTATTTGCATGTTTTTTGTTTGCACCAATCGAATTAAAATAGAAAGGTTTTTTACACAGTAGAATAGTAGTCTAGAATCTAGTTCATCCGGTTTACCCGCGTCAAAATATGAAAAAATTAGCTTGAGATAATTCAGTCTCACTGTGAAGTACCATCTTCAGTCACTGATTGGCTGAAACAATCACTAATTGATCGGTTTCAGCCAATCAGTAACTAAATGGTATTCCACAGCGAGACTGAAATATCTCAAGCTAATTATTACGATGTTTTAACACGGTGTGAACCGAAAGAACTAGATTATAGCTGTGACACCGGCCACTAAAGCCAAGAGAAGTGGAATATTCATTTGCATAGGAAACATTTTCATAGTAATGGGAATTTCATCTCACAGAGTTTTAAATATTATACGCGTTGAAACGGCAAGATCTAACCTTTAGCTACCCCTTTTCTTGCCAGGAAAACCCAAAATAGATGTTTTGACTGTCTTTTAGTAATGTTATGCTATCAAAGAGAAACAGAAAGGAGAGCAGGCTCACTTGCTTGGATAAAGTAAAAACCCATAAGAGAACACAAACTGTCAAATTTTCAGCCCTACGAGACTAGGGCCTTTGTTGATGCAAAAAGAGAGCACTTAAAAGAATCTTTTGACTTGTTGGGCTGAAAATGTATCCGGTTGAACCCTCCCTGCTTTCTATTCCTTGGTCAGGCCAAGTGCCCTATTTCTTTAACTTTAATAATGCTAGAAAAGCAGTTCTCGCAATACTTGCACTTAAAAGCTAAACAGATACTTTTTATCCCAAAAACATTTTAAATTTAGGTGCCAGTTCGAAATAAACGGTTTGAGCTCCTAAGTCCATCTTCGGTCTACCTGACTCTCACGGGTGGTATTTCAAAGTCGTTTACAATGTTAACTAGCCGTGTTGGGCTAAAGGAGTCCCCATGGTCCTTCCATATCTCAAAACCTCATAACAGAATATCTAGACGTAACTCAGACACCTTTGACTTTTTCTCACCCCGTTATTTGATGTATGCAATAATTAACATTAATGAATGCCCACATATGTAAAAAACAAGTGACAAAAATACAACATGATATACTTTTAAAAAGTGTTTGATTTTATTATTCAGTGCTTTTTTTATGGAGATCTCACATCGGTACATTAATTTTGCTGGCCCTAGTGCTACAGATATATCACGGCTGAAATTGTTCCTTGTTATGCATTTGTACCTTTGCCTCATTTCACTTATTGCTGCCCTTCATTTTTCATCATTATTCTTACTGATATTGTTATCTTGAGTCATAGCAACAAATCTTAGTGTATTTATCTTTATTATCTGCTCTGCTGAGGATATTCTAGTACCTAATACTCCTTCCTTCCAGAAATTGTCTGTGTCAAAGTTGTTTTAAGATAATACTTAAGGTCCTCATGGATGGTAATAACAGCTAGTACGAGTAGACATTCGTGGTGTTCAGATGGTATTAAAATATCTTGAAATAATTCTTTTTTAGAAAAGTCTAAACAAGGTTTTTCTTTTAAGAGTGCACGGGAAAGGAGGTAGCAACATATTTTACAAATTGTCCAGGTTGTTTTGTTTAAATGTTGTTTGGATACTCTTGAACTCAATTAATTTGTGTTAAACAAAACAAAATATGTTCAATACATTATAAAAATGAAAAGTAAAGAATTATACGTTTGTTGTAAGTAAAAAGGAGACCGTAAACCTGTGGAAATAGTAAGTCAAATCAAACTTAGGCTAAGAGCCTTATAGTCATGTAAATAGGTGCCGTAATACTAATTAATGTTACATTATGTATTCAGATTATATTAAGTATAAGAACACAAGGTTATTAAAGTGACAAGATAAGAATATTCATACAAAGACCTATTTTGTAGTAAACCTTGATTGTGGTGAGATGTACAAAGCCTTGTATTATAACTGAAAACAGTACCATGTATAAGATTCATCAATAAATATGAATACACAATGATAATGTTCAAAAGAATGTAACAACCTACAACAGCAAACAGTAACTAACCCAAAAAGGTTTATTATTCTTAGTCTTCTTTAAAATTTATCTTCTCCCTCTTCTTTTTCTTGTGTTGTTTTTTTTAGTTTTTGGTAGTACTAATTAGAGCACTAGGGCTGCAAAACATCGTCACCTCTTGTAGATTGATGTACTTTTCTTCTGAGATAGACAAAATATCATCTGGAAAAAATACAGTACTTCAGAAAGTGTTTGGATGTGAAATTCTGATGTTCAACTTAAACTTTTTTAAAAATCAATAAAAACTTAACTGTATGAGCTGGAAGAGGGAAGTTAAGTTTCTCCTTCCATTAGAGGCCCCGTAGGTAGTTTTGTGCTTTCATCTGGTAGTTTTTCTTTTCTTTCCCTTTTCTTAGATTATTTATCCTTCCGTGATGTGATAATGGAGCTGAAACAATGGTCATTGAATGAGTCCCTGTGGTTATCCAATTTTAGGTGTCCTTGTTGACGGCAAAAGTTAAGACTTACCTCTGTCGTCTTGACAACAATTCGCCTATAACTCCTTATTTCAGAGTAAATATATTTTCAAACTGTTATACCCATAACATTAGCCTTCTTTTTCCCGGAACACTTTGGGGTGGCCATAGTTCAGTGGTACAAGATATTCCTAGGTTTGAAGTCGACTGCGGGGTTGGGACCGCTATGAGAGAAGACACCCCTCATACCGCATTACATCCAAGACAAGTTGACACAATCACTCACACCTGGGTGTCATGTGACGACCTGTCCTGGATGCCCTCTGCACTAAATTGCAAAGGACCTATCGCGTTTACCGGCACTATTTCTACAATAAACGTTGTAAACAATCTAAATTTTAACAGAATTTGAATAAGTTTTGATGAATTTTGTTTAAGTTTGATACATTAGAGCGGTTATATGCGCAACTCAAAAGAATACACGTTCAAGAAACATGACAGCGTTCATTGTTACTCTTACACATTCGAAGAAAATAATAACTATAAATTTCATTATTTGAATTTTACATACGCTCACTTGAAAAATTGAATATATTTGAGTATTGATTGGTAGGCTTTGTAACTACGCAATATTTTAGTACGCAAGATTTCAATTTGTTCATTTAACCATTAGATTTAGGTTAATTGAACAATTTTACCTAACTTACCTACTTCTAGTATCTAAAAGGTTACACTATACATTTCAGTATACATTGACTTATTAATAGCCAAGTACTGCAGACGAGGCTATTAAAACATTTTTTAATGTTCTATTACATATAATCATTATAAAACTAGCCTATCAATAAAATGTAAAAATTCAAATTGACGTTGTTACCTTTGACGAGCTCGACGGTGTCTTCCTCCTCAACTAGGATGACCACGTTGTTGTTTATCCGTTTCTAAACAATTTCAACAACTGCACTTAAGCAACATTTAAACTTATTCGACAGGATCAGATTACCGCATAACAATATATTGAAAACATGATAAACGACCGCATGAAATCACTAATACTCGAGAAATAATGTTAGTATGACAATAAAACATGCAAAACACAAACATGCAATCAAAAACCCTGCCAATCATATGCTTTGACTCTGAAGTTGGAGAAAATTGGCGTTAGTGTTCGCAAAAATATTGAATTTTATATTTTTACCACACGCCCGTTGAGAAAAATTTCGACCTTTGTTAAATTTTTCTAAAACCCGGGAGGGTAGTTTCAGGTACAGTTGTGTATACGACTGACAGGATATAACTCTCTTGTGTTCAGATTTGCTAGTGAAAGTGTAATATACAAACAGTTCCCACCTTTGGTTGGCTTCAGCTGAAAGTGTACAAGTGTGATCTGATTTGTTCATAATGTCATGATTAATATTTATGTTGATAATATACACTTACAAAAGTGGTAGTGCAAGACATTACTTTACTAGCATAAAATAGCTGTATCGATAACATAATCGAAGAAGAATTAATTGCAGAATTTTAAATACGCTCACTTGAAAAATTGAATATATTTGAGTATTGATTGGTAGGCTTTGTAACTACGCAATATTTTAGTACGCAAGATTTCAATTTGTTCATTTAACCATTAGATTTAGGTTAATTGAACAATTTTTACCTAACTTACCTATCTAAAAGTATCTAAAGGTTACACTATACATTTCAGTATACATTGATTTATTAATAGCCAAGTACTGCAGACGAGGCTATTAAAACATTTTTTAATGTTCTATTACATATAATCATTATAAAACTAGCGTATCAATAAAATGTAAAAATTCAAATTGACGTTGTTACCTTTGACGAGCTCGACGGTGTCTTCCTCCTCAACTAGGATGACCACGTTGTTGTTTATCCGTTTCAAAACAATTTCAACAACTGCACTTAAGCAACGTTTAAACTTATTCGACAGGATCAGATTACCGCATAACAATATATTGAAAACATGATAAACGACCGCATGAAATCACCAATACTCGAGAAATAATGTTAGTATGACAATAAAACATGCAAAACACAAACAAGCAATCAAAAAAACCCTGCCAATCATATGCTTTGACTCTGAAACTGGAGAAAATTTGCGTTAGTGTTCGCAAAAATATTGAAATTGATATTTTCACCATACGCCCGTTGAGAAAAATTTCGACCTTTGTTAAATTTTTCTAAAACCAGGAGGGTAGTTTCAGGTACAGTTGTGTATACGACTGACAGGATATAACTCTCTTGTGTTCAGATTTGCTAGTGAAAGTGTAATATACAAACAGTTCCCACCTTTGGTTGGCTTCAGCTGAAAGTGTACAAGTGTGATCTGATTTGTTCATAATGTCATGATTAATATTTATGTTGATAATATACACTTACAAAAGTGGTAGTGCAAGTACATTACTTTACTGGCATAAAAATTAGCTGTATCGATAACATAATCGAAGAAGAATTAATTGCAGAATTTTAAATTCATGAACAATATAGCATGCCTGAACGCTGATTTGCATGCTTTTAACAAAAAAACAAGTTATACGCCAATTTGTTTTCTGTTAAAACATATAGGAAACTTCACAAATGAAAACATGCAGCAAGCGCTGGTTTAGAAATCATTGAAATTGCTACATTTGGTACCTGTGAAATCCAACCAGATGAACAGTATTTCTGTAATTAAAGAAGATGGTTTTGATATTCAAGTACATCAGGGGACTTGAAATGAGCTTGAATAGTTTATAAAATTGAATTTATCAACTCTCCGTAAAAGGCTCTGGTGCTCGGCAATTTAATTTGTGGATGAGCTAAGAAAAACCGGTATCTCACAGAGAAAAAACCAGATCACACTTGTTTTGACAAACAAAAACATTCAACATGACACATTTTGCATACAAACAAACACTATATTCACATGTTTCGTCGATTAAAATATATAGCTTAAACTAAACCTTATCTAAAAGTCTACAACTAGCAAAATGAACATGCAGAAATCGAAGCGCGAGAAACACGTCAGGAGCTGAAGATACTCTTTGTTGAATGAACAAGCAACTTGCAACTGTCTTCTTTCTTCGTGAAGATAAAATATCGCACGAAAAACATGTGGTCTGAACACAAGAGAGTCTACAAGACACATCACACCATGCACTACACTACTCTGGAAGATCTCCGAGGCATCTGGATGTTCCTGCAGCCTACCCTGGAAACTGTCCTACTCACGTCAAATTTTCAATCTAATTTTGTTTTAAAATATTGTGCTACAATATTAAATTGTAATGTTTAAGACCTACCCTGAAAACCCTATCGTACTGAATGATCATTTATTCTAACTGCCCTACAGTCTTCATACTACATTTGTATAACATATTTTTCCTGATAATCAATATTCAAACTAACAGCCCAAAGTTTTTCATGCTAAATTTGTATAACATAATTCTTCCTAATAATAAATTGTGATGTTGAAGACCTACCCTGAAAAATCTCTCCTGCAGATTGATAATTTAATCTAATAGTCCTACATATTTGATACTAAATATGTATAACGCATCCTGATGATAAATTGTGTTCTTGAAGACCTACCCTGAAAAACCTATCCTACTGATTGATCATTTATAGTGGTGTAGCTTTTACGGCCCTACAGTTTTCAAATGAAATACGTAAAATATATTTCATCCTGATAATAAATTGTGTTCTTGAATACCTACCCTGAAAAGCCTTTTGTTGTTGCAACTCGAACGGTCGTAATTAATTCGACTAATGTGTCATTATTTCCCAACGATACGCAATAAAAATCTTATCGCTCAGCACGTAGATTTTTCTTGCCACGAAAACCGTGAGTTGTTAACAGATTTCCTAGTTTGATATAACTTCACCAATCTTGAAGACGTTCTATACTTTTCTCAAAAACATGTTGATCGTGAAAGTATTTTTTATGTGTACGAAGTCACGTGACCTGCAGACGACGGAACACACCGACTCACAAGGGACTAGAAAGAAACAGTTTGATTGAGTCAGAGCGATAGGTTAGACAAAATTGTACGTTTGGAATGGATTTCGATGACAGAATTTGTGGAAAATTTGAGCACTAAATAAACAGTGCTCTAAATAAACAGAGCACTAAATAAGAAGTGACATTCACTCTTATGAAACAAGAGGCAGGAGAACTATCGAACTGGGAGACACAGAACGATAGTTCATGAACGTTGCCTTCTCAGGCAGGAGTTCAACTAGTCAACCGGTTGCCAAATTCGATTAAAAGTGCGCAAATGCAAGGCGTTCAAAGCTCGTCTAAAACAAATCTTGGTCACAAGGCATTTTACAGTACAGACGAGTTTATGGCACATAACTGGGAGACTGCAGAACCTAACGACGTACAATAGGAGGGCTAGAGTGGAACAATTCGATGAATGAGAGAGTGAATGAACAAAATGTATGTTTGAATGGGACCTCGATGTCAGAATGCAAGGAAAATTTTAGTTCAACCAATAAATATGACGATTGCATAACATGTTTATGTTTCCGCAATAAACTATTTATTTATTTTTAAACCACTGACAGTTGTATAACATCTAAAATTATTCGCAATAAACCTGTTTATTATTTATTCATCCTTATCTTTGTTGCTAATGAGCTGCTTACTCTTTGTTGATTGCCCTAAACTTGAAAGAGGTTAAATGTATATACTGAAGTTTAGTATACCTTTTCAACTATTGCAACTAATGCTCCTCCAGTCTTTAAAGGAGTAGTTTAGGGAGTTCAAGAGGCATTTCAAGATGGGGATTTCATGGAACTAAGAGTTAACTGTGAAAATTCAAAGCTCTAAAAGGAGATTGCTGCGACAGGTAGACTCCGTCAGGTTGAGCAAATAATTAAGCTAGTGTTTAAAAATGTTTAATTTTAAGAGATAAATACTTAACTCACATGATCACTGTCCTTTGTCAGTGGTCCAGAAAGCTAAGCAAGTTGATATAATGTAAGTTTATTTATTTACCTAACTTGTATATGTTATCAAGACAATCTGGCCAGCATTGCTTTGATAACATGACAACAGTTCCAGCTGTCGCTCTCGCACATCTCACAGCACATTTAGAGTAGTTTACATCTATTAATCTATAAAATTTGAAAACAACACGAGGCTTTAAAATACCCCTAAACTGAAAATTTCATTTTCGAACCTATAAAAAGTTGACTATACTACTGAAATAGTTTTGTGGTCGTATGAATAGCGATTTATTAACTAACTCTACCCTAAATGAAATATGGCACTGGACATGACTAACACAGACTAGACTAAACAAGCACTTAATTCTCAATTTATTTATTCGTTCAATGCTACCCAAAAATTAACTTTCGGCAAAAACCACCGCCTTCTGCAAGGACAATCCTTTAGAAATGGAACGAATTTAGATTATTCTTGGAGGTTAACTCAGCCTCTAAGGTGGGCCTTGCCTTGTCTAAACCACTTATTAAAATAAGTATTTTGTCAATTTTTGAACTAGTTAGTTATTATGGAGACTAAACTTATGTACAGGTCTAGGCAATAGTGTAGGAAGTTGTAAAGAACTTATGGATATGTGACTACAATGTAGGCTTCGGATAGATAAACTCAAAAAATGATTAAGTGTTTACCATGAGTAATTATTACTATACAATATTTAACTAATAACTATACAAATCCTGCCGGTATGAATGAACTGAAACATATCCCTACGCGTGTTCCAAAAAATCCCAATCTCTAAAAATTGAATGTTGGTTGAAGGCTTTAAAAATTACGAACTGTTCGAGTTACAAAACATTCGAACCTATACAATTTGGACTAAATACACCAGCACATAATTATTGTGCAGGCAACCTAACCTAACTTGTACATGTAAACTGTTGTAGAGACGTTCGCTGGCTCGGCGATTCGTATGAACACACATACTGAAAGCGAGATTGTTATTAAGCCAACATAAACACTCACCAATACAGCTACACACCATACACAGCAACACTCCAACACCATATCAAGGAAGGAAGATGTCCATCGGCACCGCACACGATACGCACAACCACTGACCACGACACGAAACACACTGACATCGACCTACTCACTACATTCCGATGAATCACCAAAAATCAATTTTCCAATATGGCGGACTACCGATCATTTTTGCCTAAGGCAGAGCTCGCACTATAATAAAGGAATACGATGTACGACCGATATTACAACACCAAATAACGTGGCTAACCTAGAATAGTGCAAAATAACCATTTAGCCTAAAACTCTTGGAAAATTTACAATTAAATCTTAGACGAAAACGCGAGGTTAATAATATAGCCGGCCGGTTCTGATTGCTAATGTTGTTATGTGAAGCAGCGAAGAAGATCAGCTGATCGGGAAAATTGGAAATGAACCAGCCAACAAATTACTAACTGATTTGATGTTTTAACTTTACGTTATAGTACTGTATAAATAGGATTATTAATAATTGTATTCTCGACTTTCGGTTTTCGCATGATTCTTATTTAATTATGATTTAGTTCCATAAATAAATAGGGTTTATCTTATAGCCAAAAGGTTGACGATAGTATATAAACGTAATTAAAACTAACCACAGTTAAAAAACTGACCTGGGTCAAGTCCTGGTTCGGTCCAAATCTTGTCTTCGCATTTCTTTAATAATGTATTTACAATTCTACATTATATAATTATGTAATAACTGATTTTCTATGTTGTGTTTCACTTCTTACAATATTTTCTTCTCACCTGAAATAGAAACATCTAATTAGATCACAGATTCCGAAAAATCTCGAACCAAAACATAGCTTACAAAAACAATGAAAAGCAATCACACAAATATCAAAGAAATGATTAAACTACAAATAATTCTTCTGTAGCTAAAAACAAATTGTTAAATTTTTACAGCAGAGTTTCGTTTTATATTTTGCCAAATGCTAAAAGATAAATTCGCCCCTTTTGTTTTTCAACCCACTAAATAAAAGAAGCTGGTAACATCTGTCTCCTCTCAGTCCTACGATGGAATGACTTAACTAATGATAACATAGCCTGCAATATAACCTTGTGCGGGTAAATACATTGTTGGATTGCTTGCTCTCCGTCAGATTGATAAAATCAACATTGGCGCTTTGTGGAACCTGAACAGAAAATATTGACATTCCTTATTTGATCAGAAATGTTCAAACGCACCGTTAACAAGATCTTTACAATGTTGTTGTCAAAGATTCCTTTTAACTTTTCGGAAATACAAGTTTACTTTGCGCTCAATATTTAACAATCTCGCTAAGGCAGCACAAACATATTTGCTAGAGCTCGCTAGAGTAAAATGTTTTACAGGTTTCCAATGATGGTTTTTAGTGGAACTTGTGTAACCAGTGGGTGTTTATTTTTCTTATCTGAAAGAGGTTTGTTATTTTGGACTGTAGGCCCTAGGGTGGATGTTCTTACTGCTCACATTTAACTTTGTTTCTCCAAGAGGTCTATGGTGACACGTGCAGAGTAGGGTAACAATTAAAAGGCATACTGGACTAAATGTAACTGGGCAGCAGAGGCACTTGAATTCACAATATTTTAGTTGTCACAGTAGTTTTTGGAAGATCTTTACATAATTTTTCATAAAACAACAAGATATACAAATCGAAAATGTCTTCAATTCTTTTATCTACGTCATGGTTTATGAGTGAGAACATGGAAATTCGGCTTAGCGGAGCCACTAAAACATTTAATACACTTTAAAACAAAGTATATTTCATAAAAATCTGATGGGGACCGTGGGCGTTTGGTGTCCCAGGAAAATGCACGTGTTTACTTTGTTCCATTGTTTCTTTATTATTATCTGACACAGTCTATCCAATAACTGTTGGTCAAGAACGTAGGCTACAAGTATTCAGTAGTAAGTATTTGGGACGAAATTCAAGGTCACGGGCCAGGCTCTATCTGTCGGTCATTTTGGATCAGTCTCCGTAAGAAAATGTAAACCACTGATACTTAATAACCTCTTTATTAGTTTATTAAAAAACATAAAATTGCAATTTTGGTGTCATCTGATAGGTAAAATCTTTTAGAATGAGTTCAGCGAGATGTATTTATTTAATTATTCTTTGTTTATAAAACCAGGTAAAATAAGTGGGAAGTGTAGTAATTTTTGTTGATAAACTATTTTAATAAATTATTTTTTCTGCAAAGAATGTGTTTTGTTTGATTTGTTTTGATATAAAACAAACCCAAATAAAGTCTAATAAGTTATTAAGAAAATCGAAATTACAAACCCTTATAATTTTATTAATAGGAATAATATAAATAATAACCCCAATCAATGTACGTTCCCCATAAAGAGGAGTTAGTACCGAAAATGCCGCCAGGCTGCAGCACAATGCAGACAATCTTTGTTACCGACATTCAACACTGTACTACGTAGTTCACGTCTTTCCCGCTGTGGCAGCACAATGCAGACAATCTTCGTTACCGACACTCGACACTGTACTACGTAGTTCACGTCTTTCCCGCTGCAGCAGCACAATGCAGACAATCTTCTCTACCGACACTCGACACTGTTCTACGTAGTTCACGTTTTTCCCGCTGTGGCAGCACTGACGGACAATCTTCGTTATCAACACTGCACTGAACAATGTTTAAAATTTATATATACTTTTATTTACTATCGTAAAGTGGATTTTCAAGTAGCTCCTGCGCTCTACCGGGATAAACTAACACTAACAACAGTTTTGGTGAAAGCAGAATTTAAAATATATATAATCTCATATAAACAAATAGTTTTAAGTAGCATTGCATTTTATCTGGTTAAACTAGAACTAATAACAGATTTGGTGAGAGCAGTATTTTTACACTTTTTTGTAAGATTATACGTTTTCAGTTTATATGAGAAAGTGTAAATTACATTTTATAAAATATTAATTGTATTTGGAATGTTATTAAATGTATTATTGATTTAATTTTTCAATTCAATTAAAGGAAAGATAATACATTTTCTTTGAGTTTGTTTCGTGTTTCTTAGTACATAACTTCTAAATTCTAAGTAACTTGGATGTTTTTCAGATTCAAAGGAAGATTCCTAGTTTCATTAGGATATACTATGCTACATGAAAGTTAAATACAAGTTAAAAGACATTTAAACTGTGTTGA
Source organism: Matsumurasca onukii (assembly GCA_018831715.1). Classification (NCBI taxonomy): domain Eukaryota; kingdom Metazoa; phylum Arthropoda; class Insecta; order Hemiptera; family Cicadellidae; genus Matsumurasca; species Matsumurasca onukii. The sequence goes on along the minus strand of CM032063.1, from coordinate 5,887,185 downwards.
CAAAGCATATACAGGGTGTTACTGACAAACTAAATACTGGACATAGGTAGGGATTTGCCATGTTTCAAACCTAGTACCAACCATATGGAGAGTCCTACAATTTAGTACAAACTACAAAGGTAGGCCTTGTGGAATCCAGATTAGAACAAATCTTTTTTCAAACATCTTTACGCAAGCTGTCCTAAATATGTAACACGAAATTGCAGTGAAATAGTGTTTGATAGTAATTTTACTGGTAATAAAAAATGAGAAGAATAATTTAAATACTATTTTGACATTTTTGCCATGCTTATTTTATTTTCAATAGTTGATGAGTAAAATGGGTAAAAGTTAGGACTCTAGTTATAATTTACAAACGGTCTATTACACAACTCTACGTAACATGTAAAAAAAGCTATAACTCAGCTATACAATTGACAATTGATACACAAGGCATTAGGTGAAAGTTATTAAATCACGCTTAAAATTTATTATGATGCAAGTTGTTCTCTTGGACGTAGGACATAAAAAATCTTACTAGGCTATAATTACGCACAAACAACACTGGATGGTAAGCAGACTTTACAAGTCTAGTCCCCCAAAATCTCTCGGGTCCAGATTGTGACATACTTGGCACAAACTATAAACTTCAGTTTATTCTCAATATTATTTCCGTAGCCATTGCGTTATTTGAACACTTCTGCAGGTTGGCTATTTTGATTTGTTTGTTCTTATACACCTACAATTTACGTCATCTGCTCATTTGGATTTTCGTTACAGTACAGTGTTATCTGCACTCTAGTCGCATAATTGATCAGAAATGCTGATGGCTTATACTATTCCATTATAGTTGAACGCTTATCTTTTTAGGAAACACTCCTAAAATACCTCATAAAAACAGTTTTAAATTCCTCATGTTGTTGAATAAACCAACCTTAAAATTATCGATAAATAGTAAATTATTACAGAGCAGGGACCCAAACATTCCCTATTTTTATATACAATATTCCATTTAGTTAGGGTCTGGGCTTCCCGGCAGCCCCTCTTGTAGAGGCCCTGACAACACATAAAAATTCAACACAACGTTCTCTTAAAATATTTATTTTACATCTTGAATTATACTAGCAAACAAATTCTTCTTGGACTCTATGCCTTGGACTTTAGACTTCCACTTCTCCAAGCCTTGAGTCCGGTAGAGCTCCAGAAACACTTTGGAAGCCACAAACTGGCCGAGGCGAGACTTCATGACCTCTGAGTACTCTGAGCCCAAGTCTTGAACAATCCTGCCCTTCCCCGAGATGTCTGCCACCGCCCAGATCTCGTCAAAGCTCCTCGAGCCGAACTTGGACTGGGCCAGGAAAGAATAACTGCCCTAAAACAGAAATTTTCCACAGTAAATATTAGTTAATTTATAAGAATAAAATATAACCAATATAACATGAGTTTCCTTAAACAATTTTTAATTTACACAGGACCAGTTTCAAGAATCATCTCAGCTGTGTATACAAGTAACTCTTATTACAATAATATTCCTTCAGATTGGATCCTGTCCTACTAGTTTATTTACTTTTACCTACAACTATCTCTTAGATTTCAAAGTTTTAAAAGAGGGTTTTCTAAATAGTCACATCTATTAAACCACACTTGCGCTTAAGACTTACAGACAGGGTTAGTTACCTTATTTTTTCACCATAAAGCAGCAACAAATTAAGCTATAAGTGTCACAATGTTTAATCGCTGTTTAGACTGGGACTCGTGGCGTGGTCCTGTAATCCAGCTTCATGGAGGTCAGGTTTTGAGGATGATATAGGCTAAAGCGGCTCAGATAGTCTCAGTGATCATCTGATGATACCGCATCAACTCCCACCATCACATATCAGACCATCACCTGCTGGAAGTGTCACGCTAAGCCGTTGGTCCTTGTATGGTCATTTCATTGGTCATTGGCTATAAATGACCCATTCTAAGAAGCAAGAGTCATAACTCATTACTACCACTCATCACACTCATCCTTCACCACATATTTGCCTCTAAAATACCCTCTCATGACAGTGGTCAAGCACCTCAAATAGTGATTTATGTGTGCCTCTTTTAAGCAGCATTGACACCTTTTGTTACATTAAAGTAATTGTAAAATTTGCCTGAGGTGTCATATGTATGTCCTTATTTTGTAGGACCAGTTTCCTGCTTATAACAACACATATTCATCAGCTTAAGTAATCTACTTTACATCATGTAGCCCATAAATGAAGATCTTTATTAGTTTAGTTATTTGATTACGTTCACGGATTATTGTAATTGTTATAAATTTATTTTATTTTAGGTTAAAACTGCACTACGTTACATGTAATTTGTTTATGTTTGTAAATTCATCAACAATCTTTACTGTAAAAAATTTGAAGAACACAGACTGTCAAATTTTCAGTTCTGAGAATCTCTTTTTGTCTAGACAAAGGCCCGAAAAGACAGTCTGTGTTCATCTATGTGTTTCTACTTTATCCAGGTGAGCCTTCTCTCCTTTCTAGTCCTTTTTGATAGCATATCCAGGCGGCATAATGCCCTATTTCCTAAATAATTTCCAGCAAATAAATTCGCCAAATATATTGGCCAAACCTTTAATATTACACTTACTATCAAATGCTTGATGAGCTTGACTCTGCTTTTCTCGCCTATGAACTGAGACTTGCAGAAAGCATCGGAGAGAAAGCTGCCGTAGTGAGAACTCAGGAGTTCTGCTAGCTTCCTAGACTCGTAACTCAACAACGAGTTCACCAACTGAGCATGACAAGAAGAGTTTTAGAGACATGTTATTTAAAAACTGTGAGTGCAAAATAAAACTACTCTTTTTTTATCCTAAATAAAGAGGGGAGGGTAATTTTTGGTAGCCATTATTTTGGTAGGCTACTGAAACTAATGTAGGCTCTCAATTAGCATAAGAAGACTAAGCACAAATCGTGTGACTATCATTGTATTTTGGAAATGGTGTTCAGCTGTGATTTGCAAATCAGTTAAGGTTAAAGGCTTTCTTCCTCTTTTCTGAGCGAGTAGAACGGACAAAGTGTCTTCTTGGTCTGAACAAGCTTTTATCTTATAGCTAGAACATCTCCATACAATTCACCAAGAATCCTAACAGCAAAACGGGTACTTTTGTACAATTGGGTCATTTTAATTCAAAGCTATTTCGGTTAAAAGGGATTTGGGCTATGAATTAACACAACACAATTCATTGAATTTACACTGTGGGATGTGATTTTATCTTCAATCCCCCATGGGTGAGAATGTCAAATCTGTGACTTTGTCCGTGAGTTTTGAACACAGCCTCAAACCCAAATTCTCTGCAAGGAAGTTTTCTATCCACCGTTCAATACCCTTCAGTCAACCTGGTGTTTCAACGGGTGAATCATCAGTTTTGCTACGCTCGGCCAGTAAATACCTTGATGGGTTTCTGGAAGTTGAGGAGGGACTGGAGCATCAGAGAGCCATGTTTAGTGGCTTGGGGTGGATTGTCCGCAGCATGAGGGAGAGGGCTCATGGCCAGGATGGAGGCGACTAGCAGAGGACTGGACTCCGTCGCACTGTCACAGTTCAAGCTCTTCAACAACCCCTGAGAACAAAGCAACAAACAACATTCAACCACTGGGTTCTAAGTTTCTTTCCAACCCCATCAAAAAGGAAAGATTTAAACACACTACAAGAGGTTCTGTTGCAACATAAGCACTGCGTGGAACCTTACTATGCCAGTCGCACACAATTGTGTAACTACAGGCAGAGGAGATGGGTGGGGTAGAACACCCCTCCACCCCCGAGCCTCTTCTAGTTGACCTTTTATTGGATCTTGTTAACTTAACTATTGGACACTGATAATAGTGTATATTTTCATCACTACATCCTAAAGTGAAGCTTTTTGATTTGAACTAAGTTTCAACGTCAAAGGCCTAGCCAAGGACATTAATAATAAGCAAGGTTCAAAAAGAAAATTTAAAATTAAATAAATTTTTTAAGTGGAAATTAATTTATAACATTTTCTATGAATTATAGTGGAATTATAATTCACACTTAAAGTTACAAACACCAGTTTAGCAATGATACCACTGATGTTCAAGGTACTAATTTTAAAAACATCAAAATTATGACCTCCTCTTTTACTCACCTGATAAAACTCAGTTTGACAGGTTTTGTTCTTTCACAAGCTTGACACAGACCGACCAGAGCCCCGTCATTGTTTGCAAGTATTTTCGGAAAAGTTGGTAAAAGAGCATTCACAATCTCGGTGAGCTGAAAAATAAAATGTTCATGATTTTCATTCATGTCATATAGAGACTCGAAAGTTCTTCATATGCTGTTTTTAAATTGAACTGAAACTCAAAAGTTGAATGAAAGCAAATGATCGTTGATTATGGCCAATCTTAGCTTATGCTCTCATTACAATTCAATGGACTATTCAATGTGCAGCTAAGTTTCTGCACCGTTGACCCTTAGTTGATCCCAAAGGGTTCCGTTACCAGGTCCCCTCCACCTGCAATCTGCAGTGGCATGCGACAGTAACACAGCTCTAGCAATTATTTCCCAATAGAAAATTTTCTGAACTGTTGAAATTTTACTTTTAATACAATGAATATACTTACTATATCAGAGTCGTTACACTTGCTGAGATACTTGCGGAGAGTAATGCTTGTCGTTTTCGTCGTAGCCATGTCTACAGCTCTTGTAGCTATCAGTTGCTCATAAATGATCTTCAGTAACTTTGTCTTGCCTTGGTCAATCATCACTTCAAGCACAAACATAGCCGCGGGTTGCAAGGATTTGAACGTCGTCTCTCGACGGGAAACAGTCTGCTAAGATCTTGTAGCAGAAGGTCTTGTGCATTTTCTTGTTTACAGGTTTCAAAGCTTTCAACAAAGTTTGGAAATATCCTGACGACAACGGATCATTCGTCAAATCTGGAAACAGGAACTTAGTTGCAGCAAAACTGGAAATTCCTGATTGTTGAGTTCTTCATAGTCAAGTTGTTAAGGCTAACTTAATTTTAAGCCAAACAAATGGGATTTGAGAACTAATTGAATCTATTCTAAATTTATTTACTTTTAATACCCTAACAACATTTAAAAGTCTTTTGAGCTAATAATAAAAGCTGGACAAAATATTACTTTTAGCATAAATACATTAACATTTCTGAGAAAATTATTCTAATTTAAACCAATAAATCTAGAGAGAAAGTGGTAAAAAGCTGTAAGCTTGTCTTCTTTGGTAAATGCTTGTTTGAATTCTAACGTTATTAAATTATACATATTTAGACAATCAAAAATAATTGTAATATAATGAGTGACTTCACCCTCACAGGCAACTTCAGATTTAAACTAAAGTAACATCACACCATTATAACATGCCATCCTTACCAATCATCAAGAGCAATGAAGCGTTGCAATCTTACCAAGAATGGTAAATAGCATTTCAAGCATTAAAACCTACAGTAATTCGAAATACCTCACCAAAATCGGCTCAAAAATTCCTCTAATACTGCACCCACCTTGAAACTGTGGCCAGACGGCAATTCGAGTATAAAACTCTTCCAGAAGCCTTGCATAGTCCTCAGGTACATCGTACGGTTTTTGTTTGTCAGCATCTCCTTTGTTATGTTTGTCCAACTGGGGCTGGCCTGACAGACACCACATGGCTGTGCGCAAACACTGGTTGCGTACAAATCCCACATGAACTCCTCGATGTTATTCAGCAGAAACCGACTCGTCTTTAGCAGCCAGCTGCTGCATGCGGCAACGTGCTCCTCAGGTTTGGAACCTTCCTGAAACACAAAACTTATCTTGTCATCTACGCTAAATTATTAATATTCAATCTAAGTGTTTAGAACATAAGAGTATAATAATTATAAAAATAACAATGTGTATTTACCTTAACAATAAATATTGAGTAGCAAAACAAATTTACAATATCATAAAATAATACTTACACTCTCCCATATCTAACTGATTTTATACTTATTCAACATTCACACTTAACATCAGCCCTGGCTTATAAGGGAGGAACAAACTTTATTAAAATGCGGATTTTAAAAGATACAACCAATCATTAAGATCATCTATGATTTCATCCACCGAGTAATAAGCTTTGCTTATTAGCAAATGTTTTAACCAAAATTTTAAGACTTTGGCGTTTTTAATTGTTTGCCCTTACAATATATATTGTATAACAAAAGAAGTATATTTTAAAGTAAATAGCATACTGCAATGTGAAAAACCTATCTCACTATTTGTAAATCCAAACCGTCTTACAGTTCTTCAGCCAGCACCTATATTTCAAAATAAACAATTTCAGATGTATTTTTTCAACTTGAATCAAATGAATCCCCAAGAAGTCTACCCAATCGGTCAGAAAATAAAAAGTTAAATCTGGGCAAAATGAGATTTTGTTCAAATAACTAAGCACTCTGTGGAACACGAGCGCAGCGACGGTCTAATAGGCTCCCGCTGGCTTTCACAAGGTTCACTTGTTTACATTATTATCTGCGTAGCCAACTATCTATTGGCCTTTTCACTTTGGCGATCGCTTGGTTTTACACCCTGATTGAATCTGAAATCATACCTGAATGAAATTTTAGTGACGCGATATGTACCTTGCGTTGTTTTAGCCATGCAGTATGTGACCGTGTGCCGACAATTCCAAACGCATTCCTACAAATTCTACCGGCGGGAGTAACTATGATTCTTGAAACTTGTAAGATAGCTTTATCACGGTTTTATGCAGAAAATTGTGGCTTAAACACGGTTTGACTGTTTTTACAGTTGGACACTTTGATATATAAAACCAATAACAAGTAAAGCTTCTTGGATCTTGACATAAATCCTGATAGAGGCTAATTTAAGACATCGTTTGCCTGTGCGGAAAGCCTAACCCAACCCTGGGTCAGGTGTACTCCAAAAACTTAGTTGATCATACTTTAAATGTAAGTTACAGTCTGCTTGTACTTGTACACAAGTGAGTGTCTTGCTGCTAATACCATGAGCGCTTGTAGAACGTGACTTGCGTACTCATGGACAATTATTGGCCGGTAGTTTTCAGCAAACGCATCGAAATACCGCTGTAAAACTTCATCTGAGGCCATCTCCAACAAGTTCTCCACCACTCTGGAAACCAACTGATTGTACGAGCATTCCACTTCTCGATTTTCTGTTTGCGCAAGTGCATTGTTGACAAAGATTTCTGTAACATACAGGAAAATGTTACTGTTAGTAGCTATGCATAAATGAAGCTATGAGTAAATGAATTTACAATAGCTTCACGAGGGACCTATCGACAAGTACCGTGTTTTATGTATATTTCAAGCAATGAACTAAATTTTAAAAAGCCTCCCAGTAGACACAAATAATGTCACAGAATGATTATTAGAATGTAAATATACTTCAAGGTGTTCAAATGTTGACATTCCAATGAGTACATTATGATAACAAAAAAGAGATAAAACAGTAATACAAAAACAGGCCCACAGAAAGTGGGCTACGCAGCAAACAGCGCACCCAAAAAACTGAGTAGTAGCCTTGCTGCAGGGAGTAATTTTTACTCATTAACTGCTGGTGTCAGGACAAAATGACATACAGTATGACTAATTGGAAATAAACTAGGCTAACTTGAGGATTGGAAAATTAATGGCAAGGCATCTTACGTTTTTCTTCAGGGGTGCCTTCAAAATTTCGCTCCAACTGTAAAACTCGAATGAAGTACTCATATTCTGTCGAGTCAAAACTGCGTCCTTTAACAAATGAAGAGTTCGTTTTGAATTTCTTCTTTACTTGTTGCATAAAAGAACGCTTCTTTTTACGTTTAAGGTTATTGTTACTGCTTCCAGGTAATGTTTCCATTGTAGTGTTGAATAAATATAACCTAGGCTACTTAACGTACGCTAGACTAGGCTAATGCGTATTTACAATTAGTGTCAAATGAATACTACAATTCTCCAAAACAAAATCTCCTAGATTAAAACGTTTGTCAGCACTTCTTTCCTCTTAGAAAAATACACATATTAAAAAATATTGAACTGATATAAAATACAATAAGTTTTGTTTTTTGATAGGACAAACTCGTGGAAACAAAACATAACCTTATTAGCAATGACAGACGACAACAAACAAAAACCGAGCACAAACAAAAAAGTACTAACCACAGAGTATTTACTATGTAAGAAATCTTAGAGATTGCGATATACACACGATCGGTCGATTCGACTTATGTCGTAGTATCTATAGTAAATCTGTCCGACTTTTGTCTCGACTCACTAATAATAAACACCTGTAATAACACTTTATACTGTTAATACAAAAACACATACCGTTGACATTATACAGATTGAAAATTCTGTTTTCTTTCAAGTTGTACCAAAAGATCAATATAGGTTTAAAAGTACTCTTTTACCGCGTCCGTTAAAAGAAGGTCCGTTGTTTAGCCAGCTGTTACGTGCGCGGTGTCATGTGTTCTTTGTACAGATAAATTTAGGCATTCCCTGCGATTTTCACTTAGTCGACCATTATCACTTCGTGTGACGGGAAAGATTTGTTCAGAAGAGCAACGATCTCTCCGTACACGTACGGTTATTTCATTGCGAGATGTTGGTACTTACTTGGTGGGTTGGATTGGTTGGTAGCACTGCTGTTCGATCTTTCGGTTTGGGTGCTCCCTATCTAACGCCTAGCTTGTGAACTTGTGAAGTGAGACACTCTTCTTAGCACATGAAACAATATGGCGGTCATCCCAAGTGATGGTCGTGAAACTATCAACTTTCGACATGTATTGATGACATAATCTGACTGAAGAAAATGTACGTTCAATTCCTATATGTACATTTTTTTTAATGGACTCGCATCATATAACTTTCTAGCAATCAAATCAACTTACAGGACGATAACATGTTTTACCATAATATTGATCAAATTTCAAGATTTGTAGATAATTTAAAATTTGTGTTTAATAATAACACCTGTGTTATGCCTGATTCTGTGTGCAATACCTTGGTAATACTCAAATCGCTTGATTCGCTCTGCTCACAGCCTCATGACGCCCGTAATAATAGAGCGAAACGAACGAAAGCTGAAGCCGAAGGCCAGTAATAGAACGCAGCCATAAGCTAAGGAGGCTGTGAGCGTAGCGAACAAATTGCAAAAGAAATTCGCTTTACTCATGCCACCGGCGCTTTGCATAACTTAACTGCGTGCCGGTCAGGTTTTTTAACTGTATACTTCTACTGAAAGTACAGTCATTGACTTTAAATATACATTTAAAATCAATGGTACAGTTTTCAAACACCCACCCCCAACTTTTTTCCTATTTCAGTACGATAATCTGTGTGACGCCGCCATGTGGTCTCACTCCACAGCAACAGCTGCTCAACATTATTGAGTGAAGTGAGCCTCTCCGTTTACTCACTGTAGGCGCCAGCGCTAGTTGGTAGTGTGCCGGCTGTGCTCTCACCGCTCTGGTGTGTTTGTATTCATTCGCACGCCATAGTCAGGTCGGTTTAGCACTGTCGGCAGGCCGATTTGCACGCTGCAGCTGTGTGCGTGTGAGTATTTCGACTATATTTATCGCGACCGGCTGTTTTTTGTTCGGTTCGATAGCGCAGCTCATTTGTGTAACGTGCCCTAGTTTAATCGCCCGGGTGTGAAAAGCTTGACCTGCCCCAAAAAGGAAGGTCGACTCAAAACCCAGCCCAGCCTGATAGTACTCGCACATTTTTTTACTCAAGGTGAGTGTATTGATCGTTTGTTTACAATATGATTTCATCAAACACGATTGTCTTCCATTCGGTCTACTAAACGTCGCAACCAATATTAAAATTATATTACTAGTAAGCATTAGTTGAGTACTTGTCTGTTTAAAAAATATAAATTTTAATACCTTAGTTACTAAATAACTAATTAATCCTAATCATATCGTCACCAATCCGTCTAGGCCAACATTCAAATTTCAATTATATTTTAGTCAAACTATTGGTTTTCCATTCCTATAATAGTTATAGAAAAATAGTTGTAACATAATTGTACAACATACTGAAATAATATTATTATAATTTGACTCTATTGGTAAATTATTTACACTAATTCAACTAGTAATCAAACTGTTTTATATTAAAGATCTGATCTTTCCTCAATTAGTTTTTTATCTGTAACACGCTTGCAAATCTAATTACAAATCAATTCCCCATTTTTTCAAATTTTCCTAAACCCTCGATTTTATAGATTTTATAAAGTAAATGTCTTAAACCCCGTTGAAATCTACGTTTGAAATAAATTACGTTGTCAGGACTCCGAGCGAGTGCCGGTATGATGTAAAACTATTTGTGTCTTTAGTAAAAAAAACGTAAGCTACACCATTATAAAGGTCCCAAAACGACCCTTATGGGATATACTGTATATATACGAGTAGTAGAATTTATTACTAAATTTATTAGAACTTATTACTATTTTAGAATTTATTACTAAACATAGTAGAATTTGTGTTATGGAGGGGGTCTCTTCAACACAACAGCAAATATGAAATAAGCCTTTTCCAAAAGCATAAAACTAAACTATTGGTACTATATTGGCGAGAGTAACTATGACTATCGCAAAGTAGCCGAGACCGAAAACCCCGATCTTTGCTTGGTGTGATGGGCGTTAATTTATGTCAAGTGATTTAGTTTTAGAGTGTCCATCTTAAGTCTATAGGTTATATTCCAAAAATGTATAAACAATTACATTATTTGGCACCTCATCATGATCCTGGTACTCCCTTCCTCCCACAAATTCCAAAATATCGGCTACGCTACTGTTGAGAGATTTCAATGTCAATTTTATGTTTGTTTGGGGAGGGTGGATCACCCACGGGGGTCCTGTCTCTGGAAATGTTGCTGAACAATCACTGATCAAAACAGTGTTTATAAAATGTCTGACTTTGTGTTTATATGCGTTAGCTACAAACACGAGTTCGACGTTTCGTTCTATTTTCCGATAGAAATGAATTTATTTCTTCAGGAAATTCACTAACAAGTGTAAAGCTAAGCGCTGTCCGAGTGATGTATTTATGACGTCAGCAATAGACTGCACCGCGAAAATCTTTCTTTTTTATCGTTTTTCGGCGTATCGCGCAGAGAAGTGATCCGTGGTTTTGAATCAGCATTTTATCGTCAGTAATTTATAAAGTCCACTCTACTATCTTAAGGGTTTCCACCGGTATTTTTGGTCTTGTCGTTAGAGTGAAATCACCGATGTATTAAAACACATAAAATCAGGCCGACACGCAGCTAAGCGCTAAAGCGCCGCTGACATGACTGAATCAAATTTTCTTTGCGTTTTGTTACTCTAATTCGCTACGCTCTTCGGCCTTCGGCATCATCAGCTTTTCTTATTCTATCACGGGTGTTACAAGGCTGTTTGCTGCGCTCTCAGCCTCAGATTTTCGGGGCTATTTTACTGGCAGTCATACTTCATATCATAAAAGGAAAACATTTTAAATTTCACTGAAATCGGACTATTCATCATTTGGTTGTTACAGTAAAAAATCCCTTTTATGGCAACTATTTTGAAACGGCTTAATGGATAAATCGATGGAATCTTCGATGTATCGATGTATAACAATAAAATACATATTTGTTCAAATTTCATCAAAATTGGATGAAATGTACTGTTTTAGATCACTAAACCCTTTTTGTTTTTGGTGAAAAGTCCCCTTCAAAACGGGGGCTCCGGTGTCCGACTTTGCTGGCTTGACCGAGATATTAAAAAGGAAACATTTGTTGGTGTCAATTGGAATTTGGACAAAAATGCAACATGTAGATGATGATAAAAAACACAAATCACAAACTGTTTCAGGATCAGCTCATTTCATCGGCTTGAATATCTCATTTTTTAAAGGAAATTCAATAAGAACTCAACTAAATTGTTTGGCAGTAAATAATAAAGATATTCAACAGAACAGAGGGGCTTTTTGTTTGACTTTGATCCAATTTAACTTTGCCAAGTGATTGTTTATTGTTGATTCCGTAGTAGCCTACAGTTTACAACAAATAAAAAGTCTGCCCATTTGGAAAACCAATTAATTCAAAATTACGAGTATATGCCCTAACGGGTAAAATACTTAGTGTATTTACGCTATTAGCAACATGTAACTATTATAATATAAATTGACACAAGTGCTAAACTCGTTAACGAATATAAAAATATTTTCATTTTTCCTTTGAATGTGCAAAAGCAATGGCAAAAGTTACTGAAATTTCTTAGAATCGTTGGAAGCTAATTAAACCGTTAAACGCCTGCATGGTAAGGTAATTTAAAATTAATTTCAGGTATCTATGTTGATTAGCTCGTACATGAGTTCGCCGATCTTGTTTCATGAGAATGAATTTCATGGCCTTGAATTGTTCACATGTTGATAGGCACTTAACTTAAACTTTAGCTTCGTGTATGAACACGAATGAAAGGGCTAAACTATTTTAAAAGAACTCTCCAGATTGTCAAGGGCAAAATTAACCTGTGATGACCAAAAGTATTCTACAAATTGTTTTGATTTTAAATACTTTCAAAAATTGGAATTCACATCCTTTCTCTATAAAACTTTTTCCCACGTCATCAAGCAAATTGATGACTGTAGATTATATATATATATATTAGTTAACAAATGTTAAATTTCTCTCTGTCTAGAAGAGGTTGACGTAGAAACTTATTTATTACATGATAAAACTTTGAGTTTTGATTTTGTGTCATGTCAAGACTGCTGCACATCTATACATAAAACTTTATGGACTGGTTAGTTGTAGTAGTGTTTGAACTAAAGACAGTAGGAACGGAAAATGACAACTCACCGATTTTATTCAACTATCCTAAATTTTCTATAGACTTGACATTTGCGTACTATTTATACTCGTTTTGCCTTTGTCCTTTGATGAGGACAAACCTGCAGCTTTGCAATGGTCAGTGCAAATTCATTACGTTGGAACTCCAAGGTTACTGTGCAAGACAATAGGCAGTTAAGTGTGCTACGGTAGCATAAACTTTGAGCTAAGGAATTCTTCCATCACGAGAAGGAAATTGTTTCTTGTAGACTGTGAGGGCAGAGATTTAGTTCCGAGGGATAGTCATCCAGCAAGGAAAATTGTCTGGCGTAATGTTGAAAAAAGAGGCAGAAAAAATACTAGGCCAACATGCAGCTAAGCGCTAAAGCGCCGCTGGAATAAGTAAAGCGAATTTCCTTTGTGTTACTCTCACGGAGCATTATATTACTATGCTCTGTGGTTACTCTGATATACCGATAGTAATAGTTTGATGCGCTTGCCGCCTCGCTTCGGCCTCAGCATTTCGTGCTCTCATACTCTTCGGTCACGGACTTACGAGGTCTTTTACTACAAGTTATGAAGGGGAAAACTGCACCCAACTTTGTCCCTTGTTACGGCAAAATATCACCTTTTTGGCCGCCATTTCGAAACGACTAAGTGGGTAGTTGTAGTTTTTGGCATATTGATGGTTGACACTCAAATACACGTTTATTTCAAATTTGACCGAAATCGGATGGAATTTGGTTATTCTAGTAGACTGGTTCTGCTGGCTAACGAACTTGACCGAAATAATTATGTAAATTTTCTACATTTTCAAGACGCATATGTAACAAATTTGATAAAATCGAACATAAAATGCGACCTGACAAGATATGTCACATATGTATATAAAGCTTTGAACAAAAACACGCAAAAAACGTGTTCTGGGGTGAGGATCGGTGGTCTTTTCATGGTCCCAGGCCTGGGCCTTATCATATAAACAGCATGAATATCCCATTTTTCCAAAGAAAATTTGCTAATAAAGTAAATAGTGGATACATTAAAAGCATCTTAAAGTGCAAAAAACAGCTAAGAAAATATTCTACATGTTGTTGAAGGTAGCAAGGGGTTAGTTTTGTGTGTTCAGCGTGCCATTCATATAGGGGTACATAGTGGAGCTCCACTAGGGTATTTAGGACGGAAGCCTTACTAAATCTTTAAGAGCCTTACATCATGACATATTTATAGCATATCAACCGTCAGTTTACCGTGATTGACTTGCCTTACTTGTTTCGTTAGATTAGGCTTAAAGTTGCTTACTTCTGTTAGTTTGGCTTTAAATATTACTCAGACTTAACATAATATTAGATAATTAGATGTTAATTGTTGGAAAGTTGTGCTTAAATTAACCACCATCATATAGGATTAGTTTAAATTAGCATTAAATCAACATATGAGACCAAAGGGCTTATTAACCATTTGGGATTGGTTAAATTAGCATTAATTAGCCATTCCCAATGTGGGGAACAGTCGGCCCTAGTTTGTAACAAGACTACACCATCCATCAAAAACACCCAACACACTCATCCTTCATCCCATATTCTTCACCTTAAAATACCCTCAAGGAGTGGTCGTGTCTCAAATCAAAGTATCAAAGGTTTCTAAAAGCACTTCATTTTCATTATGTCCTTGGTCTCGTAATAATTTATCTACTGCTTTATTTGGGGGAGGATACCATAGAGAATAGGAATATTCTAATGCTCTGTGGAGGATACATGTATTCATTCAATATCTTTCAGTTTCAGTACCATTTCATATTTATATTTTACGAAATGCCTTTTTAAAGTAATTTATATGTTCCATAAAATAATACAGTTATCAAGAACTTTTAAACTTTTGTAACACATTGAAACGGTTGGTAATATTTTTAAAATCCACTCATAATAGAAGCCACCGCCTTAACAATTAATGTTGTATGCCTTTTTTCTAAGCGTTAAAATTATGTTAAAATTCACGATATGTTCAAATGTATCCATGATCATGTATTCAATAATATTGTTTCTATTGGTAACTATTGGACTCTTCAAAATCTTAATCTTGCTGATTCCAACGGAAGGCACGAGAATGATATCATTGTACTCGATTTAGAGCATATCTCTCTTCATTAATTATTAAAATGACCGTATTCATCTTTATTTTACAAACTTGTTGATCTTATCAGTTTTCATTAATTAATGGCAAACAGTTAATTGCAGTTGACGATCAAATTAAAATGAGATAACCTTCTTTATTTATGACATAATTTATCATAAGGTCAGCTGGCACTTTTTCAACTGTATCTTTGTACATTCTTAGAAGTTATACATTTTATTCAAGAAAATTGCCACGAAAATAAATGACTTTTTTCGGGGTTGTTTTAAAATATTATGTTGTATTATTAATGACATTTATTATGTTTGTAAATAATAATAGTGGTTTTTAGTCACAACACTAAAGAATATATATAATATCAAACTTTAAAATTTTATTTCACTTAACAATAATTATGTATATACTCAAAAATATCTACCAGACCACTTGGAATAGCATTATCCTCGACGTGAAAACTGTGGGATTTTCTTTGCCCATGTAGCGTATAAAATATAGTGTTGCTACTATATAACGTAGTATATAAGTAAAGTATATGAAATATCTGTTTCTACTATGTGTTTAACATCGAATAGGAAATTCGTGCCAAATCAATTAAAATAGACCTAAATTATCTCAAACATTGTTTAATAAACCTACAAGTGCACAGTAAACTTTATCGTTAGTAAAAATTCCTTCTTGTTAATGTAATCCACAAATTCCGTGCTATCTTTTAACTCTATTTACTATGATTACAACTTACTAGATAACTAATGCATCATCCATAAAATATGGCAATATACTTAACACCCTTGTATTGTCTGTAAAACTGTAATACAGACTCAATTTGAAAGTAATTGCACATAGTATAGATTAGTGGGTAATGCTTACATGATTTTAGCTCAATTATTTCTTCCTTTATGGAACGACAGTCCTTTAAATCCACTCCATAAATAAATTACATTTTTAGATGTGTTATTTAAACCCTATTTGCAAATTTTACCAATGTCTCATAAATGATTGAACAATGTACGAGGAACGGAGAATTGATTGCTTTGAATTGTTGAACAGAACAACCCTACTCTATCATTGATTATTGTCAGTCGGATTTAAAGAACAAATCAAGAAATATCAAATTTAAACCTACATGTTTTAAATTCTGCGTTGCGTAATATGTAAGGTGAAATTTAAACGCTTCCCTTAACGTCCTCACGTTTGAAAAAATTTTAAAACCCTTGGGAATGTTTGTAAATGGTTCTGAAATCAGTTTTTACGTACGTTACGTCACCCAAAACACTACCAAAAATCGGGTGAGTAACGCAAAGTACGTCAAAATAAACTTCAGGATCCTATAAAAAACGTTCTTTTAAGGGTGTTTGAACATGTTTCCTTTTTCAAAAAGTAAGGCAAGGAGGGACTGTTAAAACTCACCTTGTATAAATTATAAAATAAATAAATATTTTTATCGTTAACAAAATACATTGTATGAAATTCGTCAGGTTTTAAATATTTTAAAGCTAAAATTTTGTCACTCATTCTTACACCGAGAACTCATTCATACATACAATTTTCACAGTCATATCGGCTCATTCATTCGAATTTTCCCACTTAAGCACCCGTAGGCCGGTAGCCATTTCTCACTAGGTCTCCCATTGGTGTGCAAGAACTCGTCTGAACTATAGAAAGTGTTCGCGGTCAAAACTGCTTTCAGACGAGACTTGAACGCCTGTGGCGTTGGAACACATTTTATCGAATTTGGCAATTTGTTGACAAAACGGGCTCCTGCCTGAGAAGGCAAACGCTCGTAAACCACCGTTCTGTGTCGCCCAGTTCGGTAGTTTTCCCTGCCTCTAGTTTCATAGAGTGTGTCTACACCTCTTATGGGATCGCATTGGTTTTGAAGAAAACGCAGGTTTCAAGGATGTAGAGACAGGGAAGAGTCAACATATTGAACTTTGAACGCTGGTCTGCACGACTCTCTCCATTGAATTTTTGCAATGGTTCGAACTGTTTTTTAAGAATAAAAGTCATTATATTCATTTCAACCGATTTATATTTTATAGAAACTTAAAAGCTAAAAAAGACGTTTTGCGCACAATTTGTTAGGTTACTCGACTTTGAACTACTGCGGAAACCAAACCAAAGTAAACAACAAACTTCCATAACAGCAACCACATATTGATAAGCCACATAAAGAAACGCAACCAAACTTTCAGAACACACTAATCACTCTGTCCTATGAAAATTTGCTTATAAATTATCTAGTTATCTAGTTGGTAATTAATCAACACTCTAATTATATATAATATTACTTCCTGTAAGTGATATATATATATATGTATTGCAATGTGTACGTAAATTGCAGGCGGTGAAAAATTGACTGTGCACCGCTTATTTAATTATTACATAGATAAAACAAATGCAAACGACATTTTAAGCAACTTAATGTACTTAAATGTGATTTTTTTCTCTGGAAGCTAACCGCTATTGATGCTGCTGCACATATACCGCAAATCGTGTACTTTTAACAAAAGAAACAGTGAAACTGAGAATTTTTATCTTGCAAAAATCTGCAATAAGAATAGTTTATCATCTAGGTTACAGAGATTCTTGCAAAATTAAATTTTGACACTTACCATCCCTGTACATTTATGAAACAATAATGTATTGTCTTTCTAAATGTCATATGGTTCAAGGTAAGAAATTCATTTCCATGAGACAAGATTCGCAAACTCCTTCCGCATAAACCAACACAGATCTAAATTATATTCCCTGCTACCTTCACAGGCGGGTGCCATGCTATTTAATAAACTCAATTGAAATACAAAATTATGAAAATTTCAACATGTTTAAAACAAAATTAAAAACTTTCTCCTTTCAAAAGTGTTTTATAGCGTAGAGAAATTTATTAATGGTTCCTGGAAAATTAGCAATACTCTTATTTGATCCATGACTACAGTGTTGTTACTGGTGGCTCCTTATTCTTAGTTCAAAATTTTATATAGTTTAAACCAAATACACCATATTTTAACATTTATTTCCAACGTGTAGATTTTTTAATTGTTGTGTTACCTGAAACAAAGTTTTTTGTAAAGGTTTAATAAATAAAAAGTACAATAAAAAAATGAACGTTACGATTAATTTTTACCTCTTGATTTGCGTTCATAGCAGCGTTTTAAATCAGACCGACTATGATAAAAAATGCGATAGTATTTATTGGTCGCGGTCATTGCACTGGGTTCTATAATAAGCATTGTTCTAGACACTAGAGCCTTCGCCAATGACAAGTTTTGCAACTCTCTCAAACTTACGTAATAGAAACAGCTGACTTGTAACTATATTATCAAAGTTACTTTGAAAAATACCATCAGTATGGTAAGGCCCAGACCCGGACTGAAATAATCACCAATCCTGACCCCCAGAACACGTTTTTAGCATTTTTTCACAACTTTATACATATGTATATAATGTGTCTACAAGTCGCATTTTTGTCCGATTTTCATGTTTGTTTTGTAAATATTTCGGTTACGTTTGTTAACCAGCAAAATCGGACTACCAGAAGTACCCTTTTGGGGGGAGTATTTACCAAAATAGTGGCCAACATGTAAAAGCTTCTTTTGGGGGGAGTATTTACCAAAATAGTGGCTTCAACAATATGGCAGGGGGTATTTACCTAAATAGTGGCTTCAACAGCTGTAAAAAGCAGTATATTTCGTCTGATTTTGATGAAATTTGAAATTAATATGTAACTTAGTGTTACCGATCAATGTACCACAAATTATAAAAATCCATCTTGTCGTTTCGAAATGGCGGCCAAAAAAGTGACTTTTCGCTGTAACAGCGGAATGAAAATCGATTTGAATGAAATTTGAAATGCGTTTTTCTTTCAGGGTATGCAGTAATATTACAGTAAAAGACCGCGAAGTTCTGAGGCCGAAGCGAGGCTGTGGCGAACTAGTTAAAACTAGCGAATTATATTAACAAATCGTCAAAGAAATTCGCTTCACTCATGCCACCGGCGCTTTAGCGTTTAGCTGCGTGACGGCCTGGTTTAACTTAAGACTTTTTGAAACTTAATAATATGGTCTTTTAAAACCATTAAACGTAATTTAAAACTAATATTTGCCTGTAGAGAAGTTAACAATAATGTCAAGAGGTAATTCGGACAAAAATATAACACCCGGACTCAATTGTAAATAACACTAATAATAATGTATAATAATAATGTTTAACGGTGAACCACCATATCGCACCTTGGCAACGTCTACTAGAACATGGACTTGCGATTGTTGCGTAACTCACTTTGATAATAATTTAGATAACAAAAGACATGCGATTGTCTGGTAAAGTTTTTGCACAGTAAGGTTCACCTTCTTCACAAAACTTGTTCAATTTCATTTCCACCAAGATAAGAACTTACATAACGTATCTTTTAACATATATGTAAAAGTCAAAGGAATCCTTTTGTAAGGTGAAAAACGTATTTGCGTAAAACCTTACTTTGACAATCAGGATCAACTGAAAGAAGGCCTGTTGTTCAGCCAGTTTTACGTGCGGCTCTTGGTAACCTCTGAGGCGGACCCTTAAAACGTAAAAGTAGCTCAACATAAAAATCTTGATGTCTATTTATATAAATAACCTGTACGAATAGTTTTTCTCACAAAATTATACTTCTTGTCAGTTAAATCTGTTCCAAATTTAGGGTGTAGGTCAGTGCCAAGTCGTCACCGTACTTTGGTCGTTGTGCGAATCTCACTCGCGCTTACCAATCTGTGTTCTTCTGATGAGTAATCACATGTTATCAGCTGTAGAGTACAGTACACAGATTAGCATTGAATTGTTACATCTGACATTATGCCATTGTATTCATTCAACTGTTCTCTGTATGACGGTTCATGAAATATGCATCCGCCGCCTGAACCACGTGGTGTCTACTAGGGGGTCGACCTAAAAAAATAAAGCTTGTATAGAGGTGGCTGTTTTAGCGTATTTCCTTTGGAAAAATGAGATATTCATGCCGTCAGCATGGTTATACTCAGGCTCGAGACTATAATATGAGCACCGATCATGACCCCCAGGACATTTTTAATCAAAAATGTGGTTTTAAGAAAACAGTAAATTTTATCCTATTTTGATTTAATTTAAAATAAATTTGTGTTTGAATGGTATTCGTCAATATACTAAAAAGTAAAAATGATGAAAATCCATTCCGTCGTTTAAAATGGCGGCCAAAGAAGGGATTTTGTGCTATAACAGCGTTATGAGTAGTCCGATGTTAATAAAATTTGAAATTAGTTTTCCTTTCATAATATGTAGTAAAACGTGCAGTAAAAGGCCATTTAAGTCTGAGGCCGAAGGCCGAAGCGAGGCTTTGAGCGGAGAGAGGTAATAAGGAAATTCCCTTCACTCATGCCAGCGGCGCTTTAGCGCTTAGCTGCGTGTCGGCCTGGTTTAATTATTGTATTCCTCTTGCGTTTAGAGCAAATATTGGAGCTCAACCAAAATATTACATACAAGTTAAAATTACCATATACACGATTTTTCAACCGATTGAAGATCTGACCCATATATGTTTTAGTAATTACAGCCAGCATAAAATGTGACTCAAGCATACAAGTATCAAGTTCGTGGTCAAGGTTTGCAATTACTTTTAGTGTGATTTTCGACAGTTTCTATGATAATTTGTCGAAAAACGTAAATCAAATCAGGGTTAAGTCGTACCACCTGTCTTCTTTCTGCCCCCGTTAAAAATTTGCATCCCTTTATGGCCGACGAGAAAGTTGTCACCCAGTACAAACGATAGAGAATCAAGTTAAAGCTAGAAATACTGTAGCATGAAAACATATGAAGGGACTAGTACTATCAACCTGACGAACAAGATTGTGTATTTGATATCGCATGTTTGACGAAACATGCATGGCTTGTACAGACTAAATCAATGTCAGCCTGCCATCGCGATCGCATGCTTTCCATTTGTGTTCCTGCCATGGAAACTGTCCAACAATAGAACATTTCGTCTATAAAAGTAGATTCCCAAAACATTTGCATAGAGTGTTTCTGTTGAACAGGAAAGTGTGTGTCGGAATATATTATGGCTGATATAAATACTGCTTTTAGCTGGAAGTCGTCAGCCAACTTCATCGAGTCTCGGAATTCCCGGTCCGCTCTCGCTGCTCTGACGTCATTGGTAAGAAAGGTGACGTCAAAAATAATGCGAGATTTTCGTCTAGGCACTTCTAAGAATTGAACCTTTGTTGTTTATGTCGTCGTATCACTATCAGAGCACCTAAACTGACCTTAGAGTAGTTGCTGTCTCTGTCATGTTTTGGACCCCACGTTTGTTCGCTTATAAATTCAGAAGTCAGAACCGCTTATCAGATATAATGGAACTTTTAACACTCCTTCAAGGAAATAAGTTGTGAAAGCTTTAATAGCTAGGATATAACTATATTACAGAGGTTCAAAACAAAATGGCGGTGGCTGCAAAATGCGGTTGAGCTGCGAAAATTGGGCTTTGAGGGACCTTTTACGGACGTTAAACCGCAGAACGGGTAAAAAACTTAAATTTGTCTTGTTTAACGAGGCGAAGTTAGGACTACAAAGTTCTCTCTACCACTCAACCTCGATCTTTACCTAGTGTTACCGTTTAGTCACTTTACAAATGTAAGACTGCGGAGATCGAACCCGCGCTAGAGGAGGGATAAGCCGGAATCGCGCGCGATACCAATCCGCCACGGATCCGCTAAAACCAACCAGGGTGACTCTGCCCTTGCGTAAAACCAAGTTATTACGTGGGTAAGGTTGGGTCATAGAACGCTAATACGATTTAAAACTGAGAGAAAACGATAAACGCCTGAAGTTTGGTGTTTGGAAGTGTTAATTCTTCTTTTTAACCCTCCCGGCCAAACCACGACATTCAAAGTTTGTATTGGAAGAATCCATCTTTATTTCTTGTCGATTACCCACAGGGATGAAGGCGCACACATTGTTCCAATTTTTCAACAACAACCAATAGTACACATAGGCCTATTACAACCAGAGTGATGCTATCATATCCAGTTGTTGGGACTGTCGGAAAGATTATATCGGTCCAGGTCTCATGTTTCCCGTAGTGAAGCACAGATCATCAGTTAGAAATAAGATAAACAGCTGAATAGGCTTGAGGAAGAAATGCGGCAAGTTTGTAGCAATTTATCACAGCTTGTGCCGACAGCTGATTCAGGTGATTCCAAGGTGTTCCAAGGACAGTTCAAGGCCAGTCACTTCGCAACAATGGACCCTCTCGACCAATCAGAACACACTTCCCCAACAGCTGACAGCACGCCCGCTCTCGGGTGAAATGGACAACGTTCAGTATTTAGCCTTAAGTTGGCAAACAAATGTTAATTTAAATGCTGTTAAATTCCAAAATTCTATTTCGTTGATTGACTCGATAGTTAGCTGCGTGGTTCAAAAGTCACTTTGGTCCATTCCATTGATGGTTGGGCTAGTGACCCAATCTAAGGAACAGTCGGCCCCATTTTTGTAACAAGACTACACCTCGCTATCCACCAAAACACTAACCACGATCACCATTCATCCCATGTCCACCTTACAATACCCTCTTTGAGTGGTCAGTAGATAAAAAATTACGTTGATTGGCTTGTTGGTTAGCTGCGTGGCTCGGAACGTTAGGCCGTTGGTCCATTCCATTGGTCGTTGACGACCAATCTGGGGAACAGTACGTTCTAATTTGTAACAAGACATCTCATCGATCATCCATCAAAGCACTCATCACATATTCACCTTAAAATACTTCCTAAGAGTGATCGGTGTCTCAAATCAAAGTATCAAAAATTTAGGTTGCCAATTTGTCTTTAGGATTCTGAACCAAATTACTCTAAAAATCCATAAAAATCTGTGGAATTTGTGGCGTAAATGTCGCTGATGACCTACTTAGATTAAGTGTAGTATTTACAAACACTAGCCATGAAACCTCAGTCTTCTCTTACCTCAGCCTTTGTCAAATCCTTGAAGAATTGCCATCTGGCAGCTCATGAATGGAGAGCGGCTGTGTACGGTAAATGAGCAGTAAGTCATCGGACACTGAGTGTAGAGTGTAGCCACTCTGGTGCAAAAATAACCACAACGTGCATCCTCTGAATAACCACGTTCCCTTCCTCGTAAAAACTCTGCAACTTCACAGGTGGAAATGGCGCTAGGCCAAAGCTGTCGATGGTTTTGGGGTCAAGTGAACTTTCCGATCGTGAAAATTATATGAAATCAACGTTTAATTGACGCAGGTGTGTTAGTGGCCTTCAGTCGGTACATACGTGATCAGATATAATAACATCCCATCAATTCACGACCTAGAAAATGATCCTAGGTGAAGTCAGCTTTCTCCCTCTGACCGTCCAACAGAAGTACTGAGAAAACCAACGAAATTCTGGAATATAACTTAGGTATAACTTTCCTCACTTAAAACATTTAAGTTGCCTCTGATTTTAAAGAGAACGGCTGTTGTTCTGTATTTTACTGTAAACATATGTTTATCTGTGTTATTGTATTTGTTTTAAAACAGCTGTTTGCTAATTGTTTATTGTTTACAAATAATACTGATCTCTTCCATGTTGTTACTAAATGTTTTTGTTCCAATATTTTCAAATAAAACTAACTTTCTCTAAATTGTGTATCTAATATCTTGTTATAAAAATCTCTCATACAGTCCACTCTCACAATACAAAACAGCTTCTTCAAACAGTTCTTTGATGACTCAAGACATACGCAGGCTAGGTATACGGTGACACCAAAAGTCTGTATAATTATTTCTCGAACGGCAGCTAGATAAATGATGATGCAGAGTGCATTACGTTTAAGAATAACTAAATTTTTAACTAGTCTAAAATGGGTGGTTCATTGCATAATTTGTAGTAAAATATATCTGCTATTCACAAATACCAACTTCTTCTATGGTATTTCACAATGGTACATAGTTTCCAAGCACTAAAATGTAAACTAATGTAGCAGGGTTTCCATTTATTTTGTTTTAGTTGCATCCACTTTCACGGTAATTTTACAACATTTTTAGTTTTGATAGTGACGTGCAAGTTATTGGCGTAAAAATAAATCGCACATAATTTCAACACTCTTACCTTAATTTCAAAGAAGGTACTACAGGCTCTCATTGGAAACATTAAGTACAGTGTATCCAAGAGACAACAAAGTAGCCGTTTTAGAAATGTATCACTAAATCACTATTTGAGATGCCGACCACTCTCATGAGGGTATTTTAAGGCAAATATGTGGTGAAGATGTGTGTGATGATGGTAGTAATGAGTTATGAGGTGTAGTCTTGTTACAAACTAAGGCCGACTCTTCCTTAGAATGGGTCATTAATTAATAGCCCAATGACCAATGGAAATACAAGACTCACGCAGACCAGGTGGATGGTATGATATGTCTAAACGATGGTGGGAGTTGATGCGGGTATCATCAGATGATCACTGAGACTATCTGAGCCGCTTTAGACCTATATCATCCTCAAAACCTGACCTCCATGAAGCTGGATTACAGGACCACGCCACGAGTCCCAGTCAATTATAATTATCTCCCATTTGATTTTAATTATCAAGTTGAAGCCGAATTATCCCTAATTCAGACCAAAATCTTTCTCCGGAGCTCGCCGAGCCTTCCTCTAGAAATCTCCAGCGGCGTCCTCAGGTGCGACCCGGCGGACGACGGAAAAGTACTGTACCAGTGGTTTCGAAATCGCCGAAGCCTTGAACAGCTCGACCCTCAGATGCCCAGATGAAGAATAGCCTTTACCGGTGACTGGTAAGAGTGGAAGGGGAATCGTTAGAGATCTAGACAGTCGCGTCCAATTCTTTCATCATACAGTAGGTCCGTTATAACTTGGCTGTGTAGTCTAAGTAAGGAGGTATAGGCAGTACGATAATTATACTCCATGGTTTATGTGCAGTGTTTTAAGTAGTAGTAGCAAGGCGCGTGGATAGTTTATTTTATCAGCCTTGATTTTTACTAGAAAAAGTTTTAAAATTTAAAATGATGGCAAACGTTTACTTTTGACTGGGACTCATGTCGTGGTCCTGTAATCCAGCTTCATGGAGGTCAGGTTTTAAGGGTGATATAGGTCTAAAGCGGCTTAGATAGTCTCAGTAATCATCTGATGATACCCGCATCAACTCCCACCATCGTTTAGACATATCAGACCATCACCTGCGTGGTTCGGAAGTCACGTATAGCCGTTGGTCCTTGTATTTCCATTGGTCATTGGGCTATTAATTAATGACCCATTCTAAGGAAGAGTCGGCCTAAGTTAGTAACAAGACACCTCATAACTCATTACTACCACTCATCACACTCATCCCTCACCACATATTTGCCTTAAAATACCCTCACAAGAGTGGTCGGCATCTCAAACAGTGATTTAGTGATTTTTTGCTAAAACAGCTGTATTAGTATAGTCTGATTTTAATGATGTTTGAATTGAAGTGCCTTCATGATATGTAGTAAAACTTTCAGTAACGACCACGTAAGTCTAAACCGAAGGTCAAAGCGAGGCTCTGAGCGTAGCGAACTGCCTTGTAACGCCTGTGGTTATAGAGCACGAAAAGCTGAGGCTGAAGGCGTAGCGAATTGGAGGAAAAAATTGCAAAGGAAATTCACTCCACTCATGCTAGCGGCGCTTTAGAACTTAGCTGCGTTTCGGCCTGGTTTTATTCATGCAATTTTTTATATATTTTGTATTATTTGGATGTTTATATTATTTAACACGTTGTATAAAGGCAAGTCCTTAAAATGGCCTAAAATGTTTGGTTCGGTGTTTGGAAAATTGAGCTTTTGTATCCTTGCATTTTTATTTCCTCTATGAGCATGTACCTTCTTGCACTTTTCCTCTGGAACTTCGAATCTGCATTTAAACCTAAACCATATTGGACTTTTAACCATGTATCCATCAATAACGAGACGTATAAAATGAAATCTTTATCTCAAATACATCCTGAAATGTTGAAAACCCGTATAACCTCTCTCTGACTAATACACCGATATCTCATTTATTTCCAAAGCCACTCCTAATACTGTTATCCATGACAAAAGGTCTTGCTCCACTTCAGCCACCTGTGCAATAAAGTTCAGCAAAATTCCGGAAAATACCAGTGTTTACTTCCGCATTATCTCGAGATAAGATAACTCAGTTGATTGTTCACAATCAGGTGAATCTATCATGTTTCTGCCGCGTGTTTGATTGCTTGTAGGACAGGTTGTGTGTCCTTGGATCAGGACTCTGTGGGGCGTGTCGGTCAAACCATCTCCACTGATCTACAGGAACACTTTTCCTGTGTTCGATGACAACGTGTTCTTTAATATTCAGAAGCTAGGAGTCAGGTCCAAACATTAGAAATTGAGTCTGATACCTTTCAATTGTGACCGATGGCTAATTCAAATGTGAGTCAAAGATAACGTAAGAGTTTGAGCTTAGTACAAACACTTTGACAGTATTCCTAAAAGGTGTAAAAACAATAAAATGTTTGGTACGGTGCTGTATACCTAGTTGAATCAAAATCGAAGCATCAAAATCTGTATAGGTCTAAAGCGGTTCAGATAGTCTCAGTGATCATCTGATGATTCCCCGCATCAACTCCCACCATCGTTTAGACATATCAGACCATCACCTGCGTGGTTTGGAAGTCATGTTAAGCCGTTGGTCCTTGTATTTCCATTGGTCATTGGGCTATTAATTAATGACCCATTCTAAGGAAGAGTCGGCTTTAGTTTGTAACAAGACTACACCTCATAACTCATTACAACTACTCATCACACTCATCTTCAACATAAAATACCCTCATGAGAGTAGCCGGCATCTCAAATAGTGATTTAGTGATTCACAACAAAGATCAAATCATCTTTGTATATAACTTGGCTTAAATTAACCTTTTCTGAGGTTTAATGAGTTCAATTCTTCTCGTTGACTCATACAATAGGCCAATATTAACTGTTGTTGCACAACCTTTCTCAACTTCAGGTATTGGTCGGCGGTCTTTTACCACAAAGTGGTTTTGAGAAGATTTAATTTATATCGATATCATACAACAGAAAGTTGTGCGTTTCTATTGTCTATGTGATCATTATAATCAAACCACGACGGGAAATATCAGAACCAGTAACGTAGAATGACTTGCTTTTTAGATTATCTATCGCCACTTAAAACTGATTATTTTTAGCCGTATTCAGACAATTTATTCGACTATTGACACCTTTCAATTAGTATTATTTATTAGTTTGAGGTTTGAAAGTATGGTTTTCCTTGTTTGGTGGTCACGCTGTATATGCTGATGACACATCAGTCAGTGTGAAATACGAACTGTACAGTTCGTTAGGTATAGCATGGCCGGTAGATTTCCTGCTGGCCGCTTATGGCTACAGCCCATCTCACCGGCCATGCTAAACCTGACGAACTGTAATTTCGTATCGAAATGTTTAAGAGGATTGATCGCCCCAGAAAAGGTTGCTCAAAACATGCTCTCATAGTCCCCCGTTGAGGACGCTATTTTTTGTTGTCTATAGGTTTGTTTAACCTGGTTTTTAACAAAATCGTACGCTAATATTAGCAAAACAATGTTAAAGTTGGCCAACAATAGGTTATTTTAAAAGTGTATTATATTTTTTCACGAGCAGTTTTGGCCTTGTTCGTGTATAAGGAACATAGATCCACTTCTACCCTACCAAATAAACCAGCATTTGTACGTTTCGGTTCATAAACAGCGACGAAAACAGGAGACAATGAAACCATGTTTTGCCACTTTTTGAGCGAGCGGAGCAGAGTTGGAATATCGCTATTACCATTTCTCTTGACTGGCCAGGTCGGCGGAACCCGCGACTCTTCAAAGAACTGAGCTAATTAATGACCCATTCTAAGGAAGAGTCGGACTTAGTTTGTAACAAGACTACACCTCATAACTCATTACTCCCACTCATCACACACATATTTGCCTTTAAATACCCTCATGAGAGTGGTCGGCATCTCAAATAGTGATTTAGTGATTTAGAGCTATAGACAAGACAACCCTACTAGACCCGATGTTTTTGAAACAGAAGATAAACTTGGATTTCCACCTACCCCTCGTGTACCGGAGAGAAATAATCAATACTCCGCTATTTCAGTGGTAAACTAAGGGTGCTTGCTTAGTTGACTAACCCTCTTAAGTTTGCTTTTAACTAGACCACAGACAAGTGATGGATTATACATTCATATTGACATGTTGACTCATTACTCCTTGGAATGGGTGAATCGATGTTCTACAGCCGGCAGAAGGTGTCAAGGTCAAATGACCGGTTACCATGGCAACGACCCGCCAGACTGTACACATTGCACAATAGTGTTGCTGTCCTAGACACTACACTATATGACATGACAGGCGTTCACGGTTGAGTCAACAGTCAACACACAGGCCAAGTTCAAGGTTATAT
Organism: Matsumurasca onukii; assembly: GCA_018831715.1. Taxonomy (NCBI): domain Eukaryota; kingdom Metazoa; phylum Arthropoda; class Insecta; order Hemiptera; family Cicadellidae; genus Matsumurasca; species Matsumurasca onukii. The sequence continues at coordinate 5,858,822 of CM032063.1, read as the reverse complement.
TCGTGCCTGTCTACTGTCAGATTTTTTGTTATAGTCGGGTAAGAAACGCTGGTGTGAACGCAAATAAAGAGGTAAAAACGCACACGGTGTATTTTCCGTTGTGTTGCATGCTAGACCCATGAACGCCCGTATACCCTAAAGTGCGTGACCCAGGCCAAAGTGTGAGATAAGGCTATTAAAATCAAATCTTTAAACTTTATGGGCTTCCGCCCCTAGCTAGAGTTTCTTTTAGGGAGAAAATAAGTTCCTTTAAAATCAAAATCCTATTATTGTCTCTGTAAACGCAAGCTCTTAGTTATGAATCTAATGTTGGTGTAGTGTTATGTTTACTACGCTCACAGCCTCGCTTCGGCCTTCGGCCTCAAAATTACGTAGTATTTTACTGAACGTTTTCTTAAATTTCCTTAAAATTGGACTACTTATAACGCTTTTACAGCGAAAAATCACTTTTTTGCCACCATTTTGAACCGACTTTGTGGATTTCCATAATTTTTATATATTGATACTATCAAAATACATATGTATTTCAAATTTCATCAAAGTCGGATGAAATTTACTGTCTTTAGAACCACTTTTTGATACCCCCAGAGTACTTCTGGTAGTCCGATTTTGCTGGATAATGAACTCGACCGAGATGTTTACAAAAGGAACATTTGTACTAAATTTCATGAAAGTCGGGCAAAAAATCTGACCTGTAGAGATATATACAAATGCATATAAAGTGTAGCCTAATAAAAAACTCAAAACGTGTTCTGGGGGTCAGGATCGGCGCTCATTTCATGGCCCCGGGCCTGGTTCTTACCCGGCTAACGACTTGAATATCTCATTTTTCCAAAGGAAATTCTATAGTAAAAACTATATATTTGTAAATTATTTTACCAGTGCTTTGTGCACGGACCAGTTCTCACTTTCTGCACCGTGCAATTCGGTCACACACGATTTCGCACTCAACGCTCGACTATACCAGAGTCAGAAGAGAAAGTCAACATGCAAATTGACAGAAATTAATTATAATTGGCCGAGTTGGTGTGGTACTACAGAGTTTGTGTTTACGTCACCCAACAATAATTAACGGAATTGACCTTGACTGTACATTGTTAACCGTGATAGCACGCGAGATAAGCCATTATCTGTGGTAACATACCGCAGCAAAACCGAACTGATAACTGATAACAACGGTCGATGACAACGTTGACTACGTAGGCAGTCAGGAAACCATTCGGTTTATATCTGAAACTGTGCTTTCTTAGGAAAAAGGTGACCGCTTTTACGGCCGTAATATTACGGTGAATTTTGTTTTAATGCAATAATATGGAAACGGTCACCGTTTGCTAGGAAAACAGTTCAAGAACTTTGAAATTTGTTGGCAAAGAAAGGTTATTTTATATAGTCAGTTAGGGTTATTCAGGTTAATTATTTTTACTATGAATCTTATGAAATGTCCAGCCACACTTCTACCATTTCCAAGAAAAGTTACTGCGAGACAACTTGAACCATGTCAGACCTACAGCCCTATTTCCATTAAGAATTCGCTAAACAAATACATTTGCCAATGTTTTGTTGCTATTAGTAACTTTGGTTAAATAGACTGCATAGTACCTGGCGGCCATTTTGTTTTTTCCCATAAAACAATATAAAAACAGGCATTTTCTTGAAACACTTCACATTTACAATTTCCATCAGATCTTTTTGAAATAAGTTTTATTTGAAATATGGCAACGTAATGCAATGACTTCGCTGACCACATTTTCAAAAATTCGAAAATACATGTTTTACATTGCTCTTACGGGGCGAAATTCAAGGTCACAGCCACTACTGTGCACCCTTAAGTTTCTTTTTACATATCAACCTTGCATGATGCAGGTAACGTGATAGGGACCGAGCTGGAACAGATGACAGCTGTTCGTGTGACGCTATTAGTGGACTGTCCCGCAGACGCGACAGGAATACCTCAGTGACGTCACGGCTTTGACGTCATCAGGCGCCTCGGCTGATCGATATACCGGCACCGAGCACCGACCTGTTGTCAGCTGTTCACAACACGCTCGGTGTGATTATAGGCATTACATTACTATCAGCTGATCTGATTGACATGTCGATCTGGAATCTGCAATTCTGCACCTGGCTTTATTGGTCGAATGCACGCGAACCTACAGTTTGTAGTCGTGAACTATAATGTTTGTCCTCGACCCGTCTGACCGTAATTTTGTAGATGTAAATATTTAAGAATCTGTGAAGCCCTTTATTATTATGTGTTACACACATTTGCTTTCTTCCTTAACAGGATTATTTATTCTCCAAAAACGTGCAGTTCAAATAATTGCAAAACTTCAATGGAGGGAGTCGTGCAAGCCAGCATTCAAAAATCTGAAATTGTTGACACTTCCCTGCCTGTACATCCTAGAATCGTCTCTCTTCTTCAAATCAAAATGCGACAGCATAAGAGGTAGCAATACACGCTCTTATGTCACAAAAGGCAGGGATGACTACCGGACTGGTAACTGGGAGACACAGAACGGTAGTCCATGAACGTTTGCCCTCCCATGCAGGAGTTCATTTCGTCAACAGGCTTCCAAATTCAATCAAACGCGCTCATATGCCTAAGTCATTTAAAACATGCTTGAAAAACGTTTTGGTCGCAGAAGCGTTTTACAGCGTTGATGAGTTTTTGGCACACAGTTGGGAGATCTGATGAAAAACTAGGGAGGAACAATTTGTATGAATGAAGATGAATGAGTGTACACAATGTATGTTTGAAAGAGACCTAGATGTTTGAGTGAATGGAAAATTTTAGGTACACATTATCACTAACGATTGCCATGCATTGTGTAAATGTTTCTGCAATCAACCATTGATTTAATTTGAGGATAGCGTATAGAGAGAGTATTAAAATTGTGACAACCTACCTCCTTTTTTGCGGATAGGTCCTTTTTGCGGTCCCTTGAGCCTCAAAAAGTTTTGAAACATGTCTCTCCGGATGTTCATTTGAGTTTTAAGTGTGTATGTGCACTTTTTGGTAATAGCTGTAGACCTAAAACGGATAGACTGAATTAATAAAATTTGGCATGTAAATAATACATAAACATGTATTATATTGTAATACACAAGGGCGGATCCAGGATTTTAGTTCAGAGGGGCACTGCCGAGGCCAGGGGGCGTCTGGGGTAGAATACCTCAGGCACCAGGGGTTCAAAAAAATTTTAAAATAGAGACGCAAAATACACTATTTTAAACGTTTTAGAGCATTTATTTTGTAGACGACAAAGGATTAAAATAACTTTTCTTTCTTCAGTTTAATAGGATAACTTTGTGTGATTGTGAGATTAATAGTAATGTGTATTTATGCTGTTCAGATTGCTTACAATACCAAAATGAGATAAAATATTGTTACTTTCAAAATTTTAATGCAACTAATAAATCAAATGAATATAGGTAACTATACAAATTAAAAGAACTGTCACACCAACAATGGCTTCCTCACTCTATTAATCTAATAACACCCATCAACCAAACAATAATGAACAACGAAAGGAAACTAAAAGCTCTGAACTAACCACGAGCTAGCAACCAGGTCTACAGCCTGTACCAACATTGCTAGACTCATAGATCTAATTAATCTTAGTGCTACACTCAACGGCTAGTGGCTTAACTAATATTTCGATAATGTAGATTCTGTCAAATTTGCAACAAAGCACAAAACTCAGGCAACATTCATATTTTTACGTAGAATATTTTACTCAATTTAAATCAAATGTTTAAACAATTTTGACCTTGGGGAGGCACGTGCCTACTGCCCCCTAAATCCACCACTGGTAATACATAACATATTAAACAAATACCTTCAAATTTTTTGTTTTCAATTTTTATTTTCATTGGCTTTATGTATAAGCCGATTCTAAAACAAATGGCTCAAACGATTTCGGTGAATTTACACCATCTTTGGTCCTATTAATGACAAACAAACCACATTCTTAATCCATCATTCAGTGTTATCTATCATCATACCAAGAACAAATATGTATGTAGATATGAGATATCAAACAAAAATAATTACAAGCATAATATCAACAATATGTTGTTTGTGTTGTGCTAACCTGATAACTTTGAGTTGTTGCTATTTTCTTTACATACAAGTACATATCAAGAAATGCTTTATTCGCTTTTTCCAGTTTAGTGAATAAATAAACGTTGTTTCAAATTTAAAACCATAACACATTTTACATACTGTATAAGGAATCTTTAAGTAATACTGGGCTTCAAAATTATTAATAACTCAGCTTATTTCCTTTATATTATGTTTTTAATTAACTTGTATGAAAGTTACAATCACAGCAATAGTTTTCTACAATGGACTCAACTGTTTACCAAAACATTGAAACAAAATTATTAATTGTCATGTGGTCACACAGATAAACCATAACCAAAACATTTCTAACATTCTGTATAAAAAACTCCCTATTATTTGGTATTTGGGTCATCTCCTATTGTGGTAACATACTAGCATATGTCTTCAAAGTCATTCTATAAATAATTCTTATGCAAAGATCACATATCAGAGTGTACCATTTTTTCAATCCATATTCAATTATGTTTCCATATATCGCAATACTATCTATTTGTTGATTTGAAAACCTGACTGAACATTACACAATATTGCTCATCAAGTATTCTGTTAGATTTTAGCATTTGCAAATTATCTGTCACTTTGACATTACATTATTTTTGTTATTTATTATTATTCATTTATGTTTGTCATTTGGTAGATTATTTTGCTAGATGAGTCCGTTATCTGGCTAGTAAATATTACAAGAGCAATCAAAGCACTCTGAAATGTTTCATCATCCTACGCCTTGCTCAAGACAGTATTTTACAAACCTCAGTGATAAGAATAGTACCACAACTTGATTGCACAATAGATAAGATTGGTTCTATCTCTTGGTATAAAGAAGAGACGATTCATAGTTTGTTTATTTCTGTTGCAGAGTGGGACGAACTCAGAACTTGCATTTACAAAGCGTCTGTGATATTTTTATACAAATAAAAACTACCGAAACATGAAAGACTTAAAGGAGTGCACTAACTGCAACATGCCTTTGGACACTATTTATAAAGAAGTTGTCGTTATAGGTGAGTAATAATCTCAACTAACCCGCTTGGAATAGCTACTGTGTACTCGTTTTTCGCTCTTTTCCCTGGCATTAAAGGAATCAGTACTTTTGTTGTAAGGAATATTTATCAGAGTGCAATAAGTCTGTGAAGGGATAAAAGTAAAGTTTTTATTCCCAAATTTATTTTAATTCAACAAACCTTTCTCACCCCATACACTAAAGAAAATCCTTCAATTTATGGTGGTGTAACTACATACAAAAACTCAATAAAACGTTAACATTCAACCTGTCATAAAAATGTATTTTAAAATTCTTAGTTTGCCTTAAAATTAATGTTGTTGTTTGTTTCAACACTTTCATTTTGTTTAATATATTCAAAGCTAAGCCGTTGTTCCTTGTATTTCCGTTGGTCATTGGGCTATTAACTAATTACCCATTCTAAGGAAGAGTCGGCCTTAGTTTGTAACAAGACTACACCTCATAACTCATTACTACCACTCATCCTTCACCACATATTTGCCTTAAAATACCCTCATGAGAGTGGTCGGCATCTCAAATGGTGATTTAGTGATTCATCTTAATGACGATATTAAGAATGCCCCTAATGTATTAAAGCAGCTTTACACATTAAATTAAAATATCAGAGTCAAAATCTTTATTTGTACATACAGTAGTTATATACAACAGAAAAAGAAAAGGAAAAGAGATGTTGCAAATTTTTGTTTATAAAAACGTTAACAAGCAAAATGGAGGGAGAAAATGTGTTAAAGGGATTTTGTTACGGAGTTGTTTTTGCAGAAACATTTGTCCATAAAAAATTGTATCTGAAATGTGGCGTTTTGAACCAGACAGCTTGTAATCTTTAAATGGGTTTAACAAAAAAACAATTTAAGATAGACAATTTTTTCTTTGTGTCATTGATTTTTAAAAATTACCTTTCTTTTGAGGTGCCACAAGATGGAGGTACGTATTAAAAAAAATGGGATTCCTCCCCACTGGTTTTTGGGGATGGTGGGTAACGCCAAGTATGTCAAAACAAACTTTTGAACCCTATAATAACATTCCCCAAAGGGTTTTCAAAACTTTTCCCTTTTCAAAAGTTAAGGTGGGGAGGGACATTTAAAACTCACCGTATACAGTACATATTACTCAAGGTCATGTAATAAATAATACTTATTCTATTTTACATGTAGTCTTATTAATAGTATAACTAAAGTTTTGATGATCACTATTTACCATTTATTTGTTTTCACTGTAGTCAATAATCGTATTAAATATTGCTTTTTTCAGATGTTTTCAGAAATGTTCTTATAACTCTCTCTAGTTTAACACTTAGTGTATGTGTTTGTGTGCAGGCAACGGACCGTCCGGGCTAAGTCTCTCATACATGCTGGCCGGACACTGGCCATACTACAACGGACTCTCTCACCCGGATGAGATGTTGACAGCCAGACTTCAAGCCACGGCCGGGTCCACATCTCTCCTCCAGGAGGATCTGCAGTTCCTCTCCCAGGTACACATGACATGACAACTCTTTATTCCGTTACAGCATTTGGAAGCATCACATGTAACGACAAATCATCTCACGCAGGATAGTGTCAGGAAGTAACGTGCCACTGTAGTGAGCGACTTGTTTTGTAGCAAGAGAGTAGAAAGCTACTTTTATTAAGAAGTTGTTTGTAGTGTTTTGTTCTATTGGTAGTTTGTAGCGTTATCTGCCCTACTCTCCTCTGCTTTTTTAATTTCAAAGCTGGTTCAGAGAAAGCCAAATATTTAGGTGTTTTGACGGAAGAATCTGTTTTACCTTAAAAAAAGGGAAAGTTTGTCTTGTTCAACGAGGCGAAGGTAAGACTACAAAGTCCGCTCTACCACTCAACCTTGAGGTACCTTAGGTTAGAGCAGAGATCTATGAGGTTTGAAAGACTCCTATGAGGTTTGGAAGACCTGCTCGGATGGCTGTTGTGGTTTGACTTATTTCCTTATTTGTTTCAACAAACAGATTGATAAACCCTCAAAGTGGTTGAGTTGTAGAAGTTCGATGGTAGTAAAGAGAAACTCTCAATATTTAAACGATAAAACCTAAGCATGTGTGTACACTTCAATCAAGAAAATGTTCAAACAGCCGTTTTAAATTTTTAAAATTCTCCTTCTTTCTTTCAACATATGCTTGTACAACATTTCCGTCTAATTGACCTCTTTATTTAACAATACCTCCTCTCTCAAAACAGATATGAATAATGGAAAAACTGAAGAAAACTTAACCACACAGGGCTACAAAAGAAATGAAAAATTAGCCACACAGGGCTACAAAAGAAATGAAAAATTAGCCACCAGAACGGACCTTCTGCTGTAGCAGAATTTTTCAGCTGGAGGACTCTATTCTCAACTTAAGAAAAGGTTTTAAATACATTGTGACACCAATATATATCTTTAAGATATTATAAATAAAGAACTACCGATTTCTGAAGCAGTGATTATTGCAGGGCCTAGAAGGCAGATCTAACAACCCGGTGTCGGTACTGATGGACTGTTTGACTCACCCGGGAGCTGACGTGGGACTGGACGTGCCTCAGCTGGTGCGCTGGAGAGCTCACCCGGACAGAGCAGTTGACCACATCGTCCTCGGCAAAGGTCCTCCCGGGGGCGCATGGCAGGTTAGTCACTGAAAAATTAAACAAATATTATTTATTAACTACTATAAGGTTATAATCTAGTTCTTCCGGTTCACACCGCGTCAAAACATCTTAATAATTAGGTTGAAATATTTCGGTCTCACTGTGGAGTACCAATCAGTGACTGAAGATAGTACTCACAGAGACGAAATATTTCAACCTAATTATTGGTTTTGATGAAATAAATTACTAGTTGTTTGTGACACCGAAAAAGCCTAAGAGTTAAATTTACTATAAGGTTTCCTGTGGCTGATTTTAAATATTGTACATCAAAATTACACAAATATTTGTTAGTTAATAGTTACTGCATTTCAAATAAACATGAGTAGCTTGTATGTTTTATTGTTTATTGAAGCGTAAATAATTGTTTACTCGAATCATTTGACCCTAGTACCTTGTGGACTATTCAGTCATTGAGTGTGAATATTGCAATACTCTCCAAAGATAAAGATTTTACCTTTTGTACCATAATCTTTAAAATAAATAAACCGGTTCTACTTTAACTCTCAATTAAAGACAATCACACTAATATACTATCACCTCCTACATTGCTTTGTCTCTCCGCAGGCCATGGATAAGAAGGTATTGACAATAAGCCTCTCTTCATGGATGGAGCTGCCGGGACTCGAGTTCCGTCGGTGGGAGACACGTAACGGTGGTGGTTGCTCGACAACGCGCCGCGTACCAGCATCCCTTGTGGCTCAGTACTACAGGGACTACGTGCGACTCATGAGACTCAACAAGTACTTCCGCAGCAATGTACTTGTCACTTCTGTCAGACAGATGGCTTGTCCTTTCCAGGTAAGCTGACTAACAAAGACAAGCTCTTTCCGACTTGTACTATCTCAACCTTCTTCCAGGTGTATTTCCGGGGTGGCACCCGACACGATTAGACCCAAATATTATATACGCCGAGCACGGATGACAGATCTCGTCAGGTGTTTTCACTCTTTTGTCTTCATTATTAGTTTGCACTTTACGTTTAAAAATATTTTATCAGTATATGATGAATGAAACTAGAGTTGTTTATCAATAAAACCATAAGCTTCTGTTTAACTTAATTAGTTAGTTCAGAACACCCACTTTTCCCACTCTTACTATCGTTAAACTCACGATTGATGTTACTATCATTTAAAGAACGTTACAAAAGGCCATAACTGAAGTTAATGAAATCATCAAATGTCTTCAGAGAAAAATTATAAACCAAAAAACTGGTCTGCCTACAACAGGAAGAAAGCACTAAAGAACTCATCAATCAAATCATCAATCATCAGCCAAAAATCATCAATAATAGAGATGACAAAATAAAAGCTATATCTTGACATTTACTGGGACTCGTGACGTGGTCCTATAATCCAGCTTCATGGAGGTCAGGTTTTAAGGATGATATAGGTCTAAAGCGGCTCAGATAGTCTCAGTGATCATCTGATGATACCCGCATCAACTCCCACCATCGTTTAGACATATCAGACCATCACCTGCATGGTTCGGAAGTGACGTTAAGCCGTTGGTCCTTGTATTTCCATTGGTCATTGGACTATTTATTAATGACCCATTCTAAGGAAGAGTCGGCCTTAGTTTGTAACAAGACTACACCTCATAACTCATTACTACCACTCATCACACTCATCCTTCACCACATATTTGCCCTCATGAGAGTTGTCGGCATCTCAAATAGTGATTTGGTGATTTCAAGTATCGAGTTAAAAAGGTTCATTGTATAAATTTGGTGGGAGGATCTTGAAAAGTTATCTGAGGTTATCTGATGAAGGCAGCTTTGCTGATGAAAGGTGCCTTATAATAAAATTATAAATATTGGTTATTGATTTTAAATTAGTTTTTTCTTTTTTTTTGTGGGAAGATTTTATTAAGTAGACCAGGTCAAAAGATTTGATAAATAACCAGTGTATCAGCAGTTACTGGGAAATGCACACCAAGGTGTTTTCAGGGATAGAGCCGGGAGAGGGCTAAAGTTATCTATAGTAAGATAGTTTAAATTCATTTTAACTTGGACATAAGGATGGTGTTTGCCGCCAATTTTAAACTAGGAAGTGTTAATTTTTAACTAGTACTTTTTATTTTTTTGATGCTCCATGGATTTGTTGAAATAGCACTTAGGGTTTTTTAATTCAGCCTTAACCACGGTTAAAATAGGACAGAGCCAACCAATAGAAAAGCTGGATATTTTTTAGGTTAAGTTTTACGTTGTCTGTTTTGATTTTGCATTTTGTTGTTACAGTTTGTATTTAGCTATATTAGCATAATGTGTACATGTTAAATTCAATAAAAATGGGAAAACTATACCTTTATTGCATGAAAGATATTCAAATAATTCATTTAAATACTTTGAACGCTATGCGAAATGTAAACATTGCAGACTGTAAACAACTTAACCGGCGGTTAGTTAACCAGCTGCTAACCAGGCAATTGAAAAAACGGCCCTTAATTTTATTCACCTGACTTAATCTCTTTATCCTTAAATACATCAATTTAGTTTCATTGCTCAGTTTGAAGTTCTTGTTAATTACTTGTGTGTTTTTTGGGATAGAGAGAGGAGACGAGCTGCAAGCCGAGGTGGCTGGTGGAAGGGTACGACACAAGCACCAACTTACCGTTCCGTTACTCGTGTCGCGATGTCGTGCTCGCCAACGGGCTCCACAGACCAACACAACTTCCTGTCCGTCCCGGGCGAACATTCCAACCCCTCCTGGGTCTACCATGACCTCGCCTCTTTCGAGAGAGCACTGCAACACTTCATCAAGGAAAACCCTGACATCAAAGATGGTAAGTTTGAATTTTTTGGAGATATTGTTTTGTTACAAATAGTTAATAGGTATAGATATATTTCTTTACTGTGGGTTTTTAAAGTTTAGTAATAGTTAATGTGTCACTTTACCGTTTTTCTTTTTTTTTTTTGTTGGCCTAGACTGTTGCTTTAACAGGTTTGAACTCTTTTGAACCAAGAATTAGGCTTGTCATATATTTCAAAGATGTTAAATATTCACTTTTATGACAATATTCTCTAATTAGCTTAGAGATGAAATATGTTGCAACTGGGTAACAGTGAGACTTTGGTATTGTTTTACTTTTAAACCCTCTAAAATTTAGAATATTCACTAGCTCACACGCTTGTTTTTCATCTATGTTCAGTAGATTTCTGCTGCCATTTGCTTCATTCAGAGCTTTTTTAGCTTTTGACCTCTAATTCCAAGTGTTCCTAAATTTTATTCCCATTTTGGCAGTTTAACATTTATAGATCAGCCAGCTCTTTTTGTCTATATAAACAGATTAGAACATCATTTGTGATGTTTTTTCATTTGAGGCACAACAATTTTTACTACTTTGAATCTGCTCTTTTGTTTCAATTAACTTTTTACTGCATCAACTTATTACTATCTGAAACCTTCAACATCATTTCCAGTTTTCATAAAGAGTTAAGTCGGAACACAAATGAAACATCCGGTTGTATGCTATGAAAGGTGTGACGCTTGGTTTTGTTGCAGGAGTGAGACAGGTGGATCCTGTGTGTGTGGTGGGAGCTGGGCTGAGTGCGGCCGACGCTGTGCTCGCGGCCAAGTTCCACTCTCTACCCATCCTCCACGTGTTCAGAAACAGTGGCTTCTCCCCCGCCCGCACACTGCCCGGCAACATGTACCCGGAGTATCACAAGGTACACAGCCTACAAAACAGGTTTTTTATTACCTCCGTCAATATTGTAAAATTGTGTTGTAGATTACATTGCCGAGATGTTTCAATGGGAAACATTACCTTCAGACATCGTGGGCTATCAGTCAGAGCCGAGTTAGTGGACCTTAATTTTAAGCCTTCGGTGCAAAACAAAAACTACTTATGTTCTCTTTGCAATTTGAATGAAAACAAACGAGAGTTTTTCACTTTATTGCTAGGTGTCCGGTTTTAGCTAACATAAGAAAACGCATTTTTGGCCAAACTTTGTTGGATAGGGTATCTTTTGAAAATTATTTGAACGGTAGGGATTGGTGGGCCGTCAAAAACTACATGCAGTGTGCATGGAAAACACGTTGGGAATTAATTCAGGAATTTAATTTTAGAAACTGTTTTAAATTAAAACTTTTTTAGTAAAAAATGCTTACTTCTCCGGTCTCTGGGTGCTTTTGATCAGTACGGGCTGGCGAGAAGCCGGCTGCCATTTTATATGAAGGCAGCGTCTGTGTTGGCGTCCAGCCCAGGAACGCGTTAGAGTACCTTGGTCCGGGGACGTGAGCGCAGATTATACACACTTATTCCACTAAACTTATAATTGACTCCTTTGAAAATATTAGTGTTAGACACTCCAGGTATCTTGTAAGAAACCTGTTTAATATTGTAAATAGCTATATTTGATCAATAAAGCACTGTTTTCATTCATTCATTACCTACAGACGTGGAGTCTTCAAAGAAATTACCCTGTTGGCTTCGTTATTATAGTAGCTGTTGAAATATATAATTTACATTACACTACTAGGGCTATGCTCCTTGATAGTATAAAACTTGTGTAAGGAAGGGTCAATGCTTGATTTTTTACGTTGATAATATTCAGCCCATTATCAAGAAATAATCAATTGAATGGTGTAAAAAACTAGATCAAGGGAAAAAAATTATTAAAATATAAACTGTCTAGAGAGATTTGAACCTCAACGACTTTAGTGCTAGTCTTAAACTACTCTAATTGTACAATTAAACACTGTTTTGCATTGTGGTAGACCCAAAAGTTTTATTTCAACTAGTCTTAAACTTTTTACTTTACTTTTTGTCAATTCTATGCCTTGACCTCTGGCCTGTCGTGCTCCTCTCTAAGTAGTTCTACTGCTTTTCTTAAAAGCCTTGATCTAGTGTCTTTTTGTCATAGAAACCTTTTTTGTAACTGTGTTTTTCCTCTGCGCAAGGACTTGACTGTTTGTCATAGAGCATATTTATATAGAGCATATCTAAGAATTTATTTCTCTCTAGCCTCAGATGTTACCCAAATCATATTAGTGTTGCCATTTATTTTCCTCAAATTGTCTTTGTACATACTTTTGCTGTTGCATATTACTCTTACATAGCTCCGGCTTGCCTTATGCATGAGTAATTATTATTTACTTCAGTGGTTCTGTGGCTCCAGGTTCACCAGATGATGAGTGCGTGTGGGCAGGGGTACCCGGACTACACGGGGCTGGTGGACCACAAAGTGGCCAAGATTGCGGCGGCCCCCAGCAAGAAGGTGACGACAGTGTCCCCCAGCGGACTGACGGTGGTACACCAAGTGTCACTACTGGCTGTCCTCATCGGCTCCAAGCCAGACCTTGCCTTCCTCCCGCTAGAATACCAACAGGGCCAAGCCTTGACTGTGAGTAACTTTCCTAATCTTCAATAAAAATTACTGTGTGGCATTTACAGTGGCACAGCCAACACAAGAATTGTTTTATGTAGACTTGTGTTCCATTTTTGTCTGTGTAACTGAGGAAACTAATCGATATAAGGTTAAGGCAGGAGCACAGCCCAGGTGGGTTTTCCGGCTTATGACCCCTCCCCATTAACTTTGAACCTTTTAGGACAAAAACATTCCCCAAAACTAACCATTTTGTATCCAAATTGGAAAAATTGTCTACCCCTTTTGGGCTCCCGTAGTTCACGCTTAAAAATTACCTCATGATCCTGAGAACCCGCCCCATTAAAAAATACTGGCTTCGCAATTGTGCTTTGACATGGTGTGAACTAGAAAAACTAAATTATAGTTGTCACACTGGCCCCGAAAGCCTTAGAGTAAATGTTTTTCTCACTTGTTCAAACATTGCTTGACTTTGAAAATTGATTGTATAAACACTTCTCTAACCTGTGTTTCTAGATTGACCCGGAGAAGCCGCTAGACTGCCGCAGCAACCCACTGGCCGTGGATCCGTGGACACACAGAGTGCGAGGGCCCCGCCAGGTTTCTACGCCTCCGGGCCTCTCTGCGGGGACAATTTCGTGAGGTTCTTGCTTGGCGGGGCCCTGGCCATCGCTAGCGACATCTACAGGCACAAGGAACAAGAACAGAGTTGCTCCTGCGAGTCCTAACCTGACAATAGACCCTCGTACTACATGACACGACTGCACCTGACTGACTACACCCTTTCTTGCCTAACAATAACGCTTCAAATTAGTTCTTAAACATTTGTATTTTAGTTTAGAAAATGATCTTAAAATGGTTTTAAACCCAAGTGCATTTTTTATATCGGCAACATTTTTTATGACATTGTTTGAGAACCATACAAGTAGAGTGGTTTGGTCCTGCACAAAAATTATAGGAATATAAAGAAAAAATTGGTGGTTGACTTTAAATACCACCACACTCATTTACCACCAGATACTCATTTCATTTAATACCTTATGTTGTTATCATGTACGCTAGTTGTCAATTCACTGATTTCATAATAACAATTGATATTTTAGTGGTCAATATAGTATGCACAAATTAAATGTCAAATAATAAAAATAGAATCAAGATTGCATTCCTGTATTAGTTTGTCTGAAGTTATTTTAAGTACTTATCTATTTTTTTAAACTGTTTATGGCCATGTTTTAAACTGTTAATTAAAGAAATAATTGATAAAATTTTCAAAACTATTCAAACAGGTAGAAAATTTAATAAGCCAACAGTAAAAGTTTTAAAATGTACAGAAACTATTAAAACAATGTATAAACAACAATAAAATTAAAACAAGAATTCTATGATATTCTACCAAGTGTTCTCTAACGGTGAATTCAGTAATTAAACACTTTTTATATGTAATGAGTTTGTATTTATTAGTTTTAACTAGCTGTGTTGTTTATTGAGGAGTATACCAATAGACACAAATCAAATTATTTTGTCATCCCTAGGTTTTATTAGAAGACTGATAAATGTTGTGATAAGATAATGGAAAGGATATAAATGAAATCTTTAATCAACCAACATGAAATGGCTAAACTCAACATTTAAGGCTTGAAAATGTACAAACACATGTTTAAAATTGCTGTACAGAAATTGTGTTGGTATTCAAACATTGCAATTGATTTTTTTGTAGAAATTAACACCTGTACAGTTAGCGCTAACTAGCATGGAGCGTTACTTGCGCACGTTGTATCACTCTTCCCTCTCCACTCCATCAAATATAGTCGGTGAAAAGCAAATCTCGCAGTGGCTGTCACAACAAATACACATAACATAACCTCATTTTGTTGTTTGTTTGTTTTTAAACAGAAGTTTGGATTTAACTTTAATACTTATTGCAAACAACTTTTAAAAACTAATAAAACAGAACCAACTAAGCTGATTTCAAACTATCAACATGAATAACTATTTATGTTAAAGAAACAAGATGATTTAATTAGTTGCTGTTTGTAAACAAATCGCCTTGGATTCTGTTGGAACGGACTGTACTGAGCCGCGTGAGGGGAAAATGTACCGGAGAGTGGTGGGGGGCTACGTCACAGCTGTTTATACTCTCCTCTGCGCGCTTCATGCTAATTGGCTCAGACTGTAATGGGGTTACAAATAATTTAGTTTTTTACTCTTGGTCCAAGCGTATATTCTCAGTAAAATAACATGTAGTAGTTCTCTTTTGTATGTGTGTGTCAGTTGAGTGTTTCCTTAGAATTAGTCAGTGTCAAAGTGATGTTTAATGTCTTAACTGTGATACGCAAATCTGACATGGTTAGGTTTTCTCTTGTAATATAAATACGACTATTCTTCTAAGAACATGAATGATGACTTTTTTAAGCTGTTAAATTAATATTCTATTCTAGAACAATCCATCAGTTTATTTTATTTAGTAGAACAATTCCTAGAAATCACTTTACCATTGAAACATGGTTGTAAAGACCTGTTTCTGCTAGTTTAAAACACAGCTAATAAATGTGATGCAGTACGGAAAGCGAAAAGGTACCACTCAATTTAATTGTCAGCAGAGTAAAATTTGTCACACAGACTTTTCAAGTGGTATTATTTATAGACAATAATGTAGGTAAACATTGTACAACCTTATCAGTTTACTGAGGAAGAAATCAAGTCCTCCCAGAAAAAGCGCTGATACAACAAATTAGCTCTGTCAATTTTGCTAACTAATGATTATCTTCTAGTCAAGAAAATGACATTAACTAAAAATTTAAAACTTAAGACAAGAGGTCCCTTTTTGCAATATAAATTTAACAGATTAAAAATTCCCAGTAATTGAAAATATTAACTAAAATGTATACATTTTGTATTTTATTTTTAAGACTTTTTACCGATATTGGTTATTGTTGTTATTCTGTTTTATGTTCTTTTATACTTTTAAGAAAATGTATTTTTACATACTTATAATAATCTCCTACTTACAAAAATGAATATTACAAATTTTTAATTTTCAGCTATTTATATTTAACCAAAAGGATTAGGTACATTCTGCATTGTTTTGGGTGGCACTAAAGTCTAACCTTTAAATTAATACAGTGTTGATTAAAAATAAAAATGTACCTGTAGTTACCAGAAAAGTAGAAATGTAATTTTGTATTTAACATGAACCCACAAAAAGTAAATTTTCTATATTTGAAGAAACACAAATCTCAGTAATTTCATGGTGTATTGACAAGTTTTTATTTTTGCACAGCTGGTTTTTGCAGTTTTACGTCTAGGGTGGTTCTGTTTAAGGTACATGACAATGGAGACAATTTCAAATAACGCCTCAAATACTGAAATGTTTCATGTGGCGTTGTTATGTTTGGTTTCTTTTTTCTTGGTCTCAAAGATAATTGAATCTGATTTTGACTTGATCTTGTAAACCATTCCAAAACTGCTGTGTTTATGTGATACAATATATAGATATATTTTTAATATTAAAAAACATTGTTGTTAATTTTATTGTTTAATTTAACTTTTTACTATTACATTTTATTTTTAAACAAATGTGGGAGTCTTAATTACCTTTTTTCATATATATAAGTTTGAAAACATACGTCAGTTGTTTAACTTCTTTGTAGCCTGGAGATCCTGATGAAACTTAGATGCTAGATGTGGTGCTGACAATCGTTTCGGTCTAATAAGACCATCTTCAGAGCACGATCACTAAACTAACACTATAACTGATTATATACACTGTTTATTACTAAATAAATTTGAAGACAAAAATATTCGGACCGAACCGGGATTTGAACCGGGTCTCCGCTTGCGGTGGTTTATGCTAGACCACTACACCATCCGGCCCAACTATTTCTGCCTTCAAATAAGTACTTAAACCTGAATGTTTATCTGAAACATGTGACTGTCAAATAGTGACTTTAAATCAACAAGCGAATATATTACAAACAGAATTTAAATACTGTGTCAAATGACTTATTATAGATCTTAATTTGTATAAGCTAAATAGCTAATTTATTTAGTAATAAACAGTGTATACAATTCAGTTATAGTGTTAGTTTAGTTTAGTGTTGTGCTCTGAAGATAGTCTTATTGACCCGAAGTAATGCGTCAGCACCACATCTAGCATCTAAGTTTCATCAGGATCTCCAGGCTACAAAGAAGGTAATTAACTTCAAATAGGTCCTGAAACCGGAAATCATAGTTTATACGTCAGTTGTATTAAATGTAAAAGATGCTTGGTTATTTTTAATCTAAGAGTTTTTCTCTTGATTTTAAAGTTGAATAATTATTTTTTTTAAGTTCTTGCACACAACTATTAAGCAGCAAATTCAATCATGAATCATTCAGATCACCGCAGTTTTACTACGATAAAAAAAGGACTAATAAGTAAAACCATATACTTTCAAAAGCTTTTAAGTAAAATTTGTATACACGTAACATAAGTTATTAAACTTAAACTATGTAACAATAATTAATCTCATTTTTACAAAAAATAATGCAAATAAACTGTACACAAAAAATGAAAGACGCAAAACACAATCTGAACAAAAACAGTCTGATCAACAAGCTCCTTCAGATTCTACTTAATTATAGGACTAATTTCAGTTGTGTTCGTACCTTCCGAGAATATTGACTGGGACTTGTGGCGTGGTCCTGTAATCCAGCTTCATGGAGGTCAGGTTTTGAGGATGATATAGGTCTAAAGCGGCTCAGATAGTCTCAGTGATCATCTGATAATACCATCAACTCCCACCATCGTTTAGACATATCAGACCATCACCTGCGTGGTTCGGAAGTCACGTTAAGCCGTTGGTCCTTGTATTTCCATTGGTCATTGGGCTATTAATTAATGACCCATTCTAAGGAAGAGTCGGCCTTAGTTTGTAACAAGACTACACCTCATAACTCATTACTACCACTCATCACACTCATTCTTCACCACATATTTGCCTTAAAATACCCTCATGAGAGTGGTCGGCATCTCAAATAGTGATATTAACGTCATGACATTAAGTTTATCAGCTCGGTAGCGCAACTACTACTCCAACAGAGCAGAGCATAGGCTTGGTTCTGGCTCCCGTAAACAATGTTCTCCAGCGATGGTAAAGGTTGAGTGGTAGTCGTTAATTACTCTTCTTTAATTTATAGACTTTTAATAGGTAACTAAGAGATGGCCGGATAGAACGGTCGTGGGATCTATTCTGGGCACCGTTTATAACATGGAGTAAAAACTGTGATCTTTTATCTGGTTAATGTATTTAAATCAAAAATCTGTTTCAATGTAAGCATAAAGCTAATTAAGCTATTGAGGCAGCTGCATATAAACTCTAAACCTTGTACTTTTGTCAATGAATGAACTATTTATTAGGTTTAAAAGGTAGAGCCTTATGGCTACAAGGAGAGAGAGGATAGTAGCTAGCTTACCTAAGAAAAACAAGTTTAGGGGCAAAAAAAACTATTTATTAGGCTATGTAACTTGGTTTTCCCATAAGAACGTAGAACCCAAAACATCCTATTATTTGGGTCCTATATTTTATTTGGCAAGGAAGTTTTACGATTTTGCTTTTATATGCTGCAGCATTGATTGCTCTATTATAGTGAAACACTTCCCAATTTCAGCTTGTTAATCAACTTAAAACATCATTTGGGGATCCGTGGCGGGTTGGTCCCGTGCGCGACTTTGGAGGCGCGGGTTCGATCCCCGCTGTCACCACTTCCAATTTGTAATGTGACTATACGGTGATGCTAGGTAAAGGTCGAGGTTGGGTGGTAGAGAGGACTTTGTAGTCCTAACGTCGCCTCGTTAAAAAAGGCAAACTTTACATTTTATTTGCAAATTTTCCCACGTTAAATTTGTTATCCAGGATAGAGACCGCTCAGGCTCTAACTTTCCTTATTAAGAAATTTGGTCTGAATGATTAATTTTATTACATAAACAAACTATACATGCCTATGTTTGCAATCATGAGTTACTAAATTTCTGAATTTTCAGATTCAATCTTGAGCAGTTAAATGGTACTAGATGTTAGATACAATTACGTGAACAGAAAACTGAGAGAAAAGACTTGGTCTGTTTTAGCATTTTTAAGCATTGTGTCGACATTTGTTAATTGCCTCTGCCCAACTAAGACACTTTCATTTACTACACATGATCAACCAAACAAGGCAACGATTCTTCATTAAATGAACTAAATAACAAAACAGCAATAACGCACGAACCGACAACTGAACACAATTACGTATTTTTGGTACTATACAGTTTACTAGAAGATTTTGATTATAAGTACGAAGGTAAGGAACATGGTGACGGCACTCAAGATGAGGATGCAGGTCATCTTGCGGTTTCTGCGGTGGTAAGCGTCCGCTTTCTGCAATTGTTGGTAGCCCTCGTGTACCCGCACGGCGCCCTGCTCAATGTTGTAGTCTATCCTGTCCAACACTGTCCCCTGAAATGATCAGTTGCACAGATGACAGAGATTCAGTTTCAGACAGAAAACAATCCGTTTGGATCCAAGATGAGAATGTGAATATTTTATGTGCAAAACTTCAATGATCGTTCGAATTTCGTCCAAAGTCTGTAGCAAATATATGTTTAGTTTCTTATAATTCATTCTTATTCCATAGAATTTTCCTCTATTATTAAATTTTTATATTAAGAAATAGAAACGATCGAAAGTCGAAACTAATCGACAGTCAACAAAACCACATTGGACGTGATGTCTACCAGCAAAAAATTATACAATATACACACTTGGCATTTCTAAATCAAAAGAATAATGGTTTATTTTACTGGTGTTAGTGAGATTCAAAGCCCACCTCCTGTGTTTACGAGTATTAGCAAAGATCTTCCGACTTTTAAGGACTGTTTTTAAAAGGATATAAATAAAAAAATCATGTACCAATCGGTATTTTAAACCAGCATATAAAATATCAAGGCAATCATCTGCTTCTGGAACTGATGTCTTGCCCCCACAATTTTTCTTGTCTTTACTCTTTATTTTAAAAATATGATCTGAGTCTGAAAAATCAAATATTATTTTCTGAAATAATTCAAGGTTATCAAAAAAAGAGTCATGAGTTCCAAAAGTCATGGCCAGCTCTTTTTCTTCAGCCCTCTTATAAACATCGCTTGGACTGAAGTATTGATTCTTTGCTGTGTTACGACTGACTCGTAACGTCTCATTGGTCATGAGTGGACTGTGTGACAGCTCCCCGTTCATCCATGAAACTCAAAACTTACCGAACTAGCACAGCACCTTTTAGTGCAAGTGCACAGGAGAATGTTTACCTGATCAGCCACCATATGTGCCAGGTCCTTGAAGATATCGTTGAGGTCAACAATTGACTTGACAATATGCCTCACTTCCATCTCTCTCTTCTCCGCTACTCGAACGTTTTCCTCCTCTAGCAGAAGCAGTTGGGTTTGAGACTGCACCTGGAAGAATTTAACTAGTTAAATGAGAGTAAAAAGGGATTTAAATCATTATCAAGATCAGTTCTTGTGGTCTAGTCTAATGGCTATAAATGTCATATGTACTATATCACTAATCTCTGTTGAAAATAAGTGCATGGCTGTATGAACATTAAAAAGTGAAATATGTTTATGTAGGTGTCAATAACCCTGGAAGTTGAAGTTGACTTAAAATCAAGCTATAAAAATCCAAGACAATCAAGAAAACCCATAAACAGACTTTGGGTAAAAGCTTTATTATGGTCAACCTGAGCATATTTGAATCAAAGAGCTACACACATATTTTTATTTAATATTTAAAAAATCTTTGAATTAAAGAATAGAGTTTTTAAAATGTGTATAATCTGGAACATCTTTTTATCTATCCTTTATGTTTTTGCTGTTGATACATGTGATACCATTCTAGGATATTACATATTCACTAGGATATTACGAGGGTCATCCAGAAAGTAAAGAACGATTGAGCATCGCGCGCAGACCCCTCACCACTACGAGTTTGCGTGCAGGTGCTAGCTACATTCTTCCTCTTCAGTTTGAGTGTAGGTTCGTTACTGTGTGATTACGCGTCTCGTGTCCACAGTGATTAATAATGGCAGCGACAATTGAAAACCCCGCTAAATGTAAAGTGTGAAATTTAAACACTCGAAAAGTCATGGCAACTGTTTTTTAAGATCGAAAGGGCTTAATCCATGTCAAATTTATGCCAAGAGAAAGACAGCCCTGACTTGGTGCCGGTGATTATCACTTATTCCAAGCTTAAGATTTGTTGGGTAAAAACAGTTTGCTAACGATAAGGAACTCAAAGAAGCTAAGAAATCCTGGCTCATGTTTTGGCGGCAAATGAGTAGAACATGGGTATGGAAAAACTGGTCCCACATTAAAACCAGTGTCTTGAAATCCATGGCGACTATGTAGAAAGTAGAGAAAGGTTCTATGCATTTGTAAATAAAGTTTTGTGTTGATATCTTTATTTTTATTTGACCATGCCAAAACGTTCTTTACTTTCTGGATGACCCTCGTATTTGCACAATAAGGTCCCCGTGCAGTTAGTTGAGTTTACCTGAGTGCTTCCATAGCCACTCGAAAGAGAGAAGGCACGATCGAGATGATCCAGTTCATTGTCCACCTCCCAGTCCAAGCCTTGCCCACTCCCGGGGGTTTCCATGTCGAAAAACATCCGAGAAGTCTCTTCTCTCGAGTTTATTTCTTCGGAAAGAAAACAAACCTGAACTAACATGTATCTAACAACAAATCTAACACAAAATGAGAGAGTGAAGTGAGGCCCAATAACCAATCCATCCATTAATAATGGGCATCATACAAATTCTGAATACCTAATTGAATGTGTTGTATAAATAGAATATTCAATATATTGGGAATCTATTGATCAGCCTATAATTGTTATTTATCATACCGGTACAACTCTTCACTATTATGATAAGATTTGGACATATTCCTGCTCTAAATATTTGCCTCACCATCCCAAACTTGCTTTAGCTAAAGGAATTGTTTGCCAAGTAGCATCTTGACCTGTGTTCTCGCCCGTAGTAACTACTTGGCCTTAGAAATATTGGTTGGAGTAGCATCTGAAATGTTTTTAATTAGTTATGAGCCCCTAAGCCAACTAAATGCAAACTATTAGAAGTTGGAAAATAAAAGCCTACCTGTTCAGAGTATATATGACGATTTTGAGAAGCATTGTTCCTCATTAAAACAAAAACATCTGTTAGTGATCTGGTTGCCATATTTAACTTATTTGGTTTGTAATCTACAATATTAATTATAGCCTAACATAAGTTTTGAAACTTAATAAATAAATCTGGAATCCTCAACTCATTGCATTTAATTATTTTTACCATAATACTTGAACCCACAAAGCCCTTACAAACGACCAAGCCTAGTAACCCTACCACAGAGATAGGCTTAAGTAATGAATATTATAGAATACAAATGTGATCGTAAAATTAACATTTTTATAAAAATATTCAAGGCGGCAACCACCCCAAAGGTTGTGGCCTTGCTAATTTTAACTGTTTAGATATAAATAGTTTGATCACACGATAAACTCCAGGGACGATAGGTTCTCCATTAAAAACTGACAGTTGTGTTGACTCTTGAGTGACATAAGTAAACTCACAGATGATTTTAGACGACACTAAAAACCACAGAGTACTTGTCTGTCTTTTTCTCTCTTTTTTGCTGTCTACGCCAATGGCATTTTTAATGTGGTTAGGGTTTTGTGGGAATCACAAAACGCTTTTAGAGAAAGCGGTCCAAACCCTTGTGCCTGCGCCGGGAATCGAACCCGCGACCTTGCGCTTTGCAAGCCGTGACTCTACCCACTGAGCCACGGTATATAAAGACAATGGTGGAAAATATGCAAGTCAGCGTAGGGTGCAAGGTGAGTTCGTTAGATAGTGGCAAATTATTGCTTGCACCATGTAAAGAATGCATTGCCAGCTACTTGCAACGTTGGGGTGTTAGTCTGAGACGTGCTAGTAAAACAATATTATTTTATTTTCTTGCAATAGCAACACTCGCCACTTTTCGACATTGGACTGTTTACCAAGTTTACAACGTAAACAAACATTGACAGCTGAAGTAAAGTCAGTCTTGTGCAGAGATTGAGATGATAAAAACCTGTTGAATTACACGTGCCCTATGTTGCAATATGCAAAGACGGACACCCCCAAGTCCCAACACATGCATCAGGTCAAGAAAGTTCCTTGTGCACCAGTCCAAATCCGCGGCCAAAATTGTTGTGCCAATTGTGTTTATTGCTTTACTAAAATGCACCTCAACACTAAGGTCGTGTTCTAGCTCTAAAATTTACTGGTAAAGTTCAGCTATGGCCTACAGAGGGATCCTCACAATCCATCAAAACGCTCATCGAGCATTCCATATTCACCTTAAATACACTCCAAGAGTGGTCGGCGGTATTTTAAATTTTTAAGTATTTAAGTACACCATAAGTGACTGCCAGGCATTTTCGAATACTATCGATTTTCTCCTAAGAAATATACCTGAACAGTCATTTTACTTTAGAAATTGATTTTTTGGGAATCATCACAATCCCTGTACAAAGAATTGGATTAGCCAAGCTTAATTATCGAGATTCCTGCAAAGAATCATTCAAATCCTTATCAATATTGCCATTATCATCTCTCTTGGTCCGCTTCATCGCCCTGAACACGAAACTTCAAACCGTGTTAAAATATCTTGTTTCGTTCGGAAGTTATTCACAAAAACGAAAAACCCATAGATATGCTAACCGGGATTTTTCAAGTCAAGGCAAGTTCAAAGGAGGGGAAAACTGTTGTTATTGATAAAGCAGGTTGTTATTCACGTAAGGGCCCATTCGGTCCACGTGAAGTACGTTGGAACGGTCTTGGAAAGTTGGCTTTTCTTTGTTCTTAGACTTGTTTCCTCCTTTCAAATCGCTCCATTTCTTTCATCAGTCCAGGCTACTCTCTTCCTTTTAGCAACTTTCCTCTGATCAACTTTCCAATCAAACATTTTGTGTGTATATAAAACCATTGTTAGTGGACTTTTTTATAATTTTGTAGTTTTGAGTGATAATAACAGCAACAATCAGGTTTTTTATACAGATAACCCTAAATTTCATGTTAATATTAGGTTGTAACAGTTAGCTTTATGTATTAAAATATTTAATTTTCCCAGTTGTAAAACCTTGTGTTATTACAAGTTACCTTTTGGTGCCTGTAGATCCTACTGGGCTTGTTACAGATGCACATTTTCGAGGACTGGGGTGTCCCATCATCAGTGTACCTTCTCTATTCTAACACACTATTGTTTATTATATTAAAATGTATATTAGTATATAGTGTATATATTTTTAATATAATGAACAATAGTGTCATTAAATAGTAAGTGGACACCAATCAAACTCTACGAAGAATCTAACCACCAAAAGGTAACTTGTAATAGCTTTATGATCTTACAGGTCAAGAGATTATTTTTTGCCAGTAATTGTACTTTTAATACCACTTCATATTGGCTGTGTTGATACCTCGCTAGATATTTACCGCCAATCACAAGTGCTAAATAGCAATAGCAAACGCTAATTGACAATGAAAATGTGACTATAACTCCCTCAAGGTAACAATTTTTTATTTTCTTGGCCTCAGAAGAAAAATCTTGTCTCAATCTCGGTTTATGCGCAGTCCTATCTGTTTATGTCAAAGACGTATATGCTAAGTATCAAATATTGGTATTCCACACTTCTAATCTAACAACACCTCGACCTTGGTGAAGAGTAAAGTCTAATTAATGTTTCTGATTTTATATTCTTTTTAAACATTTTACCCTCTCCACTTCATGCAACAAATCTATTCTCTCCTTATTTTCTACTTCCCTTGGTCCTAACCTCTACATTGCCCACTTAACTGCGTACCTTAGTATATGTAAAAATAATATGACTTAAACTCCTAGGGCTATTAAAAAAAACAATTATTCTTTCTAAAAGGACTTGTTCTTATACTTTATTTTTAAATTATGTTGCCAGCAAATTTTCCAAAACTCTCAAAAGTCAAAACGCACCTTAGTTATTAATTTCAATTTTCTGTTTTCTGTCTTGGGAATGTTGTAGCTTGTTTTATTCCTTCTGGAATTCGGATATAAATTCATTTAATAAAGCAAACAAAAAAGAAATCTTCAAAAAATAAATTACTAACAACAATGGTGCTGTGGCTAGCCTATCGATCAATTAATAACTTCTTTATTTTCTCGTATATCTAATCATAATTAACCACAGGATCCCAGTATAGTTAATGTTTCTATCAAATAAAAGTATTACTAGTTTTTATTTAGTTTTGACTGAGAACAAAACATAACTTGCTGTATAAAACATTTAACACTTAAAATGATAAAATACACAAAACTGACCAGTGATCCGAGTAAAATTATCAAAAAATGGTAGATTGTTTGAAAATCTCTCTTATTTACCAGAACTACCAAAAACTTACTTTAAATTGGTCTTTCTGATGAAGATCTCCTCAAACTAACCATTTACCAATTCTCTTAAAACTCCTGCTACCCAAAAAATCCTCTTTTTGGAATTCCTGCTCAATTTTTGGGATTTTAATTTGTGACTAAATATTAGGTAAATACCTTTGTCAAACAGTTCAAATTTTGGTGGTTGTCTCTAGTAGTTTCTAGTAAAATTTGAACTGATTGACAGAGGGATTTACCTAATTTACCCAATCTTTAGTCATAAATACACAGACAGTTCAGGGGCTACTTGAAATAAATTTTAGTTTGCGCTAAGAATTTATCGATTTCCTCCCAGGTCTCGCCGACTCCCACTTTGTAGCCACAACACCAAATGAATTTGTCAGAGACTATCAGTTTTGACCTGTGATGATTGATAGACAGCAGATCAGATGTATACCTGAATGAGTAAAGCAGTCTCCTCTCTCTGGGTGCAAGCCCGCAACACAGCTCCAGTCTGCCACTGATCTGCAAGCAAACCCTCGTCACAAACCAGTCCTCAACTTACAATCACACTGTCAGCATCAATATTGAGCTCTTCGCTTTGTCTTGAGTCCAGAGGAACAAGTTGCATATCCAAAGGTGAACAGTTGTAATCTTTATTCAATGGATTGAGAAACCTTTTAATCTCCCAAAGAAATCAGTGTAACCATAGGCCTAGAGCACACACATCGACTTTTCTTTGTGTGCCGTGGGGCAGTGCATTCCTCAGACCGCCCTGAAACTGCACACCCCGTTGCCAGGCGTGGCGAATAGCTACACAAGCAGTGCAAGATGGAAGATCTTGAGAGAGTGTTGTACGTGTATTTGTTGATATCTCAAAGGAAAAAAGATGGACTTAAGGAAAGAATGGACGGCTGTGCGCCGCGCCTTGATTGATCCTCACCGTGTTGTCCTGACTAAACAAGTTGTTCAAATGCAGATTTTTAAGAAAAAATTACACTTTATAGTTGTCTTTTTCCATTGATATATCTTCTAAAAAACAGAATATGTACACGTAGTTGTGCTGCGTGAAAGCTGCCTAGTTTTGGTCTGGAAGACTTCCATGGGGCAAAGCCGTCATGATCTGATTAATATATTTGTTCAGAATAACATAAGTTTTACAAATCAATTTAATCTTAACTATAGTGTCTACATGTATCATGTGCCTAATAGTAAACATGATGTACATCTGTGGTGCAAAACAAAACATTCTCTATCGCTACTGAATGACCCCCATCACCTGCTTTATATCTTGGCGTGATTTCACAGGTTTTTCTCGACTAACATTTTCTCTAATTGATAGGCTATAATAAATTTAGTTTACAAAATTTGACAAAGAATGATTTCAAATTCTTATGAACTACGAAAACAAAACCATTTTGACTTCACAGCCTCCATAAACTATTTTAACAAAAAATGAATAATTTTAGCAAAGTTTCAGATTTATATTAAAAGCACAATAACATAATAATTAAACTAAACAAAAAACAAAATTTCAATTTAAAAAAATGGTTGTTTGTTTTAGTTAGGTTGTTTTATTGTTAAATAAAACCCAACAGCTCACTGAAACAGCATACGAAACATAACAAACCGTAAAAGAAATAAAAAGTATATGAAAACATACAGTTTGTGTTGATAAAATATTCTCTCACATCTTTGAGTGATGAATTTTAACTCACAAAATCGACAAATCGCAAAACTGCCCAAAGACAACTATTTTGCATGCATTGTTAGTATAACATTAGTAGTTAGGTAATGAAAATGTGGCTATAGTAATTTATCACCTAATTTTGTAACAGCTAATTTAATAGGTGTTCTAGGAGATGCAATTAGGTGACTAATAAACATTCCATCAGAGTTAATTTTCAAATTCTAAAAAACTAATTCAGAGACATTTGGTTTGACAGTTTAGCCTCTCCTGTATGAAGAAATCCCAGTATTCATCGTCAAATAAGCAGGTACAAAGACATTTCAGAAACATTACCACTCCATGGTCTTGTTGAAACCAGTGATTAAAAGTTTTAAAACCAATATTTTTACGATGAGCTTTAATTTTAAAACACAGTGATGAAAGGAACGAAAAGTTTTAAACTTAAGTATTAAAAGCGTTGTTGGCATAGGGGATCGGTACAACTGATCATTAAATAGCTGTGACGTCAAACCCAATATAAGTGTGCAAAATCAAATCATTCAAGTATGATCAAAATCAGGAATAATCATATTTTGGCAACTTGGTTTTAAATCATATTTCTTATAGCAAATCGAGATTTTTCCCTGATTCTCAATCGTTCTTGTCTAAACCTTAAGAGGATTAGTCAACCAAGCAAAACCCATGTTTACCACTGAAATAGCGGTGTATTGATTATTTCTCTCCAGTGGACGAGGGGTAGGTGGAAATCCAAGTTTACCTTCTGTTTCACAAACATCGGCTCTAGTATAGGTTGTTCCAGTTTTTGAAGAGCAAGATCGACCGACCTTGCCAGTCAAGAGAAAGGTAGTAGCAATATTCCAACTTTGCTCAAAAAGTGGCAAAACATGGTTTCGCAGTCCCCTGTTCCGTCGCCTTTTATGAACCGAAACGTACAAATGCCGGTTTATATGACAGTGTAGGAGTGATTCTATATTCCTTATACACGAAAAAGGCAAAAACTGCTTGTGAAAAATTAGAATACACTTTTTAAATAGCTTATTTTTGGTCAACTTTAACATTTTGTTGCTAATTTTAGCGTACGATTTAAAAAAACCAGGTTATACAAAAACCTAGAGACAATCTTTCAGAATATGGAAAACAACTTTTCTGAACGTCATAAACGTGGGACTACGAGAGCATGTTTTGAGCAACTTTTTCTGGGTTGATCAATCCTCTTAATGGACAAAAATGATAAAATTTCTTTTACCGAATAACTGTACGAATAGCATTATGTTGGACTACACAGCTATAGAAAGATGTTACCAAAACCCAAGCCACTGCCGAACACATGATTTCTGAACTGTCCTTGTACTTTGTGCAACACAACCGATTATTGTTCTGTGAAAAGCTCACCAAAGCCAAATTATTTTGCAAACTTTCAAATACTTTGCCTTTCAATTTTAAAGTTGGGTGTTTCGCTACAAGACGGTATTTCCCTCGCTTTCTCCTTGTAACGATTCGTTTTAGTTTTCTCAGAGGCTCGTGTCTGATATGGAGGCAAGAATCTTCTTTTGCGTCAATTTTTTTAGGTTGAAAGTATTCTTCGGAACTATCACTTTTGGTTTCCGATAGAATATCGTTTTCTTCCTTAATCCTGAATTAAATTTTTATATTACAGTAATAGGAAGGCTAATTTTTAAACAACTTATTTAACTATATACAGAAAGATAATAGGCAAAATCAATAATAGGTTAGTTTAAAAAAGGTTTTTATGGCAAAAAAGGGTAAAACCTTCAAAAAAATTAACCAAGTTATTTTTAGGTGTGATTGGTGTTGAATTTTCCTTTCAGGCGAGAATTCTCAAATTTATAACAAAAGAATAAAGTTAAACATCAAATCAACCAATATTGAAAATTTTAATTTACTTTAATTAAAATTTTCAATATTGGTTCATTTGATGTTTAAGTTTATTCTTTTACATATGCAATATTAGAGCTCATCCTTCAAGATTTATAATAAAAGTTCATTTGGTTAAAAGTTAAAGAAAGTAAATGCTTTTATAGTTATCAAAATTAAATAGCATACAGATTCAGAGATACAAGTTCAACAACTCCATTTGTTTAATTAGTTAAATCTACATATTCAATATTCATTTAATTTTAACTAACCCAAGGGCAGTATTTTATTAAATTTAAATATTAAAAGCAGCTTTAAATTACTCATAAATAATACACAAATTATTTTTAAAATATTATGTAACAATGTATGCCTTTTACATCTCTAAACGTATACCTGTCAGTTTTCTTAGTGTTCTTGATAAAATGGCTATCCAGTAAGTAATTTCTGTTGATGCATAAATCATTGAAAAATTACACAACATATTCAAATTATATATCGTTGGATAGGCTAATCCATTCTAAATCCGACAGTAATCTTGAAATATTTATAAGCAGTATTGATGGACTCAAAACGTAACAACAAAATAGCTTGGCTGGTACACTTTCCAGTCACGTCAATTATTAGTACTATTAATTTGACCTAAAAAAGTTTTATTCAGTAAATTTTTCTGAACGGTTTTATACAACCCTTGTTTTGACAAAAATAATTTTTATTTTGCTTAAAACTTCCCATTACATGAAATCTAGCAAAATAAATTAACCCTTTAAATATTTTATTTTTAAATTTTTTCAAAAAAAAAACCCTCCGTATGGGTTTTCTCCACAGTCCCCTGTAAGCAAAATTTCAGCAAAATAAAGCTCTCTGGTGCGGTGCATTACCAATCATTGAATCACTCCTCTAAGCGGGGATTTAGCGCCTCTAAAGCTCAAAAGTGCCACTCTCGCCTCACTGGATTTGATGAGCCATTTTTCTCTTCAGTGATCCTCAGGGTCATTGAATGGCCCCGCACCGAATGATCAATGCTCAGCATGCCATCACCAGAGCGCACCGGGTGGGATTAGAACGCAGCTGTGACAGACCAGAGCCAGCTGTCGTTTAACGTCCAGTGGGAGGAGTGGTAGTGTCGATGTTGTCTGCTAGGCGCCGTTAGTGTAGTGTAGGTCCTAACCTATCGTTTGCCTATATGCAATAAGCGATGGGTCGATTAGTTGACTGCGTTCATCGATGTTGGACTCAGTTAAGCCATTGGAGGCATAAAAGGACAAGGACAAAATTTTATCTACACCCGCTACTTGTTTTTTACACTAACAGCAAAATTTCAAGCGATAGATGTAGCTTAGAAAGTTACTACCAGCAGAATGCAATTTTATATTATGCTCTCACAGAACATACTTTCTGAATAGCCCTTTGTACAATGTTCACATATTATGACAATCCGTTTTGTGACTCACGGGAGAGTGGGGGGTTGAGGCTCGTCTACCAGAGCCACCTGGGGTCCTCCGTCGTAAAGCCTCAGCAACATCGCCCACTGGTCTGCCGTCACCTGCACGTACTTCTTGTCTGCAATCACAACATCCATCGTTCTATTCCACGTTAACAATCGCAAGTCAGATATCTTTATCAAATTTAGAACACTGTGGTCTTTACCTTCTTCCAAACTGAGCGAAAAAAACTCAAGATGTGACTGTAAAGGAGGTCAGGGGGCCGCAGACTCATTGTACCGAAATTTGAGATTCATAACTTCCAGACGAGGTGGAAAACAAATTATTTCGGAATGAGAAAATCACTAAATCACTATTTGTAGTCTTGTTACAAACTAAGGCCGACTCTTCCTTAGAATAGGTCATTAATTAGTAGCCCAATGACCAATGGAAATACAAGGACCAGCGGCTTAGCGTGACTTCGAACCACACAGGTGATGGTCTGATATGTCTAAGCGATGGTGGGAGTTGATGCGGGTATCATCAGATGATCACTGAGTCTATCTGAGCCGCTTTAGACCTATATCATCCTCAAAACCTGACCTCCATGAAGCTGGATTACAGAACCACGCCACGAGTCCCAGTCAATTGGTTTGCTACTTGAAAGGAGTCAAAGGAACTCCCGCCAGTTGTCGTAAAAGCCTAAGTTTGGTTATGGAAATGCTTAATGACGAGGGGAAATGGAGAATCCTCGTTGATAACACAATCTCGGACACTTTCGGTCGTGCACACACTTAACAGTAGAGGATCGCAATTATCGGTCCTGCTCACAAATAGAAATATTGCTGAACAATGGTAGTTTGCAGACTTATTAAAGATCACAGACTTCTAATAATGGTCAATCTCCAGTACTAAACTAGTTTGACAGGAGTGACTATGACTTTTATAAGGTTGCTAACAATTTGTTTGGTAGTTGTTGTCAACTGCTCTGTTGACTCAGACAGTTATGTATATATTTTTCTAACCTCTTATCGTTTCCAATTGGAAAACTCATAAGTATTTCAAATATTCTGCCTAACACAATCCTGAAATTAAAAAGTCAACTTCCTAAACCCCTAATCTAAATGATTTTCACAGAAAAATGTATTTTCTGAAAGAACAAATTTAAAAGAATGCCTTTGCAATTCTGCTAAATTTCATTAATTATTGTCCCTTCACGACTTAAATGTCTTTTAAGAACACAACAGACCAAAATAAAAAAATTACATTTATAGAAATTTTTAAGTGTAACCCCTCTTACTACACCAAAATAAGCTAAACTTAACTAAAGTTCGTTAGGTTTAGCATGGCCGGTGAGATGGGCTATAAGGCCATAAGTGGCCAGCACGAAATCTCAAGGCCACCGGCCATGCTATACCTAACGAACTGTACTTGTCTAAAAGCTTAAACACTGACATGCCACAGTACCTTGAGGGAGGTGAGGGTCGTAGTTGGTGAGAGAGGTATTGTCTATGGGTCCCGGAGCCATCGCTGTCTGGCCCTTGACAAACGCTTCCCACTGGCTAAACCACTCGGCCGACACGGCATACATCTGTCCCGAGGACTGCAACCAATCACATACCAGTAAGTCTCGGAACATCTCAGGGCACAGCGTAGCTGCTGAATGTGGTTGTTACACTTGTATCCTCTTTGATTTTTGAACTGATTTCTTTCTAAAATTGAAGTACAATAATATTCTCTGAACTTCTGAAGGATAAATTAAGTCTTAGGCTTAGCGACCGGCGTGTAATTACTAACAAAAGCTTCCGGTGTAGACCGCGTTGTAATTAGAATTACGTAAAAGCTAGAAATAGCCAATTGACACGGTCTACACTGGAAGCTTTAGTTAGTTCTGAAGGATAACTAACAGATAAGAAGTGTTTCATATGTCGAGCCAAATTTCAAAATGTAATAAAACGCGTAAATGTATTTAGTGGAAATCAAAACATTATATTTGTTTGATTTGGTAAAATCTCCCATTCAAGTATCAAAAATTACATAGACATATAGCTTGCCATAACCACACTACATCTAATGATTCGCCCTTTCAAATTTTCAATGTTTGCTCACAAAGGGCTAAATGTTGTTGATCACAGTTTGGATGCCTTTCTTCAACTATTTTGGGATTGTTCTCATACGCTTTAGACTTAACAATGTCCCATAGAAAGAAACCACATAGCATTAAATTACATGATTTGGCAGGCCATTTTCCGGTCACCGTGTCATGGTTATGATGTGGTCAGGGAATTGTTTATACAACGAAAGAACTGTTTGAGAGAACTGGAGCAAGCAGCTCCATCATTGAAAATTTTCAATGTCCAAATTGACTACAATAGTATTGACCTACGGTAACAATGACAATTGACCCGTCATCATCTTTCGTTCTAATTTCATTTTGTTTGTAAAATGTTTTTACTACAAAAGCTAGTTGCTCAGTAGACATTCGCTTAGAAATGCATGAAAAAGACAAAAATACTATCAACAATGTGTAATCAAAATAACAGCAGCTGACAACAAACATAAAATCATGACAGCCAACGCTGCTAAAGGAAAATAAAAGTCATTAAAAATTGGCGCTATAATATATGAAACACCAATTAGAATCTGTTGAGATTAATAATAATTTTTTAAGAAAGTATGCTTTATCACTATATAACCATTTGAGATGCCGACCACTCTCATGAGGACGGTATTTTAAGGCAAATATGTGGTGAAGGATGAGTGTGATGAGTGGTAGTAATGAGTTATGAGGTGTAGTCTTGTTACAAACTAAGGCCGACTCTTCCTTAGAATGGGTCATTAATTATAGCCCAATGGCCAATGGAAATACAAGGACCAACGCTCAACGTGACTTCCGAACCACGTTCTTTGACCTTATCAAGAGAGTAGAATACGTAATTACATTTTTTCTAGGCTGACAATAACCTATAGCACCAACACACCTGTGAGCACTGAGTGAACTCCTTGAACTCCAAGTCGGGTCGGTGGATCTGGCCGCTCTCTTGCATACAGATTGCACAAGGCCTCAACTGCTCTTGCGCACAAGTCGGTCCTCCTCCGTATCTGTAACCAAACTCAGCTCGATAATAAACCTAGCCAACTCCTTGTGAAGATTAACTAACAATACAACCAAGGTCAAGAGTAAACCATTAAAAGTACCAATATTTAAATCATCTATTAAATTGGACAATCGTTGTCCAATCAGCTTGCTTTCAGTAGGATCTTTGCAAAGCTAATTAGAATACGATTAGTTAGCTGATTGAAAAAACTAATTGCCTTTATTGCAACCAGTATGGCATTAGAAAATATACCTGAGAAAAGCCATATAAAGATTACAAATACAATCAATTTGAGATTTAACAAAAGTAAACTAGCCTTTTCAATGATTTCAAGAAAGCATTTGATTTGGTCATCCATCATATTTCACTAATAAAATTGGAGGTGGTCAAAGTGCAGAGCGTAACATTGAGCTAGTTCTGTGGCTTTTTGGCATGAAATCTCATCGCTAGAGTCAGAGACAAAATCACCATAATTAGATGCTGGCTAGAGTCGGGGACAAAATCATGACTTTCGTTACTATTTGCAGCGATCTCTATTCTTCCGTTAGCTGCCAAAAACAAAATCAAAACTTTCACTTTCACCCTTTCGAAACATCCCGGTTTTGGGAGGAAATGTCCCAGTTATTCCCTAGAATTGCCAGCTAGTAAAACCGGTTGCAACCGGTCCGGGTGCTTTTCTAAAGCCTAAAACTCTAGTTTTGTCAAAACAACTTTTATTTTGCCTTCAAGTTCAAAAGGGTAAATGTAATCCAGCATCGTGTAACAGAACAAAGCAAGTTAAAGAAGAGGTTTCGTCTCCTATTCATTATGGACCCTGGTGGTGGAATTCCATTCGAAAGCTTTGAAAAACTTGCATCTTGATTTTGATAGTGAATAAGTCTGAGTATGGTTTAAAGCATGGCGAGTTTCAATATTATCTTGTAAGATCAGTGTTTATGCTTTTAGTTTTAGTAATAAATATTGTCTTATTGTTGTTGTAAAAAACAAATATTATAATAATATAAATTGTCTCCCAGTAGTGTGAACTTTCCACGCTTTAACAAAACCTCCTTTCTGTCGAGCCTCGTAAATTACGCAGCACCAACTCACATGTTATAGAGACAGTGCCAGATTGAGGCGGGAACGTAGATGAGCATGGACTGTGTGTATTGCTCGCGGCCCGGGATCAGCTGAGAGTGTCTACACAGCAGGTCCGTGTTGTCGATGGGTCCCGGCTCCGCGAACGTCAGGAACCTGGTAAGCCAAGCTTTGCTCATCACGTACGAGTCTTCCGACTGTGTTCCGAGCATCTTCAGCTGAGTCACTTGCTCTCGCTGCTCCACCACCTCTCTGTCCGCCTTCCTGCAACACACCACGCCCAAGTCAAGCTTGTAGATTTCACGCATGTTCCAGCCTACCAATTACATCATTTACTATCCTGCCATGAGATCAAACTTGTTAGGCTGTTAAAAACCCAGCTAGTACAGACAAAGAACTCTAAAGTGCTAAAATCTTCCAAATGCTTAATTCTAAGTACAAAATAAATAAGGGGAGGTGGTAATTTTGGTTTAAAATAACAAACTAATTAAAAAATAGGTAATTTCAAATAAGTAAAAGTAGTATATTAAAATTATGAGGTTTACTGAAGTAATCTTTTGAATTTAAACTCAAATAAAAAATTCTTTTGGATTTAGTACAGTAAAAGTTCTAAAGTTAAAACAAATTTTATTTCTTTAAATGTATAACAGTTACCTCACAAATCATATGCATTGGCCATTCAAGAAGTACTTAAATAACAATAATTTCACAACAAATATTTTCAAGTCTCCTCTTTTAATCAGACGAGAGAAAAGGTTACGTGATACTCTTTTCTTTGATACTTCAATTTGAGACACCGACCTCTTCTAGAGGGTATTTTAAGGTGAATATGGGATGAAGGGTGAGTGTGATGAGTGTTTTGATGAAGAGGTGTAGTCTTGTTACAAACCAGGGCCGACTGTTCCCCAGATCGGGTCATCCAATGGAAAGGATCAATGGCTTAACATGACTTCCTGACAATTCTTTTACACCTACCAACCTTTCACACACTACTCAGCACAACAGTTGACTAGTACGTACCGGTAGAAGAGCACGTAGCCTCGCAATTCTTGACGGTCTCCGGCCTGACTAGGGTGACACACTGATCGTCAAACTCGTACCACTGGCCCAGCTGTTCGTTGAGACTGTAGCACGTGTAGTGGCCCCCGCTGCCTGCAGCGCCGTGGTGACAGATGACTGAGATCAGGTTGTAGGTGGTCACTTTCGATTTGCAATCTGCATCAGATGGCAGCAGTCGTCAATATGATGAAATGCAGTGAGGTGATTTATACAAGGTGCTATTGGGTTTTGTAGTGGTCAGCTGATTCTGAAGGATCGGGAAATTCTCAACAAAATTGAAATTACAAAAATTGAGCAGGATTTTCTAGATACAGAATTTTTTAAGCAGGAGGGATTTTTGGGGTACAAAATAGGATAATTTGCTGGGATTTTTTGGGAAAGTGCATTTTAAAGAGAATTTTTGGCAAATATGGTAATTACTAACTTGGGAGAGATTTTCAAACAGTCTGTTATTTTGAAGCTATCTTGTAGTGAGTTTAAAATATTTCAATTCTTTATATTGACCTGAGTTTGATAAGATTGGTCTCTGTTGAAAAAAAATATATATACAGAAAAAATAATATATTTGTTATTAAAGAGAATTTTTTTAAGAATGTGGGGCAAACTATGCTTGGCAGTGGAGATACTCAGGGAAAGAAGATACAACTATTAACTTTCAAGCTATTTATTTTAATTATAAATTAAATCAAAAGGAAATTTAAACTCTTCTAGTGAAAATATGTTTACTTATAAAATTAGTATTAAACTAAGAAAGAATATGACCAATGTTTTTAAAACTAAACCTTTATTATATGTTTGTATAAATGTAATTTTAAGATGTTATTGATTGAATAAAACTAATAGATAAGAATACTGAAACTGTTGAACTTTGAATTAAGAATGAATAAGTTTGAGCCTTGTGGTAATACTTTTACCACTGGAGTGTCCATCCCCTCGGTGGAAAAAAAGTCCTCTGGAACACCTCTGACCACTTCCGCCAATCAGGTCTAAGTAGGCGTGACAATGTGATAACTTGAGATTTCAATTGGTTGCAAAACAATAGCCGATAGTCCACGTGGACTGCATATGCAGATTCTTCTTGCTGACTTTGACAATTGATTGTTCTCATGGTTTAGAATGATTGTTCTGAGAAGGTCTAAAGGCTACTGTTACACCATGAGAAGGAAGTTGTCCAGGCGGGTGCTGGTTTCTGGTATCAGAGATGGATTGTGGAAACTGGGAAGGATGAAAGTAGTTTTAGTAAAATATTAATATGGGAAAATGAAGAATTCAGAAAAGTTGTAGCTTGTAGTTACACTGTGCAAGTACCTTTATGCAATGGGAGGGCTTGAGATCAAGGTCCTCCAAGGGGAATGTGACGTAGTTACTGATCTTGGAGGAGAACATGAGCTCGTGTCTGAAGCGCTTGAGGTGGATGCACAGCACCTCCGGCAACTCTAGCACCTTGGAGTACTTCACACCGTTGCGCAGTTTGTTGCACTTCTCACAGCTGAAACATTCATTAAGTAAGATATGATGCCCCGTCTCCTTCCTTACAGTGACTAGCAGGTGTGGTGAGTAAATAAAAAGTCTTTTATTTAAGCATTTCTCAGTACAATAATCTGGTTTTTAGAACAACTTGTGTCAACTTATCATTAATTTAATACAAAATAACATTCAACAACACATGACGTTTGTAAGATTAACCCTCTATCCCCTCTTTAACACTCAAGTGCCTGCAGACTAGTGACCTAAATTTTCGACTGTTCACTTTCAAAATAAGTTTTTGTAACTGATTTGTAAAAAGAAGTTGTTCGAACATGACACAAAGTCGAATTTGTGTTGAAAAAACAACTAGAATTTTGTAACTTCTATAAAAAAAACTAGGAAATATGCTAGAATGTTTTCTAGTTATTCAACTAACTAAAAATTTGAAAGGTATAGAAAACTAAGCGACAAAATGTAAAGAAACATTTAGCAAACAAGATCAAACAAAATTGCGAAAGTTTACATGGTTATAGCGGCAATGTCTTTTAGTGTCATTCTGGGCGTTCAATATAAGGTATTTGGCCAATTTTGGCGCTATTGTCATAAAAACAAATTCAAAGTGTGACAAACCTTATCTATATCCACTTCTTGTTTTTTGGAAAATATGAGGTAGTTAAAACAGTGATCTCAACAATCATAATTTAAGCTTGTACTGAAGCTTCTGCCGGTCTTACATGTACGCTTGACAAGTAAGTCAGATTATATTACCTGTACATGTTGTCACCAGTTCATCTGCACTGAAGAAAGCTTGGAGACAGTGGGTGTAGCCCTACAGTGGACCCCAGAACAAGCTGCATACCCACTCACAGCAGGCCAACCCTACCACCAACACCAATGTTACAAATCATATGTTCTTGTAGTTTAAAAGAAGCTGATAGGAAAGAAAATTCACAATTTAAATTAAAGGACCTTTAATAATAAACGCCAGTTGGGCCCAGTAATTCACAAACTGGACAGTGTTTGGTCGAGATGAGTTCCCTGTAAACCACTGTTTTTTTGGTTCAGTATGTCACCAGGATGTGCTTGTACCAAAAACAGTGCAGAATATTTCATGACACTTTAAAGAGTGTTTCTAATTATTGCATAACACTTAAAATTCCTAGTTAGCTGTTAGGTCAAATTCTATTTTGCTACTTCACTGCTTTGGGGCCCAAGCTTTGGAAACAAATGAAATTTTCATGTTGTTAGCTGTGAAAGTATTTTAAAATTTTCAAATTATCTGAGGTTCAGGGTTCAAGCAAATAAAATTGTAAAGCCTGTTATTTTGGTGCAATTGTTTGTTTACAAATCAATTACGATCTGTGGAATAGAGTTCAGCACGCGGCAATATTCACTGTCCCCTGGTGCAGCATGAATCAGAAGTGATCCTTGCTGGTACTCGGCAAAGACAGGTCTTGAAAGGTCTCCATCCCAAAATTCACGATCTTAGTCACAAACAATGTTTGACGGTTAGGAATTAGAACTTGGCAGCTCTTCGGTTTGTTTTGACCGACTGTGTGTTGTCAAGACAATGATGCTTAAGTTTCAATTCAAATCAGAAATGAAGAAAGGAAAGATTTTATCCCCCTAACTGACGGGTAACAACTGGTGGGTAACAGGGTGCATGGATTTATTTTTGAACATGGCGCGAGCAGAAGAAATTACAAAACAACAAGGGTGCTTGTGCCCAGAATAGTTTTCATGTCTGGGTATTGCACTGACAATATCTGTTAGTTTGAAAAATCTGACAGTGACTCTTCCACCAGGCTGAAGATCTGATAACAGAAGTTAACTGGAATAATTGCACAATAAATGCTTAGTAAAAGAAACTTACAAACACATTCAAAGCTTACATGGATTTAGCGGCAATGTCTTTTGGAATGTCATTCTGGAAGTACAATATAAAAGGTATTTGGCCAATTTTGGCGCTATTGTCATAAAAAAATTTAAATTGATGGCTTATCATATCACTTCTTTTATTAGAAAATGTGGTCATTAAAACAGTGATCCTCAACAATCATAATTTGAGCTTGTACTAGGCTTCTGCCGATCTTAAGCCAATAGCAGCTTGACAAGTAAGTTACCTGTACATGTTGTCACCCTTGAGTTCATCTGCACTGAAGAAAGCTTGGAGACAGTCGTGTAGCCCTACAGTCGGCCCCCAGAACAAGCTGCATACCCACTCCCACAGCCAGGCCAGCCAACCCTACCACCAACACCAACGTTACAAATCATATGTTCTTGCAGTTTAAAGGCTAACTAGGAAAGAAAATTCACAATTTAAATTAAAGGACCTTTAATAATAAACCGCAGTTGGGCCCAGTAGGATTACACAAACTGGACAGTGTTTGAATCGAGATGAGTTCCCTGTAAACCTTACACTGTTTTGGTTCCAGTGTATGTCACCAGGGTGTGCTTGTACCAAAACAGTGCAGAATAGCATGACACTGTAAAGAGAGTGTTTCTAATTATTGCATAACACTTAATATTCCTAGTTAGCTGTTAGGTCAAATTCTATTTAACACTTTCACTGCTTTGGGGGCCCAGGGCGCTTTGGAAACAAATGAAATTTTCATGTTGTTCGCTGTGAATTGGTTAAAATTATTTTAAAATTTCAAATTATCTGAGGTTCAGGGTTCAAGCAAATAAAATTGTAAACCGATATTTTGGTGCAATTGTTTGTTCTACAAATCAATTACCTGATCTGTGGAATAGAGTTCAGCACACTTAGCAATATTCACTGTCCCCTGGTGCAGCATCGTCAAGTGATCCTTGCTTGGTATCGGCAAAAACAGGTCTTGAAAGGTCTCCATCCTCGTCGATATCTTCATCACAAACAATACGACAGTTAGGAATTAGAACTTTGCAGCTCTTTACGTTTGTTTGACCAGACTGTATTAGATAGTCAAGACTAATGTGCCAAGTTCAATTCAAATCAAGAAATGAAGAAAGGAAAGCTTTTTATCCCCCTAACTGCCATGCTAGTACAACTGGTGGGTAAAAATGTAAAAAAAGGTAAGTTGTCTTGTTTAACCAGGCGAAGTTAGGACTACAAGTCCTCTCTACCTCCAACCTCGACCTTTACTACTTTATCACATTATTAGCCATTACAAATTGCTTAAGTGGTGACTGCGGGGATCCGAACCAGCGCCACCAGAGTAATGAGCTCGGTGCGCATGCGATGCAATCCGCCCGCGGATTCGCTAACAGGGTGCATGGATTTATCCCCTTTTGAACATGGCCTTAACAGAAGATGTGTGATGTGTGTACAAAACAACAAGATACTTCGTTACTCAGAATAGTTTTCCATGTCTGAATTATGTACTGATATCTATTGGTTTGAAAAATCTGACAGTGACTCTTCCACCTGGCTGAAGATCATGATAACTTAGAAGTTAACTGGAATAATTGCACAATAACATCAGAGGTAAGAAACTTTGTCAAATTCATTCGTGGCCGCAATGCTTTCAGTTTCACCATTTAGGCTTATATCATTCTTCCGGCATAAAAGAAATTCGTCTTGTTTAACCAGAGCAAGTTAGGGACTCACAAAGTCCTCTTTCCACCACCAACCTCCTCGACCTTTACCCAAGGCATCAGATAGCCACATTACAAATTGTGGGTGGTGACTGCGTGATCGTAACCCACGCACCGAGTAATGAGCCCGGAGCGGGCGATACCAATCCGCCACGCATCTGCTAAACGCATGTGTATTTTTATGGAAACGGACATCTAGGCCTTTCTATCATTTTCACGAACTGGACTTAAAAGCCGCTTTATAGCTCCCTCGGCAATTAAAGGTCAAATATTAAAACCATTATCATTGCAAATAATGTAAATAGTAGTTTTTAGTATCAGTAACCAATTTTAATACTTAGATCAGGGATTCAAGTAAGTAAGTATACCTACCCTATTGCATGTGAGGCACTGGACAGAGCTGAGTAGTTTCCCGTCAAACACGTCAGAGATTATGCTACGGTATTTTATTTGCGTTTTTCTGCGGTGACTGCCTCTTGTAGGAGAATCTGAAACAAGTATGGATTGCTCAAATTCTTTTGAATGTAACTGTACTATGAAACCTTGGTGATGGAAACTGGGTTGACCCTTTTTGGAACCTACAATAAAAACACTTTGCAGTCATGGGAAAAAAATGTTAAGTTTGACTTTTGAACAGTGGGCTGCCGCTAGTTTGACTACTAATAGGTCGGCGTTGAGTTCTTGTGATTTCTTGGGATAAAACTATATCCACAGAAATCACAAAGGAATAAATTTGGACAATCTTAGTAAATAATTTGATTAATCTTTACAAAAAAAGAATTTGGCCACAAAATGATAAAGGCCAAACTGACCCTAAAGTAATATATAGAAAATAGAGCACTAGGTAGGATATATATCAAATATCAAAGGATAGAAAGCAGGTTCACCTGTTAGATTAAAGAAGAAATACAAAGGAGAACACAGACTGTCAAATTTTCAGCCTAAAAAGGGACTTGTTTTTGTCTGGACAAAGGCCCCAGTAGGCTGAAAATTTGACATTCCTGTGTTCTCCTTGTGTTTCTACTCTTTATCCAGGTGAGCCTGCTCTCCTTTCATTCCTTTTGATAGCATGACCCTAAAGTAAAAACATAAGGAATCAACCAGAAAAGTAAAATGGATTATTTTCAACTTGGACCTAAATTACAACTTGATTTGCATAATAATACTAGAATGTGAAGGAAAACAATGTTACATACTGTGTGAGGAATGGAAATTAGGAGGAGCCATGGTCGACATCTGGATGTCTTGAGAGGGTGAGGACGACCTGGATAATGGTTCTCTGAAACAATAAAACCAACATCTGTGAGGACAATCTCAATTAGTTTCAACTAAGTAATCACCTGCAAGAACTCGGTATTTAGTGGTATTTCAATACCTTTTAGTGATAAAATCCTATTCATATTGGATAGTTTGACACTTTGATAGTTCATCATCTCTTCGGTCCAAAAATGTCACTATATCACTCTCACTATTTGAGATGATGCAGTCTCATGAGGGTATTTTAAGGCAAATATGGTGAAGGATGAGTGGATGAGTGGTAGTAATGAGTTATGAGGTGTAGTCTGTTACAAACTACAATGACTTCTAA
This sequence comes from Matsumurasca onukii, assembly GCA_018831715.1. Classification (NCBI taxonomy): domain Eukaryota; kingdom Metazoa; phylum Arthropoda; class Insecta; order Hemiptera; family Cicadellidae; genus Matsumurasca; species Matsumurasca onukii. Next base: position 5,816,405 of record CM032063.1, on the reverse strand, counting down.
GAATGGTCAATAATTAACAGCTCAATGACCAATGGAGTACAAGGACCAACGGCTTAACGCGGACTTCTGAACCAACGCAGGTGATGGTCTGATATGTCTAAACGATGGTGGGAGTTGATGTGGGTATCATCAGATGATCGCTGAGAATATCATGATAGCTGCTTTGGACCTATATCATCCTCAAAACCTGACCTCATCCTCAAAATGGTTGAACTATCAAGTTTCTACTGTAATAACAGGAAACTATTTGTTATTTGGGAAGCATTACTCTTACTAAATTGTTTAATTTTTTGCATTATTTCCATTATGTAGAGCAGTAAAATACTTTTATTTAATACAAATGAAAACCTATTTAACATTAAATGGCTTTATCTACAGGCTTCGCAAAAAACTGTCATTTGTGGTCATTCTGCCTTCTGTCGGTTTGTTTATGACTGATAAACGAGATTTCACTACACCTCATCTTATTTCTTTTTAATAGGAAAATATACTTCACTTTCATTAGGACAAATATTTAAACAAAATGTTTTTCTTCTTCTTAAAATTACTATAAAGATAGTTTAAAGCACTCTGCTGTTTCTCTTGACATTAAAATTGACTTAGGTAATGACGCCTGTTTGGTACTGTTTCGCCGCTGAGAGCTATGCTTCACTGACTCTGAGTCACATGTCTCAGCATCTCGCCTCTCTGACTGACTCTCGATGTTCACTTCCTTCGCCTCCAACATGGCTCATCCGCCTCTCTTTCCTCCGACAGCTCGTCCAGGCTTGATACTCTTCTCACTGAAAATACATAATAAGTTTTATATAAAATAATTATCTTGATTTTATACTTCAAATTTAAAATATATATAACTTCTTTAAGTTTTTGTTACGAAAGATTGTTTTGAGCCAATGTGAGGGAGTCATAGTCACTCCCGCCAGTCCCGTCTAGATGCGTTTTCCATTGTTATTCAGCTAATTGACTTGTGAAGAGGATATTTATTACGGGTAGTTAAGGGGTTTCTGCCCTTGGTATATAGCTCTGCCCGTAGGCAATTGACAGGTTCTTTGGTCGATATTAACTATTTAGCACTCACGCTTTTTTTACGCCATTATTTTGATTAAATACCTGAATTGTTTCTCTTATCTTTACTCTAGATCTACAATAGCAATAAAAGAATCCAGTGATTTGACTATGACAAAGAACAAAACCTACAAAAAAATTACTTCACCCTTTTTATTTCAACTCTGGAGATTTTCTGGTTTGCGGCAGTCATACCTTGACTTTAAAACAGGCTCTTGCACATATTAAGAGAAGAAGCATTTATAAAGTTAGCACAGTTACGCAAGTTTAAACGGTGAATTGAATCATTTACCTTGAGTCGTAGTGTGATGTGTGGAATTGTGAGGCAAAGGAGGTTGTATGTAGGGGACTTTCAGTTCCTCGTGCAACTGGTCCATGAAGCACCTGGAGGAACTCTTGAGTGTCGTGTTGATGGTAGCCTCGAACATAGGGTGCACCTAAACACATCAAGAATACGTTTTGCAGAACGTCTTACAGACACATTTCTTGGTGCGAGACAATGACGTCAAGCATAAGTAGATTCGGTGTAGTTTTTATGTGAACAAGTTTGCTTTCCAACCAAGTATGATTTCCTGGAAAAGCTGACAATAGACAATTTCTTTATTAACATATTAAGTGGAGAGGCAATGTGCGTCAAATAATAGAGTAAAAACAGATTAATATATTGTATGTTCTTCATTGTTGGTTGTCAAGGTTCCTTTTCTGGCATTAGAAAGGCGCTCTTGAAGCCATGCTGTCAGATGCGTTTGAGGTGTTTTTGTTGTTTTTTGTCTTGGGTGTTCAGGGAGGTGGTTAAAGTATAGAGCTCCTTTGTAGGATGGTTTTGTTGAAATAGACTTGGCGTGTTCAGGGACAGAAGTGTAAATTGGTAGCGTTTCGTGTTATACTGTTGGAGGTCTGTGTCTAACTTGTTCTGTTGTATTAATGGCTTGCAGAATTACTTCTCTGATGAAGTGAAAATGACTGAAGGATTTTGAGTTCTTTGGAAGTTTCCAAGCAGCTATCTTGATTGTTTAGGTCACCTAGGCATCTAATAGCTCTCTTCTGTTTCAAAAGCACCTTGCTTTAGGTAGATGTAAAATGAAGGCATTTTAGAAACAAATGTCGAAGGAAGCACAAAGTCTACCTTCTCTGAATCAGAAGGAAAAGATCACTGGAAAGCTGGTGAGAGACGTTGGCCATGTAAATACATGTTAACCCTTCACACCCGATTAGGTAAGAATTACTCCTAGTCTATTTCCACATTCCTCAGACTTTTCTCTAGGAAATACTGGTTTTGGTACTTTATTTTTGGATATTAATATTAAAAGTTTGAATGATTATTTACAATCAAAAGCCCCTTTTGAGAGAGAGCGTGCCACAATATTGTTTAACTAACCATTTTTCAGAGGACATTAAAAATGAGACCTTCATCTTTCCATTCAAAATAAAAAATCAGGTTTTACTATTCCAGAGAACAAAACCTACAAAAATTACTTCACCTTTTATTTCAACTCTGGAGATTTTCTGGTTGTCGCTTGGTCATACCTTGACTTTAAAAACAGGCTCTTGCACACTATTAAGAAAAGACGAGAGAAGCATTTATCAAGTTAGCAGTTACGCAAGTTTAAACTGTGAATTGAATCATTTACCTTGAGTCGTGAATTGATGTGTGGAATTGTGAGGCAAAGGGGGTTGTATGTAGGGGACTTTCAGTTCCTCGTGCAACTGGTCCATGAAGCACCTGAGGAACTCTTGAGTGTCGTGTTGATGGTAGCCTCGGAACATAGGGTGCACCTAAACACATCATACGTTTTGCAGAACGTCTTACAGACACATTTCTTGGTGTGAGACAATAACGTCAAGCATAAGTAGATTCGGTGTAGTTTTTATGTGAACAAAAGTTTGCTTTCCAACCAAGTATGATTTCCTGGAAAAGCTTGACAATAGACAATTTCTTTATTAACATATTAATGGAGGAGAACAGTAATCGTCAAAATAATAAGAGTAAAACAGATTAATATATTGTATGTTCTTCATTGTTGGTTGTCAAGAATTCCTTTTCTGGCGTAGAAAAGCCGTTCTTGAAACCATGCTGTCAGATGACGTTTGAAGTGTTTTTGTTGTACTGTCTTGAGGTGTTCAGGGAGGTGGTTAAAGTATAGAGCTCCTTTGTAGGATGGTTTTTGTTGAAATAGACTTAGGCGATGTTCAGGAAGTGTAAAATGGTGGCGTTTCTAGTGTTATACTGGTGGAGGTCTCTGTGTCTAACTTGTTCTGTTGTAATGGCATGCAGAATTACTTCTCTGATGAAGTGAGAAATGACTGTAAGGATTTTGAGTTCTTTGGAAGTTTCCCGGCAGCTATCTTGATTGTTTAGGTCACCTAGGCATCTAATAGCTCTCTTCTGTTTCAAGAGCACCTTGCTTTAGGTAGATGTAAAATGAAGGCATTTTAGAAACAAATGTCGAAGGAAGCATAAAAGTCTACCTTCTTTGAGTCAGAAGGAAAGATCACTGGAAAGCTGGTGAGGGGAACGTTGTGGCCATGTAAATACATCTTAACCCTTCATACCCGGTCGTAAAGAACTACTCTAGTCTATTTCCACATTCCCCCAGACTTTTCTCTAGATACTGGTTTTGGTACTGGATATTAATATTAAAAGTTTGAATGATTATTTACCAATCAGAGCCCCTTTTGAGAGAGCTGGTATACAATATTGTTTAACTAAGCATTTTCAGAGGACATTCAAAAATGAGACCTTCATCTTTCCATTCAAAAATAAAAATCAACGTTTTACTATTCCATTAAATTTAAATAATGAATAAATTTCCAACATATCACTCAATTCAAAATAATGAACATATTTCCATTTCTGTTACCAAAATCCAGTAATAGGTCAACAGGAGAAAAACATGTAAATTACAAACAATAATCAATTTGTCAGTCATCATTTGATGCCTACAGTAATACAGCAGCTCTCACAGCGCCTGCATACCTTTACTATAATAACTAAAAACAAACTGTGAATGTTTTACAACTTATTTACATGTCTTGCCTTGGAATTTCTTAAACTAATATATTATTTATAAAAGAATACTTTAATATTAATAACAAAGAGTACAATTCTTTACTACAAGCTTTAATACCATGCAATTCTTTCAAACATGTAAGGAATTTGGTTTAATTTAATTACAGCCACTAAATAAAATACAAACTGGGAAAACTCACATTGCGAATGCCGTAAAGGATGCCAGTCGGGGCGACATATCCCAGCCGCTTGCGGTGCCACATCTCTTGCATGAGCCGCCAGTACGAGCGGGACAAGGCGGGGGGTTTACGAGCCCCCTCCCCACTCCCACTCCCGGGATAGCTCCTCCGCCCACCACAACACCCCCGCAGTCAAGGAAGAACTTGGTCAGTGGCGGGGTGTTGGACAAGGCCTGCAGCGCAGCGTTCATGTAACAAGTGTTGCCGATGTTTTGCAAACCTGTCAAACCTGAAATCAACAGTTTTTTTTTTGAGTTATGCGAGAACATTGTAACTGAACATCTTGTACATTTTGTTTGAACTAGCATCTTGGCGGGAGTTCTAACGAGATGAAGAACGACCATCAACATTTGTGTGAGAAAATCTGGAGGCTTACTTTGGAATATTAGATCTTAGACTAATAGTAAACTTACTGTTAATCTTAATGATTCACTGTTGATCTTACTGGTAATTTTGACACTATTTATGTATGTATGTACAAAGTGAAGATATTGATCTTTGACTTAGACCTTTGCTACACTAATTTAAAAACTTAAATGAACTTATATATTGGCTTAACATTTTGGTTTACTTATTGTTTGTAAACATTTTTGCAAGGTCAAAGAGACAATTTTGACGACTTAAACACTTTTGAAATTTCACATTTTATTTTCTTGTTGCTATGTGCCTATATATTTTCAGTTAACCTTATATAGAGCATCTTCCTAGAAAAACTTAACTTTCTTTAACTGAATTATTAATCAAACAAATTTTGATTCCACTAAATCACTATTTGAGATGCCAACCACTCTCATGAGGGTATTTTAAGGCAAATATGTGGTGAAGGATGAGTGTGATGAGTGGTAGTAATGAGTTATGAGGTGTAGTCTTATTACAAACTAAGGTAGACTCTTCCTTAGAATGGGTCATTAATAAATAGCCCAATGACCAATAGAAATACAAGGACCAACAACTTAACGTGACTTCCGAACCACGCAGGTGATGGTCTGATATGTCTAAACGATGGTGGGAGTTGATGCGGGTATCATCAGATGATCACTGAGACTGTCTGAGCCACTTTAGACCTATATCATCCTCAAAACTTGACCTTCATGAAGCTGGATTACAGGACCACGCCACGAGTCCCAGTCGATTCAGATACGATTCCATAATTACATACAATATACATACAGCAAAAATCAATATATCAAAATAGTAGGTTATAAATAGCTATTATAAATTTGAAAAATTCTTAAAAGTCTCCAAATCATGAAAAGACAGCTTAAGCGTACCGGTGGGTTTAGAGTTGTCTTCAGAGTGACTGTCGTCAGAATCATCATCCAAGGAGTCGGCCGGAGCAGAGTATCGCAACCGACTGTACGAACTAGGCTCGCACTTCCATGAACACCTCCACACTGCACACGTAGCACCACACTCTCAGTGTGGACAGGTTCAGGTGAACACAGTGCTGAGGCTGCTTCTGCAACACGATACGCAAACACTCCGCTACAGTACTCTTTACAATATTGAATACTTCTAAACCCCCACAAGCTACGAAAAAACTACTTTTTGCATCTCCGACTATTTTCCAACTCTCATGGTTACAAAAATAGGTTACAAGTTGTGTTGCTGCTTTCAAAGCATCCTTTTTTCTAAAATTTATAACGCTTGAAAAATCACATTCTTGAGTCATACGAGGGTCATCCAGAAAGTAAAGAACGTTTTGGCATGGTCAAATAAAAAATTAAATATATCAACACAAAACTTTATTTACAAATGCATAGAACCTTCCTCTACTTTTCTACACGCAGACGCCATGGATTTCAAGACACTGATTTTAACGTGGAACCAGTTTTTCCATACCCATGTTCTACTTGCTCCGCCAAAAACATTAGCCAGGATTTCTTAGTCTTTGAGTTCCTTATCGTTAGCAAACTGTTTTTTACCCAAAAAATCCTTGCTTCAGGAATAAGTGATAATCACCGGCACCAAGTCAGGGCTGTAGTCGCTTTTCTTGGCATAAATTTGACATGGATTAAGCCCTTTCGATCCAAAAAAACAGTTGCCATGACTTTGAGTGTTTAAATTTCACACATTAGCCTACATTTAGCGGGGTTAAGTGGCCACCATACGCAGCAATCAGCAATGAACCTACACTCAAACTGAAGAGGAAGAATGTAGCTAACAGCTGCACGCGGCCAGAAAGTGGTGAGGGTGCGCGCTGCTGATGCGCAATCGCTTTCTCGATGACCCTCGTAGGTTCTCCTGCCAGTGCTATGTAGCAGTAACTTTCGTCTTTTAAGACCTGTGGTGCTAGAGACCGATAATTGTTAAATTTTGTACTTGTCCCTGGGTTTCATTGAAACTAAAAGACTGCAAACTAGCACTAAAGCTGATATTGTCTAATACAAGCTCAATAACGAGCAATTTTAGCGGATGATTAACGCAAATCGGAAATGCAATTGTTATAACATTTTGCAGCAGGTAATTATAGTGAAAGAAATTAATAAACTAGCGTTAGACAGATTAATTATGCAAATTTTATCAATATCTAGCACTTATGGTAGGTAATAGACACAAATAGGATCCATTTACCGCTTAGGAGGTGACTGGCCCATAAACGGGATCAATAACTAGTGCTCAAAACAAGTAATTGTCACATAAGAGATCGTTATCTAGCATAATGAATTCAATGAATTAAAAAAATAGCTTTACACAAACTTAGATTTATCCAATTGTCTGCAACTTCAATATGAAGACCCGTTTATTTTCGCTAAATCTCCTTGACGTTAAAAATCTGCTCAATAACTTACTGTGTTATTACACAGATTTATTTGTACTTTCAGGGTTCAATTTCAAATTATATAATATAATAAATTACAAATTTGGTCTTCATGAATAACATTACCGATTGTATTAACTTACACAAGAATTTGGTACAACTGTTCAAATAGCCTAACTGGTGGTCTACACACCTGGTAGTGAAGCAGACTGTGGTCTTGCCCGGAGTCACCGCAGCCGACGGAGAGACAGTCCTGGTACATGCACAGCCACAAGTTCACCCCCCGCATGTCACACCAGTGACACTGCTGCAACTGTCACACACAAACGAGTCGGTTACATTTCACTCATTGTCTATTCACCTTTTCACCTCGCAGACAAATATTACAAATAGGAATATTCTCACTTTATACCGACAGGTTTCATAAGAAATGTGTGAAAATTTCATAAATATAAACATTGTAGAACTTATCTGGTTATTATAAAATCCTTGACTCGGTATTTTTTAAATTCCTTGATTTTTCTGAATTTTTAGGTTATTCTAGTCACCTTACAGATGTAAAGTTCTACTGTTATAACTACTTATAATCACAACTACTTGCAATGCTACCTACTGAGAATCTAAGTAATTATTATTACAGTTTTACAAAATGCTTAACTTGCACTATGTAATCTTTATAATGTTACATCTATTGACTGAAATCTAATGTAACATTAACACATTGAACAATGTATTTCAACTGCAGTAGGTTATATTTACTACCTACACTGCATCTTATACTAGCCCCAGTATTTCAGTTGGGGCCTTATGCCAGGTAACTAAGAATCGGAATCCAGAACTATTCATTAGATTACTACAGCTCTATTATGAAGTTCAAGGTATAATATGATAAAACACTTCCATATTTCAGTTGGATTTGAGTCTTATAAAGCTAAACTATACCAATAAATTTATTTGTAGGTGGTGGAGGGAATCATTAAGGGAAACAAGTTTACTAAAAATTCAATATTTAAATCCTGTAGTGTAGCATGGGTACTGTCAGCTATTTATAACTTAACTCATTCTTTAGCTTTCTAAAGCAAGCCGCACACAGAATAATTAGGCTCCTTGTTTACAAGTATGTATGTTTGAATTTTAAACTGCTTAAAAGCGTAGCCAAAGAGTGTTGGAACAAAACAAATTAAACAATTGGCCAGCTACTCAAGCGTAGTTTGAGTTACACATAACTGTAGTCCTTAAAAAAACTCTCGATTAAAGTAAGTTTCACGGAGACTTGTTATTGATTAAAAATCCAATCTGAAATTGAATACCATACATGTTAGGAAACTAAAGTGGCTAGGCTATCCACATAATTTATCTTTAAGGGCAGTCAATTTGAAATAACTTGATAAACTGAACGAAAACCAGCTTGTTTATTGGTCAAGGGGTGTATACTATCACATTAAAAAAAAGAAACAAACAAGAAAGCATTGGTTTGGTAATTGTAAAGTAAGAACAAGTAAACCCCCATATTTTCCAAAACTCAAATCATTATTGGAGTAGTTTTTACTGACTTGCTGTACATTAATAACTTGAAATTACTTTAATAATTAATATCTAATATCGTAGCTAAGATGATCGGTTTTATAAGATGTGTATGTTCAAGTGGAATAGGCTTTTCGAGTAGGTTTAAAACTATTGCATTTACAAATTGTATGGCTAGTAACAATCGATTTGGGTAGCTAGATAAGATAACAGGAATGACTTAACGTCTTATCTATAGTCTGAATATGTATGCAGAGTTCAATTGTATATTCTTACTTGAAGTGAGAGAAAGAATTGATTTATACAATTCAATACTAGTTTTTGTTGCAAAAAGAATAGCCTACCGTTATAATGCAGTAAATGCATTAATTAATTAATGCAGTTGTAACATTAAAATGAACCATTCTCTTTGATACTTTCAATACTTTGATTTTGGATACCGACCACTCCTAGAGGGTATTTTAAGAAGAATATGGGATGATGGATGAGTGTATTGAGTGTTTTGATGGATGACGAGGTGTAGTTTTGTTACAAACTAGGGCCTACCGTTGCAGATTGGGTCATTAATTGATAGCCCAATGCTAAACGGAATGGACCAACGGTTTAACATGACTTCCGAACCACAGGGAGTGGACATCATCAAAAGTTATCACTGCGCCTGGGACTTATTTATGGTTTTCGTAACCCAATTCCCGAGGGTTTATGATCATGTTAAAATACAGTGATAGTGAATGATCTTAAAGGACTACCGTTTAGAACTACCTCAGTAAATCACAAGCAAACAAAGCTGTAAGAACATTACTTACATCTTTGGAAAGATCAGCATTGCCGGGGGAAACCAGCCCCATGGAGGCAATGTGGCTGCAGTTGGTAGGCCTGGCAGCCATTTTTGCTGAAAACATAGTACAATTGAGTTAAAATACTACTACTTTTACCTTGGTCGTTTTCAATTGCCTTGTTAGCAGCTGGTTAACTAACCACCGTTGGTTGTTTACTGTCTGCAATGTTTACATTTTCATGCAATGTTTAAAGAATGCTTAAATAAGATTATTTGATATAGTTATACCATTTTTATTGATTTAACATGTACACATTATGCTAATATAGCTAAATATAAACTGTAACACCAAATGCAAAATCAAAACAGACAAGTAAAACTTAACCTAAAAATATCCAGCTTTTCTATTGGTTGGCTCTTGTCAATTTTAACCCATGGTTAAGGCTGAATTGAAAATGGCCCTTAGTGTTGTGAAGGGTCATTTTTGTTATTTAATCACCTAAGAAATTGCGATGCTTGATTTAAACTTGTTGAAAAATGACACTAACAATATAAGAAATTAATTTGATACAAAAAAAGATCATCAATGTGTCCACAAACACCTTGATTTATCAAGACTAGTTGATATTTTTTACACTCATTCATTTTAAATACTATTTTGCATTGAACCATCATGAGGTTGATAAATGAGTGCCTTAATGATGCTCTGGTGACTAGCACTATTACAAGAACAACTGCGAGCCCAATTAGGATTTGTAATTATAATATTGTACCAAACGTATTTGTCAAGGTACTTTATGATGTTTTGTTCCATAAACACACTGACGTTCTGTACATGTTCCACAACTTTCATCTTATGTAAGCTTAACTTGCATTACATTTTTTCACAATAAAATTAAAACAATATTTGTTGATCGAACTGTCATCAACTTTCTAGTTAGTATTTTCTCCTTTTTATACTTTCATTACTTGATTGAAAACGTAAAAAACAAAAACGTTTACATCCTTCCTTTATTTTAACTTTTTAATGAAATTATGATCATTTTAGGATAGCTTTGGGTCTAAGATGGATCTGAAAATTTGCCCACCAAGTTAGTGGTATTTACGTGAGGGAAATTTGGACTTTGAGTCTTGTTGTTAGAGTATTTACGAATTACAACAACCAGTCACTAGCAATAAAATTCAGTATGACTGCCGACTTTAAGTTAAACAACTATAACTCTCAAAATAAAACACCTACACACGTAATTTTGAATGAGTGTTTATCAAAGTCAAATGAAAAAATGTTATTTACATCAGTTTAAAATGTACATTTTTGAAGTGTAAAACCACTATTATTTAAAACATAAAATATAAGTTTTAAAAAAATTATGAATATTTAAATCTTACATAGGCTTAATGTTAGGAGGTATTATTGTACAAAAAAAACCAATATTAGCTGAAGTTATCAAGTTTGAGCCAATATTAAGGTTTAGGTACAAAACTGAAGCGAGGTAACTACCATAAAGCTATAGGCCTACCGTAACGTTGCACTTGCAAACTAGTTAGAATTCTCAATGTTTTCTAAACAAATGTATTCCACTTCACTGTTACTTTTGAATGCTATATATTTAATATCATAGTCCATAAAATACGTTCTACTTCCAATAACTCCAAGGTTACTTGATGGAAACAAAACAAAGCGTAACAACTTGATCGGACAAAGCCACTTTGATAGTACAACACTTTGATTTTCATTTTGAAAGTTGATTTAAATACTTTAGACAAGACACTTCCACTTGCAAAATCAAATGACATGCATAACAATAAAAACCATTTACAGATAAAATAGATTCACGGCTATACAACGATATATATTGATCGCGGCAGCACTCTGTGGTGCACTTGCCGGTCCTGCCCGCGCAACCTTGGAACGTCTGAGTGGATTTGAAACCTGCTCTGCTTGAATGAACCAACCTAAAGCTCTCCTGCAAAGAAGTACAGCATCCTGAAGAGCTAACTCTATAGTTCAACTCTCTGCCACAAAAATGCTATCATCGGCAAACAGAAGAGTGTTGCCATTATTTATTTATTACCCAACGGATTACATCATTTTACAATAATATTTGTTGACAATATGAAATGCCATCAAGTAATTTATTACCAATAGAAACAGCACCTGACCCAAAATGAACCTTTGAGGCAGTTCTAGTCTTGGGGACAGCCTCACTAATCGCCACAGACTGAACTTTGTTGCTTGGATATGAGATTCTTAGTGCTTATCGTCTATTCTATACGCTACAAGTCATATGTCAGAAAGCTTTCACAAAAAGTATCTCATGAGATGTTACATCAAAGGTGCTGGGAAGGTCGCACAATACCAAAGCCACTAAACTCCTAATTTCTAAAGTCGTTCAATATTCCGCCTGACAAAGTTGTTAGAACAAAACTTGTTTTGTGGCCTTGCCTGAAACCATGTTGTTTATCACAGGAAAGGTTCAGGTTTGTAGCATGTCATAGAATAGATCAACGTACAACAATGCATAATTTCTATTAATACCCTAAAACTAAGCAAGTGTTCCTGTTAACACCAAATGGTAGACAATTAAAGTGAAATCCTACAACAGGATTAATAGTCATTACAAAACCTAACGTATAATGGGCCCATCAGATCACGATTGAGTTTCAGTCCTAGCGTTAAGCCTTAGGACACTAAGTATCTAAGTTTTCAACTGTGATTGTTTGGAAGTAACAAACTAACAACTGGTTAGATGTTTTGTTTATACATTAATGCATTGCATGTTATTGGGTTGTATCCTCCCGAAATTAACATAAATTAGTAATCCCTAGCCTATAACTTGTCATGATTGGGCGGTTGTAATACTTATGCAACGAAAAACGGTAACGATGTGTAAATCTACAATTTGCAAGAAGCAGCAATTAAGATAGTATGGTATTTACTTACTTTATTTTCCTAAATACTGAATAAATGTACCATACTTTTAACTGGAAACACTGAAATTCATGGTTAAAAATGCAATGATGATTGAGTAAAAATACTGACTGACTGCTAGAACTTGCAAAAAGAAATTCCACTTCAGACGGAATTCAGATGTTTGACGTTTATTTTCCCAGCATTCCTGAACTAAAACGCAGATCACCCTGCTTAAAATTACAAAACTGTTGGTCGTACTATATTTTATGCAATAATAACCACTATGTCCAGTTAACTAAGTTACTATGTCCCGTTAAATAAGTAAGCAAGTATTCAAGTAAGTAACAGTAGACCGCGTTTAATTTCAACAGTGGGAGCTTTGGCATGGATACCAAATAACTAAATATTCGTTTATTGTAAACGTATCATCCTCCAACTTGTTCGCTTTTCATTATATTTGTTATGTAGCTATTTATTCATTTCTTGGATTAGCTTTGTAACAATAATATAAATTTTCCTCGTATATAATGTTACTATTGCGTATTGTTAACATATACTTTATTAATTGTTAAAAATTAAATCATATCACAATTATGTATAATTTATATTGTAATCATCTATATACAAAATCTATATATCTTGGTAAACTACATAAATGTACAATACGTAACTAATTAGCGTACTCCAGAAGTTTTAAATCCCGTACTTAAAATCCGTAAGCAATTTGTAAATATATAAAAATAAATTTATTTACCCAAAAAATAACATTAACACTATCAAATAATTATTATAATATGTAATCTGTGTATATAAAATTAATATAAAGCAGTACTGTTTTGAACATATGGACAAACCTTCAAGCTTTCACTTAGCCCAGTTCAAATAGTTCACAAACTCCTCACCAGGCTTCAGCACAAAGCAGAGGCACGCAAGTAAACATAGTTGTTAGTTCACTAGTTGGCCACATGTGTCAACAGCAGCACTGACCAGACAAACTATTTTCAATATTTGAGTTTGTAGAAAGCGGTATGACAAGTGCTGCTACGCATGGCAAACAAGAGAACTTTAGGCTTGTCTAGTTGCAGATTTTTCCGCTAGATAGCATGGTGATGCACTTTTTGAAAAATTATGACCCATGCCCTTACAACCTGATTAAAGTAGGGTTGTGAATTTTCCCGCTAGATGGCGTACGCATGCACTTTTGGAGTCCTGTCTTTAGTATTTAATTTTAAGCTCTAGTTCCAGATTTCCCCGCTAGATAGCATGGTGATGCATTTTTTGAAAAATTATGACACTCATGCCTTTACCACTCGGAAAGTATGGTTATGGATTTTCCCGCTAGATGGCATGCAAATGCACTTTTGGAGTCCTGTCATTAATTGTTAGCCCCGAATTGAGGTTAGGTAATAGGTTTATTGACTTGTTGTATATTATAATATGTCTTTGTTGTAACAGGGTCTATTGGTTCAGTTATTTATTTAATTGATTGGTAAAGTTTGTCTTGTTTAACGAGGTGAAGTTAGGACTACAAAGTCCTCTCTACCATCAACCTCGACCTTTACCTAGCTGTCACCAGATAGTCACATTACAAATGGATTAGGATTGTGGGATCAACCTGCTTCACCAGAGTGATGAGTTCTGAGTCGCTACATACCAGTACATCATTTACAAGGTACTTACAAGGTACATCATGATTTTGATACTTAATTATTCATGAGAATAATGTGATTTCTCTTTATTTAGTGATTCTGGAAGGGTTTTACAAAGTATTTTCATTTCGGCCGGAAACAACCGCCTGTCCTCCAAGAACTACTATCTTTATTAGTTAAAACGCCATTTGCGATTCCAGACATCTGGTTTATATCATAACTTCATTAGTGTTAATAAATGCTTGCATGTAATACTCTCATACGAAAACTTTTGATTGAAAACTTTAAAAGTACTACAGTAAAATGTTTCTTATAGACACAAAAACGATGAAAACATTCAGTCACAGCATAAAAAGTAGAAATCCCAAAAATAACACTAGGGTTTTAAGAAAGACAAAATATCTAAAAACAGTGTAACGTTTATTTACAGTATGGTACAGAGGGTATGTGACTAGGGAAGACTATACAGTAGCTGGCGGTGTGCGAGGGGGAGAGGGTTGGGAGGCTAATCTGCGATGAAGTAAGTACGGACCGCCCAGCTTGGCGCCCAGGTGCAATAGGAGTGCAGATCAGGATGGACAAGGCGCCCATCGTTACTGCCTGGTCAGCCATGATGTTGTCATCAGGGTAGCTGGAGATCCATGCAGCGTACAAGATCTGAGGCGCTAGCGCTGCCTGCAAAGAAAAGCAACTCAGACCTATTTATTTATTTATTCTCTCAACGGCAAAAGCCAATAACAAAAAAGACAGAAGTGGCAACATGATACATTTTTCTATACTAAGAATATATGAACTAATACACACACGGAGAAAATTAACCATCATTGGTAAAATATCAAACAATTCATAAACAAAAATTAGCTCCATCCACTTTCTTATTATATAGTATAACTGTATTGCATTTTTCTTTGTTGCTGTTTAGTTAATTAAATTAAATATTTACTTGTATTTAGCCCAAAATGTCCAATTTTGAAATAAAAGACGAATTATTAAAATTATGAGAAAAATAAAGCGATGCGTTAACTTTGTCCAGGAGTGTATCTAAAGAATATTAAGAAATAACGAATGACTAAGCTTAGAAAAATAAGTTAGTAAACAAAAGGTTTTAATTAATAATATAAAACTAATAAGAAATGCACCCTAGACCTAGACATGGATAGCTAATAAAGAAGCAGTTTACAGTTTTGCTCATCAGTCATGCTTGTGCAAGGACTCAAATTTCAGTTTGGAAATAAAATTTTAAAATCAAATTGCTAATCAAAGGTGGCTAAACAGAAGAGTTTTACTATCTTGAGGCTTGCATAGTTACTGCTGCTACGTATTTGATTAGAGTGGTGACATCTTTAGTTCCAAAAACAAATACAAAAGGGGTCAAATAAAAAATGTGTTTACAAATGTTACATTTTACCTGATTGGTTGCTTTCCCCTTGAATATGAGTCCTACAAAGAGCATCTCTTTCCAGTCAAACTCTCCTCCACAGAGAACAAGAAAACAGCCGATCAAACGTACCTTAAAACACAGAATACACAATACTAAGTGTCCGTAGTGTCTCCGAGTGGTTATGCACTGTTCTAAAAATGGTATGGGGGAAAAAATAACACTTGTGTGACTTTGTAACGACTATACATCAACACATGATAGATCAATATGACTATCAATGTTAGATTCAATCATCGCAGGTCAAATTGGTTCTTTGGTCATTTTTTGTTTAGTTCTCGAGAGCCAATCCATAATTACTCCCACCAGTTTCAAACGTGATACAAAAGGTTCACTAAAAATAATGCGCCTCTCAGAAAACCTGGGGAAGCAAGTACCACCCTCGGAAGATACGCAGGGGGCGTAAAGAAAGTTGGAAGTAACATCAAGAGTAACTGTGACCCTCAAGATGACTAGAGTTCTGGCGCATGATGTCAATTATTCTGGTTCAATCTCACCTCATTACTCTAACTATTTGAGGTTCTTATATATTACTATCCGAACGGTTTGATTAGGCCAAGCAATTTGGGAGCTAAAATCTTAATTAAATGCTAATAAAATATTTACTTTCCTAAATTTTCCTTTATTAATAGTTTTAGTTATTTGAGCAGCATGCACTCTATTGAAATGTTCAAGTAGTTTACTTACTACTTTGTTTACTTACTAAAACTGTGAGAAGGACTATTCCCAACATCCAAGAGAAGGAGACCAAGGTCAATGCGGAGAGGTCGACGTCTGAACCCGTGAACGCAAACAACATGGGACAGAGAACCACCCACGCTCCTTGCATTATTTCGTTCACAGTCCTCTGTAATCAGAAGAATAGAAGTGTACACAACAGTAAAAGTAAGACAACAGGTGTTATTTAAATTAAAGATTGATGGTTTAATCCCGTGACTCAGAACCCCAATACTAATTTTCCAAAAAGCATCAGAATCCGTTCGGTATATGCCTAAAGCAGTGATGCATTTCCCAATAGGCAAACAAGGTGACAACATTTTTGGGATATATAATCTGTTTTTAATTCAAGCCTCACAAGTTTTGATTTTTCAAAGTTAAAGTTTAACATGTTTAATGTGGAGTTACTTAAAGGGCTATTTAAAAGATTTTGACTAACAATAAATATAAATTCATTTTTAAACTTAAGTATAAGTTAATTTTTATCTAACTCCGAATGTCTATCCAGTTGGTTTGACTGAAATTGTACAATGAAAAGCATTCCACACCATTATTGCCTCAAAGCGGTGATACAACTGAACAACATAGCATTCCATAAATCCAGTCAGAATTCAAAGTTGCGTCTTACGAGAAAGCAGCGCAACAAAAACGTCCGTAAAGAGTGTCCAAACAATTATTGAATTTGTTGATGCAGGAGGCATTTAAAGGTAACTTTTCTACATTATCAGCTAACGGGGCATGTAGGCCTATTAGGGTGATCTTAGTGACATCATGGAGGGTGTTGACAAGAGGGCAAACTTTGCTACCTAGGGGCGGCAGATACCTAAATACGTCCCGGGTCTTAAGTCTCTATTCCCACGAGGTCTGTCCAATAAGTTTGTGAACTGGTTCAATATAGCAGCCTTGAGGCGACGTAGAGCTCCGCCCACTACATCACATGACTACTAGACATCTAATGAAGCATGTCAGTGTTGGTTTCACAGTCGAGCTGTGCCTATTAAGCTGTCAGTGTCAGTTTATCATTTACTTGTTTTTGCTGTTCGTCGAGAAATCAAGATTGATGAAATCACTGAACAACGAATCAACATCAAGTTTTTAGTGAAAAGCTCTCATGAAATTACAGATATGTTGAGGACTGTTTACGGAGATAATGCCTTAAAGAAAAAGTCCATTTTCAAGTAGATTAAAGGTTTCAAAGATGGGCGCTAAAGCGTCTAAGATGATGCAAGGCAGGGACGACCTTGTTTGGATGAAAACGTTGATCGTGTGCGAGCCCTGGTGTCTGATGATCGTCAAAAAACTGTTAGAATGATTGCAGACGAACTTAATTTAGGTCCTTAGGCACTTGAGAGATGGTGTGCGTCGAGGAGGTCGATTTGTGTCAAAGCTTATGCATGGATCCTTCACCATAAAAGCCTCCGCACATTCTGCTTTGATCGCTCAGTGAATTTTTGGCAGAAAATTCTTTTCACCCTCCTTGACCACCCACTCTATTCGCCAGATATTGCCCCCTGTGACTTCTTCCTTTTTCCAAAATGCAAAATGGTGATGCGAGGGCATCACTGGATCAACTTGATGTTGATGCGTTGTTTTGATTTCATCAATCTCCATTTTACGACGAACAGCAAAAACAAGTAAATGATAAACTGACACTGACAGCTTGATAGGCACAGCTCGACTGTCAAACGAGCACTGACGCTTCATTGGATGTTTAGTAGTCTCGTGATGTAGTTGACGGAGCTTTACGTCGCCTCAAGGCCGCTATATTGAACCAGCTCGCGAACTTATTGGACAGACCTCGTATACTACTAGAGGGAGTTGTTGGGTAAACGACCACGCTTGGACGGCAGACACACCCATAACCCGCATTGGCGCCAAACAGTTCAACTGAAACTGCTTGTCATAAGTAACATACCTTGCTAGATAGAGGCAGCTGCAGTTTCCAGAGCATGGATGCTACAAATGCAGTGCAGATGGAAGACAAGGGGCCGGTACCTGGGAGTCCGACCTTGGGTCCACAGACGATAGCCATCATTCCACCCGCCATCACCGCTGCCGTCCGTTTCCACACGGCCAAGTTCTGAACAATGGATACTGTCAAGTACAGGAACACAAAAAACTATTCGATACCAAAACAAATATTGGGTGGAATGAATAAAAACTAGTATTTGCTTAAACTAAGAAAAATTTCAAGTATATTCTAGGTTTTGAATGATTAAAAGTTACTTAGTATATACTACTTGTGAATATTCTAATCTTTCGGGATTTCTAGAATATTCTAACCTTTTCATATGAATAAAAAAGTAAGTTCTTACTAACCAGGGTAGTCATATTCTGGTGATTGCAAGGTAGGGGACAGCCAATAAAGTGTACTGCTAAAATGGCAATATTTATTTCTGAAGTCCGCAGTAGAAATACTTATCACTTAACAAGACTTATAGGTAACTGTAAGCAGTCACTAAATTTAATAATGAAAATTTGAATTTCTAAGTTCCTTTAAACACAGATTAAGTACAGTGTTTGTTAATATTTCTTTAATTTTGATAGAGCTAGACCTGATCTTAGTATAATTTGAACTTTTAAAGTTATCAAATTATAAATAGCTGTTTTAAATAATTATAAATTTCCAGTTGACATTTTTATTTTTTAACGTTACTGCATTATGTATTAGAAGTTTGCATTGGGAAGAAAATGGGATCTCTTTACCCCGCTTGCTTTAACCTTAAAAGGTATACCTAAATTTTAAAATCCAAAAAATAACAAACCGATTTTGCATTAAGGTGTAAAGGTATCTTGGTACCAAATTTGAAGGTTCTTGGTCAACTATGTGTCGTCCAGAAATAGTGTAAAAAATAACATTCTAAATCCATTAGGCCAAAAAATAAGATTGTCACTTGTAAATGTCATAACAACGTTAGAAATATTACCAAAGAAAGGAAAACATCAAACGTTTAAATGGCAATCTTGAAAAGTCCCAAAACACCAAAGTAGTGTTTACTAGGTTTGTTGGCTAGTTTATTCTGAAGCTAGAATATTCTATAGTTTTTCTGAAAGATCCTAGTATTATCGAAAGAATCCCCTTAGTATCTTTACTTAACTAGTATTACACATTCTTATTCATACGATTTGAGAATTTGAAAACTAGCTAGCAAATACTACCCAGAATATACTAGTTTTATTCATTCCACCCATTGAACTGTAATGTGGTTGGCTTGAAACTTATAATAAGTAAACTTGAGATCCTTTTAGATTCCACGCTTGACTAAGAAAAAGTGTTTTAGCGATAAGTTTGTTGTCCATTTATCAGGAAATGTAACATAATGAAGAGCGGTGTTCTTGTTTTCAGGAAATCAGAAATCTTTATCTAAGTAAGCCTGCCTCACTTCTATGTGTTCTTGCGGGCTGAAATTAGGTTAAAAGAGGTATAATAAAATGCAGCCAAACCACACTTTGGCTCTAGAAAATAAAAATAACCCTCCAAGATTCTAAGGCCTCCCTTCGACTCCTAGAAGTATACCCCCAGATTCCTATATTTTTGTTTTAGACCTTCCCTACGCATTCTCAGCCCTCAGCAGCCCCGTCCTCTAAATAAGCCCTGCCCTCACCAGCAAAGCACTCTTCTACACAGGTTAAAAGCTTTGTTTACAATTTGTTCACCTGACCACAGTCAATCCGCTCTTTGGTTAATCAGCCCCTGGATAATCGAATCCCTACTAAAGTACGAAGTATTAGTTAGGCCTAAGTCTTCTGTCTGGATTACCCAATAGAGATGAATTTACCAGGTAATGAAACCTGGCAGTCAAGAGGTTAAACTATTGAAAAGCATTGTAAATGAGTGCCATTGAGTAATCTAACTATCGGCAAATCTTGTAGCAGTTTCATAATATGATACAATATAACTGTTAAAATTATTACATACATCGCCTCAAGACCGCATAAAAGCCAGCGACAAGCCCCAGGACGAATCCTCCGAAGATATCAACTAAGACATCTAAGCTACCGAGCCCCACCATGGGGCAGGGTGAAGATCTCCTGAAACACGTTAAATACACAGATCAATTTTATTGAAAAGTAAGTTACAAAGTTGAAAAAGATGTATGTTTGAGACATGCTATTCAAACAGGCCTTATTACAACTTTAGGGGCTGTAGCTCTGAAACTACATATTAGGTTCCTTTATCAAAAATATTCAAGAATGAAAAGTCATAAAATTTAGTGTAGAATCCTAAAATATCTTAGTATTTTGGGGTTTCCATAATTTAACAATTCATATTATTATTGTGAGGATAAGTAAGGTCAAGTCGACCACTTTGTTAATTTTAAAATGTCTGCACAATTCACAGTCGACAAGGTACCAATGTGGTCGTCTAAAATAAGAACCCTACATACAAAAAACTATTTCCACCACATTGTTTACGGATAACTATGATAAACAAGGGCTTGCCACTTCTATTTGAAAATAAAACCTACTTTCTTAAACCTTTTTTAGTAACAATTTATCAACAGTTTACTAAAAGTTACATTTAACCACCTAAAATGTAAACAGATTATTCAAGACAACAACATCAAGGGAAACCAATGTTCTACTAACTATTTTGCTGTTGTTGTTTCTTTGGTATGCAATACATTTAAGATTTAACAGTAATATTTTTTCAGAACAGCTTCATCAACTTCAGTTGGGAGGTATAAGGTACTACCTACGGCTTAAAGAATGTAAATATGAACTGCCACGACATTTGAGAGTTACAATTGCTTACGTACTGCCATGAAAGAGCATGGCAAGACAGATGTCGAAGATGGATACGGAGAAGGCTACGTCTAGGCCAGCGGCTCCGTGAACCAACACGCCGATGTGCTTCTCCTCTCCATAGCCTTCCCCCATCAACTCTGCCATCGGAGGCGTTATCACAGACGGCGAGTTCGGGCACAGCAGGAATCTGCAACAACACAGTGTTCACAGAGACTAACTTCCTCAAACAAAAATTAGAGTTTTGAAGGGAACGTGAACCATAAAAACCTTTCAGGGTCGTCAGGAGTGAGGAACCATGGTGGATTTACTCCCATAAAGAGCACAGAATACACTTGCAAAATCTCTATAGGCTTCCACTTGATATCTCATTAGAACTGAAATATCGAGCTTAAGTCTATCTTAATAAATGGCTGAGATATGGAATCTTCGTTCATTATGATTTATATTGTTCTCACAATGGGAGTCCATCCAATACAATTCTCCTGCCCAATCTTTGTATACAATTTATTTAACTTTACTGAATCAAATTATAATAATTTTTACATTTGTGCCTTGTTTTTTTTTTAACTTCAACCAAAGTAGGAGTCCTTCGTGCCCCTCCGACTTGATAATTTATAGTGAAAAATAAAATTCAAGGGACTAACTGCCAAAAATAAGGAGAATTAGGAATGAGGAGAACCCTCAAATTCAATAGTAGGGATCTGCGGAGCAATTTGAGAATTACAAGAACCTGTAGCATACTCTTTGGTTCTAGTTTTATTCAAAATACTTAAACACAAATAAACAAAAAATAACACCCATCAATCTAGAACTGACCCAAGGCAGACTGCCCAGACCGGAGGGTAGTCGAGTGCCACGTACGCCACGATGGTCGTGACCATTGCCTCCAGGAAGGACGGCACCATGCCGAGGCCTGCCAGGCGGATGCCCTGGTGACAGTGCAGCGCCGCGTAGATTGCATCCGGCACCAGTCGCATCCCGGCACGCACCATACCCACTGTCGTCGCCAGCTGTCTTAACACAAAACAGACCACTCATGTAACAAGAAAAATAGGCTTTTTATATAACTACATGAAAAATGGGTGTTCCAAAACTAAAGACAAAGTCGGAAGTGGTTTAAATTTTGCCTAAAATGGTCGGTAATGAAATGGTAAAAATACAGAGTGGGGCACTGAGAACCCATTATTGTTAAATGTTGCAATATTTCAAAGCTAAAATACACATAGTAACAGGCTATCTATTTCTGGTATTTTGCAAAACACACCCTTTGATTGGGGACTTGGCACAAACTGTCGTCACCATCTTCTAAGACGAAAATTATTACAATTTCTTTTGTTGAAACAGCGCATTACACTGTCACACTTCTTTTGTTGAGTTCTGACTGTTCCAAACAAGTGTTTGTACAACTTGAATTTTTCGATGAAAACTAAGATATTGGTGAAAAGCCTCCATAGCAACCTCCGGTTGGAATGCCAGGGCTTGTTTCCTGATCCAAGTAAATGTAACTCAGATTGTCTCCAGATTGACTGGTGTGGGCTCTGTTTTGATGCTTTCCAATTTATTTTGGGCTGATTACTTCTAAATAACTTTACTTAGTTTGCACAAATTGTTTTACGATCTAGAAAACCACTGTGTCTTGACTAAGGCGGGATGCACAATAAAGAAACGGTTTCAGAAAGTTGGTTTTACACAAATTGTTACAAGAAACCAGTTTGATTCAAAAATGCACACATGCAAAATGGGTTTTCATCAGTTTCGTGATGGATTCGATACGATGATGTTGTTATTTTGCGGTGGGAACCTTAAAAAATAAGAATTATTGATTCACCCGCTGATCAGGGATAGTCAGTACTAATGTTGTAGTATTGCTAAATTGATGAACTTGCAGTGATCCTATCAAATTTAAGGATTTCTTTCAGAACATCAAAGACTTTTTTTCAGTTCATTACTTTAACACCAGTCCATGCAACCTTGCTTGAATTTGTATCTTCTAATTTCTCAGCTAAAATAATTAACTAATCAAAACATTTTGCTTTTTAAGATACAATACTGTATTGCATAATAAATATCATTTTCACTCAAAAAATTGTGACACCAAAAAAATTCATAAGTTACGTATGAATATCTGGTATAAGATAAACTGGGGAGGAGGACAACTAATGGTTTGTTTTCCCGCAGTCAGCCTTGTTTGGACTATTTACAAACACGCAGAGTAACTTAAATAACTCGGAAGTGGCTGCTCGACACTTGTAAATATGCTTTGGTTGTTCAAAGAGTCCCAGCTGGTATTATTTATAGCTGGTCGATGTTGAACACTTACGTTCAAACACAAGTACTACGTTAGTTTTACATTCCATTAGTTTTCATGATGGCGGAAAGAATGCTTGATTTTGAACTGTCAAAATGTCCTTAAAATTGCCACTACGGCTTTAGTGTAAGTTCTGATAGACTGCAAATATATTCTGCCGTAGCAGGCTGATGTAAAACTTTAGAGGGACATGATAAAAAATAAATAAATACAACCAAAAATGTAAATACTTTAAAGTAAAAATTTAAGCTCTATATTTAATATAGAAATCTTTCTAAGCTGTTAAGAAGTTTATTAACCATATGCTTTGGTTGCAAATTTTTTTGGTAATTATTTTTAGATAATTTTATTAACATTTAACTCTTATAATTATTGCAAGGTATTTTCGTTGTTGGTTTAATTGGTTTTATTTGGATTAATACTGTAATGTTTTAACCATTTTTTCTCTTTTGGTTGCATTTGAATTTTGTCAATCCCAAGACTGGGACTCGTGGCATGGTCCTGTAATCCAGCTTCATGGAGGTCAGGTTTTGAGGATGATATAGGTCTAAAGCGGCTCAGATAGTCTCAGTGATCATCTGATGATACCCGCATCAACCCCCACCATCATTTAGACATATCAGACCATCACTTCCGTGGTTCAGAAGTCACGTTAAGCCGTTGGTCCTTGTATTTCCATTGATCATTGGGCTATTAATTAATGACCCATTCTAAGGAAGAGTCAACCTTAGTTTGTAACAAGACAACACCTCACAACTCATTACTACCACTCATCACACTCATCCTTCACCACATATTTGCCTTAAAATACCCTCATGAGAGTGGTCGCCATCTCAAATAGTGATATAGTAACGTGTATATATTCAATAAATAATTACTTTTAATTATTATTGTATACAGTAATTTCATTATTATTTTAATTTGTAGACAAAAAGTCAACATACTTAAGAGTGCGAGTGAAATCCATATAGGTCCCTTCGCCGGGTGATAGAACCCGACGTTACGGAGGACGCAGCCGGTCACCAGCATGCCGAGCAAGGCAGGAAGTCTGAGAACCGACTCCACAATCATTCCTACCAAGTATGCACAGATGATCATTGCCTGCAAACCATTAAAGCAAATAACATGAGTTTGTTATGAAGAACAATTTAAATCTCGTTAAATTACGTTGACAATTTAAACAAATATTGTTTTACTCTACATCTAGGAAACAATTCTTTCCACTGTAATGTCCAGCAGCAAAACCAGACTGGGGGACCAACACCATTATAACACAAGGCACAGACACAACTTCTTGATTGACACACATCAAGGTGAATTTTACAAGGAGAGAGAGGATAGTAGCTAGCTTACCTAAGAAAAACTAGTTTAGGGGCCAACAAAAATAGACACACAGAAGAGTCACACACAAAATTCACTGGAGCTCTTCTGTGTGCCTATTTGTTGTCATTTTTAGGTAAAACACTCCTCTCAAGAATTCACCTAGTTTATAAGGCTCTTCCTTTCAAACCTTGACACACATCAAGTTAGTCTTTTTGGAAAAAATCTTCCTACAGTGTAGCAGCTTTCTAAAACTGCCTGCCACATGAATGCTGCTGGTAAAAATCTTAGGAATACTTTTGCAAAATGGATTATTTATGAAGAGATCATTCTACTTTATCCAAAAGTTCCTCACCTGATACAAGAAGAAAGAATGATGACAAAACCTTTTTACAGTAATTTTAAATTGACCCAAATCAGTATTTAAAATAATCTATAAGTAAATAAGATTATTTGGAATTGAAATAACCAAATAGGACAAGATCGTTACTCCACTTTGTTACATACTAATTTCATAGTGTTGAGTACTATTATGGAGTTGTAAGTTTATGATAAGTAACAACCCAATAATAAAAAACTTCTAAAAGGGTGCTCAGGTAGAACCACAGAGAATATAACGTCTACTGAGGTACATTCCAATGTTGAAATCAAAAAGTTAGTTCATTCGCTAAATCCATCTCCCAGAGGCCTCTCTGCACTCCGTAAGATAGGGCAAACACGCTTGGTCATGGAATCGACAACTAAACTTCGTAACGCTCTTCCGTAACCCATCGGACCTTTGCAGACGTCCCACTCTCTCTGTTAAAGAACCCAGTCAAAAATTGAAAATACTCACAAACAAGCGGAAAAGGTCTCCTCTGGGGCTCATGTTGTCGCCCATGATTGTGTACATCATGAGCCAGAGCAGGAGTGTGAGGATCAGCCAGGAGAACATGCGCGCCCAACATGTGTCCGAGTGGTTCCACAGCGCGAGTGCAAGCTTCTGGAAACTGAACCACACAAGTCAGTCAACGGATTTTAGAAGTAGTCCAGCCAAAAATTTAGATCCAAATACAGGGGCTTGAATATGATCCGGGACTCGTGGCATGGTCCTGTAATCTAGCTTCATGGAGGTCAGGTTTTGAGGATGATATAGGTCTAAAGCGGTTCAGATAGTCTCAGTGATCATCTGATCATACTCGCATCAACTCCCACCATCGTTTAGACATATCAGACCATCACCTGAGTGGTTCGGAAGTCACGTTAAGCCGTTGGTCCTTGTATTTATTTGGTCATTGGGCTATTAATTAATGACCCATTCTAAGGAAGAGTCGGCCTTAGTTTGTAACAAGACTACACCTCATAACTCATTACTACCTATCATCACACTCATCCTTCACCACATATTTGCCTTAAAATACCCTCATGAGAGTGGTCGGCATCTCAAATAGTGATTTAGTGATCTAACTGGCCTTAACTACCGTCAGGCAACCTGGGCAGCGCCTTAGGGCTTCCAAAAAGTGGGGCACTTGTTTACAAGTAGTTCAAACTGTAAATGTGCAAGAAGACTAAAAATAACTTCAATTCTTAAGGATTTTCATTTTTTTATATTTGAAATTACCCAATTTTGCAATAGAGTTTTTAAACTGATGACATAGACATCTCAAGAAAATAGTTTTTGAAGCCTAAAAGTGTTGAGGTACCATGATGATCATAACCATGGGGCCCTGTACTTAAGTGCACAACCCTAACACTCGATTCAATTCAATCATCCAATTTTAAATATTAAAAGTAGTAATGTATATTTAAATTTGTCAGAAAAACTGTGCTAAGCAAACATTTAGCGTTGAGAAGAGAATCAAAATATCTCCTAAGCATATTTTTAAAAACGTATTCTGTTGGCTTCATTGAAGTTTGTTGTTGACGATGATAGAGCTTTTGAAGCTAAAATATTATTGCGGAAGTTTTACATAGTTTTCGTTAGTGAACAACTTTGGTATCTGGGATCAAGTAATCTATAAAATACCGTAGCACAAAATATTACGTCTCATTTTTTAATGTTTGTGTTACGTTTCACCTGAAGACAGGATTAGATTTCACAACCTGAAGTGTTCTTCTTGTTGAATAAAACAATGGAAAACGTCCGCAATACTATTTCAACTAAGATATTCTGTTCAACAAAGGATGGTTTAAAACTGGAATTGGCTGGCTTATCATATTGCGAACTTCTCGACTGCGAATTATACAAACAACTGGCCGTAAATCACTCTGGCAAAGCAGTAAAATTAGACACTGTTTAAGCCTATCCACCATCTTTCCAAACAAAACACTCCCTTTCCTTTAGCAAGAATTGTTTTTCATAAACACTTTGATCTTGTCATCAGGTGAACTCATTCCAATAAAAATTTAGACGAATAAATGTACAACAATTTTGTTTATTATATAATGTCACTTTACAAAATTAGTTATGTAGATTAGATGAGTGCAAATTGTATGCTGTGAATTAGGTTATAGTTGTATTTTTTATCGTCTTTTGTTAGTAAGATGTTTATTTGCCTGCTTCTGAGTTAGAAAATAATGGACAACGACCATAATGATATTCATTGGAAAAAGTTAACTCCTTATTCAGACCAGCTTTAACTTCAGAAGTAAAACCAAAAGGTTTATTAATTATTCATAAGCTAAACAGAAACTAAGACTGAATACTCTAGTCATAAAAGTAAAACGTGACTTAATGGTTTTCACCATAAAGATACATAAGCAGATTGTTAGGTACTTAAAGCCAGTGGGTGTTTTTTTTATTTTAAATTACTGATTCATTAATAACTTAAATTATTTTGATTTTGTTATTTATTGTCAAGCATTTTAGTTTTGTTGTTGTTAAATTTGTTGTTGTAGCCTAAACTCTGTAGATTTTGCTTTTATTTGTAAATCTATCAAGAGTATACATTTTCAATACATAATTTTACTTAATTCAAAAGCTAGTACAAATAACTTTTTGTTCAACATTTTCACTGACATCCCGTATAATGTACCTTCATAGGATTTATCTGAGTTTTGAAGTGTTGGGCTACAGAGTGTTGATAAAGTTATCATTTTTACTTTAAATACTTTTAGAACTCTTGTCCTATATAGTAAGTAAAAACAGAAAATACCAAAGAAAAGAGCCTTCAGCGACAAAAGTAGAATGCCTTTGAAAGAAAGTCAGCAAGGGACCACCAGTAGAACGAGATCGCAAGGAACGGATTGTTGGTTGTTCTGAAGACATAGCACTAGCACTGATCGAGTTTACTGGCTGAATCTTGGAAGACAAGTTTTCACTGATTTATTTACACAAAATGACAGAATTACTTTAACTAAATAGGCTAAACATAACACTGGACACATTTGTTTGCAAACAACAACACAAACACAAAACACATGGAAACAAGAATCAATTTAATATTGTATGCCTGCAGATGTTATTTTTCTGTTCTAAATGCCAAATATTTTTTCTTTCACATCCAGTCGGAAAAAACCTGAAATAAAGGGTTTTTATAGGTTGATAATTATGTAAGAAACATGTGTTTTGTTTGTAACAATTTCTACTTCTAAGGGACCAGTTTCTCGTTGTATACTTTTTCCTGCACCCTTTTACACTTTATAGAGTTTATTAAAAGCGCTGTGTCTTACCTAAATATATATTTCTTTTACAATTTAATTGACCACATGGGCTGCTAGCTAAGAAAAAGCTTAACCGGGCATACACACCCTTCTGGCTTATTATGCTTGCCAACAGGGTTGGAAGTATGGACCAAGGTAAGGAAGGATAGCAGCTGCTAGCACTGATTTGGCCTTCGATCAGGATTAATTTTGTATCCTTATCCACCCTAACCGGAGGTAACTAATAATATTCACTCTCTCTTCAGAGTATCCTTCAGCCAATAAACTCTCAATCTTCTTTAGCACATCTCCAGATAGTCCCTCTCTTGACCCATAAAAATGAAATATACCATTGAGTTGCCAAAAACCTTTCTAGCTTTAAACATGATCTCTCTTATAATCTGGTTCTTCCGGTTCACATCGTGTCAAAAATCATAATAATTAGCTTTAAATATTTTGATCTCGCTGCAGAGTACCACCTTCAGTCACTGATTGGGTGAATCATTTTTTGGTGTGAACCGGAAGAACTAGATACCTGTGGTGACACCGGCCGCAAAAGCGTAAGAGTTATGATCTCCCTTTTCTATGCCCCAGTAAGTCATCTGTATAGATAAAAATACCAATCAGGTTTCGACTGAAGGTTAATTAATTTTTTCTATACTTACAATGCTCTCACTTTCAAAGCACCGTCTGGTAGATCCGCGATGAACGAGTAGACGCTATGCTTCCTGCGACTGTGCTCCTGGAATGTTTCCCTCGCTCTGGTCTCTGCAGTTTCTTCAGCAAATGCTTCAGGGTCAATAATCTCCGCATGGTCCTCTTCTCTACTCTTCTTCCTGCTTGCAGATCCCGAGAAAGAGACTGTCCGTCTTCTGTTCGCAGCAGGAGTTCTTGTGGCATTCTCTGGAAAAGTTCATACGTTGAACAATCAAGAGTACAACAAAGTTTTTGGTGCTGACAAAAAAAGAGTCGTGTTGATATTAACAAGACTCTTAATTTCACAAACAGATAATGCGATTCATGCTTGCGATTGTTGTGCTTCAAGCTTGTCAAGGGTGTCAGTTTCTGAGACATTATCTTTTATCCTCAATTTAATCCGTTTTCCAAAGCGAGTAACTAGTTATTATCAACAATATAAATTTAATTTTAAGTTACTTTCAAATTAAATTTAACTAACAATCGTTGTAAACTATTTCAGGACAATAGACACAATCAACCATCTTTAAAGCTCATCTCAAAAAGTTTTGACTGTAAAAGAATTCTATACTTTGGGGCATACGATCAGGAGACTGCCTGAACTAATAAAATAGCTTGACCTGGGAAAATTTAAGAGAAAGAGACTGGTATGAATGTACTGTTATATGTTTGAAGGAAATTTAGATGTGTGTGAATCCAAAATGTTAGTATTAAAAAGGACAATAAAAATACATGTTACTATTTATTCAATAAATAATTTGTATACTTAATGTATCGGAAACTATGGTCTTAAATAATTTCAGAAATTCATTGTGGTATTCTGTTTCAAAAAATAAAATGTACACAATTGTTCCGTTTGTATAAGAGACAATACCGAAAACATTTTAAATTTCCAATGTTATCGGATAGAACTGTTTCACAAATTACCTTTTTAGAGAAATAAAAGAAATCATCACTGCAGCTTTAAGAGCTTAGTATTTAGAGGTTAAACATGAGTTTCTTTTTGCAAACAGTTTTATGCCAATCACAGTGAAAGTGTAAAACATGTCTCACAATAAAATTGATGGATGACTTCTTTTTCAAACTTATTTCAAACAATTACAAAAGTCACACGTTTTGTGTAGTTAAAGAAATCAGACAGCATCTGATTAAAAATTTTTACTTATAACACATTTTTAGTTTTAGCCAGCGCATTTTAATTTGCTCTATCCGATCAACCCTAATGAAAGCTAGATTTTCCTGTCTAAATTTTTTACTACGAAAATATTAACCTCCCTCCTAACTGATTACCAGATTGTCAACTATACTTGTGAGTTCGTTACCTTCAGACACATCGAGACCAGGGTTATCCATAGTATAAAGTAAACTAATCACTCGAAGGTGTCGCTACGTCTTCTACCCAACACTAATTAGACACTATTGTTATTTACCACCTATGATAATTTATGCAAACACTTCATCTCTTCAGTTGGCGCAACCTGCCAATAATTATCTCGAGGAAGAAATTAAGAGGTGCTTTTAGCAAACGGTTATTTCACAAACTGGTTATTAAATATTACTAATGATAACATTTTCAAGGAGGCAGTGTGCTGACAGGCCACGTAATGCTTGTTTTCTAATTTATTCTGAAGAAAATGCAGTTGACTTGAAAACTGAAAGGCCATTAGTTGAAAACTGCACAGTTGGATTAAATATTGGCATTTACGGTTGGGTGGTGAACATACACTGACAAGTGAGAAAAAGGCATCAGCATAAATCAACAACAGGTAATACTTGAAAATGATACGTGAAGTTGTTGGTTTCTTGTAGTTGTCTTCTACGTTTGTAAAGTTTCTTAAAGTTACACTATAAAGTTGAGAGGAGAAAATAATTATTGTTAGATTTGGTACAGATATACTCAGTAATTAATGTTTCAAAATCTAGCCTAATTAATTTAACTTTTATTATAAACTACATTTGATTGTAAATCAACTTTGGGAATTCATTTTCAAGTTCACGAATGTTTAGTACTGTAAATAATGGTTACTTTTAATGCTATTAGTTATGGATCAATAAAATATGGATGTTTGATTGTTTTGTTTAAACCCTGTTTAAGTGGTAGTTAGCTACAATTTTACTAGACTTTGAGATGGAGCGGTAAGAGTGAGCGCAAGTCAAACTGTTTATAATATGGAGTAAGAATTGCAAACTATGTTTTAACATTAAGCTAGTTATGGTAAATTAATGTGGAAAGTTCTTATCTTCTGTTGTTGGGGCAGTTTTGTATTCAAACACTAAACAAGCTTGTACTTTCGTCACTTGGAGGTACTTCAAAACATTATTAGCAAATTTTCCTTAACCCCTAAAACACACTCTACATGTAAAATGAGCTAAATTTAAATATTTAGCTCATAAAAAACTATATATAAATAATCACAACACAAAAAAAACAGAACATTTTAGAATATACAGGTTTGATATAATTTATTGCAATTTAACCCTTTCAGTTCACATTTATTTTCAGGATTTTTTACACTAACATGCGTAGTTTATATATTAATGAACACATAAAAGAATCATATTTTGTGTTTTTCAACTTTCTTAATTTGTTTTTTTTCAGTAAAAGAACACTATGTCTTAGGTTGAGCATAGCAAAAAGCCTCGTAATGCCCATGGTAATAGAACAGCCAAATTCCGAAGGGAGGCTGTGAACGGAGCGAATTAGAGTAACAAAGTTGACTTGAAATTTGATTCACTCGTGTCAGCGGCGCTTTAGTGCTTAGCTGCGTGTCGGTCTGGTTTACTTTTTGGCCAACCCACTGTACTATTTCATAGTCCCGGGTCTGGGTCTCACCATGCTAACAGTATGAATTTGTTTATTTGTTTACTGACTTCGATCAACTGTAGCCTTTATATACAGAGCCATGCAGAAAGATCCAATAAAAAGCGTTTTCCAAAGAACATTTTTATTCAATTTCTTTTGCTATTTTGTTCACACACAGCCTAAAGTATCAAAGGACAAAGCAAATAATGAGGTGTGCTGTGCAAATTCTTGAACGATTTCTTTTGTTTTAAGTACTCGTGTTCATAAAATAAAAAGTTACCTTTTTTATTTGATACAGACATCACCAACAAGAAGTATATAATACTGTGTGTTCAATACTTATTATCTGTCAGAACCAATTCAGCTAGAGGAACTAAACACACACTCCTGTGTCCAAGCTCTTCGTTATTTTTGATGACATTCGATAACATTGTAAGTTGAATTTTATGAATAATGCTTAGGGTTAACTGAAATTGAGCTTAGGGTTTGTTAGATCAATTGACAGTGATAAAACCAGTATTTGCAGAACCAATTTTGACCAATTGACTTGATCTTATTTTCATATCAAGGTAATGAGGCAATACACGTCTGGCTGAATTGGCTTGGCATTTGTTTGGTTTTAAACATAAAAAAGGCACATAAAGGCAGACAAGGCCAGAACACACAAAAATAGGAACTAAAGTTAGACTAACATAGTCCAAAAGGATCCCATCTCTTTAAGACTGTGATTAATTATGGATATAGTTCAGACTTCCACAGGCTGAATGTTTCTTGAGGGATATATTATGAAAGGTTATCTAGTCCTAGACTGTAATAACTAGTGTAAAATCACACAACTTACACTGAGAACATAACAACAGCTTTACAACACTGGCAGGTTCATGAACAATGTCTCAGGTCCAAGTTTTTGACAGTTCAGGAAAGGGATTAGCTCCATACAATCCAAAAATATACATGACTGAAGCAAAACGATCATGCATTATAACTTACTGCTATTGACCAAAGACATTTTTTCGCTTCCTACAATAGGTTTAACTTTTGTTAATACTGAATGTTGCTTATTAATTTTTATTACGAAGAAATATTTCTAAACAACACTACTAATTTTTCATAACCTATACAGTGAGTTGTTATAATTATTAAATCCCAACAGTTTTGACAGAAAGTAACACCTATTAAAAAGTTTGACTTTAGTCCGATATTGATTTTTTGGCATTAGGCTACTTTAGCTAAAATATAATAGACAAAGAAAGGAAACTGAAATGAAAAGTTTTTAAAACTGTGCCAAAAACTAAAGATAAACATTCGAATTGAAGGTTCGTCTGGCAGACGCACAAGCAGACAGCTCGCTCTCAATCTCACAGCTGTTATTTTTGTCTGATTTCTCGAGCATCAAACAGCTGACACATGGAGGTTTATAAAATAGCAAGATTCTTTTTCTTAGCAAGCACTTTAGTATATAAAGGAAATTTCATTTTTAGCACCCAAAATCCAGAGTTTAAGATCTATGACGCGTTTCAAACTAAATGCAATGGCTAGCTGTGCATATAAATGTTGAGTTTTTATGAGATTGATAAACCACGAAATAAGTTTAATTAAAAATGAAAATTACTGTGACTGTTGAAAGCATAATAAACGGCATAATATACATTTTTTTAGGCAACTGAGCGATTAGACTACGACTTGTCAGAAAACATACTAAGACATACAGTACAGCCTTGAGTATGACGAGTCCGTAAGTTTAATGTCAATGATGTGTCCTAAAAACACCGAACTTCTAAAATAACGTTACTTCTGAACCAGGCCCAGTGGGCAGTCGAAGCCCAAAGTAAGCAATAGACAGTAGGTGTTGGGCTGGGGAAAGAAACCAAATAATCTGGTTGTATTAGGGTTGTCTGTAATCTTATGTATGTTATTTTTGTTTGCAAACTTATTAAAAACTATTGATTTAAATTGAAAGCATGCAAGTCCCACATTCCGTCTTGGTTTACTAGGGTTTAACATCAAATCACTCATAACTAAATACAGTAATTTTATATACACTTCCTACATTAATAGTAATTGGTATTCATTAGAAGGTTTAATTGGTATTAATAAAATGGTAAGATATATTTTCAAATAAAAGTATATAATTCAAGGGACTCATAACTCTTAATAAATAGCTGAAACTGCAGTTGACCTGTGTCTAAGATTTCAAGCATCAGGGCTATAAATTGTTTAAATATAAAGTTAAAATAATAGTAATTCAGAGGATAGCATCATCTTGATTAATTTGTATACAAAAATACTCAATTAATGCCAAAGTTCTCCTATCAGTTTATAATGCCGACCCTTGTCGTGCTAGAGTTTTCATGTTCATCGACTCACCAGGTAAAATGATTTGTCAATAAACAAATTAGTGCTGGAGGTTTATGGCACTGCTATCAGTTACCATGGCAACCAACAACAGCGTCAAATAACCTTGATGACATAGTGTTGTGATATCTACCATCAGTATTCCAATTATTTTTTATTTATGTGATGATTGTGTTGTATGTGCTGTTGTTTAGTTAGTTATATATTTAACAAATTAATGCTCTTATCAGGCTTGAAAAAAGTCACACCTGAGCTGTATTATTGTTTATATCCCTAGAGGTATTTTTAACCTAACTGCTATAACTATACCTGAGTTTGATTTTTGGCCTGCCAGTGCCACTGAAGTTTGTACTGCAGGTAATGCATTTAAATTTAAACCTTTTTGAGCTGGACCTACTTCCAATATAATCAAGAAATGGGGTGATTGGTCTCCTTTTACGTACGATTTAATTGAACAACACTACTGCCTTCCGAATGACAATGAGAAGTATATTAAAAGAAATTGATGATCATATAATGCAAAAATATGATTTCAAGAAGAGAATTGGGAAAGGGGTAAGTTGAAATAATGGCCCTGTAGATATAAGTTGCACGTATTGATTTTACTGCAAAGAATATATAGAATCTACTGACTGATCTCTTACTGTATTAGAACGAACACATATTATGTTATAATACATTATGATCATAATATCTTAACAGATCGCCCATACACAGTTTTAATTTAACACTTTTGTGGCTGTAGATTAGGAAATTACTATTCTATCTCTAGTTCATTCTCAATTTTTCTACTGGATTAGTGTATATATATAGCGGAATCAAAAGAACTAAAATGTAATTTTAATAATATATTGTTAAAAGTTTGAAGTTATAATTTATAGATTACCCTAACACTAAAATAACAATACATATTAGCCTGATCTATATATTTTTCCTGTTCACGATCGAACTAGCAAGATCCTGATCCAACTAACACGTTTCAGGCTTACGGAATTGTTTGGAAAGCAATCGATAAGAAGTCAAAAGAGGCTGTAGCAGTGAAGAAAATCTTTGATGCCTTCCGCAACCCTACGGACGCTCAGAGGACTTTCAGAGAGATCATGTTTTTACAAGAGTTCAGCAAACATCCAAACATTGTTCGACTACACAATGTGCATCGAGCCATAAACAACAAGGATATATACCTTGTGTTTGAGTATATGGGTAAGCAATTGTAAAAGAAATATCTTTAAGGAAAAGCTACTATAATGTCGTTTAATATTTAAGGGAGGCTTAAAAGTTCTATGTCATCTCAACAAAGCAATTTATATTATAACCTGTAGTATCTTGGATAGAAGTTTTATTTTTATTTTTTTACACTCAATAATTTTTAACAAGGTACAAAACACCTGTGTTCTACGTCCAGATAGGCGCAACTGCATTGTTATAATTGAAGAGTTGCAAGATTCATAGAACTTTGATTTGTTAACAGAAACGGATCTTCACAATATTATAGAACGAGGAAACATCCTTCGGGACATTCACAGAAAGTATATCACATACCAACTGCTGAAGGCTATAAAATACATCCACTCAGGCAACGTAATACATCGAGATCTCAAGGTATTTTTTATAACTATACCTTAAAATAAATTTGACTCTGTAATAACATGTAATATAAGAACCAACTTCATAATATTCTAAAAACAAATTTAAAATATTTTGGATGCATAACAGGTTGGATAAAGAAAACCTACAGCAACAAAACTTAAAAACCCAGAAATTGCATTAATTTTTTTTAATAGTTTTAGAGTAAATAGAATTTAAGGAATTTCAACACAAAAAGGAATAGTAAAAATGTGTGTTTTATTTTAGCCGTCGAACATTTTGTTGAACGGACAGTGTCACTGCAAGATCGCAGACTTCGGGTTGGCAAGATCGGTACTGCAACTGTCGAGCAACGGAGGTCAAATCCCTGTGGATCCCTCCTTGACTGACTATGTGGCGACAAGATGGTACCGAGCACCAGAAATACTCGTTGCTGCCAAAAGGTACGGAAATTAACCTTTATTTATTTGATAGGGTGTTGAGTTTTGGCGCTCCCACAGTCGTCAAGTAATGCCCAATCAGGAGAGATGAGGGTACTTTTTGAATAGTCAAAACAAACACATTACCGCTTGAAATAATGCTTGGAAACAGAAAATTAACGAGTATCGAATGTGGAGAGATTCCAGTGTAGAGTTGTTTATCAGAATCTGTTGACGAGTGCTGGCAAGTTATCCCAAGAGAGTGTGTCGTTCC
The DNA here is from genome assembly GCA_018831715.1 of Matsumurasca onukii. Lineage (NCBI taxonomy): Eukaryota > Metazoa > Arthropoda > Insecta > Hemiptera > Cicadellidae > Matsumurasca > Matsumurasca onukii. The sequence goes on along the minus strand of CM032063.1, from coordinate 5,780,178 downwards.
GGCACGTTTGTTCCCCGATACACGCTTAACAAACATTACCCGTAGAGTAATAGTTTCAGAAGTTGAACTATTATTGCGGACATTTTCCATCGTTAGTGAACAAAAGATCACGGCGTTTGGGATCTGCAAGATCAGGGTTGCAGATCGAAAAGTGCGTCGCACATTATCGCTGTATGTTCAACTTCTGAAATCCTCCCATCGTCAACAACAAACTTCAAACAAAGAGTAATAGTTATGTGTAAAACATGTTTGCAAGTGTGGATGGCACCCTGTAACCGTTTTTAATTTGTTACTATGTTCGTTATGAGGCCCAATCCACTGAAAATAGGTTTTGCAGTATATCAAAGCTGTTATGTTCGTGATGAAGTCATGTACTGAGTGGTTGTATTTTGTTACATTTAGTAACACTGTTCTTAATTCTCTAAACCCCATTAACTCTTGTTAAATCTCTAAAATTAGTTCATTTGTTTTTTTTAAGTAACGTTGTAATAAAATATTTTAAAATGACAATACAGGAGGCTAACTTATTTTAATTTTGGTTAAAAGCTATAAAAGCGGTTACTGTATTTTTATTTAAGGAGGTCTATTAATTAAGTTGTAATAAAAACTGTCTTTATTAACAAAAATTTTAAAATAATAAAGTTGTAATTTTTAACTTGTTTTTTAGTTTTGAATTGGATTATAATTTTTTGAAGCTAAATCTATCACCGTAACATCCAGCCAACCTAGTAAAGTATGACCTGTTCATAACATAGTTTTTATTAGTGTTGAGGACCCAATGATAATATCTTGCATATTGAAAAACCTCGTCAACCTAAAGTTATCAAATATTGTACTGTACTTTGATTTTCAAAACTAATTTATTTTTGTAGAAAATGCGGTTAAAAATGAGACAAAATCCTATGAACACAGAACACGTTATGACAAAGAAATGTTTGATAAGGTAGAACGCACACTGCATTGACTCCGGTCCGCCCCCAGTCTATTTAAAATATATTAAATTTATTTCTAAAATTTTTTATTTTAAAAGTAAAAACAATTACTCACGTGACTCCGAATCATGTCTGATCATTGGTTGTGCTTCTTCCATGTTGTCAGGTACACGAAGGGTATAGATATGTGGAGCATCGGCTGTATTTTAGCGGAGATGATTCTCGGCAAACCACTGTTTCCGGGCACTTCGACAATCAATCAGGTCGAGAAGATAATGGCCACCATTGAACCTCCGTCACCCAAAGGTACATCACCACACACTCAACACTTCATTGTCAATATTTACGGCCGTAGTTTAGTTTTCACTGGACATAATTTGTATGCTTGTCACTTTTAGGGGTAGTTTAATTTCCAAGTGTTATTTAACGACCGCCACACATTTTCAAAGATGGACTTCAAAGTATGTGAAGACGGATGGGCAGAAAAATCAGTATAGATATTGTACTGGTAGAGAAAGCACATTATGAAACAATTGCTGTAAAAATAACTGAGTTTTGGCATCTGTCCTGTCTTGCAAAATGTGTTGCTACGATGGATTAAGTTGAGTTAGGGTCTTCAGACAATCAACCCAAAGCTTTGTCTGTTTATTCAGTCATACTTGAATATAGATTTTTTCAATAGATTATTGCATTTATTTATAGAAAATAATATTAAAAACAATGTTTCTTATAATTAGATATCTAAAATATTCTTATTTTATTCGTTTAAGCAAGGAAAGTATATAGGTTTAATAAATAATAGTTTAGTATTTTCAGCAGATTTAGTTATAATTAGATTCATTTGGTTCTACTTTTGATAATGGGCCAATTCTCCACACTAGTCTCAACTAGTAAAAGGATTTACAAGATTTTCTTTTTATTACTTATATTTTAATGCAACGGTTTGCTTATAATGTATCACTGCAGACTTCTTCTGCAATTTTGGCTCATTTAAACATTTTTTATTTTTTTATATTTATTTACATGTGCAATATAGACACAAAACCCAATATCATTATAAATATTGCATAGCAGTTTGTAAAATTTCTAAATGGTTTCTATATAATTATTCAATTATGTATAGTAACATTGTGTTTTTAAACCCCTTTTTACAAAAAAAGGTTATTTAATTTTAAACTAATTGATGAAGGTAATAAACCATTTTTGACATCAATGAGAACAATTAAAATACTGTTTATATAGTATAATGCACAGCCTAACTTATTTATATAAATGATAATCATGAAATCCTCTTTATATAATTTATATTGAACCTTAAATATACATTAATAAAAATTGTTATCTAACATTTTTTTAACGATTTACATTGATAGTTGAATGTAAAATCATTGAACTATCATTGAAATATGTGAATGATACCACAAAAGTACATCAGACGTAAAATCCTCCAATACAAGAGTCAAACAATTTTCCACCGCCATGTTGGTCTAGCTGAATGGATTTTGTTGATTGTCAGTACATATGTTGGTAACAGTAGCATAAATATTTATACCAAATTTATTGATTTTGGATAGCAAATACAGCATTTCTAGCATGAAACACCATTTTAGAGTGAAAACGCTCTACGGTCACATCCGTTACATTTTAGTCAACTGACAAATTTAATCTAAACATACACTTGTACCAAATTTGTAAAAATCAAACACAAAAAGCCACTTGTAACTTCTTAAAACTATACATTCGAGGATAGTTTAAAATACAGCTGATTCGAGAAACACGATGTTCGGTTTGTGTCAGATGTGGAGAACGTGTGTGCCGGGTACGGGGGGTCTCTGCTGCAGCGCTCGCCTCAAGGCCCGAGCCACCTCTGCCTCAGCTGCTGACGCCGGCGCTGACGCACTCGACTTAGTCTCTCAGCTGCTGATCTTCAGTCCCGCCATGCGACTCACCGACTCCCAAGCTCTCAGGCACCCTTACATTGCCAGGTGAGCTCAGGCAGGAAGTGATGTAGCCTGGTCACTTGAAGAAAATGAAATTAGACAAAGTACACATCTAAATTACCAAGATGGAAGCAATAATTACATTAGATGCCACACTTTTAGAAAATGTATTGCTATACATTTAAATGGAAATGTTTTAGAAGAAATTGCAGCTTTAGATACCCTAGGTGAACATTACCTTTTTATCAGTTCTGAATATCATCTATGAGGAACAAAATAATATTTTTAAGACTAATTAGCAAAGAAAAACATCATGTTTACTTCAAAATAACAAGACACAAATAGGTTTCAAGTTTACAAAGTAGTTTTAAAGGTTTATATTTAAAAATGGTACCAAAGATTGTTATAAAAGGTAGATGGCTGAGGCAAGCACATCAACATAGTTGCGCAGCCCGAGCACAGATAGCGCTGCCATCTCTCTCCGGCTTCACATGCTCGAGTTTGTCTGATGTTGATGACTTAAATGTGACCAACTTGTGCTATTTTTGAGAATTAATGAACTTTTGCTTGTATCAGTGACTCTACTTTGATGTTAAAAAATTCTCTGTGCTCGGCTGCCGCGAACTATGCTGCATTATGCTGATTTTCTTGCCTCAGCCATTCAGCATCTGTGCGCCATCTACCTATTATAGCATTATCTTGATGGTACTTACTATACTCAAGTACAGAAGAGTAAAAGTAAATATTTACCAAAAGCTTTACTTTCATTGGTTTCTACAAGGATTTTTACTTGTCTAACAGCAAAGAGATTACATCTAGATTTGGAAAATTTCTGGTACCATGATATTTGTTATCTTGAAGTTAAGGCAGGGACTGTCGAAGGTGGTTAAAAGCGTTTATTTTCGTAAAAGTCTGAAGAGAGAGAAATTGTCATTTCAGCTTTTAGGATTTAAATAAAAATGTCTGAAGAAATTAAACAGCTTACTAAAAGGGAAGTTGAACTTTTGGCATATGTAGCCGTGTCAGTTCCTTAAAATAAACAATCCCCAACAGCTTAATTTTTGTCAGAAATGAAATTGTTATATTTGGCCACCACAGGTTCCATAACGCATCTAACGAACCATCTCTGGTGTCTTCAGTCGTGCCTTCACTCCGTGACGATGTTCAGCTCTCTGTCGACGAGTACCGCAACAAACTGTACAAGGTGATTTCACGAACTGAGCGTAAAGTTGACAAACCTCCGCCAACAGATATGTGAGTCCAATCAACTTCAATTATCACTAATGTAATTATATACATGGGCTGTTTTGAATTAAGTTCCATTAGCATATTTTAAAACGCACACCTTCATATTAAAAAGCATTCTTTCAACTATACTTTGTTATATTCACGATGAAAATCAGAGCACTCATAAAAACTAATGCATAAGGTTTTCGTACGCTATTGCATGACCTTCCGCTGCCAGTGTTCATTATGAGAAGTTTACAAAATTCACAAATCTGCTTAAGTTCACAAAACGCTGGATTCCACACAACTTTTCAAAGTTAAAGATGAAATTAAAATGTGTTTGGCTAAACAAAGGTTCTAAAAATTCCTTTTGCAAAAAATTGGATGCCAACATTATTTTTTAGAGTCGACAGGGCTATTATTTAAGCGGTGGCAATATTAAAAGTAGAGATACGGTAATTTTGTTTCAACGTTTTGAGAGCATACAATGGGCATAACAAAATGTCAAGCATACTGTTGCTGGATTCATAATGAGTCAGGCTATCCAACAAAGTATAATTTGCACATATGGTTTCATTTCTTTGAGCTAAACAACAACGGAAGTTAATTTCTGAACAGCCCTCGTAACTTTTTCTCAAACACACAATGTAAAGGGCTGGACTTGGCTACCAGGTTAAAACGTAGAGTAGATATGGCACCTATCCCACACTGAAAAATTGTTGATTAATTAGGAAACGTTTGCAGGATAAACCTTTGTTCTTCCCCACCAGGGTCACTTGCCTTGGTGCAGCAGCTACTTGTAACACAAATTAAACTTAGACCAAACAACAACAAGAATTGTAAGAGTAAAAGACTCTTTTAGCAGGAGGAACGTAAAAACTTGTTACAAGTTAAAGTTGCAGATACTTTTGGTAAAACCAGTGCATTTATGTTGAAAATGTAGCAACCGCAAGTTTTCCGAGCCGGGGGTCAGAGCTCAGACCTCGCTCAACAAGAGAGTGATTCCTACGGAAACTGTAGTGGTTCACAAGACATCTTCCCAAGCCTCTCGTCGCACATCCTCCTATCCAGGTAACCTATTTTACTACAAAAAAACTACCTATTTTTCTATAGACAGTGATTATGTCTAAGCTCTCGTTGGAATTAAAATACAACATGAATAAAAAGAAAGTATTTAACTTACCATGATCGACTAATCATTAATTTGTCTCAATTTACTAAATCACTATTTGAGATGCCGACCACTCTCATGAGGGTATTTTAAGGCAAAGATGTGGTGAGGATGAGTGTGATGAGTGGTAGTAAGAGTTATGAGGTGTAGTCTTGTTACAAACTAAGGCCGACTCTTCCTTAGAATGGGTCATTAATTAATAGCCCAATGACCAATGGAAATACAAGGACCAACGGCTTAACGCGGACTTCGAACCACGAGGTGATGGTCTGATATGTCTAAACTTTGGTGGGAGTTGATGCGGGTATCAACAGATGATCACTGAGATTATCTGAGCCGCTTTAGACCTATATCATCCTTATTGGTGCATGTATAATTACAAATTGTGATTGGTTAACTAATTTGACAGGAGGGCTGTCCAGAAAAATTAGGGAGTCTACCTACAATACAAATGACAAATTATACTTATACCAAATAACTACAAGTAAATAACACAAGTTAAAATTGTTATTTACATTAAAAACATTTAAAACTATTGTCCAGGAGACATTTTTTATTAATAAGGTAAAATAAATTTCTTTATTGAACAGTTCAAGTAGTTTTTTAAATTTAATTATTTCCAATAACATCATTCTCAATGCCCCCCTACCTATGCTCGATGTGGGGACTTCCACAAAACAAATGTAGGAAGTTTGGATAATTTTAGGGCTGTAAAAGAGGTATTTTTTATATTTCCTAGAAATGGTTCCAATTTGTAAGGTGTTTCCCTACAAACACAGCCTTTACATGAAAAGTTCTAATGATGTAGATATTCAAGAAGACCTCACCTTAGGAGGAACAATGAATCTTGATTCTACACAGTAGCGGTTCTTTGATTCAATGTCTATGTTACAGCAAGATCAACCCTAGTGCGTAGGAGCAGTACAGGGTCTCAGTACAGTCAGCCAAGCAGTCAGAGCCAGACTAGAGACACAGTCACTTTGACAACCATCAGGGAGACTCCCCGGTAAGTCTCACCTTCTAGAAAATAAGTTATACAGAGTGTTTCTATATTCGTATTGGATACTCTAGGGTGTTGTCCCAGTTGTTCAAGTAAATTTGCCATTGGGATAGACTATAGTTGCATTTCCACCGCAGGTCATTATCAACAAAGGGAGGATCCCGAAGCCGAAAGCGAGTCAGGGCTTGAGCAACTACCTGGGCAGGAGTGTGCACAAGGAAGTGCAGTACTCGAGCTATGACCAGAAGTACGGCTACATCACTGCCGCAGAACTGCAAGACCTACGTCAGAGAGCTCAGTGGTAGCCAGGGCAGTCACGAGGTCCTAGACCAACCATCCCTTCAAGTACACCCGAGTACCTTTTTTTAGATGTGATTTAAAATTGCTCATCTCTGCCAATTTTACGCACGAAAAGGCTGAATTCTTTATAACGTCTTTTACCCATGTCTATTTAGGCAAAACGAGTACCTACTACATGAGAATGAATTTGAAATCAAAAGTAGAATTTTGGAATTTACAAATCAAAACTACTGTATACAATAATAACCTGGCTTTTATTTTTCTAGTCGTGTTAAATCTTTTCTAGACGTTCTGTAGATTTTTAATGTAGTCGAGTTTAGTAGAAATTAAGTACAGGTTTACAGTAGAGTTTTCTACAGTGTTGGGTAAACTAATTTTAAAAGTAGCCTACCAAAACTAACTGTCCAAAAGTTAGCTTACGAAAATTTCAACTGATTTTTGACAAAAGTAGTGAGCTAAACAACTGTATAACTACTAGAAAAAACGTAGTTAGCTACTCTCATGCTAGTTCAGAGCCATCTAATTTTGGAAATGAGATGGTCAGCTCAAATTTGCGGAGTTTTACCAAATTAGAAACAAGCTTATCGTTTACGTGACATAATGTTGAGAGCTTCCCAAACTTTTCAGTGCACTTTTAGAATTTTGAGATCTGAATTAGCTCAAATTACACTGGTTAATCGCTCTGATTATATTGTGATTATAAAACTAGGTATTTTTTTAAAGAAATAGTGCCGCCACTTACTTAATTACATAAATAGCAATACACTTCAGCAGCGAGCTACTTTTACCATGCCCCTACCCAACACTGGTTTCCTTATATAAACTTAGATAATGTGCATTAAGAATAATGTAACTTGTATATAATCAAAATAGTTCCATTTTTTGAATATTTAAATCAAACCTTTAAGATTTTTTGCACATCTACTTGGGAAATAAATGAAAATTAATTTCCTATCGATTCCAAGCACATTTGTTGTTCTCACTTCAACACTCACAAGCTCAAGACCAAAAATAAAAAACAAAATAAAGTAACAGTCACATAATAAGGCTACCAATAAACAATGGCATATCCAAGTGTTTATATTTGAGATGTTTCTTTATCTTCTAAAACAAAATTTTATTAGAAGTCATATTCTCACTTAATAAAAACTAAATACGTTTAGCAATTGTAAGGGACCAATACAGTTTTATCTTCAGTGTAATTTAATTGTATTGTAAAGCTCATAATAATTATGAATAATTATACAGAAGGCACATTCTTATTTCAAAAAATTGAATATTTGAAGAATAATCAATAAAAATAGAATCAAACTGAAGTTTATAATCCAAAGTTAACTTTAGTGTAAAACTACTTACATTGCCATGTTTATGTAATAAAATATCATTAAGTATTACAACAACATAGACATCAAGTGATCTTGATTATAATATTTGATTTTAAGAAACACATTGCCAAGATATATTTATATTGTTTTAAAACACTTTTTGATTATACTAAAGACACCAAATCTAAGAATAAAAATTTTATAATGGGGAACTTTTTATTATTCTGGCAAAATTAGAAACACATTAGTAAAAATATACACAATACATTAATATTTTTCCAAACCTCAGCAATAATTTGTCGATAGTAATAAACCTTGCACAAAACGACCAAAATAAATAGTTTAGTTAACGTAAAAACATGTACAATGTTCAAGTGTTCATACACAGTAATTAATGTTTAAGGTTATTTTAGATGATGATGTTCAGTAGAAGGAAGTAAAGAGTCCCGAATATGTTTAAGGATTTCGTTTTTCAGTATTATGTGTGTTCAATCATAACCTGTATTCATTTTTAAATAGAAAACTATGTTAGAAAATTATAGTAAATAGAGTCTTGAAACAACTTATTACATTAAATAAAATATTTAATTTGTACAAAGTAGTTTTAATTATGGTTTAAAGTTGAAAAATTACAAATTAGCAATGTAATGTAGATATAGAAAAGACGAGTTAATTGCATACAGTGCTATTTAAAACCGGCTTTTAGACGAGATCTGATTTTCTAGCTGTTCTTAGTTTTCTTAATAAAATTTCATAACTTAGTGGTAAGAATGAATAGATAGTTGTAGAAGTACCAGGGGAACATATAACAACTTGTTATAGTTGTTGAACATATAACAACTTAAGGCTAGATCGGATCAGCAGTTTTAAAATGGTGGCCATTCAAAGTTTTGTTTTGCCTGTAAAATTGTAGTTTTACCATAAATGAATACTCGGTTCAACCTGTATAATAGATGTTTACCTACTTAATCAATCAAAACAACTCCCGTTCTAGAGCCTACAGTTTAAAAGTTATTTTAGTTTTAGTATTGAGTTCAAATTTCTTAATTTTTACATACAGAGCAATGGGCAGACATTAATCTGTGTGTTTAATAGAAAACAATTGACTTAAATCAGCTGCTAAATAGCCTAGGTTTCTTAGGGTACCAAAAATAAACAACTTTCTTATTTGAAAACAAATAAAACTATAACAGATGTCGTTTGTTTACTTTTAAATATAAAGCTATGGTTTCCTAGAAAGCGGTCAACGCTACATTACAGCCATAATATGACGGTGAGTTATGTTTTCAATGTTATCAATGATTTCAATTCAAACCAATCCACAAAGAAAATAGGACGAAACTTAAAAAATAAATTAAAAAAATACTAATAGTGAATGTATAACAGAGTTTTGTTTAATTTAAAACAGAAAAAAAACCTTTTATTTTATTGGAAATTTGCAAAGATTGGTAGTAGCGCTTGTGGCTACGTTTTGATACTTGTATGTGTGAATAATTGTTAGAAACATGCCGCAATAGGCTGGTTTAAATCAAGTCGGATTTGTTTAGAATGTAGCTTAGTTTTGTACAACTGTTTTGTTTGCACAATATTTGTAAATTAATGACGCAAAATAAATATTTACATATTGCCTACAGGTTTAATTTGTTTATATCCCTTTAATACTTAAATTGTTCACCAAGGGCTTTCAATTGTAGAAAATTAAGGAAGCTCACATATGTGTAACTGGTTTAAGGAACTAATTAAGGAGGACTAGCACTGCCCAGAAATCGACAAGCACTAACTTTTTACTTGCAAATAACCGAATAACCCCTACTCTCGCATGGTTTGATGGTTATTTTGCTTACTGCTCGGCGAAAGGTGAACAAGTGACCAGAAAGCAACTTTCAGGCCAAGGCAGATCTCGTGGCACACCATCAGTTACTTTGATTTGAGACACCGACCTCCCCTTAGAGGTTATTTTAAGGTGAATATGGGATGAAGAGTGAGTGTTTTTGATGGATGATGAGGTGTAGTCTTGTTACAAACTAGGGCCGACTGTTCCTTAGATTGGGTCATTAGTTAATAGCCCAACGACCAATGGAATGGACCAACGGCTTAACGTGACTTCCAAACCACGGGGAGTTCACAGGGGAGTCAATTTTGAACCCGGGCTGATTTAGTGCGAAGCAAGCACTATACCACTGAGTTATACAACATCAATCGGGTTTAAATATAAACAAAAACCAGCTGATACTAGTCTCAAGTATTTATTTGGCTTCATTACATCCATAATTTAGTTGGCGAGACTAAAAATTATTACATGTGCTCCACAGTTTACGTGGGTTGTTAGTTTACAAACTAAGTCAAATCATAACCTTTGAAGAGTAATATTAAAACTTTGGTTAAAATAGTTTACTTAAACGTAAATCCTGACAAAGTATCACATATTAATTGAAATAATAATATTACAAGAAAATAAACAAGTACAGACAGATTTAATCAATTTTGTTAGATTTTAGTAGATTCAAAATTTGTATATTCTTAACTTAGTTAAAACACTTTGGAAATTAATTTAGTAAAAAATATAATTTCAGAAGACAAATTAAAAATCATAAATGTAGAAATTAGAGGTAGCTATGTTAAGAGATTTTAGATTTAAATGACTAAAATATTTTTTGTACTATAAAATGGCTAAAAGCAGGATTAAAATCTATTTTGGTTCTGTCTAAACGTATGACATTTTATTTGTGCTATGTATACAATCACAAAAATACATATTAACTAACTGCGCCAGCTGAGGGCTTTGCCTCAGACCCCTAGCATCGCCGCCGCTTTGTAAAACTCAGCATAATATTCCCTTTTTTTGATACCCCACATAGATTTGTATGATTTTTTTATTTCTTGCCTCCCCTTTAACCCCAAATCCATATATTGTGCCTCCGAACCCCAAAATCAGTAGGGTCTTTGGGTTAATGGTATACAACTATGTGTCGAGTTTCAAACAAATCCGTTGATATTTACTAATAAATATTTACTAAAAAAGAAATATAACATGAGGAATTGGGGACCTCAAAACCCCATAAAAATAAAAATCTATATAATTTTATTTGTTTCCACCTCCACACACTAAGGACCATTTCTATTCAAAAATCTGAATTACCCCAGCCAGATTCGAGATCTCAACACTGACAACCCTAACCGAAATACTAATAGTATAGATTTTGTAGTCTTGGTTTAAAAAAAGAAGAACAGAAGTTAAACAACGTAAACCAATTTGAAATTAGTTGAAAAAATATTGATTTTCCAAACAAAACCAAGGGAATCAAATAAAGTGGGGGGAGAACGGCTCAAATTTCAAAAGAAATTAATGGATCTGCCGCATATTTTTAAGTAAAAAAGAGTGCTATAGTTAAATATTCTGTCATGAAAGTTATCTCTTTCTATCGTTCTTGATACTTGGTAAATTATTGTTTATTACTACAGACAACAGTTCAATAAACACGTTCCAAAACCCACAAAGCAATTCTCATCTAATTAAGTAGATAAATCAAAACTGCCGTCTAAAATATTACGCAACATATTTTGAAAAAAATCAAATCTTTTATAACTGTAGGGATAAAATTATAACAATTTGAAATGACAACAATATTATTTAGTTTCTGAAAATAGATTTACCTAGAAAACCCTTTCTCATTGTTTAGTGTCCTGTGTAATATTTAAGCCAACTGTACAAAAAAAACACTTAAAAAAAAGAAATATTGTCTGGTTTTATTTAGCTACAAGAGAAATACATTTTTCCAAGTTTCCTGACTTATTAAAACTTCCCTTGATCCAAGATCAAGCTTGGCTGAGGGTTGGAATGGTCTTGTGACTCGGGCTTATCACTCCGCTGGGGTGGATTCAATCCCCGGAGTCACCACTTACATTTTTAATGTGACTGTACGGTAACGCTAGGTAAAGGTCAAGTGGTAGAGAGGACTTTGTAGTCCTAACTTCCCCTCGTTTAACAAGACAAACTTTACCTTTTACCTTTTTAGATCCTGCAGAATTAGACATGTTCTGCACCTTGCCAAACAAATTTAGCATTTTTTTGCTAAAATAGCCACACAAAAATAAAAGAAGATTGATTAAAAAAATTTCAACAGTAAAACAATTTGATGAGTATTTTGTACAAGAAATTCACAACAAATACATCGTAAAAGGTTTGACATTTGATTATATCCTCAAATTCACGGTTAACAAACAGTAGATCCAATAGTTAAACAGTTGATGTTAGCCTTTAAATACCATACAAACCAATCCTTTACTAACCCTTAATCTACAACTAATCTACCTTAAGGCTATTATAAGTAACTATAAGTTTTAATTATTTTTACAAGGTGTGTTTTAATTTCAACAAGAAATCAGGTACAGGTGATTATCCACCCTGAGTACTCAGGGTTCAGGTAAGGCACTTAGAAGTGGCGGGGCGGCAAACTTGGCAACACTGGACAAAGTAGAACCTCGCTAATCCGAACTCTGTGTTCTGTTACTCTAATCCGGCAGGTTTGAAAATTAAGAGTCAGTTACTTTTGTGACTTCCCATTTTTGTTACGAAAGTTGTATAAACTTGCTCTGACGTGCAGCATGGGTGACTATGAAGTAAGGTAGCAATCAAGCACGTTTTGTCCTTTTAATTAATAATTTTTCACTCAATAGGCAACTTTTGTAATCAGAATTGGTTTAAATTTTAATTGGTTCAAAATAGCTAGGTTGTTTTTTAACTTAAGGTGAAACTCCCCCAAAACTCTATAAAACCGTAGCCAACAGTCTATTATTAGTAAAATATTTTGTCCTAAGCCCTAAATATGATGTAATACTGCCTTTACAATTCATGAAATGAAAAATGCAAAAATCTTTATTTACTTGGCGAAGTTAGGACTTTATAATCCTCATGAGTTAGTTTTAAAATTTCACTTTGTGAACTTGAATAATTTATTGCACATTCATAATCTTAAGTAAAAATATTTTATTTGAAATATACAAGCTATAAAAATACGCTAGTTTCCAGCCCACATACATTTCAAATGGCTAATTCACAAGGCATGAAAATGAAAACAAAATTATGACATTTGATAATTATATTCAATTTTTTGATGACACTTTATTTAATCAATGAATTGAATAAACAAAGAAAAATGTTCAAATGTGTTTTAGGAGGGCTTCACCTTTAAGTGAACTTTATTACGCTAAATTTATTTGTTTCATGAAAGACATAGCAATTTCCAAATTACTAACAGTGCTTTGAACAGAAGAATAAATTAAGTTATTGCACAGTTAATACAAGCTCACAAGCCTCTGCTCTAAACTTGTATTTATTTTCAAGATAAAAAGATTATGAAGTTCATGCTGCCCCGACCACAAGACAAATAAAAATGTTAACAACTTAAGAGTGGTAACTAAATATTCCTATGTTACTAAGGTGCTTTGTGTGAAAAATAACAGCCTATACAACAATATTGAAGTTTTACTGTTAGTATAAAATATTTCATAAAAATAACTGAACTTAAAATAATTGTATATCACAGACATTAGGGCAGTAGTGGCATGTTCAGGGATGGTGTCCTTGTGATAAACTTTAGAGCTTAAGAATTAAGTCTACAGTTTTGTCAGGGTAAACTACCGTATCAAGCCAACGGAGATGCCGTTTTGATTAAGGTACAGAACTTGTTTTGGATTTTACATTGTGGAGCTTATAATAGTTAGCCTACACCATAGGTAAATACATTCATAGTTTTTGATGCAGCCTATTTAATAACTTCCATCAAAGACAATGTTACGGTAAGTAGATTGGGCATAGATGGCCACATGGTTGAGACAGCAAAATCAACATAGTTCGACAGCCCAAGCACAGATAGGACTGTGAGTGTTGTCTCTTGCCGCTTTCTCCTCGGCCCCACACGCTCGAGTCTGTCCGATGTCAATGGCTTAAATAGTACCATATTGTGTGATTTTCTAGAATTAACACAAATTTGTGCCTGCGACAGTGGTTCTACTTGATACTCTTGAAAGAATTCCCTCGAAGCGCTATCTGTGCTAGGGCTGCCAAACTATGCTGATTTCCCAGCCTCAGCTGTTCAGCATCTATGCGCAATCTACCTACTATAACATTATCTTTGCTTTTGTCAATGTGTTGGTAACCAAGTATCAAGTAAGTTTAACTGCATATTCATGTATTAACCACAACATCATGAACAAATCATAATTTCCAATAATAATAATACCTGATTTCAAAATATACAACATACCACTAACTGCCACTTACAATAAAATCCTAAGTTAACACTAAGTAACTACGAAGAAATGTTTAAAGTTACAATATAAGAACGACTACACATGAATGGTAGTACCTTCTTTAAAAGCATATCTAGCTGTACATTTTCATGTGTAGGACTCTACGAATAAAAAGAAAACACGTTATTGTCTGTTAAGGAGAACAGCGTAAGGTAAGGAATTATGTAAAAGAGGGTAACTTTGGGGTAATTGCTCAATTTTACAGTGTGCTTGAGATTATTAGCTCATATGCAGGGTGCGGTAAAATAACATACTTTTTTGAAACGCAAATAAAACATGATTTTGGGTTTATTACAAAATTTCCAAATACTTGAGGAGTACTCTCCTCAGTTTTTTAGCGATTTGTGAGAAACTTGTCCGTGAACGTTAGATATTTTATAACATTAAACCCAAGTAAAAAACACATATATAAAAATTCATCACAGTATTTTCATAGAAAATAATCTGTAAAACCATTCAAATCAAAATATTATTAACATTTAAACAAAAGTTTGTTTGCACCCTGTATTGTTTTGATGATTTAAAGGTAAATACACATTTATACAATACTCCCACTATACTTATATTAAGCTAATTGTAATAATTTTAACCTTTATTTATGCTTTATTTTATTACAAGAAGTGCGATCTGACCTAAAGAGGGATTTTTAAGGCACCAGGGTTAAGGCACACTAGAGGCACTGGGTTGACATGACAAATTAAGAACATTTAGATGTACACAAAATTAAATTCTATAGAAATAGTTTTTTTACAAACTGATTATGTAAGTTCTTAAATGGAAACAAAAGGTTTTGTTTTAATAATTTAGATATGAGTAAAGTACACATACGTATAACGCAATGTTTTTAGTATTAAAACAAGTGCTTACTTGTATCATTTGGTAAAATTGCGTAGGCATAAATATTAAATCAGTTAAATGTAGAATATTATAAAAATTTCATTTGTCTTATCTGATTTTTTTCTTAAACACCCAATTTGTCAACCCAACACGACAAAGTTCTTGACATCTTATTAAGTTTCAAACAAGTATGTTTTACAAAAATACAACAGTAAAAACCCTCAGTAACATTTATGTGGAATATAAAGCAAGGGAAAAGTTAACGGCTGCTCGAGCCAAGGTTTAAGGAAAAAATCAAATGGTTTACTAATGACAACTTTGATTAATGCTAAAAGAAACTAAATAAGAGAGGCCTATGCTGAATTTTTCAACGGATGACAAAAGTTCAATTTTGAGTTTACGTTTTTTAATAAAGTTAACTTCTTGTCATGTTCTTGGAGTTGAAAAACATTACGAGACGATGTTCAAATCAGTTTACTTGGGTCTGGTCAGCTGGAAAAATTTTCACATCACTTAGATCTACTACATGTCAACTTTGATAACCGACATATTAAATGTCAAGAAGTTGTATATAATTTCCTTGAAAAACTATTTGATTAAAAGAAGAAGTAGTGGCGAGTTTAACTCGACCAATAACCTAGTGGGATGGCTTCTTTGGTCCCCGAAATCAAGTGTGACTAAAGTCACAATTCAGAATCAGTATAGGCCTCTAAACAAAACTAACGTAAACAGTATCGAAAAGACAAGGCACTCAATCTATAGTAATGACTTTACAACATAATCCATCTTCTAGGAACATCGATCTTATCCATATAAATACGAGGCACTTGAGTGCGGTTAGCCAAGCATTCACTTACTCACACTAAAACCTACATTAAATGAGGTAGATGTATTTAGAATACTCTTAAAACTAATGTTACTAGATTACTGGAAAGTCTGAGTTTCTATGATGGAATCACTAATCAACAGATTTCCAAGTTAACCCTTTGAGGTCGCAGAATTGTCAGTTACAGGGTGTTCAGCGTTCAGGAAAAACAAAATTCCTGTATTTTCGTGGGTAAGTTTTGCTGTTTTCCCAGATTTTTATCTGAAGGAAGTCATAGTTACTCCAGCTCATTTCGGTTATTTTGACAAAACCACAACTTTTTCTAGAGTTGGCAATCCGCGACTTGATACAGTTTACTTGATATCTAGACACAAAATTTCCCGGTTTAGAATCGAAATTCCTGCATAATTCCCAACTATTCCCGTAAGCTGGACACCCTGAGTTATAGCTTGACAAACGTGGCGTACTAAACACCAAAGACAATAGTTCTCTCTGTGCTATGGTCTTTTTACAAATACAATTAAATAAATTAAACCTCAAAGGATTTAAGGCAACTCAGCTGTCATGGTCACCGTCTAATGTTTGACATTATATCAAGAGGAATGTTTTAACAAAGGTGTCCTTATTGAAGGTAATTAGGTAACTAGTAAATTAATAATAAAATTCTACTTTAAAAGCAACAAGGTTGGTGTGAAACATCTTTTTTGTACATCACAAAAACTTTTGATTTTCAAAATAGAAAACACTACAAAAAAGCTTTTTAAGTAGTCTGCGTTTTTAATTTGAGGACAGACTTTTATCATTTACTAAATATGGTAAAGAGTTAAAAATAAGCACCTCAGCGCAGAAGTGGTTGTCTCCAAAAAAATTGTTCCAAAGCCTTACTGAGTAATGCAAACAAAAATATTATATGAATTTAGTTTTCATTCGGTATATCATGCAGATGAAGACTTAAATGAAGATTAGTAAAATGACCAGTAATAATTCCAGAGACATGTAAAATTCTAATAATTTTGACAAAATAACAACAAAGGGTGAGATGCACCCTAGATGAGCTCGATTCTTGGTATTATTTTATTTAGCGCAAACATTTAATTTTGTTGAAAAAGTATGAAACCTGACAATTTAGCCAGGTTTGGTTACAAGTAAATTTTGTATTTAAACTGAATTTAAGGTGAGATTTAGGAAATAGGGCACTAGGCCAGGATATGCTATCAAAAAGGAATAGCAAGGAGAGCAGGCTCACCTGGATAAAATAGAAACACATATGAGAACCAAGACTGTCATGTTTAAGGCCTTTGTTAAGACAAAAAGAGATCACTTAAAAGAGTAAAGTAAGATGAGTGAAGAATTTAAGGTGAGTATTAAAAATCATTAATTTAAAGATTTGAAACAAAATTATTTCCATCTCTTTCAAAATTGTATGTACATAGGTTAGTGGAGTACCCCTGATGGAACCAAGATTGTCTCAAGAGTATTGCAACTGTAAAAATGTACTAAAGCTCCTTCAACCTTGCAAATCCATGTTGCAATGTTAAATTGGCTTAAGGTTCTATTTTACTAATCCTCATCTAAATCTTAAAACAACTATAAACATTGTAATATCAATTTTAAAATAAGACTGATTTAAAAAATTAAAATATGAATTCAGGCAATCTTTATTAGTTGTTGAAATCTTACGGGGTTGGTGGAAAGCTTGGTTAAATCGAGGCAGGGGTGTGGAGCTGGAAGGGGGATCGCCAGTTATAAATTCAGAAATGACTAAGTCCTGAGGCGGTGTCGGAGAGGTGTGAGGTGCTATGAAGTTCGACATCTGCAAGAACTGCCGGTGCAACGAAGGTTCGTCTTCAGAGTCAATGAAGGGATGGTTAGCCATGAGGGAGAGATCTGTACTCCCGGCAGCTGTCAGTAAGAGATTAGGCGGAAGAGAAGAACTCTGAAACTGATGTGGCAGCAAAGTTATAAAATCACTAGACAACACTTCGGGCTTGATATCCATCACTTCTGACGACGTGCCTGGATCAAACGTCATCGTAGACGGAAGACTTGAAAGCGGATAAGGAGGAGGTGGGTTTTGGTAAACACTGTCCGACATCATACTTCCACTCGTTTCCGACAGTAGCTCTTCGGCCTGACTGATGTGCACGTTCAAATTCTTGGCAGCTTCAGATCTAAACATTTCACTACCAGTAGACGGTAAATCGGTGTCGTCTTCATCAAATATTCCGAATGAAGAGGCAGATTCACTTTTCACTTCTTCCAGTTCCTGATTTCTCGTACAAGTCTCCTCCATTATAGCAGTTACCGATTTAGTTTTGGGTTCTGTTTTCTTCTTACCTTTCTTTCCCAAGTGACTGTGACTTTTCTTGATGTGACGGACAAGATGATCTTTTCTACCGAACCGCTGAGGGCAAAACTGACAGAGAAAGTCTCTTTTTCCTGTATGTACGACCAGATGTCTCCTAACGTCTTTACCGGTAAAGAAACTCCTATCACAGTGGTCACACCGGTATTTTCGGTCCGCTTGTGTCTTCACAGTTCTAGATCCTGCATGGATTTTTAAATGCAAAACTATTTCTTCTTTGGTCGCACACATTTTACCACATATGGTGCACTCGAGATTGCCGTCTTCTGCCGCGTGGACAGCGACGTGTTTTCGGTAACTGATGGGAGAGCTGTACTCCTTACCACAACCTTCACGGTCACATTTGTACCTTCGTTTTATTAAACTGTGAACTTTCGAATGGTTTTTTAAATGGTCTTTACGGTGAAATGTACGATCGCACGAAAGACACCTGTACTGTCGTTGGTCCGAGTGAATTAGAGCGTGGCGGACTAGTTTGAAACGAGAAGAGAACGCTTTACTGCAATGTTGGCAGACAAACGGCCGCTCACCGGTGTGAGTGTAGAGGTGCTGACTCAGCTTGCCCGGGCTGCCGAAACTCTTGGGGCATTGAGGACAAGTGTGCCGTCCCCTGCCCGGTTCACTCACCTCCTCCGCGGGGAACAGTTGCCTGCGGGTCGGGTTGGGAGTTTCTTCTCCGAGCGTTTGCTGCGACTGCGGCCTCTTCTTGGGCCGACTGCGTCGGACAGGTGTGCCTGCAGACGTGGACGGCGTAGCACACGCACACACAGCCAGATCTTGCCTGCAACTTGCGCACTGCTGCACTGGACCATGTGAGCGTAGCTGAGGCCCTTCCACCCAACTTCCAGGTACATCTGCAATGCAACATGCATGTAAGTTCAAAATTATTGATTCCTTTTGGATGGTGGCGGATCAGTTTGGAGAAAAGGTCATATATTTACACAAGAAAGGGGTGATATAAATGTGTTGTTAAGTAAAAATGAATTTTAATCCAACCCAAAAATGTCTTTATACTTGAAAGTGAAGCAAAAGTGTTTCTTGCCGAAAGAAAAAATAAATCCACACCATTACGTTGTGTATTAGGATTTGCAATTATATAAGCCTAGACACAAAGTTGAATACACAACAGTTTAATTATGAAAAGTTGATAATGAATGCTTTCATATACTGTGAATGTATATTTTATATACTCTCTAACTTCCTGCTATTTAACACATACGATCAACTTTCCTCCCCCTATTTTCAGGGTGGTTCATTGCTGAGGTCCAGTATATAATATTTAAAGAACCTTTTCCTTCAGAGCTGCAATATAGCAGTTTTGTTGCCAGTATTGTTAAAATGTTTGTACAACAGGCCTAATTGGACTGGTTACACATAAAAAACATTGCAATCCATTAGTAAGTTTTAGTACAGTAAAACCACGTGTAGGGTGAGAAAAATGGGCAGTCCCTCACCTCAAATCCATCCCTAGTCGCCCATAGACACTTTTTTGTTCAAAATGGGATTTTTTAGTGTTGTGATCGTATGAAGGATGTACAATGTCTACTCCTAGATTTTACCCACCTGATGGAGATTTAGTTCCCATTTCGAAGGCATATTCCTGGATCAGCAATCAGGTTTTAAACCAAGATGCCCCACAGATATGACTGTGTCAAAAATTCTGGAAAAAAGAATGAAAAGTTTGAGATGACTCAAATTTATTGTGACCTTGAAACGATCCATAAGGCCCCTTTATAAATTTGGGGCTTACTTCTTGTTGCAAACATTAAGGCTGCTTTCAGACGTTACGACTTTTTGCCGTGCCGTCTCCGTAACCTGGAAATTAAATTCCCGTTTTTACTTTTAAATAATCATTGTTGTTTTTGCGCCTTATTTCAATAGTCGTAGCTACTTCGGCACTCTGTTCTTAGAGCCTTTTCACTCTGCAACGGCTTCCAAGTGCAGTTTCACTCCGCAATCGTCATAGACAAGCTAGAGTCTACAACATTAACTTAGCCTTCCACCGCAATAATGGTACTATTAGGGAACAGCAGGGCTGCTGTCAAGGTTCCAGTAGGCCAAGGTGGATTTACAGTGTGTCAAGTCTGATTCAATTTGAAAAGTAGGCTTAATTATGTATTTCTGTACCATTGTCAACTTAGTTACCACCATACACTTGGAAACACTAGACAGCTCTGATTAAATACTAAAACCCTATTCAGCTCATCTTTTACTACATTACTGAACAGAGTAGGCTAAACTATGCCTGTATTCGTCTCAATATTTTATAGGTTAAAGGTTTTTGTTTGGGAAAGGAACAAACTAGATTTAAAAGAGGGTGTAGTAAAAGTTATTACTAGAATCCTGTTTTGATTTTGAAAACAAAGTGGATAACTGCACAGGAGAATCCACGTGAATCACTAATAGGGTCTAATAAATTAATAAGAAACTGAGTAAGCTTTATTATTTCAAGAATATCAAAATCTTACAACATAAACTACTTCAAGAGGAATCGGAAAATAAATACAATAATATAATAAAATTTACCTGCACATAGGAAAATCATCGAAATATTCTAGATTTATACGCATCCTTGAAACTTTGACAGTGCAGAGGCCATTTTGGTTCGTTTTCCATTGTTTTGTGAAACATATGATTTAAAAAACATATGATCGTTTTGTCCACGCATCTAGGTCAAATTTTTACGTCACTTGACCGCAGATCCTGTTTACCGTGCTTACTATGGTAAACCAATAACCTGCAGTTGACTATAATATATACATTTCTAAAGTCAATGGGTATACCACACATTTTGATGCTTTGGTGTTTTGGGGCTGGTATGATACATAATTGCACAAATTAGGAGATTCTTTGATCTGAAATAGTATATTTAGGGGTTTAGTAAAAAATTGTTAATCATGACTTACCACTAAAGTTTAAAATTGAAAATACTTCATTTATCTGTTTTTCCTTATAGCTAAGCCAACTATCTCTCCTCTTCGTTTGAGATCTCTTATCTAGACGCTTTGACCTACACTAGCCGTCTCGCTGCGCCTAAGAGAAACCAGGCACTATTATCACTATTTGAGATGCCGACCACTCTCATGAGGGTATTTTAAGGCAAATATGTGGTGAAGGTTGAGTGTGATGAGTGGTAGTAATGAGTTATGAGGTGTAGTCTTGTTACAAACTAAGGCCGACTCTTCCTTAGAATGGGTCATTAATTAATAGCCCAATGACCAATGGAAATACAAGGACCAACGGCTTAACGTGACTTCCGAACCACGCAGGTGATGGTCTGATATGTCTAAACGATGGTGGGAGTTGATGCGGGTATCATCAGATGTCAGATGATCACTGAGACTATCTGAGCCGCTTTAGACCTATATCATCCTCAAAACCTGACCTCCATGAAGCTGGATTACAGGACCACGCCACGAGTCCCAGTCAAAAGATTCAAAGCTATATATATATATATATATGTGTACTCTATTATATGTATAATATATATACTCTTATATTTGTTATCGTTACCAGCTAATTAATTTAATGAACCCCTTGGCGAGTAGAAGTTGTGGGCTCTTAAATAACGTGCTGATGAATTATACGAGATAGAAAAATTAGTTTTCCATCTCAAAATAACGTATTGATTTTGTGAAGGAGGGGCACAATGCGAATCATAGTTGAAATGTAGTTAACTTTGAAAAGAATTACTAATCCGATTTTACTGCCGAATTAGAAGTTCTATCATTGATTTTAAAAAAGTCAATGAGTTCTATAGTATAGACTCGATGTTTAGCTTCTCAGTACTCTGTAGTAAAATGTAGCGAGGGAATGAATAGTTTGGACAGTTCGAGAGTCATGTTTCGTCTGTCATTACTGTCAAGTCAATACAGTAGTTTATTTTAGATAATCAAATAAAAATGTCAACAGTGGTAATTGTTTAGTTTCAACGCATCTATATTATTTCAATTGTTTCATTCATGCTTAACCTATTATAAAAAAATACAATATTAGGTTTTTTTTTAAGTTATCCCTACACCAAGAATGAAGTAAGTCTAGCTTACACATTAGAATTCTAACATAACCTAAGCATTCCTAGGCAATTTTAAACATTTAATGAGTTATGGACTATCCCGATAGCGGACCCGTGGCGGGTTGGAACAGTGCGCAACTCTAGGAGCACATTTTTCTGCCGGCGTGAGTTCGATTCCCGCAGTCACCACTTAATTTGTACAGTGACTTTGCGATAACGCTAGGTAAAGGTCAAGGTTGAGTGGTAGAGAGGACTTTTGTAGTTCTAACTTTGCCTCGTTAAACAAAACAAACTTTTCCTTTTTTACCAAGGCTCCGGCACGCCAGTGTTAATCTACTATGTCAATGCACATCCACCAATGCTGTTCAGTTATCAGCTGTGACATATATATTTAAACCATTAAGTAAAGCTATGGTTTCCTAGAAAGCGGTGACCGCTACATTACGGCCGTAATATGACGGTGAGTTTTGTTTTCAATTCAATCAGATGAGAGTGGTTTCCTAGAAAAAGGTGGACGTAAAGTAGCGGTGAAAACTAGTTAAGGTTTTTCTTACCAGGTGACACTTTTTGTTTTGTAAACAAATGTCTAGCTTATCCATTACTAGATATGTAAATAAACTTTGACAACTAAAATAAACAACATGTCAAAAGTTGTTTTTTCTACATCTTTTAAATATTGTTACGTCCATCAGTATCGTTCACCGCTACATTACGGCCGTAACATAGCGGTCAACGCTTTTCTAAGAAACCATAGCTTAAGCTGCTTTGAATTTTTTTTAACCCTGAAAGGTAGCGGCACATAAGTGGACTTGTCATTGGGATGGACAATTAAGTTAAAGATTGAATGTGATTTGTGAGGTCATAAAAATCGGTGCTAGGTTTAAATTAAAGTTATGATAGTACATTTTTAACACAGAGATGAACAAAGTGCGATTGCTCATCTCATCAGTGTAGGTTAGAAATGTTAAACACTGTCTGTAAGAAAATAAACAAAAACACGTCTCATAAAAATGTCTAAAGGTTTTTGTAATAATTATTATTGATAACAAGTTTTCCATACTGTCCAACGTTCATGAATATTATTAAAATATTTTCTCTTATTTTTGAATGCACAAAATTGAGAAGTCCAGACTTACTGAATGAGTGGTGACACCTGTATGTCCGAGATATGTGGCTCATTCTAGCAGCTGTCAGAGTAGTAGACGCACAATGGCTGGAATCTGGCGATAACGTTACTGTGTGTTTTACCCCAGTAATAGTGCTTTATTTTAAAAATGTTAAAAGTTCTAACTCGGGTAACCCAGAGTCTCGGTTAATCTTCAGTTTCCCCGAATACTTGGTATTTAATCCATCTGATTCCGATGTTAACAATCTCAAGTGAGTGCTTTCTGGCACATAGCTGGGCTAAAATGTTTTGACATATCAGCAAAGAAAAACATAATATTGTAATTGTGCTTTTTAAAACTTAACTAATTAATTTAAAATTATGTTCACAGGTTATCGGAGAACTGAACATAAGATGAATCCAGATGCACGACTTTGATGGTTTTTGATGGAACACAAAAATGAATGAGATAAACTTTAACAGATGCAAAGACTGTTTCGATAGAGCAACCATATACCAGAATCAATCCAAATGACACATATTCGAATCTATATGATGATACGGTTGAAACGGTTGAAAATGTAGTTCCGAACTTAAATTCGGAACTTTGATGAAGAAGTTGTATATTAGTAGAAAAAGGATTTCAATCAATCTATTCTTATCAATTTGTGTTTTAAATGTAGGCCATGGTTTACATTTTCCTACAATTTGGTCAGTGCGGAAATCAGTTAGGCGAAGAGTTGTTTTCAAGTGCTTACAAAGATATCGTCAGCTCAGATTCATCGTATTGGAACAATACTTGCAGCAGAGATGTTTGGTTCAGTCACGGGCAACGTGGAGAGTTGACAGCAAGATCCATTTTGGTGGATTCAGAATCAAAAGTGTTGTCAAATGTCGCTCAGATGTCCAATAAGCGTTCTTGGGGCTTTAATAAAAATAATATTGTGGTTTCCAGTTTTGACGATGGAGCAGGGAACAATTTCGCCCTTGGGTATTCAGTTGTTGGACCACAAGTTGGAGTTGCTGCCATGGAACAGCTACGCAAAGAAAGTGAAAAATGTGACAAACTTAGCGGAATTATTAGTCTAGCAAGTTGTTCCGGAGGTACTGGTTCTGGAGTCGGTACTTTTGTTTTAGAAAATATTTCAAAAACATTTCCGTCCAAGAGTCTAATAAGTGTTTTAGTCAGTCCTTATATTTCAGGAGAGGTAGTAGGTCAAAACAATAACATGTTGTTGACATTATCAAAACAGAATGACGTTTGTGATGCTTTGCTTCTGTTTGAAAATGAATCAATTTTCAATTCTTTAAAACCGTCAGTAGAAACCGCAACCTTTTCTCATTTGAATAAATTAATTGCCCAGAACTTACTGTCTTTTCTACAGCCCTTAAAAATTCTTCTAATACGTCTCGCTTGAATTTAGTATCTGAACTATGTCCACATCCTGATTACAAGTTTTTATCCATGAACAGTTTTCCATTGATGAAATCTAAAATCAGCAAATTTGAAGCCTCCCCGAGTTGGGCTGCTATTGAACGAGATACTTTGAGATGGTTTCGATCAAGTTGTTATCCGCCAAATTCTGATTCTATAAATGCAGTCTCTTCTGTATTGATCAGTAGGGGCAGGAGTTGCAAGTGTCAGTTCTGTCCAAGCTTAAATCTTCACTTCTTCAACCGAACTGGGTCCCGATCAACCACTGGTTCTATCATCATCATCAACCACGTCCTCTTCTTAATTTGGAAAAGTCCCTAAGCATAGTTTTAAACAGCTCAAAGATTTGTAATGTCTTGGACGCTTGCATTTCTAAATCATGGATGTTATTTACATGAACAACATGCATGTTCATCATTATTACAAGTATGGTCTTACCAAAGATGATTTCATGAGTGCGTTTTATAAATGTGAAAAGATTTTAAAACTGTATAGCTCTTTGAGTTGAAAAAACACAAATTTCTAATGGATTTTTGTCTTCGATAAAATGAAGGAAACTACAGCGTTTAGGTTTTAACAGATACTTTCAGCAATACTGAAAAACATACATATGTAATAGATCTGAAACAAAGTAAAGAAATGATTCATGGAGAGTTTTACACTAGGGAAACTTATAAAGTTTTTTGGTGGTTATAATTTGCAAGATTAATTTTGGCACAAACAGTTCATCTTTGCGTAAAGCACTTGAAAAGAGTTCTATTGTCAAACCATTTTCCTTGTCATCTTTCTTTTTACTTGCAGCAGATAATGACAAGTTTTCCAAGGAAGGATGACTTATTCAGAGAGGTTTTCGGGTAAGTTAGAGTCAAATTTCTTTCTATTAAACTTACCAAGTAAACAGTTTTGATTAAAAAATTTAAAGTTATACCAAGCTGTTTAAAATTTATCGGGAAATAACAGAGCTATTATAAAAAAATGGGAATCTAAATAAAAACAAAAAATTTGAGTTCTTAGTTACAATTTTAGCCATAACTTTGTTTTTTGTCAACAGATGTCAACAAACGGGTATTGTTGAATTGGTATTAACCTATACAAGTGAACTGCTCGTAAGATTGCTTGTTCACTTCTCCTTGTGCCATTTAACAACTTTTCGTGTATTTATAGTTTGTTTTGTTTAGCTTAGAAAATAGGAGAATTCTGCGGAATTAAATTGTTCTGTTATTATACTCATAGCTGAGTAGCTGCAACAACTGTCAATTTTCCTTATGAGACCGACTTTTCGCTCAGCACTTTCCAGTTTGCGGGAAAGACTTGGCGTGTAGATGTCTGGTCGGGCAGATAGCCGGTACCGAGACTTTGCTACGCTTGTAATTAAGTGTTGGTTAAGGATTAACATGAACTTAAAATAGGTTTTAGTTACCTCCGTCAATATCCAAAAAAGTTGTGTTGAGGGTTGTTACATCCGGGGCGTTTGATGTGAACATCATCGTCAGGCGTGCAGTTTTGTAGGAAACCGGCTTGTTGGCGTTATTAAAGATGAAAATGAAGACACACATGAAGAAACACAATACGACAAAATACCAAAATAAATTAACATATTTTACAGTTCACATAACAAAAAACACAGAAATAAATAAATTTAACGCAGTTTTAAAAACGATTTGGCCTACACACACACACAAACAAACAAATCACAGCAGCGCATGATGGAAGACTGGTCAGCGTGGTTAGGTAACTCCTGCTCCTTAATTTATTTCAGTGTTCCGTCGTATTGTGTTTCTTCATGTGTGTCTTCATTTTCATCTTTAATAACGAAGCCAACAGGCGGATTTCCTACAAAACTGCACATCTGACGATGATGTCTTCACATCAAAACGTCCTGGGGATGTAGCAACCCTCAACACAACTTTTTTGGATATTGACGGAGGCAATTAAAACCTATTTTAAGTCAAATTGATATCCAAGGGGTAAATAATGATTTTTTATTGACATGAATTTAAAAATCACGTATTTTTCCCAGTTTTTATTATCTATCGTACTACCAAGTATTAACTTCATGTGTCAAACCATTCGGTATAACTTATTCAGTGATAAATACAAAATGGCATTTAGCACTTTTACAAATTGTTTTCAGACATATGACTAATGTATTTTTAACGGATCCAAGGCGGTTTGGTATCGCACACGACTCCGGAACTGATTATATCAGTGACGCAGGTTCTATTCCCGCAGTCACTTACAATTTGCAAAGTGACTACATGGTGACACTTGGTAAAAGGTCAAGGTTGAGTGGTCTTGTTAAACAAGACAAAATGTACCTTTTATCTTTTAGTTAGTTTAGTGGTATAGTGCGTGCTTTGCCCCAAATCGGCCCGGGTTTGATTCCCGGCTGCAGTGATAACTTTTCACGATGGTCATTTCCGTGGTTCGGAAGTCTAGTTAAGCCATTGGTCCATTCCATTGGTCATTGGGCTATTAATTAGTAACCCAATCTGGAGAACAGTCGGCCCTAACTTGTAACAAGTCTTCACCTCATCATCTATCAAAACACTCATCACACTCACCATTCATCCTATATTCACCTTAAAATACCATATGGGTAGGAACACACAAACAGCGATTTGGAGTGCGCAATTGAGAGCGAGTTCGAGCGGGGCGTTTTGGAGCATATAACACCGCGCAGCACATGGAAGCAGCGATCGGAAGCGTCAGTCTCAAGATAGTGCTCTCCAAGTACTCACGTACATGGTTGCTAAAAACTGCTTAAGTGGCTTAGAACATGTGGATAAAAATTTTCACTTTCCGTGCCTCCCAATCGGAGTTGGTACACGAAATTTCCAAAATATATATTGATGTCAGTGTTAAAAACGTTAATGATTTGAATAAATTTCTACAATGCGCTCTTCTGTATGTTCCTGCAAATATTCGAATAGCTCTTTTTTGTAAAAGGAAAACGCGCAAAAAGTTTGTTTGGGATATAGAGCCTCAAAGAACGATTCTATATCTTTAACGGGACTCTGATATTTAGCAAATCTACTTAGCAAACATAATTGGGGAGAAAATTTTGAGCATAGTGTAGTTATGAATTATGTGGTGTCCATGAGAACTATTCGTCGAATATTACACAATTTGGTTTCTGTTTCTAAAGGAGTCTCAAAATCACTCATAAATATAACAGGGCTTTGTTCGCTGTGATTTGATTTTGATATCTGCATCTAGTTTGATTTATTATGATTCACATGTAGGTTGTTACTGTTGAAGTAATTAAAGAAGCTTGATTCAACACATTTGAATATATTCTTTCTAAGGTTTATAAGGATTTAGAGAATCAGAAAAGCAATTGGAGAGAACCAATATGTGCTGAAGAAAGATTAGTTATAACCATAATGTAACACCACCTTATTTTTTATTTCCATTTTAACAAACTTACTCATAACCTTTAATTATCTTACGCAACTTGCTATTTTGGATAAGTAGTTTTCAAAGGGAACTTGTTTTTTCAGTTACCCATCGACATCTTCTGCTCATCGTCACCTTGCGCATCCCAGCGCTCGGAAAAACAAACCAGTTTGTTCCAAAGTCAGACGCTTTGCTCCACTCGCAGTCGCTGCTAGTGTGCGCTCCTACTTGATGCTATGGATTTGATCCGGTTGGTCTAAATCACTAAATCACTATTTGAGATGCCGACCACTCTCATGAGGGTATTTTAAGGCAAATATGTGGTGAAGGATGAGTGTGATGAGTGGTAGTAATGAGTTATGAGGTGTAAAACGCCCGCTCCGCTACACTTCAAATTGCTGTTTGTGTGTTCCTACCCTATAGGAGTGGTCGGTGTCTCAAAGCAAAGTAACAAAGTATTTTTGATATGCTGAATCACCTCTATTTCACAGAGATTTATAAGCAATATTCAACAAGAAATGTGAGTGAATGATTGCGAACTGATAAATTAACTGAGCTTCTGGGAAACTTACCTGCAAATGATCGCCAGAAGGCTGTCACAATGGTCACAACTCTGATGAAACCATTCAAGGCGAAGGTTTCAGGCTCGGTTCCTGATCGTATACCCCTTCCAAATACCTTTACTAATTCTCAGCGTTATAACAACTAAGTATATTGACGCACTTAATGCCTGTGTGGCCAGGATGGGAAAACCATAGAGGCATATTTCATGTTTTGTCTATTTCATGTTTGAAATACTGATTGAATTAATAATATTGTTTCAGGGCAGGAGCGTACAGAAGGACATAGAGACTGTTGAAATGACCTGACACGAAGTTACCTTCTCTTATGATCACCAAACTGCCAGTATGATGATTGATTCCGATTGGGAGTGAGATTGCCAGGATGTCATATATTGTCACAGATGTCACAGATCTTATCGTAATAGTTGTAAAAATACTGTAATTATAATGTTATAAGCCATTTGTAAAGTTTATTTAGTCAAACCTTTAAAATTTCTTCAAAAGATTCATTGACAGCTAAGCCTTGCTTTTTGAACATTTTGTATGATTTAGGTTAAAAGAATTAACATATTTTCTAGGTAAGCGTTTTCATTTTAAGTATTTGGAAAGGAATTAATTTGTTATGTTTTTAATAATGAAGTACTGTATATTATAAATACCTTTGTTACCTACTTAACAACTTGGGTTGATACTGACTAGAATGGACAAATCATAGCAACCTTCCTTTTTTAGCCTGATAATAACTTTAATGGACTCCTTTTATAAGTCAGAGAGGATCTTTATCAAGGCCATATCCAAATAAAATTATCTAAGGCAATTTTCTCCTAAAACTTTGACTGAACACAAACAAGTACTTGATAATAATGGTTTATAAAAGAAAATTAGCAATTTTTGAGGGGATAGATAGTACCTAAACCCTGCAGTAAACAAACAGTCTTTTCCGGTAGGTTTTCTTATTTTTAGATTTAACGTAAGATTTGTTTAGCATAATTTACACCATTACTCAAGAATAATAAATTAACAACCACTTGGTAGGTAATAATAATATTATATTTATTGTTTTGGGAATTTTACAGGACATGACTTTTCCCAATGGGTTTTTCAGAAAACCACCTTAAAAGAGACTATTTTGACGTTTGTATCAAACTTAAGATCTCACTTTGTGGAGTGCAACGCCACAAACGCAATCTCAAAAGGTTCTTCTAACTAACGTACGGCGGTTGAAAGTACGTAACTCTTTAGAAATCTTTAAGTTTGAACCACCGCTATTTCGTTTTGGATGCAAATACTAAACTAAAGTTTGCAGCATTACGTTCTACTTATACAGCCCTTTAGTTTGGTTTGTCACACATCCCAGTAGAGTAAAACTTTGTCTAGTGAGAATAGACCCAAAATTTGACGTTGAACAGCCCTACTACCAGTGTTGCCCGAATTGTCTCGCCTTCTTTTCCAAAGTATAGGCGCCTCTAAGGCGTAGCTGTTTCCTGATTGATAGTCGGACACTCTTTCCAACCAAGACGGCCGGTTAACGCACCCTTAAAGGTGTAGACAGATGGCTAAGTTGTAGCTTAAAAGGTTAATTTGAGCGGGAAGGGTAATTTCTTTATTTAACTCAGGCTTTTGTGGCCTTGATGTGTTTCAGCTAATCAGTGAGTGTAGATGGTAGAGGCCAAAATATCTCAACCAAATTATGAAGTTTGGATGGCGTGCGAACCGGAAGAACTAGATTATAATTTCTTTATTGTTTTTATACTCATACAGTGTCCATGCAATTAATCCAGTTCAATGTTATTTAGAGCAGTACTGTAATTAAATTTAAATTCAGGAATTACAATAATATTAGCCAGTAGAACTGAGAATATAGCAGACACAATAATTGTTGTTAGGAATCTCAAACTGTTGTGGGAGGTTGTAGTTTGAAGGTGGTAAGCAAGTTACATTGTTACGCTAAGTTAGATTGTGCTTGTCTACCAACTGTGCTCTCTCTCTTCATATTCAGCTAAATATTTTATTATTCACAAGTGTAAAAACGCTTTTGTAGGTAGTGATGGCAAAATATTTCAACATATTGATATATCAGGGTTTATTATGTTGTAAATTTTATTGGTTTTCTAAAAATTCAATTTATCACATTTTTATAAATGTATTGTACAATTTGTTGTAGTAGCATGGCAAAGAGTTGGATAAACTTTAAGTACCAATGGTGCAATAGGCAACTTGTTTCAATAAATTATTTCCGGTTTCAGGACCTATTTGAAATTTGTAGCATTACCTTCTTTGTAGCCTAGAGATCCTGACGAAAGAGCACTGGAGACATCTAGCATCTAAGTTTCATCAGGATCTCCAGGCTACAAAGAAGGTAGGCAACTTGTCTTAAAGTGAAGTATCAAGACTCTTTGGGGAATGTTTTTATAGGGTCCTAAAGATTGTTTTGACGTACTTTGCATTACCAACCCCCTTCCCACCAAAAACAGGGAGGAAGGCCTCTATTTTTTAAAATACGAACACCCCTCTTGTAGAACCTTAAAAGATAGGTAATTTCAAGCCAAATTCAACGACGCAAAGAAAAAATTTCCACCAATTATTTTTTTATATTTATTGATACAAAATGTCCCACTTCACAGATAATTTATTTTGACTGATACATTTTTTTACACTCTAGGGATTTTGTTACAGGGTTGTAACATTTCCCTCAGAGGGGTTTGCAGACAAATTCGTCAGTTAAAATAAATTGTATGTGAATTGTGGCATTTTAAACCTGACAACTTATAACCTTTAAAGGGTATAACAAAAAAAATGAGTTGAGATGAACAGTTTTCTATGCGTAGCTGTGTTAAAATTACCTTTCTTTTAAGGTGCCACAAGTTCGTATTAAAATATTCGGGGGCCCTCGTCCCCCCGGGTTTTGGGAGGAGGGTGGGTGATGCAAAGTACGTCAAAAGAAACTTACAAACCCTAAAAGAACATCCCCCAAAGGGATTTTCAAAACTTTTCCTTTTTCAAAAGTTAAGGTGGAGGCATTTAAAACTAACCTTGTATAATTATAGATACAGTATTATACTACAATATTTAGTTTGGAGAAAAATAATATAAACACAATGTTCTTTATTAGTGTGGTGTCGCAAGGAAGGGTTTGACAACCCGATATATTTATCATAGAACACGAAAAGCTTCGTATGTCATCCTCTCATGTATAGAAATTGTTCATTTTACGAACCTGGACATCGGGCCTACCGTAACCCCACGCCGAGCGGGACACAAGGTCACGTGATCGATTTGCTGAGGGGGTGTACCTGTTGCATGACCCACTTTCAACCCCCTTCCCCAACAACACAAGACACAGTAGCCTAGGGGAGGTTGACAGATATCGGGGAGTTCCAGGAAGGTGACATAGAAATAGACTGATAATTACATTTCCGTAGACATTCACAATTTACCAGGAGTTTATACTAATAAAAATAAAATAGTTAATAACTTTATATTTAGTTTGTGGAATCAACATTTCAAAGGAAAAACTACGTTTTAGACACAACTGAAAAACAATAATGTTTGAAATGGTGTCAAATGAATTTAAATATTAATAGATGATCCGTTAGTTGTATTGTCCATTCCAATGGTGGTTAGGCTGTTAATTAATGACCCAATATGGGGAACAGTCGGCCCTAGTTTGTAACAAGACTATACATCCATCAAAACTGTTGACTTTTAGTAGGCCTACACGTGTTAAAAGGTAAAAAGGCAATTGTCTTGTTTAACGAGACGAAGTTAGGACTACAAAGTCCTCTCTACTACTCAACCTCGACCTTTACCTTGCGTTACTGTATAGTCACATTACAAATTTAAGTGGTGACTGCGGGGATCGAACTCGCGCCAGCGGAGTGATCAGCTTCGGAGTCGCGCACGATTCCAACCCGCCACGGGTCCGGGGTGTTAGGAGGTATGGTGTTAAGAATTAAGAAAAGTTCCAAGTTGTCTTCATTTCTTTTGAGTTTAAAGAATATTATGACAAGTTAGTTCGATAATATACAAACTATAGTACATTAGAATAGAGGATATTTATTATAATTTATATCTTGTCTTGCATATGGTTTAAAATTTAATTGTTAGTTTATGTAAGTCAGACTATAGTCATTTAATTAATCAGAATTTATCCACATTCAATACTGAACCATTGCATATTTATCATTGTCAATATATATAAGATTCCACACATTTAGTATATTCAACATGAATTATAATATACAGTTAATCATCACTGTAATTATTCCAACATTGAACATAACCTCTTTTTCCGATTGACTTTCTTCAAGTTAAAAGAACAAAAACAGCTGTTTGACTGCTTCTTGTTACTTTGTACAAGAAGAAGAAGTCAGTTTATCGCCATTATCCGCCGGGTGGTTATTGCTATGCCTTTTTCACCGGGTTTAAACAATTTATTTCGACATTAGTTAAAATACAGCCCTTCTCTATGATTATCAAACAACCCCATATCTTTATCGGTTGCGATTCTTGGTTTCGTCGTAAATTTGTTCGGGTAAAGTAAAGTTTTATTGTGTGTAGAATTTTGCTAATTCATCGATATCGATCTGATGGTTCATATTTCTACGAAAGTGCGCAGTTGGCAGTTCGTGCCTAAAAGTGAAAGTGATGGTCAGGAAAATCTTTGTTCGCGAGTGTGGGTGTGTTAGTGTCATGTGGATGTTTTCCTGAGATCTCTGGACTTCTTTGGCTGTGAAGATGTTTTGGTAAGTCAAAACTTTTGACTTGGAATTGGAAACTGAATAATTCTCACTTTCAGATTACCTCCGAGATCTTCAATAACGCGAAATCTGTTTGTCCATTCGAGTTACGTTGGCTCAGTGACCTCATCTTACGTTAAAATAATCATTCTCCATCCTTCTCTAAATAACAATGTGTTTGCATCTTGAAAAAATTCAAACAATACTGTTAATACAAATTTAAAATAATTTAAAATGACTTTGACCATAGTAAATTTGGGTTGATAAATTATTGGTTTTAGTACTACAACTGACAATAGACTTGCAATCTTTTCATGCAGTTTATTTCTTGTGGCCCTATTATGTTTAGCAATATAAATTAATCTAATTAATGAAAAGCTCTTAGGATTACTGATGTTTTTTGAAAAGGCTGAGCATTAAATATTGATACATGACCTTTTGCATATGACCGTACTTGAGACTCTTAAATTTAGTATTAATCAATGTGAGCGTTATTACTAAAGAAATTTGAAGACAAAAATGTTTGGACCGAACCGGGACATGAACCCGGTCTCTCGCTTGCCGGGCGATTATGCTGACCACTACACCATTCGGCCCAATTGTTTATGCCATACAATTTAGATAAGTACTTAAATCTTAATGTTTATCTAGCATTTTTGTCTTCAATTTTTGTTAGTAATAAATTAGCTATTTAGTGCTCATATAAATTAAGATCAATGTACGAGCGTAAGCGTTAAGAGGATATATGGGAAATTCTTGAAAACTCCTGAAAATTGAAAACGCGAATAATTGCGAAACGAAAGACCTATTCACTTTAGTAACGAATTAGGGTAACAAAGAAATACGCAACATTTAAATAAATTACTTTCACGTCCTTGTTGACAACTGTAAGTACAGTAGTTGAATATTACAAACAACTTCTTATCAGTATTCATTTGATGATTCTCGGTTCTGATAAAGGAGCGTTGTTGTCTGATTGCATTCTACGTTGAAGCTGATGAATTTGCTCCGAGACACAAATTGACACTAATTCGATCACCAATCAGATCTATAACCACAGCTGGATCAGAAATATCAATCTACCCCCCCCCATTGTTTTCGTGCGGTACCACATTGATTAGCTTCATTGTGTATAGGCAATCGCTCAAATATTAAATGTTCTCTTTTTTCGTTCTGAACATCTGGAATTGTGGCATCTTCTAGCTGAATGCGAAGGATTCTTATTAAACATTAATTATCGTCTCAAATTAGGTTTGAGACCTTTCGGCCTGTATGAGATTGTTATCGAATTTGCTTTGGAAAAATAAAATATTCAAGCCGCCAGCATGGTAACCGTGACCGTGAAATGAGCACCGATCCTGACCCCCAGAACACGTTTTGAGTACTTTTTCAACACTTTATATACATAATGTATTTTTGTATATATGTGTGTTCTCTGTACAGGCCGCAATTTTTGTTCGATTTTCATGTAGGCTAATTCGGTACAAATGTTCATTTTGTAAATACCTCGGTTAAGTTCGTTAACCAGCAAAATCGGCTATCGGAATCCCCCTTTGGGAGGGGCGTAGTTTTTGTAAAAAAGTGGTTTTAATGATCTAAAAACAGTAAATGTCATCCGATTTTAATGAAATTTGAATAAATTATGCATTTTTATCATATTAGTTATTTACCAATAAACTAAAAGTTATGAAAATCCATTGATTCGTTTCAAGATGGCGACAAAAAGATTTTCACTATAACAGCGTTATTAGTAGTCCGATTTTAATAACATTTTAAATACGTTTTACCTTCACGATATGTAATAAAACGTGCAGTAAAAGAAAACGTAAGTTTGAGGCCGAAGCGAGGTCGTGAGCGTACCGAATAAGAGTAACCAATTGCAAAGAAATTCGATTCACTCATGCAAGCGGCGCTTTAGCTGGTTTTTCAATTTCCTCTATTTTAAATCTAATGAAGTAAAATGTTTCCTAGTTTGTTCTTGACGTCAGTTTCGTTGTTATTTGTCAGATTCTCTAAAGTTTTTGGTCCATTTTAACTACATTTTCCGGTTTAGAACGTTGTCGATTAGGTTTGAAAATACTTACAAAAATCCTCCATGTATATTAATTTTTGTTATGTAAGACTCGTATACGAAAATGTGTGGCTAAATATTCTAAGGCACCTTTGTTTCTTAATTTTAATTGTTAATTCTTAATTTTAATTGTTACAGTTTTGTACAAAATCTTACACCAATGAGACAGCTGTTGAAATTTCGTCCGTTCATTTTGTGTAATTATGTAAATGTTTTCGTCGCCATCTTCATCTGGCTGTTTGGATGTTGTTGATTTTTGATACACACTTTGAGCACAATGTCAGAAATGTTTAAAATAAGTTTGATTGAAATATAATCATAAATAAAACAAAGACTTTGTTGTTCTATCTTCGCCTCGTTAAACAAAACAAAGTTAACAAACTTTACTTTTACCTTTTTAAAACGTAGTTTTCTGGGAAAACACCCTCTTCCCAGAGGAGGTCTGCACGTCCGGTGTAATTTATACTGACCATAGGAAATCCATTAGGATTCACGATAGCGCTTGTTCATAGGTTTTATAGTTTATATAAACTAAACAATATTACAAATGAAGGACTTTACAGCGTTCCTGGAAAGAAAACACTGACGAGTTGTGACAGCCTTTCACGCGAATGAATGAAACGCAAACACGTTGCTCCAGTAACCTTTACGATTAATTAACATTTTGATCTGCACAAGGATCTGGGTAGCAAATGTTAAGTTCTCTACAGTAAATCCTTTGATCAGCGTGGCGTGACTGAGCAAAGGAAAGAGTTTAGAGTCAAGCTCTCATTAACTAAATCAATACTCGGAAATTGCTACTTTAGAACCACCTTTCACAGCCACATGCGGCTTGTATAAAGACCTCGGCCTTCCCGTGTCGGGTTTGCTTCATGTGTCTCCCGCTCTGTTTGTGAAGCTTGCCTACAAACAGGATCGAGTAGGTAAGGAGTGAAGGTTTAAATGTGAGGTGGTAGCTCGAAAAGGAATCAGGTCGACACGCTAATCGCAAAGCACCGCTGGCGTGACTGAAGTGAATTTCCTTAGTGATTTGTTGCTCTGATTTACAGATTTGCTAACTGTAACTTTAGTTCGAAACGATCACAGGCTTGCTTCGGTCTCAGCTTTCGTGCTTTATGACCACGGGAGTTACGAGGCTGATCGCTACAGTCCACAGGCTTGCTTCGGACTTTGGCCTCAGATTTACGTGATATTTCAAGCCAGTTTTAATACTTATAGTAAAGGGAAAACGCGTTCAAATTTCAATGAAATCTGACCACTTGTTCCGGTGCGTGTTCTGGGGTCAACGGTGCTCATTTCATGATCCCGCGCCTGGGTCTGACCTTGCTGACGGCATGAGTAGTTGAATAACTCATTTTTTCCGAAGGAAATTTGCTAAAAACTTAAGTCGA
Organism: Matsumurasca onukii; assembly: GCA_018831715.1. Lineage (NCBI taxonomy): Eukaryota > Metazoa > Arthropoda > Insecta > Hemiptera > Cicadellidae > Matsumurasca > Matsumurasca onukii. The sequence goes on along the minus strand of CM032063.1, from coordinate 5,743,225 downwards.
CGCATAGCCATAAGCGCTATCGTGAATCTAATTTAAAATAAATCGGTTGTTTTACAGATTTTGTACACAAAAATACTTTTGTTAAACCTCTAAGTACGAGGAGGCTTTTGAACTTTCAAACGAGTCCCATTTCTTTGTTATTTTGCTAAAAGCCCTCGTTCGAGCAAAGAAGATTTGTTTTCAACCACCCCTGTCTTAGAAATAGTCATGTACACAGTAGTGTCATTCTTTAATTCATCGAGCAAAACTACCAATGTACGGTTGAACTTTAATACGAATCCGTAATTTTGTACAAATGCTGTTGCATTTTCGATACTTGAAAATTAAATACAAATCAATCATGCACTCAAAAGTGCTTCACGATTTACAGTAGTGATCGATTGTATTAGTTTGTTTACATGTTTGTAAATCATATTCTCTACGAAGCGATCATTTGAAACGACAGTTTCAGAAATAGCACAAACCTGTGGTTTTACAGATGGTGGAAGTTCTGAAACTGTCTAGCGCTGAGATAATACTTCCCCAACGGCAAAAGTTTTACTCGTTAAGGATTCTCTCTAATCTTTGTAGCGGAAAGGTCTTGCATACGAGATTGTGTGAGGATGTTCTTTGTTCTACGATCTTTTGACAGCTGTGTTAAGAACATTTGACTTAAATAAGAACTAATACATGAAAAACATTTAAAAGCCTATTAAATTAACAGTAGACATACTACCTTACCTTAAACATTAAGAAGGAAGTACTAAACCACTTAAGGTTTTGAGTTAATAAACCATACCGACACGCTGTTAAGCGCTAAAGCGCCGCTGGCATGAGTAAAGTGAATTTCCTTAACAATTTGTTACTCTTATTCGCGAGTTGTACCTGTAGTTCGCTCCACTCACAGCCTCGTTTCGGTCTTCGGCCTCAACCTTTCGTCCTGTTTTATTATACGCGCTACGAGCTTTTTAATATGCCTTTGGCCTTAGACTTACGTGGTATTTTACTGCAAGTTCTACTAATATTATAAAAGGAAACGCATTTTAAATTGCATTAAAATAGGACTTCTTGTTCCACTGTAACAGCGAAAAGCAGTACAAATTCTGAGCTGCAGTTCTGCGGATGACAGCACATTTTCTAGACCGTGCTTTGAATAGGTGATTAGATTTGTATTCCTTACTTCCAAAAATATGCAAACTAAAACTACAGACTAAATTGAACAGTATTAATTCAATTTTATAGTGGAATTATTGCACGATTATACTCGATCGTACTATTGTATTATAATCGTATTATACACGATTTCAACTCAAAAAGACAGTAGACACTTTCAGGAGCCCGTTTCGTCAACATATTACCAAATTCGACAAAATGTGCTCCAACGCCACAGGCGTTCAAATCTCGTCTGAAAGCAGTTTTGACCGCAAATACTTTTTATAGTTCAGACGAATTCTTGGCACATCAATGGAAGACCTAGTGAAATGGCCACCGGCTTAAAATGATACGTTAGATCATGCTGGTAATTTTTCCATAAATGGTCTTACTTAGATACAAATGTATGATAGGTTTGAGTCAAATCTGATAAGTGGTGTGGGATATAATAAATAATTAGTGAAAAATATAAAATGGTAAATATTGTTTCTGGTTAACTAAGCGTTTAAAAAAACTTTCGATCTTAAGTTTCGTTTTTATTTTGACCCATATAATCTTTTCCTAGAGTCTGACACTTTACTTATGGGACACTCTGTATAGTCCTCTTTTAACTGCATTTGAGTAGCTACTAAATTTCTGTGAAATCTTGTAAAAAGTCATTAGGCATCACACAATCACCCCTGTAGTCTTATAGCTTAAGGACTATTGTTCAAATCCACTTAATTATCAGTAAAATAACCTTGAGAGATACTCGCGCGAGCAAAACTTGCTACTTTATTATGCGATGATAAACGGCCGTAAAGCACCGGCTTCATTGTTAATCAACATCAGCAAACTTGAGATGTTGAAAAATAAATGTAAACGTCGAAACAAAAGTAATAAAACTTTGAGTAATCGGTAATTTCAAGTCAGGAGAAGTTTGGAGGAAGTTTAGAGCACCAAAGCGACGAGCTCTGGGCCATTACATTATTTTCCTCGCGCCTTAAGTTTTACTCCAAATTGCTTAGGCCTGTCCTAAAAATAACTTGTTTGGTTTAAATTTTATTTTCAAGCTACTAGTTTATTTTACTTTACAAAGATTTGTCATACTTTGAAATGTATTTTCTATTTGAGTTTGAAATTAGATGTTAGATGGAAATGACGATTGCTTTGAACACGTCATCTTCAGAGCATCTCAAATCAAATCCACTATAACTGCTTATATATTGCTTATTTACACTTACTTGGGACACCTCAACCATCCCCCCGCGTTGCCCCTCAATGAATGTAAAGTTTGCCCCATGTAAAGTGTAAATAAACAGTGTATATAAACAGTTATAGTTTAGTTTAGTGTTGTGCTCTGAAGATGGTCTTATTAGACCGAAACGATCGTCAGCACCACATCTAGCTTCTAAGTTTCATCAGGATCTCCAGGCTACAAAGAAGGTAATTAACTTCAAATAGGTCCTGAAACCGGAAATCATAATGTATTTTTCTTCTAGTATGTATAATTAACTTGAGCGTTTTCTATTAGTATAGAAGTATACGAGTAGTATAGTAGAATTTTAACAGAAACTTTAAAGTTACTTGTTTCTAAGCGAAGCAAATGATTTTTTACATGCGATGAAAGTTATAACCTTTAAAGAACTCATCACATGATTGCATAGTTGGTAAAACTGTAAACCGCTGTAAAGGGTTGAAAAGCGCGTGTATAAAGTTAACGCGGATTTTTCTAGGCGCTCAAAAATATATAATTTTTTACCGCCTGTAAGGCACTGCCAGTCATGTTTTTAATCCACCCACATGCAGGATTCTCTGGGACACTTACTAACGGAGGGTTAAGTGAAACAGAGAGTTCAGTGTGTACTTTGCGCCAGTGGTCGTTTCTCAAAATTATATCTCATTATTTCACTAAATCACTATTTGAGATTCCGACCACTCTCATGAGGGTATTTTAAGGCAAATATGTGGTGAAGGATAAGTGTGATGAGTTATCAGGTGTAGTCTTGTTACAAACTAAGGTTGACTCTTCCTTAGAATGGGTCATTAATTAATAGCCCAATGACCAATGGAAATACAAGGACCAACGGCTTAACGTGACTTCCGAACCACGCAGGTGATGGTCTGATATATCTAAACGATGGTGGGAGTTGTGCGGGTATCATCAGATGATCATTGAGACTATCTGAACCTATATCATCCTCAAAACCTATATCATCTTAGCACCTAACATCCAAAAGTACGTACTGAGTAACGTGCTTCCAAAATAAAGTGACTGCTAGCGAATCTAACGTTAAGCGAATGAGAAAAACTCTTGACAAAAGTATAATCAAAAGCTACCGGTACAGACAGCGTCGATAAACCATTTGCACTATTTACAATGCCAAACGTGTCGCTGAACATTGAGTTTCAGCAAGTCCACTGAGGAGGATACTTGGTTGTAAAATGAGCGAAACGTTACTATATACAGGGTAACATACTGAAATGTTGAGATTGTTGAGATGAAACTAAGCAGGGAGAGGACGCTGGAGGTTATAACGTAATTAGTGTCAGGATCTGAGTAAAGACAGGGTCTTACACAGTGCTACATCCAGGCCTCTCCTCCTCCTGTAGGCTCACTGACTACATACAAAAAGAAAAAGCTGATTTCATACTCTCATAACTTGGGAACTATGCATAAACAAATTTTTATGTTTATCTCTTTAAAAAGGTAAAAGGTAAAGTTTGTCTTGTTTAACGAGGCGAAGTTAGGACTACAAAGTCCTCTCTACCACTCAACCTCGACCTTTACCTAGCGTCACCGTATAGTCACATTACAAATAGTAAGTAGTGACTGCGGGGATCGAACCCGCGCCACCGGAGTGATGAGCTCCGGAGTCGCGCGCAATACCAATACGCTACGGATCCGCTTATTAGATAGAGCAAAGAAGAAAGTTTAATTGTTGTATCAGTTGATCGCGTGTAGGTTGAATGTTTTTACTACACTCATGTCCTTAGAAAATAACGACTCCTCAGAAAAGCCTTTTGTGTTTTGAAGTTTCGAAGCGGTTTTTGGAGTGTTAGTCATTTTCGCCGAGTGAATTCCATCTTTGAGGCTTCTTCAAAGATAAGGTTTATGTACCACCTTTTCCCGCTACCATTCACGAACTTAGGGTTTGGATATCGGAAGCAGTAGACTCCATCAAGCAGCCACTTTGCCTCTCGTATGGCAAGAAATGAATTACCGCTTCGATGTATGTCGTGCTATACATATGATGCACATATCGAATGTATAAAACCACAATAACTCGTCTTACAATCTGTATTATTAAAACCTGGCCGACACGCAGCTAAGCGCTTAAGCGCCGCTGGCATGAGTGAATCGAATTTCCTTTGCAATTTGTTACTCTAATTCGCTGCGCTCACAGGCCTCTTGTATGATCACGAGCTATACGAGGTTGTTCGCTGCGCTCATTCGCTTCGGCCTTTGGTCCCAGATTTACGATTTTTTATTGAAAGTTATACTACGTATCATGAAAGGAAAGTACATTTTAAGGTTCAATAAAATTGAACCTCTCCGCTGTTACGGCAAAAACCTACTTTCTTGCGGCCATTTTGAAACGACTTGACGGATTTTCATAATTTTAATATATGGATTTAAAAATTTTAAAATTTTATGGATTTAATATATGGATAGCAACAAAATACATCTTTATTTTAAAATTCATCAAAATCGTACGAAATTTACTGTTTTTAGATAATTAAAACCCTTTTGGTGAAAATTCACCCCAAAGAGTACTTTCGGTAGCCCGATTTTGCTGGCTAACGAACTTGACCGAGATATTTACAAAAGGAACATTTGTACCAAATTTCATAAAGTTGGACGAAAATGCGACCTGTAAAGAGTACAAACAGGTTGAAAAATATTCTTAAAACGTATTCTTGGTGTCAAAATCGGTGTACATTTTTTGGTCCGAGGTCTGGGTCTTACCACGAGGACGGCATTAATATCTCATTTTCCAAAGGAAATTCGAAAATAACGTCAAAATATAGTTTGTCTGTTATAACGTTATGAAATCTGCTGTTTCAGTTTGAAACACCCTGTATTACAGTTGACTAAAGTTTCTTGAGTGTTTTCGGTGTCGAGTAGGAGAGGAAGGGGTGAGGGGAGAGGGGAGGGAGGAAGTGTTGTGAGCAAAGTAAAGCGCCAGTGGAAGTGCCCAAGACTCCATTAGCTTTAACTGCATTGTTGGAGCGAAACTTGACTTTGATGTCCCATAACCAAACTGTCTTTGAGCCCAGAGTTTACATTGCCAGAGAGCAATATTTGTCTTCGACAGTTCACTTTTGTGTCAAACTGAATTTCTTATCTCTGTTCAACAAATTTTTCCTCTTTTGTCTAAGGTTAGGTCAAAGTACGACTTGCCTAAAAAGCGTCCGGTCAATATTGTACGAATTTCCGTGAGCAGACTGACTCCTTTTTGAAAGGATTCAAAACTACTTGTGGAAGAAACCAGGCCGATTCACAGCTAAGCGCCAAAGCGCTGCTGGCATGAATTAATACAATTTCCTTTGCAATTTATAACTATAATTCGCTCCGCTCAAGGCTCCGCCCTTTCGGTTTCTTTTACTGGCAGTTATTCTACATATCATGAAAGGAAAATGCGTTTTAAATTTAACTAAAATCGGACTCCTCATTTTGCTGTTATAGCGAAAGATCACTTTTATGGCCGCCATTTCAAAACGACTTGATGGATTTTCATAGTTTTTGGTATATAGATATACAACAATAATAATAATAAAATATTTTATTGCAAATGTATTTTATTACAATTAAATACATATTCATTTATTTAAAATTTGATTAACACCGGTTCAAATTTACTGCTTGTGATTGGAAATTCTGTATGTCTGAAAGAGATCTAGATGTGTGTGAGGGGAAAATTTTAGCTACTAACAACTGACGATTGCGATGCATGTATAATGTAATTATGCAATAAATTATTTATTTATTTATAGATAATTAAAACTAATTTTGGGTGAAAAGTACCCCAAAAGGGTGGGTCCGGCAATCGGACTTCGCTGAGTAACGAACTTGATTGAGACAGTTACAAAAAGAAAATTTGTACCAGGCTTTGTGAAATCGGACAAAAATACGATCTGTAGAGCTGATACACATATATTCATATGTATATAAATTGTGAAAATATCTGAAAACGTATTGTGGGGTTGGGATTGGTGCTCTTTTCATGGTCCCTGGTCTGGGTCTTATCATGCTGACGGCATGATTATCTCATTTTCCAAACGAGATTCAGTCAGTTTGTGTAGATCAAAATAGTTTGTACTACATCCATTCGTATTAAAAACATGTGGCCCTAACCATTTTTCATACACAGCGGAGTCCTCCGAATATAGTTACAAACTTCGAGTGTATTAAAAAAATACATCACGTGTTCGAAGCCCGGTCGGTCACGACATTTTCTTATTTCAGCCAAAACATCTGAAGAAAGTTCAACTTGAATGATTCAAAGTAAATACAAGATTGAAGTTTTGACTTCTCGTGAAATCAGACAAATGATGCTTTTTAAAACTTGTTCAAACTCCGGTCATTAGTGGAGTGATTAATATTACAAGCTCTAAGTTAAAACTAGCTGTGTCCAATTACAAAGTTTAACTTGTATACTTGTCATGACGTTACAGTGTAGGCCAGAAGTTAATACTTTTGTAATAATCAAATGTCATAAAATATGTTCGAAAAACTACTCTAATACTTGGAAATCTTCGGAATCTGACGGTTTTAAATGAAGAGTACAGGGTTGAAACTAAAGGCTTTACTGACAGCTGAAAGTTTTATTTAGTAGCTACCATAAATGGAACCTAATTAAGAAATTATAGAAACCCCGAAAAATAACCGTTTATTGAATTCGTAACTCCGTTTAATAACCTTACTAATTGTTCACGTTTCTAGATCTCAAAGCTTTTGAGAAATCGCGACCAGTCTGTGAGTAAGTGGTAATTAGATTTTATATAACACATCTTATCAGTATAATTTTATAGGTGTTTAATGTTGTATCCTTCTTTTTGAAAGATCCTGTATAGATGAAAAGTTTCGGTTATGATAACTTCAATAGTTCATAGAGTTCATATACTACTTCCTCTCTCGCCAAAGGCACTTTATAAATTCACCTTTAAAAATTATTCAAATTTTTGTATGCTCGCTATTCGTCTACTGCACTCCGCTGTATTTTAACCTAGGATGGTTTCGGAATAAAGGAGGTCTTCGCCCGAATTTCTTAGGATTGACTTTTGATTCTGGCCTTGGTCTACTCAAACTACTAGACTCTGTGGTAAGCCCAGTCGCATTAACATTGCTTTAAGAGCTTTATATCCATCGCTAACTACCGAAATTCTCCTCCTGGTATATCATGGTTGTTTTTTAACTCTGAATTCTTATTATGGTGTTGAGACGTGTGGGGTGGATTCTCTTTTGCATCTAAAGTTTTAATCGAGCAAAAGAGAGCCATAAGAACCATAAAAGGTAATTCGCCTAAGTTCATGTAGGGGTATCATTAAACAGCTTAATCTGATAGTTTTTTCCCTTTTCTTCTAAATATTCAAAGTCATAAGTGCCATAATCCTATCTTATTTCTGTATAACTATATATGTGTGTACTCCCTAAAGGTCGCATTTTTTGTCAGATTTTTATGATATTTGGTACAGATGTTCCTTATGAATTGTCGGTTCAGAACACGCCATGGAGTTAATCTCCGCACCCTCTGACGTCGTTTGACTCACTCCCAAAGGCTATATTCAAAGTGGCTATTTATAATAGTGGTGAAAATAAACCTGTCTCAGTCAGTCAACCAGCTACTGAGGATGACTCCACTTAAGAGTTAAAATTATAAAATCTAATATCGGATTCTTTCTGGTCACTTCAGGAGAAAGATTTCTCCCCACGACTTTCGGGCTATTGGGAAACTCCACTTATTGTCAAGGGCCTAGCATAACCTTAAGGTCGGAAAAGTCCGAGATAAACAACAATTTTTCAAAATTTTCACATTGTTGAGATAAGAATTCTTGCGCAGTTTCATAATATGAGGACAAAGTAGTACGTAGAGCGAGTAACTGTGATTTAGTGAGCACTGACAGAGACGGAACTGCTGCTGTCCCCAGAGCTTCCTTGTACCGGAAGTGTGGGAGACAATGTATGACTCTGGTGCCGTGTCAGTTGAGTGGAGTTGTCGACAACGCGTTTAGTTAAATTTTACAGCGGATAAAATAACATACAAGACAATAGATATCAAGAGATAATCAAGAGTTAAAAATGTATGGGTGACTAAGAAACGAATGTAGGAAATTTTGCTTGAAAATAAAAGTCAATTAAAAAAGTAACAAGCTTTTTTTTAAATCTTGACTGGTAAAAACAAAGATGGTGTAAGAAAAGGCTTCTTTGTTAAGTTAGATAACGTCTAGTTAGTTGTTATTAATCTAAATAAAAAACATTGGCATTTTGAATTAAAAAAATTGAGATAACAAAAGTTTTGAGACTGTAAACTTTTTTTTTATTTTACAATAAAAAAGTGAAGTTGATTGGTGGGCTTTTTTAATAGAATCGAATAAGGTTTATGTTGTGTTTTGAGCCACTTGAATTAAATCTGAGTTATAAACAAGATGTCAGTAGTAAAAAGTTTGAGACACAAAATGTTATCAAAGCAATAACACAAACATATGGTAGAAAATTCAATAATAAGTGCCGATCTTCTTATATAATTGTATACAATATAGTAAAAATCAGCGAAATAATCCCCATACATAATGACGTTATATACACCAAATAATAACAGGTTTTCCACCCTTCTCGGGTTGAAGTTTGTTTTTGATAGTGGTAGATTTTCTGAGGATACAATATTATTGTACACGTTTTCCGTAGTTTATTTTAGCAAAAAAGAAGAAATTTTGGAATCTGTAATCAGATATTGTCTTTGTCTTAAGGTAAAAAAAATAAAACAAATAATTAGAAAATATCTAGCGAAAAGTAAGTATTGTTAATAATAATAATAATAAAATACTTTATTGCAAATGTTACAAAATATTTTGTATCGCAATCGTCAAAAAGGAAAAGTTAGAGTAAAAATATATAGAAGCTAAAATTTTGCATTCACTCGTTACATCGAAATTCCATTCAGACATACATTATAAGGTACATTCACCCAATTTCTCATTCATTCGAATTTTCCCACAGAAGCTTGTTGTTTGGTGGTAGGTGATAGGTCAGCTCACGCTGATTACTTTAGGCAAGCTCATTTAATAATGTTGTATGTTATGTTTTTGGTTAGTTTTCACCTGAAAACGTGGTTTGATTCCCGAAGTTTTAACTACCCGAAACGTTAGGAGTAGTTTTCCTCCGGAAGTGGCAGGAAAATTCCGTTTCTTTCCTTTTACTAAATTGCTCTCCGCCACTATTATGAACTTTCAAACTAACGTATAGTGTTATTCTTGTTCACTAAAATCAATGGTAACGTCCGAAATAGTATTTAAACTTCATCTTTTCCTCAATGTAACGGTCAAACTCACAAGAAGACGAGGCAAATTCAGCCACCAAACATAGGGCAATTGTTCTTATTTTAAGAATCGTATGATATCGTCATTATAACAAGTACTTACAGAACAGAACAGGTGGTGGTATGATTTAATGTACTCTGTGAGTTATGGAACGGTTCTTCACAGTGACAGTTGAGTAACGGTCTCTAGGAACCTGTTATTTCACTGTCTCGGTCTGGTTCTCATACAAGCAAACCTGTTGTGTGAAACGGTTACAATAAGTAAATACCAACTTGCTGACTAGCTACAGGTTATCAACTTTGTAAACAAAATTTTAAGTCCGGAAAATAGTTATTGTGAAAGCGCGTTATTACAGTTCGTTAGGTATAGTATGGCCGGTGGCCTTGAGATTTCCTGCTGGCCGCTTATGACCCTATAGCCCATCTCACCGGCCATGCTAAACCGGACGAACTGTACATTGTAATAACTGGAATATCAGTGAGTAATTCTCCAATGAATACGTGGGTGGTCAATGTGACTTTGCCTTACAATAGATAGTACTTGCCAGTAGTATGCATTTATTTTCAAAACTGAGTTTATTTAAATATACTTTGCCAAAATGACACGGTAAAAATTATAAAATAAAACATAGTAAACAGTATATAAAATCTATAAAATAAAGCATAATGTATACAATATAAAATGGAAAACAATACAACATGAAGAATAATATAAAAACATGTCAAAAGAAATATATGAAATGGATGATTATGAAACATTAGGGTTTGGAATATAAGTGGTGTTGAATTATTTGATGGGATCCTTTGAACACTAAAACAAAAATTTGTTTAATTTTTTAATTTAGAACCGTGAATCGTTTTAAGACATTAAAAAAAGTTAGTAATTGTTCCCCTGGATCCAATTACAAAGCCAATTACATAAATGGAATTCAATTGATAATTATGTTATTGGTAGTCTTCAAATGCTTCGTATATTCTTTTTTTCAATACCTACCTCTTCAGGTTGTTTTGAGAAGGTTTAAAAATCGTAATGAGTCAATAATGAATCCGGTCTTGGTCTTTTGGATGTAAATTAGGACATATAATCGCCTGTTAGAGGTTTCCAAAGTACTATTCTGAACCATAGCTACTAATGTATTTCTTATCTACACTGTTAAATTTTTATATTATTCAAACTTCAAATTTTGCTCCTATTAAAAACTACGTGAAAGTGGAATTGTGCAACTTACCACGTCATAATATTTATGATCGTGAAATCATCTGCAAAAGGTTTACTATTCCAAAGTAGGTCGTTAATATGTGATACCAATACGTATTAATATGAATTTTTGGAAGATTTCATTTGAATCTAGTGGATTTTGTTTGCGGCATATTGTTTACGTCTGTTATTATACTTATTTCGATGTCGCAATGAATGTGAGATAAATGCATGTTGTCATGTTACTTGCAATACAATATTTACTTAAACTTTTGCCAATATGAGTCAAATATGCGTAGGAATAAAGTTAGTCTAAAATTTGAGAATTCAGAAAGACAGAGCTTTGAGAATTAAAGTGCAGAAATATAATGCAAACTATTGTCAAAAACAATGACGCTTGGTTTGCATTCATTATAAAAATGTCCAAAACATAAATGCAATACTAATAATTTACTTTGATTGCACACACATAATTTTATGCTGGAACCTTCTTGTACACTCCCAAAACTATGTACCTTGTTGCTCATTAGATCCAATGTAGCCTTGAGAAAGTCAGCAAAAGAGTGCGTTTTAAAAATTTTTACTATGATATCATTTCTCCCTTGTAAGTAAAAAATGTCAACCCCTTTCCTTAGTGCTCGTCCAGAGTGAAACAGGTAAAAGGTAAAGTTTGTCTTGTTTAACGAGGCGAAGTTAGGATTACAAAGTCCTCTCTACCACTCAACCTCGACCTTTACCTAGCGTCACCGTTTAGTCACATTACAAATTGTAAGTGGTGACTGTGGGGATCGAACCCGCGCCACCAGGGTGATGAGCTCCGGAGTCGCGCGCGATACCAGTCCGCCACGGATCCGCTCCGTGCACGAATAACTTTCTGAAAAGTTTATAGATCTCTCGGTTTAAGAAAATCGTATCGATTAGCAAATGAGTGGATATTTGGATTTCATAAAGGTCACGCAATTATAATTAATTTAATGCATTTCAACCAAGTTAATATGTTTATTAGAACGGCTGGTATTCGTAATTTTATTTATCTCCAATTTTAATGTTACCTTCAGATATTAACTAAACGCACACTAGTGTAAAGAATCAATTCAAAGTTAAGCTAAAATATTATTTTTAAGAGTGGTTGTACAAGAACTACGCTTAAACTAATCCCAAACTGTGGGATATGATTACAGTTAACTCAACTGTCGAGCAGATCTGACTCACGGCGCACGTGAAATTGGTACTCCGGGTATTGCGGGACTTGCCTATCAGCAAAATGAAGGTGCTTCTCAATCACGACGTAAAGTAGTTTTGAGTTAATTGAATTTTGAAACACCCTTTAATAGGAAAAGAGGTTAGTTGTTTTAATACATTCGTTCGTTCATTCATTAACTCCATAATTCATTCGGTTGTGTTTCATTATTCTAACGAATTTGCTACCGAAGAGTTTATTGTGGAATGAATTACGTGCGTATGAATAAAGCTGAGCAAAATTTAAAATACGTTGTTCCAAGAGTATATAGCTTAGTATTTCATTCCATTTCTTATAGTATGTTTAAATAAAACTTGAAAGGGAAAAAGTACCTTTAAAAACTAAAAAACATTCTATATTTCGGTAATAACCGTCTTCAGTAAAATCATAACATAATTAGACGGTTCAAAACAAAATATATAATGTCTTTTAGTTTTAAGTTTCCTTCAGTTTTTAGTGTGACGGTCTAATGGCTTTTGTTTACTTTTTGAGAAGTATGTTTAAATGAGACATTATTGAAAGTTTTAACTGAAAATAAAGTAAAATCCACTGACGATTGCTATGTACTCGTATTTATTGTAAAATGTTCATATTATTAAACTTCAAATTTTGCTCCTGTTAAAAACTACGTGAAAGTGGATTGTGCAAAATTACCACGTCATAATATTTATGATCGTGAAATCATCTAAAAAATTTACTATTCCAAAGTAGGTCGTTAATATGTGATACCAATACGTATTAATATGAATTTTTAGATTTCATTTGAATCTAGTGGATTTTGTTTGCGGCATATTGTTTACGTCTGTTATTATACTTATTTCGATGTCGCAATGAATGTGAGATAAATGCATGTTAACATGTTACTTGCAATATACAATATTTATTTAAACTTAAAAATATGAGTCAAATATGCGTAGGAATAAAGTTAGTCTAAAATTTGAGAATTCAGAAAAACAGAGCTTTGAGAATTAAAGTGCAGAAATATAATGCAAACTATTGTCAAAAACAATGACGCTTGGTTTGCATTCATTATAAAATGTCCAAAACATAAATGCAATACAATAATATTACTTTTATTGCAACACATAATTTTATGCTGGAACCTTCTTGTACACCCCAAACTATGTAATTTGTTGCTCATTAGATCCAATGTGAATTAGCCTTGAGGAAGTCAGCAAAAGAGCGTTTAAAAAATTTTAACTATGATATCATTTCTTCTTTGTAAGTAAAAATGTCAACCCCTTCCTTAGTGCTCGTCCAGAGTGAAAAGGTGAAAGGTAACGAGGTCTTGTTTAACGAGGCGAAGTTAGATTACAAAGTCCTCTCTACCACTCAACCTCGACCTTTACCTAGCGTCACCGTTTAGTCACATTACAAATTGTAAGTGGTGACTGCGGGGATCGAACCCGCGCCACCAGGGTGATGAGCTCCGAGTCGCGCGCGATACCAGTCCGCCACGGATCCGCTCCGTGCACGAATAACTTTCTGAAAAGTTTATAGATCTCTCGGTTTAAGAAAATCGTATCGATTAGCAAATGAGTGGATATTTGGATTTCATAAAGGTCACGCAATTATAATTAATTTAATGCATTTCAACCAAGTTAATATGTTTATTAGAACGGCTGGTATTCGTAATTTTATTTATCTCCATTTTAATGTTACCTTCAGATATTAACTAAACGCACACTAGTGTAAAGAATCAATTCAAAGTTAAGCTAAAATATTATTTTTAAGAGTGGTTGTACAAGAACTACGCTTAAACTAATCCCAAACTGTGGGATATGATTACAGTTAACTCAACTGTCGAGCAGATCTGACTCGCACGGCGCGAACGTGAAATTGGTACTCCGGAGTATTGCGGGACTTGCCTATCAGCAAAATGAAGGTGCTTCTCAAAATCACGACGTAAAGTAGTTTTGAGTTAATTGAATTTTGAAACACCCTTTAATAGGAAAAGAGGTTAGTTGTTTTAATACATTCGTTCGTTCATTCATTAACTCCATAATTCATTCGGTTGTGTTTCATTATTCTAACGAATTTGCTACCGAAGAGTTTATTGTGGAATGCGTATGAATAAAGCTGAGCAAAATTTAAAATACGTTGTTCCAAGAGTATATAGCTTAGTATTTCATTCCATTTCTTATAGTATGTTTAAATAAAAACTGAAAGGGGAAAAGTACTTTTAAAAAAAATAAAAAAATATCTATATTTCGGTAATAACCGTCTTAGTAAAATCATAACATAATTAGACGGTTCAAACCAAAATATATAATGTCTTTTAGTTTTTAAAGTTTCCTTTCAGTTTTTAGTTTGACGGTCTAATGGCTTTTGTTTACTTTTTGGAAGTATGTTTAAATGAGACATTATTGAAAGTTTTAACTGAAAACTAAAGTAAATCCCACTGACGATTGCTATGTATTTATTGTAAAAATGTTCATGATATAAAATAATTTACTTTTGTTGCACAATAATTTTCTTTGGAACCCTGTGTACAGTTTTGAAATTTTGAACTTCGTTTCTTATTAGAAAGGTATCGGGAAGTCAGCGAAATACAACGTTTTAGAAAATTCAAATCTGATAATGTTTCTTAAAAGCAAACATGTTAAACCTCTTTCTTAGAGCACGACGAATTTTTGCGCAAAACTTTACGTTTTCATGGAACATTTTATTTAAATTTCAATTTGTAAACTAATATTTTTCACCATATAGCTGAAGATGTTTCAGTTATCTTTTTTTACCTGTGGTAGTAGATTTTGTGTGTTCTTTTTTGTTATATAGTTAATTTGTTGTGAAAACAATTATTATATATTGTGTATTGACAAATAAAACTTATGTAAACTTATGTTTATAGATCTTGTGGATTAAAGAAAATCATGATAAGTGAACGAGTGAGTGAGTGACGTTTGAATTTCATATAGATAACACACGCAAGTAGTTATGAGATATTTTAATCATTTCGATACGTTTATTAGAACTTATTATCCATGTAGGTATTCGTGATTTTATCGCTCTCCAATTGAACGGTTCAAACTTTAAGATAGTTCACAAACGCACATTAGATAACAGAATTAATTAAACATTTGGCTAAAATATTAGTTTAGAAAGTAGTTTTACATTAATTACTCCTAAACTAATCCCAAATTGCAATGGAGAGAGTCATGTAGGCCAGCATTTAAAAAATTGAAATATTTGACGCTACCTTGCCTGTATATTTTAGAAACATATATTTTACAAATCAAAATGCTGTCCCGTAAGAGGAAGTGACATTCACTCTTATAAAGCTAGAGGCAGGGAAAACTACTGAACTGGGAGACACAATTCTCAGGTACGAGTTCAACTCGTCAACAGGTTTTCAAATTCGATCAAAAGTGCCCCAGAGCTTAATGCTTTTAAAATTCGTCTTAAAAAGGTTTTGGCCGCAGAAGCGTTCTATAACAAAGACGAGTTTAGAACACATGACTGGGAAAACGCGGAGCACATTGAGGGTTAGAGTGGTACAATTCGAATGAATGAGAAAGAATGAATGCCAAGAATGTATGTCTGATTGGGATTTCAACGGTAGAATGTGTGGAAAAGTTTAGCTTTTTAATTTACAGTCGTTGAAGATTGCATAACAAGTTCAATGTTGACGCATAAACAATTTATATATTTAAATTGTGGGAAGTGATCACATTTTCATCAAATTGTCGTGCAGCACTGACTAGCACGGCGCGCACGTGAAATTGATACACCAAAGTATTGCGGGTCTTGTCTATCACTAAAATGAAGGCGCTTCTCAAAATCACGAGTTACAGTTGTTTTGAGTGAATTGAGGTTTAAAACATTCTTCCGTAGGAAAAGAGGTTGGTTATTTAAATAATTCATTCTTTAATTTGTTCGTCAGCTCGGTCGTTCATTCAATTATTCTATATTCCATGCGTTTGGGTTTTATTGTTCTGACAGATACATTAGCAGTTAGTTGAACACCTAAATGCTAAGCTGTAGTCCTTAATGAAAAGGATTTGAAAACATGTTTTATAGGTTAAATATAGTCAAATAAGTAAATTTGTAAATATTCTTTATTTTTGGAATAATATAGATATTTCACAGTTCAATTTTAATTGGATCGGTGGTAGTTTAGTAAAATTACTATTTTGCTAAAGAGATTAACAAAATAGGAGCACTTTAATACTGTATAATAGTACAAGAAAACATAGTAACATTTATATCATTAGTTTAATTGTTTAACTATACAACCAATTATGTAAAGGGTAGAGTACTATTGTTTTACCTATTGTATTTTACTATTGTAGATAAAATAACTCTTTAAAACAATGTCCACGTTGTATTTCGTTTTAATTTTATCTCTTTAAACAAGACAATTTTAACGACCTTCCATATGGACGAAACATGCCTTGATATTAAAATAAAAATAAAACAACTCTATTGCACAAGATACGATAAATTCATTCAATTTTGTAATAATATATTGTAAATTATCGTAATGAATAGTGGATAAGTAGAAGAGAGGACATTAGGCCGCTTTCAGATGTTACGAATTTTCGCCGTGTCGAATGCCGGATTGAGTTTGATTACGATGGCAACTCGGCCGTGGCCGGCACGTCTGAACAGCTCCATATGATGCTATTGTAAGCAAACTTACTCGCGCCGTGCCGTATCCGGCGCACGGCGAAAAGTCGTAACGTCTGAAAGCGTCCTAACAGTCCTAACTTTGCCACAAAAAAAGACTTATTTTATTTAATTTCATAGGACATTGCTGTTTGATTTACAGAAAGATCGCTTGAGTTTTAAGCGCAATTTAGAACAAATTGAAATTTGAAACGTATTCCAACTAAAACTACTAAAGTAAAAAAAGGGCACAACGTCCCCAAACACACGGGCGCACAGCCCTGCGCGCGACGACAAGAGCGACCTAAACGCAACGCTCGCGGCACCGGAAGCGTGTTTAGGATCCAGCCGAGGCTAAATTTAGCATAGATAAGCGAGGCGAGAGGAGCGAGGAGCAGCCACCTGGCCGCTAGGTAAAATATTGATTGTGCAAGCGCGCGGCAAGGGTAGCGCCGCTTGCGCACAGGGTAGCGCGGTGCGCTCCCTCAGTCGCCCGGCCGCCTGGCGTCGCGTACCAGTGCCCCCGTGGTGTCTAGTGCTGTCACTCAATCCCCCATCCGATTAACATTCAGGTACTAGTCGCTACATGTCTTCTTGTGAGTGGTTTGTTCTTGTTTTTTATCTGTATTTTTAAGGGGATTAGGTAGCAACGTGTTAAATAGTCGCTAGGAAGTGTGAAGGATAAGTTTGTTGATAATTTAATTATGGATGTTGTATTGGATTTTGGTTTTAAACGGTGATTTTGTTTGTATATTTTAGAATAAAGTTTTTAAAATTTTAGTTAATAAATAGATTAAAAATTGTAGTATAATACTATTGAACTGTAAATAATAATTTAACACAATTTCAAGTTGTAGTATTTAACTAAATTATAAATTATTCAGTTTTCTATTAAAAAATAAATAGCTAATACAATCTTTTGAGTTAATGGTAAACGTATACAATTTGGATGGTTATGGACCTAAACTATGAGCCAACACGAAATGAATTAGTAAAAGATTTGCAATACTTACGTATAACTCTACTTAGTTATTTACTCTAACTACATCGGTTATTTATTTTATTATTGAATTATTAAATTATTTCAAAGCATGTGTGTACCGTTTAGTAAAATGAATAACGTAATCCTTTACTCTTAATTTAGATTGTAATAGAAATAAGCACAACATTTTAACGCATATTTTTAATAAGTACGTAGCCTATCACGTAAATCATCAGAGACTATTTTTGAATATATTCTGATGCGAATTATTGTCACAATAATGTACCACAATAAAGCTGTAGGGTTTGTCCAGCTAATACGGTCAATTTATGGTGGAAAACATTTCACCCCAGAAACATTCCCAAATAAATATTTCATACACCAAAAAATCCACGGTTCAAGAGACAGATATCTCTATCGGGATTACGAAACCGAGTTGTTGTAAAATTCAAATCAGGAGGGGAAGCATTTCGCCGATGAGCAAGACGAAACGAGTTTTCACCGAGCGGATTTAAATTGTACTCCAGGTAAAACCGATTTCCCCGGGGGGGTGAGATGGCAATGAGAGTTTATTTAAGGCCGTCCAGTACTCGAGGTTAGTGCAACTGGTGGGGTGGTCTGAAGGGGGGGGGAGTGTGTGGGCGGTGGGGAGGGGGAGATCTTGCAGCGTCCGGGCTGTACCCCCCTCAACCCCCTCACCATATACAGAACCTGTTGACTGTCCTTATGCTG
Organism: Matsumurasca onukii; assembly: GCA_018831715.1. NCBI lineage: Eukaryota > Metazoa > Arthropoda > Insecta > Hemiptera > Cicadellidae > Matsumurasca > Matsumurasca onukii. Next base: position 5,724,815 of record CM032063.1, on the reverse strand, counting down.
TCACATCACTTTTCCCTCCCTCCCTTCCACCAGTAGACATTTGTATACTGAATAACGGTTTGGGTTGTTATGAACAGTATAAATAAACATTAATAAAGGAATTGGTTTTCGTGATTCATTTGGCCTCGGGGAGGAAATAGCTTTTAAATAAATTGTAAGATTGTTTACTAACAGTTTGCAATAATATGGTGAGCAAGCCTTAGATTTGGCACGGAGCTCCACAGAAAAGTCGTTCTAAAGACACCCATTCACTGACGGTGTCACCCCTTTGAGCCAAAGCACAGATTACTACTCAGAGTGCATCTCTATCACGTAAGTTGTATTTTGATTAGTTATCTGTGGTCTCGAGACAGTTTGGTCCATTCGGCTTAGATCAATGGGGGGCTTAAGTTGTAGTCCTTTCTGGAGTTGAGTTACTTGCTCAAGGAGTTGAGTCAAGTTGTCCTTCAAATGACTTAATACTGTTTCCTAGTGAGTTTCAAGAATGCGGTGACTTTTTTGGGACCCCATATCATTGAAGAGGTCTTGACGAGAGAACAATATTTACACGTTTTCAACAAACCCAGCCCCAACTTCTTGACCAAACTAACTCAACGGTGAAGAAAAGAGCTCATCTTCCATGAAGCAGGACTGTGCACTCCCTCTCCGCATTTTACCAATCATGCAAGCCTAAAAATGTCAAAAAATCTTCAGTGGTTGACCGAAAACTGCCCAAAGTGGATATGCCGTTAGGCTTGGCCTCCTAGATCACCAGGTCTCACGCACCTTTGTGGTGTCAAAAATAGTTTGCGCTGGAAAACGCCTCCGCGGCCATCTTTTTAAAACGTTTTCAGCGTTTAAACTATTTATCGAATTAGACAGTCTGTTGGCTATCTGAACTTCTGCCTGTGAAGGCTAGCGTTCGTGGACCACCGTTCTGAGTTTCCCATTCGGTAGTCTACTATCATAAGAGCCATGTATCTTAAAATTGCTCTTAAACTTCAAGAAAAAAAGAAATCCCGAAATTTGTTTGAAGGAATTATGACTTGGAGACAAAATATCTTGAAATACTTTTGGAAGTGCGCGTATGGATACTATAAACATATTTGTGTCAAATTTCAAATATCTAAAAACGGTAGTTTGTGAAAAACTGTGAGCCAGTCAAAACCTAAGTGCTCTTTCACACGATCCGGTGCGTTAGGTTAACCTAACCTAACCAAACCAAAACATTATTGTTCCATGATTTGTTTCTTTTACACACGAAATCTTCGTGCTATTTCAATTATTAAGATTCAAATACATTGTTGTACCACGATATTATTATGTAATATTATACCTCTTTTTATACATTCCTGAAATCTTTCACACATGTCGTGTTTATCTCTCGATTTTCTGATAACATCTGTGAATATTTGAGTATTTCTTCATTTTGACGAGTTTCACATTAAAGGTGTCAAAGAGAAGGGATGTGTTTATTTAGGCTGGAAGGGTTGTGAGGGTGAGGTCAAGTATTAGGACGGGGTTGGCCAGTATTGTATGGAAAACCTTCTTCCAATCCCAGCTTGGATGAAAAGGCTCGAAGAAAATGTATGTAGGGAATATTACACCTCGTCGAAGAAGCCAGATTCTGTCAATTTTTATAATACGGTTGGTTGACGTCCAATTTTGGATTGAAAATGTTGGTTTTAGACACGCGTGAACGAAAAATAAGACCTTGGGTATAAAGTAAAACTTAAAATTATATACTATTTTGCTTTTTTTTTGACAACCATACACACCGTATAGGGTGGTCTGCATTACCCTAGATATTACAGTCGTCAACTTTCAATGTAGCTTTGGGGCAAATCCCTTCTGTAGCAGTTCACTCGAGCAGTTTTAAATAACTGAACAATCGAACGACAATTTTAGACTTTAAACTTAAGTAGAACACATATTAGAATGACACATATTGAAATAGTAAAAACCCCTGTAGGAAACCCACTGGAGGAACCAGGGCTAAAAAGCGTTGCAAAACTGATAAAACCACTAAAAAAGTCAAAACTTTGTTCGTCCTATAAAAGATAGCATTTTCTTTCTAGTTCTGGTGTGTACAAAGTGTCGTGTAGTTCGGTTTGTATTGGACAGACAAAAAAGGTATCTGCATTATTAAAAATTATTTTTGTCCTACCAAATTTCAACAAATTTACAAAAATGTCTGCCACTGAACATAGTAATGAATCCTAATCCTAATTGTCTTTGATAAAACTCAAGTAATAGCCAGAAAAACATTCATTCTAGAATTACAAGAGAGGCCATCGAAATCAAGAAACACTCTAAGCACTTTAATCATATAAAGTCTTCAAACTGTCTACAGCCTGGAATCCTGTTTTTAATACATACGAAATTCAAACAAATTTAATTTCCGAACCTCTTTACCCGAGGTATTTATATTGTATACCTTAACCATTTGTCAGTAGCTTTGTTGATGTGTAAAATCATTATTTTTTAAAATATTTTCTCGTTCAAAATCTTTTTCTTAATTTTTATAGAGCCGAAGGTGATTATCATACCCTAAAAAGGTACTGTAATGTTTAAAATCAAAAATATTTTTCAATGGTTTTCTTAAAAGATTTTATTTTTTAAATCGCAGGAAAAACTTGATTTGGCAATCGAGAAGCTGAAACGTTGCTGGGTAAACGTTGGAATAAAGAGAGCTTTATCGGCGTATTTTACAATTCAATGGGCCTCATTAATTTAAGTAACTGTGCATTGTGATTTGTATCGATCTGCTAATCGCTAGGCTTGTCGTGCTTTCAACAGCTTTCTCCTTTGTGATAACTGCTGTTTTATAATTTACTGTCAGGCCAATTTATTTCATTGCGAAATGAACGTAGGGAATTTGTATGACAGGTTTTACGTTGTGTGTGATGATTACTAGTAATGGAAATAGTACAAGCTTGTTTGATTTTTAAAAGGTAAAGGTAAAGTTTGTCTTATTTAACGAGGTGAAGCTAGGACTTCAAAGTCCTATCTACCACTCAACCTCGACCTTTACCTAGTGGCACCGTATAGTCACTTTACAAATGTACGGTGGTAACTGCGGGGATCGAACCCGCGCCAGTGGAGTGATGTGCTCCGTGCACGATTCCAACCCGCCACGGGGAAGTACAACCCTCTTTAAGTACGTACTTTAAAGAGACAGTGTTAGCATTCTTTGCTACTGATTTTGTTTTTAAGAACAGTGCTGTTTTGTCACCAGAGAACGACGTATATTTTAAAATGCCACCAGGAAAGACGGTATTGGACAAGTAATACCGGAAAGTAATAATTATCTATTTAATACTTTTAGTTATTTTATTTGATAATGGGTTTATTATCTCACCATACTATCAGTATCCCCCAGTGAATTCGGTTCATATAGGTACTATGTATATTAATGCATTTCAATAAAAGATAGTTTAGTCTAAAAACAAAATACTGGGAAAAATAGTAAAATTTAAAATGTTTCATTCAGCAGCTAAACTATAGTTATTCTGCTTAAGCGATTGAATCCAATTATTCAGCAATTTCGAACCTGCCACCCGAAAATTACCAACTATATAGGATCCTACGTACGTATTTTTACCCCATCTGTCATTTGAATAAAACCGGTTTTATGTTGAAAATATGTAGAAAATTACCAAAAAACATAGGTTGCGTAGTCAAATTTAGACAATGGGGGTTTTATCGATAACAACCTTGTAAAACTGGTGTATAACAAATCCGGTGCAAACAAATAAGTAAACACCTTTAATTCCCCACGTACATGGGTACGTTCATTCGTAAATAACTGAACTGTTATCTATTAGCTTTCACATGTACTCTGAACTAAATTTATGCTCTTACCTACCTCTGATTGGTACGTCAGATGAGTGTTGTGACGATAGGTGGCACCAAAATTGTTTATGTTTTTCTTGACGATTTTTATACAGAGTGTCTAAAGAAATGTATATACACTTCAATTGAAAGTAGCTAGTTGAAAATTTGCAAATCAAACCTATATATTTGGAAGTTACGACAGATGATGATAATTAAACTCCTGCATTAAATAATAACCGAATGTTACTATTTATTTAATTGAGTCTGAAAAACAACTTGGAAGTTCCGTTGTCTTTTGGTTACCAGTTCATTCAATGAAATCACTTTTGGCACTGTACAATCAGTTTGCCAATATGAACCAGACCGACATGTAAATGTATGAGTGTTAATGGTCCTTATATTGAAAATGTATGCATTTTGAAACAAAACTACATTTATTATTATACATTTCTATTTTAATATTGTTCCACACACAGAACAAAAAGTAAAAATATTGACATGCATTTTTGCATCACAAAACTACGTATTGTGTATACATTTCTTTTTAATATTGTTTCACACACAATAAATAACAAAAAGTAAGTCTAGAAATATGCTTATATTTCGCTATTTACAGCTTAGTTGAGCCTAATATTTAAAACAAAACACATTTTAACAATAAGTATTTACACAAGCCATATGTTTTTGAAGACATTATCGTATGTTGAGCCCATCTGGTTGTCTTGACTTTAAAATTAGTTGATGAGCAATAGCAACCTTCGAATTTCGCAGTATTATATCTGTTATATGTTTTGGTTCTTCAGGGTCGGACATTTCCAAATATACTGATTTGAGTGTAAATCCTTCTTCCAATGACTTAACATTGTTTATGTTTTTAAAATTGTCTATACATTTTGTTGAGACACTCTGTATATCCTGGTCTGGATTTGACTAGACAAATCGTGCTTTAATTTTTTTAATTCTTCGTCTAAGTTAAAAAACAACTCTAAAAAAACAACAGATGAAGATTGTTTAAGGAGGTTTTGGACGAGTAAAACTGATTAAATCAGTCAATAAATAAAAAATCAAACGAGGAAAAGCAGCCGAACGTTGACTATGTGTACTGTGTGTAGAAGAGCAGTATAAATAGCCACGTCCTCGCAGCAGGATTGGTCGTGCAAGTAAACATCTGTTTGCCTGAGCCTCGATTGGGGGAGTTAAACTGCAATCACCAGAGTTAAGAGCTCTATAAATCCCGTAATTCCGGCGATCGATCCATCGGCTCCACGAGCTGCTTACAAAGCTTATCAACTCAAAACCTGTGCAACAGTGTAGGGAGAAATAACTGTTTCATGGTTTCCGGCTAATCTCCTTGTAGACGGAGAAACAACAGTTTCGTGGTTTTCAACTATGCTCCTTGAAGATAAATCATGTACAGATGCAAGATTGTGTTGAAAAAGCTAGTGAAAAGGATAGAAACAGGTGTGAAATGAAGAAATGAATAACAAATTTATGACTTATTGAGTAATGGAAATACACGTCATAAGGGCTTTATTGAAATAATCTTAGTGATAAATGAAATAGCATCAAACATTAAAACTTCTGTTTTAATTTTATATACTATTTCATTTAGTTTATTTTAAAACGAGCAAACCATGATAGTGACACTCTATTTCATATTATGTTCGAATATAAAATATTTTATACGAGATGGTTATTATGAACATTTTTAGTTTAGCCACAGTTTTGAATACATATGTACTTCAATTATGTAAGAATGTTTATGGTAATTTTAAATAATTTGTGTTTTTTACTATATAAGGAAGCCTGAGCGGTTCCAGAGTGTTTTCATAAGCAGTTTTGAGTCGAAAGGAGAAAAAGACAAGAAATAAAACTTTATTGGACAGAATCTGAAGTGGTATAGTTTTAAAATACGATAATTTATGAGCTGCACTACTAAGAAAAAATGAAGAATTGCCAGCGAAAGCATCACACTGTAGAAAAACACAATATAGTCGACAAAACATTTTATATTGTAGCCAGAAATCACGCCATAAGAAGCAGCAAAACCTGCTGCTGTAGCAAAATAACATCTGACCGTTTAAAAATCACGAAATAATGCAGAAAAAATCACACTACGTGAAGAGAACACTTCATACTCGCACTAGACAACATACAGGAAAAATAAACTGATCAAACTTTAGCTAAAACAAAAATACTGCAACAAAACATGTCATAATTTAGCCAGAAACCCATCAACTATTGACTGTCATGCATGCAAAATGTAATATGCTATAAACGGTTCATTTTCATCTTAATTGTGTAGTTTTGTTATACTATAGCAAAACAAAAACACGGGGTACTGTAGCGGGAAAACATTGCGTTTCAGCCAAGTGATTCTTCAGTCTCTAGAGGAGACTCCAGCCTTTAGTAATCCTTGGGCTCTAGGGGAGAACACGTCTGCTGCTGCTCCTCTCTCCCCTTTCTCTCAAGTTTCTTCTAAGTTATATTTAGGTCAAGGTGTACTTTTATACAGGGTGTAATCGAGAAGTATCAGGATTAGTGGTACTGAGCTTGGCTAGCTAATTTGATAGCAACACAAAACTACACGGTTTACTCCACGGTGAAGGTATAGGGGACATTTTAAACCGCTAGCTTGTCTGGGATGGTCATCATCACCATTTTTGTTACTAGTGGCATATTAATATGTTGTAAATTGGAGTTACGGGGAAAATCAAATGTCAAGTTTGCTAAGAATTTCGACACAAATAGGCGATATGCGCATGAGTAATTTTATGTAATTATAGATCGTGTACGGAGGAAAGTTTGAAAACTAATTCACCGGTTTACGAATGTTAAAAAAAAATAAAATAAGAACAGCATGCACGTTTGAACGATCAGTGTTGATCTTTGGCCATTTAGATTGGAAAAGATTGAACTTTTGACCAAATTTGGAATGTTGTTGACGACAGAACTCCTGCTTGTAAGAGCAAACGTTCGTGAACTACCGTTTTGTATCTCCCAGTGTAGTTATCCTTAAAATTGCAGATAGTTCTCCCTGTCCCTGGTTTATTGAGAGGGTATAACTTGTATGCCTTCTACATTCAACCAATAGTACTCCGAGGTTGTGAATTTAAATGCGAATCGCTTAGTGTGAGTATGTATAGAATTTATTTGACAAGCAAGTTTTATTCACATAGAAAATCCCAGAGAGCCAAGTTGTGTCCAAAATAAGGCCACAAGCAGAAGTATTTCCACCTTACAACACCATGTGAGTCCAGAACCAATCAAAGAAAGGTTTAACGCGATATTAAACACAAACGTAACGACACAGTAAAGTGAGTTATAAAGTGCGTTTCATTGTTTGGGGTGATGGTGGGGAGGGGGTGGCCGAGCTGTCCACCTTCTAATTGAAGCACCCTTAATTAAAACTCACTTTTAATTTTCAACATTAATTACAGCACTTTCCAAACTAGACTTTGACGAGAGCATTTTTGCCGTGAGCTTTAAACTTTGATGCTACAAATTGAGTGATGTAAAGAAATTGTGAGTATTTATAGCTAGTTCATTCCTCGATGTATATAACTTTTTGTCTTTGAGAAAGAGTAAAAATTATTATCTACACATTGTATCCATATACTTATGATGTTACCGCATAATTTATTCCAGACGTAAGTTAAATTTCAGGAGTTATTTCATCTAGTTACAATATTAAATATTAACTGCAACAGCTTACACGATTTTATTTATTTACTTAAATGAGGCAGGCCTATAGCTCCCTATGGAAGTCAATGCTCTCAACATTAAAGGTTTAAATTGTTATCAAATTATATTGACGCAATATTAAGTTTACCCAATTGAGATTGTACCCTGAATTGCGCTGAATTGTTGCTGGGTTTCAGTGAAACTTGTATGTGTGGATGTGTGCACCAACTCACATCGATCTGCTTAGCTACGTGACCTCCGATACATCTTCATATCTCAGCCACCAAAACTAACTCAGTGTGAGCTACTACTGTATATTGACAGAGTGGGAAGTGATGGGTTTCAGTGAAACTTGTATGTGTGGATGTGCACCAACTCACATCGATCTGCTTAGCTACGTGACCTCCGATACATCTTCATATCTCAGTCACCAAAACTAACTCAGTGTGAGCTACTACTGTATATTGACAGAGTGGGAAGTGATGGGTTTCAGTGAAACTTGTATGTGTGGATGTGTGCACCAACTCACATCGATCTGCTTAGCTACGTGACCTCCGATACATCTTCATATCTCAGTCACCAAAACTAACTCAGTGTGAGCTACTACTGTATATTGACAGAGTGGGAAGTGATGGGTTCAGTGAAACTTGTATGTGTGGATGTGCACCAACTCACATCGATCTGCTTAGCTACGTGACCTCCGATACATCTTCATATCTCAGCCACCAAAACTAACTCAGTGTGAGCTACTACTGTATATTGACAGAGTGGGAAGGGATGGGTTTCAGTGAAACTTGTATGTGTGGATGTGTGCACCAACTCACATCGATCTGCTTAGCTACGTGACCTCCGATACATCTTCATATCTCAGTCACCAAAACTAACTCAGTGTGAGCTACTACTGTATATTGACAGAGGGAAGTGATGGGTTTCAGTGAAACTTGTATGTGTGGATGTGTGCACCAACTCACATCGATCTGCTTAGCTACGTGACCTCCGATACATCTTCATATCTCAGTCACCAAAACTAACTCAGTGTGAGCTACTACTGTATATTGACAGAGTGGGAAGTGATGGGTTTCAGTGAAACTTGTATGTGTGGATGTGTGCACCAACTCACATCGATCTGCTTAGCTACGTGACCTCCGATACATCTTCATATCTCAGCCACCAAAACTAACTCAGTGAGCTACTACTGTATATTGACAGAGGGAAGTGATGGGTTTCAGTGAAACTTGTATGTGTGGATGTGCACCAACTCACATCGATCTGCTTAGCTACGTGACCTCCGATACATCTTCATATCTCAGCCACCAAAACTAACTCAGTGTGAGCTACTACTGTATATTGACAGAGTGGGAAGTGATGGGTTTCAGTGAAACTTGTATGTGTGGATGTGTGCACCAACTCACATCGATCTGCTTAGCTACGTGACCTCCGATACATCTTCATATCTCAGCCACCAAAACTAACTCAGTGTGAGCTACTACTGTATATTGACAGAGTGGGAAAGGATGGGTTTCAGTGAAACTTGTATGTGGATGTGTGCACCAACTCACATCGATCTGCTTAGCTACGTGACCTCCGATACATCTTCATATCTCAGCCACCAAAACTAACTCAGTGTGAGCTACTACTGTATATTGACAGAGTGGGAAGTGATGGGTTTCAGTGAAACTTGTATGTGTGGATGTGTGCACCAACTCACATCGATCTGCTTAGCTACGTGACCTCCGATACATCTTCATATCTCAGCCACCAAAACTAACTCAGTGTGAGCTACTACTGTATATTGACAGAGTGGGAAGTGATGGGTTTCAGTGAAACTTGTATGTGTGGATGTGTGCACCAACTCACATCGATCTGCTTAGCTACGTGACCTCCGATACATCTTCATATCTCAGCCACCAAAACTAACTCAGTGTGAGCTACTACTGTATATTGACAGAGTGGGAAGTGATGGGTTTCAGTGAAACTTGTATGTGGATGTGTGCACCAACTCATCGATCTGCTTAGCTACGTGACCTCCGATACATCTTCATATCTCAGCCACCAAAACTAACTCAGTGTGAGCTACTACTGTATATTGACAGAATGGGAAGTGATTAAATACTTGATCCCGTTTCTCATTTCTACTAACAAGTACCACGTACCTCGCTTATTGTTTCACTGTGACGCAATAGCAATTATTCTGGACATTAGCGATTAGATACCATTATCCTATTCAGTAGTATTTACGGTTGGAACACTCTAGCGAGTAAACTAACTCGATATATTCAAATCGTCGTCTGCCAAATTGAAATGATTGCGTCATTTATTTAATTTGCGTACTTGATAAAAATGCATTTGGTTAAACTAATTTTGTTAAATAAAACTTCAAAGTATTGCTATCTGTGACGTTATAAGAACGAATAACATGTCTTTATGTGTTAAATCTTACGACGTACTGACAAGTGATTGGGTTGCAGCACACACTTTCTTAGATACTGATAGTGATTTTTTCGTATTGTTTTCAATAAAGAGATGGTCTAGATCAACACCAACTTCATCACAGTTCAAACAATACGTTCTTAGATAATCGTTTTAGGCAACTATAGGTATAATCTGGGCCAATTACATTAATACCCTTACCTAATTGTCCTAGACAATCGAAGGCATATTATGAGCTAGCCGTATAGGTCTAACCTTACAAGATCGTAGTAATAAATATCCTTAGATAATCGTATGTCCTTCGTAAGTGAAATCGTAGGTATACTTTGAACCAATCGTAGGTCTATTCTGAGCTAGTCGTAGGTAGGTACAATCTTATAAGATCGTAAGAATATTCATAGATAATCGTAGGTCTATCCGAACCATTCATAGGTCTATCAATAGCCAATCGTGGGTTTATCTATATTTAGCTAATAGCGATTGTTAACTCTACGTGAACTGTTTACAGTCGAAGTTCCCCAAGTGTAACTGAGCTCACAAATGGTATCAGCGTCGACACAATCACATTAACATAATGAAGTGATTTACATTACCTCTGCAAACAATGACTCAATTCATTCTCACATTTCCTTCATCGCGTCAATAATCAACTTATTCTTAACCCTTGATGGAATTTAGGAATGTCAATGTAAATGACAACTGTTGATCTACCTACTAAATATGGTCAATACAGTTTGAAAACTAACCATTTTAGCAATTTTGGAAATTACTTTTAAAGGTTCAGTTTTGTTTGCACAGCCGTAGTTTCAAAAGTAACAAATACGTATTTTGTGTATGCATTTTGTTAGTGAATGTGTCAATATACTAGCCAGCTGTACGAGTAAATGTTTAGGCACTTTCCGACAATGCTACCCCCTCAACCACATACTATTTTTGACGCTCTTAGTGTGAAAACTTCGGGAAAAATCTGAAATAGTATTTTTTAAGGTTTTGACAAGTTGGTGGCCAAAAAGATATTTTGCATCGTAGTGGCAAACGTTGTTGTCGCACTGGGTGCAAGCCTTCTACTGTGTTCTATAGATAGTAACAGTCGCACTGGATCTTCAGGCTTATGAAAAATCGTTTGTGCGGAAAAAAATTTCCTAAAACTTTTGTATTTAACACCTTTTTCCACCTCTGACGGTTTCGTTGCTAGATAAGTTTAAAGTTATAAACGATTCAACTAATGGCAAACTACAGACAGCAACGCAGTGGGTGAAGCGAATTTGTCTTAAGCATTAGCGTAGCGAATGCCCCCAAAATACGAGGTCGCAGGTTGAGTGAGAATCTCAGCCCCCCAGTGAGCCCGAAGAACGAGTTATGAATCTAAATTTCAAATAAAACACGTAAACATTTGAACAAACAACACGCCTCTGTAAAGAGATTTGTTATTAATGAAAACAATCTGACAACATACACATGTAGGCTAATAGAATTGCTACAACGTACTCATGTCAAAGAATTCCTCGGAAACAGACAACCCGCTAATAAACGTATAACATACTATAGATTAAACCCCTTTTACGTGTGTTGATTTATTACGAACTTTCTACATGACGCAGTCTATCCGAAGTTTCGGTCATCGACGTAGGAATCAAGTATCAAGTAAGTATTAAGTACAACATTGTAGTTCTAACGATTTTCTTAACGATTGTAGATCTAACGATCCCTTAAACCAATCTACAAACTGCTAGTTACACTTACTCGAAGAGTTAACTAAGTATACGTCTATTTACTTCTAATGTGTATAATTATTAAAGAACGTAGCCTACCTAAAGTTCAAGGATAGCCTCAAGACTAAGATCTAAGGCTTCCGGTTTACACAGCGTTACAGTTGAAATATAAATACTGTAGTGCTAAACGTTTCAACCTCACTGTGGAGAGTCATCCAGCCAGTCAAAAAGCTACTGAGGGTGACTCTCTTAGGTCGAATCGTTTAGCAGTATTTATATTTCGATTGTGACGTGGTGTAAACCGGAAGCCTTAGATCTCAGTGATGACACCGGCCGCGAAAGCTTAAGAGTTAAGATAGCCTCAAGAGTAGAAAGGATACTCTAGGCCCTACTACTCACTATGTGAATCTTTAGACTCCAAAATTTAGGCCTTCCGCCAGATGTTTTATGTTAGTGTAAATTCAAAGATTCAGCGGGAAGAATCAGATATTTTCGTCAGGAACCGAGTAAAGTCTGTTAGATTTCCCACATAAAAGCGTGCCGGGTGCTCTAACTGATTTAGTGGACAAAGAATGCAACACTTGATGCGAGATCGGGAATGAGTTTTGGTTGTAAAAGGTCGAATGAATCGCCGGAGAGCGGAGAGCTTGAATCGAAAATACGATTACAGGCAAATTGAAAACTCGATAACCAATCGGCAGACGAGTTTTATTACGCCTTTGTTTGATTACACTTCCTTCATAAAGCTTTTCACTGATTCTTTCCAAACTGAAAACAGCTGAGAAAACTTCGTCTTTGATCTAGCGTACCTTGAGAAGTGATTTTCAACTGTTGACAATCTTCGAGAAAGTTTACTGGGACTCGTGGCGTGGTCCTGTAATCCAGCTTCATGGAGGTCAGGTTTTGAGGATGATATAGGCCTAAAGCGGCTCAGATAGTCTCAGTGATCATCTGATGATACCCGCATCAACTCCCACCATCGTTTAGACATATCAGACCATCACCTGCGTGGTTCGGAAGTCACGGTCCTTGTATTTCCATTGGTCATTGGGCTATTAATTAATGACCCATTCTAAGGAAGAGTCGGCCTTAGTTTGTAACAAGACTACACCTCATAACTCATTATTACCACTCATCACACTCATCCTTCACCACATATTTGCCTTAAAATACCCTCATGAGAGTGGTCGGCATCTCAAATAGTGATTTAGTGATTTAACTTACAATTTAAAAGAGAAATAAAACCGAAGTAAACATAGTTACGTTGTTGGGCAAACATGAGTTATTAACAACATTTCATTACTTTATGCAATGATACATTTCAAACACCCCGTAAAAATAAGTTTGACAGTATTAAAAAAAAGTAAATTAAAAGAAAAGACTTCAAGATACTATGGTAGTAACTATTATCATGCAATAATCGAACCAGGCCGACACGCAGCTAAGCGCTAAAGCGCCGCTGGCATGAGTGAATCGAATTTCCTTAGCAATTTGTTACTCTAATTCGCTACGCTCACAACCTTGCTTCGGCCTTCAGCCTCAGTTTTTATGTTCTGTTACGACTAGTGTTCGGCCTTTGGCCTCAGCTTGGCCTCCTGTATGATCAAAGAGTTTCAGATTTAGGGTTTTTATTGGAAGCTATACTTTATATCATGAAAATAAATGACATTTTAAATTTCAATTTAATCGGACTACTCACTACACTATTATAGTAAAAAATAACTTTTTGACCGCCATTTTAAAACGATTTGACGGATGTTCATAATCTTTGGTATATTGATAAATGATAACAAAATACACATTATTTACATTAAATTTCATCACAATCGGACGAAAGTTTCTGTTTTTAGATCATCAAAACCACCTTTTTTAGTTGAAAAGTACCCCAAAAAGGTGACTTCCGGTAGTCCGATTTTGCTGGTTAATGAACTCGATCTCGATATTTACAAAAGTAACATTTGTACTACATTTCCTGAAAATCAGACAAAAGTTGTGACCTGGAGAGATGGTACATATGTAAAAAGTATTGAAAGATGTTATGTTTGTCCACAAACAGGGAAAAGTGTGTGAATGATACAGAGTGGAAGGAGCCGGCTCGGGTCACTACTTAATTGACAGACTCATGAATATGAAAGAGATTATGAATGCAAATATTGAGCCCGGAGCCACGGCTTTATCCCACAAATATTTGCACTTCCATAACACGTTCTACATTATTCAAACCTTTTCCCAATGAATCAATCGATCAGCCTAAACAAGGCTTTCAGGTAGCTTTAACGCTTTAAATGACATGGGGTTCGTTAAATTTATAACGGAATTCGTGGCTGAACATCAACGGCAATGCTTAACCAAAATGATTGTTTTAAGCGATTTTTCTTTGGGGAAGCTATGATGTCTGCATGGTAACTCAAGGGAACTCTGCAATGAGCATCGATCCATACCCGACAGATATACACGACATCATGGGTAGTTTTTTAAATTTTATATACATACGTATATGTGTGTAAACTCTGTATAAATCGCGTTTTATGACGGATTTTTGTAAAATTTTGCATAACAAATAAATATTATAAATAAATATCTTTATTGGCCAAAAACAGATACTGGTCCCTTTTAAAATGTTTAAATCAAGTTTAGTAGCCACCAAAATTGGAATACTCTACTAGAAGAAAGTGTTCACTAAATCACTATTTGAGATGCCGACCACTCTCATGAGGGTATTTTAAGGCAAATATGTGGTGAAGGATGAGTGTGATGAGTGGTAGTAATGAGTTATGAGGTGTAGTCTTGTTACAAACTAAGGCTCTTCCTTAGAATGTGTCATTAATTAATAGCCCAATGACCAATAGAAATACAAGAGGACCAACTGCTTAACGTGACTTCCGAACCACACAGGTGATGGTCTGATATGTCTAAACGATGGTGGGAGTTAATGCGGGTATCATCAGATGATCACTGAGACTATCTGAGCCGCTTTAGACCTATATCATCCTCAAAACCTGACCTCCATGAAGCTGGATTACAGAACCACGCCACGAGTCCCAGTCAAAATTTAATGGTTTTATTGATCTAAACGTTGCAAATTCTGTTTTGTTTTGATGAAATAGTAAATATGAGTTTTATAGTTAACCAACAAATACTAAACACCTGTTGAGTCGTTTCAAAACATCAGCCAAAACGATGCATTGTGGCTATGACAGTGGAATGGGTAGTCTGAATGTAGTCAATGCATTGCATAAACTGAATGTTCCGTCATTTTATAAGTAATACTTAAGAGTTGGACCTGCGACTGCTCTATCTAACCGTCTCGTAAAAACATTATGATAAATAATGTACACTCCGCCCAAACAAATTTTAAAAGTATGTTTCACGCAAAAACATAATACGAGATTTAACTTCAACTACTTGAAAGTTTTCTTAATTACAACACAATTATATATATTCAGCGTGACGAAGGAAGTTAGGTTTGTCAGGGTTGGCAAGATTGGGTTTTGGTGGTGTCAGCTGTTTCATTGTTCAGCGACTCTGACAGCTGCTAACTCTGCAGAGCAGTTGTTGTCGTTCCCACAAGAATTATTGTTATCTTCATGACTTTAGAGAGTTGAAGTGATCCAAGATTCTTTATTTGTCAGTGAGGTGATTGTAAATTTCTGTTTTCTTCACGGTGTTAACATTCGGAATATTTTATATTCTGACATTGCACGATAGAGAAAGGTACGTAGTCTATTGATCTAAGTAGTTTTGTAATTCATAAAGCTGAATTTTATTTTCAACTGTGGAGAAAATTTGCGTAACATACTGTTCGTCACGATTAAAGGATTTTAGTGATTCTTTTTATTAAGTTCGTGATAACTCTACTAGGAATATTGTGCCAAGTAACTGGTTGGTTAGAGCAAACCTCCTTGATTTGTGGTTTTGACAACACATCAACGTGCGTTGTCACGTTGAAATGGAAGATAAACAGTACTTTAAGAAGTATTCATAATACACAGTTTACTCCACGCAACTTAATTGTTTTCAGCCCACATCTGTTTTCAAGCAGAAGTCGTCTAGAGATAGCTACGTAGAAACCTAATAAGAACAAGATGCTTCTGAGACGGTTCACAAGCGATAACGTTGCCCATACTCGCGGTAAAATTAACTCAACATTGCTTAATAAAAACGTCTATTTTACTTAATCACCGTGGACGTTTAATATACAGTTTTAATTTAATGCGTTCAAAAATTATTTTTAATTGCCTTTTCTGAACATTTAAAATTGTCCACAGATAGTTCAGCTCAGCTTTTTTCTAACTGCTTCGCACTGTGTTTTGAACTAATATCTAATTTCGGTTTGATACTCAATGATAACCACTCAGACTATGTCACGACCAAGTTCGCGACATACAGTACAACAAACAGTATTCAAAGTCAGCGGGCCAGCTCGACCAATAGCAGGACGGCGTAGGTTAGGAAGAGAGGGGTGAAAACCCGGGCAGTCAGTGTGTGTCGAGAGTGTCGAGGTACAGCTAGAGCAACAACTAAATTAACCAAAGTTCTAAGAAACACAAGGAGCAAATGCTTAAAATTTGATTCAAGTTTGACAAACAACCAATGTTGAAAAAGTCCGCTGGACACCTCTGACCACTTCCGCCAATCAGGTCTAAGTAGGCGTGACTGTTTGGTTAGTTCACAATGTGTTTAGTGCACAAACTATAGCCGATAGTCCACGTGGACTGCACGTGTCGCAGATTCTTCTAGCTGACTTCGGCTATTGATTGTTCTCATGGGTCTAGACGGATCGTTCTCAGGTGTCATCGTTTCGCGGCCGGTGTCACAGCTATAATCTAGTTCTTCCGGTACACACCGCGTCGAAACTTCATAATTAGGTTGAAATATTTCGATCCCGCTGTGGAGTACCATCTTCATTAACTTTCAGTTTCAGCCAATCAATGACTGAAGATGGTACTCCACAGAGAGACCGAAATATTTCAACATAATTATGAAGTTTGGACGCGGTGTGAACCGGAAGAACTAGATTATAGGCTACTGTTACTCCATGAGAAAGGAAGTTGTTCAGACGAGTGGATGCTGGTTTCCGGTATCGGGGATGGATTGGTAGAGCTTTTGAATATTAATATTAAGAAAATAATAAAATTGAGAAAGGTTGTAGCTGGCGTTGACAAAGCGTTGACACGGTTGACAAATGTGGCTCAAGGTTGTGACGTCACGGGAGTAATGTAGTGTAAGCAGATATCCCAGGCCGCGCATCCATCCATAGCGTGTGATTGAAAACCCAACTTTGATGTTAGAGAGAGACAGTTGCCGGACTCCTTGGTCTGCTCAATCCTAAATCCATGTGGCTCAATGTTTTATTTTTGTTGTTGATACTTTGCTTTGAGACAACGACCAATCCTAGAGGGTGTTTTAAGGTGAATACGGAATGATGGTGTCATGAGTGTGTTGATTGATGATGAGATGTAGTCTTGGGACAAACTGGGACCGACTGTTCCTCAACCGACGTGTTTTTGTCAGTCCAACTTCGAGCACTGATCAGTTTTCGTCGTTTCCTCGTAGGGTCTAAGCCGAAAGTCACGTGGGTGACTTCGGGGGTCAAACCCGCGCGTAGCGGAATGATGAAATCCGGAGTCACCCACAATTCCAACCCACCACGGATCTGCTAAATGGCCAGTATAGTACAGCGAACAGTATCTAGTCGAACAAATTTACGGGTTTTAATAATAATTAGAACGACCGAAAATTAACAAATTAACAACAAACTCAGGTAGAAGTTTACACGTCTTTTTTTAATTGGGCTCTAACTTCTGATACCAAAATCTGAGTATTCGAAGAACTAAAGTGGACACACTAGAAAATGTTGCATCCTGGGGTTATAAAATTAAAACAAAGTTCTAAAAATAACTTTAGATTAAATGAAAAGAACAAAACCACAAATTGGACCAACTCAACTGACAGCTAATTGATTCACAACAGTTGAAGTTTTGCAACTGCGCTGGGTTTTTGTTCGGCCCTTGATGTGAATCTTTTCATCATTAAGTCAGAATATGTTTGCTATAAAATCCTATCTGACCTAGTCTAACAAATTTAAGTAATTTGCAAGAAATGAAGGTTTAAAATTCAATGTGTTTGTAAAAATACAAAAAGCAACGAGTTAGTATGGACTGGTGCAGGTTGATCTTGAACTAATGTAGATAGTTGTCACACGTTTAAATATTTTAAATGAAAAATCTTTCTTGGTAAATTTCAAACAAAGTTTCTATTAATGATACGTAGTAAAACGTGTAGTAAGAGGCCACGTAAGCCTGAGTCCGTTTGCCAAAGCGAGGCTGTGAGCGTAGTGAACAGCCCTGTAATAACCGTAAAGCTGAGGCCGAAAGCCGAAGTGAGGCTGGGAGCGAAGACAACAGCCTCGTGCCTCCTATGGTAATAAGGAAATTCGCTTGACTCATGCCAGCGGCGCTTCAGAACTTAGCTGCGTGTCGGCCGGGTTCACATTTATTCTCGCCTTAGATACTTCTATCCCATCAATCTTAAAGTACAGAAAGTATATTAAAGCATCTACGGTTCACCACGGTTCCTGTGTACGAGGGGGTACCCAAAAATAACGGAAATTCACTATAAAACCAGATTTTATTATTTTTTTTACTAATTTACATGTATACCTTCAGTATACTCTCCATTTAGTGTAATGCATTTGTTCATTTGATGCTCCCATGGTTTTAAGCACCCCTCATACCCCTTAGTCTGAATGGCTGCACGCTCCATCCTCGTTTGCCTTTTCACTCCTTCATTTTCGTCATAACGGTGATCTTTTATGTAATTTTCATCATGGGGAACATAAAAAGTCGCGTGGGACAAGATTTGGCGAGTATGGGTGGTGGGGAAGGGTGGTCGTGCTGGTATTGGCCAAAAACTAGCGCACTGAAATGGCTACATGGGCAGGCACATTGCCATGATGAAAGAACCAGTCTCCATATCGCCAAAATTTAGGTATGGAGTGTGTTGAAATTCGCTAAACTGAATTTTAACACACTCCAGAAAGCAAAGAAGCATTCCCAATGGTCCTCCGACGGTCGTCTTGCAATATTGACGGTTTTCGCTGAACAATTTCACCAGTCCGAGAATTTGAAGGTCGTCCAGGACGAGGCTTGTCTTCAATCGACATGGCGCCATCTTGAATTCGGGAAAAATACTCTTTTCACTCTGGTTTTGCGCAAAACATCGTCTTTGTAAGCTTTTTTAATAATTGCAACCGTTTCTGACGCGTTCTTACTGAGAAAAGCAAAAAGTTCACTGCTGAACTTTGTCCATTTAATTAAACCATCAAAACAAAACGAGGCAGAACAAAAACTACTTCTAGAAAAACGCACACAGCTCCTCTTCACAGCCTCTCAGACTGGCCACACCGAGTGCACTGAACTCAGGAAGAGTTGGGCTTTCGTCCCCTATCGGCCAAAATGTGAACTATGCGCTCCTTACCTCGTCATCGACCGATTCTCGATACTTTTGGGTACCCCTCGTACTTCAAGCAGCAGAGTTAAAGCACAGAGTTAAAGCACACACGTCACAAGCGAGTGTAACGATGTGTTACAGATCGATCTGACGATTGCGATACATTTACACAACGTCTATTCAGTAGACATCTTGTTTCATTTATTTATCGGAACCAACTGCAATTGTAAATGTAAAACCAGAGAGTGTTAAGGGAATAGTTTTGCAATAAAGACCTCACAATCTGGTAAGGAAAGAAGCTTTTTTGCTGGACTTTATGAGCTGGTACAGTAATTTAAACTTATATTGTTTTTATGGACCACTCCATTTTCTGTTTGCATATTACCAACCTTGCTGTCTTTATTAGTGAGGATATCTATATACTGACTAGTGAATGAATTATGCATTCGTTGATTATTAATTTGTAATTCGGAAAATGAGGTAAGTGGATTAAGAAGAAAAATGTCACTTGTATTAATTTAGTCTCAAAAGTCTTTCAGAGTAGATAAATCAGAAGAAAATATATAAGGGAAAACTCATTTTCAGCTTTTAAGAATAATAAAAAATTAAATTTTATAATTGTTGGTAAAAAGCATGCATTTTATAGACACCATAGAAATTTCACATCGAAAAGGCTATCGGAAATCCCTGTTTTTTGGATTGTTATTTATTGGTTGTGTTTGTCAGTTTAGGCGTATATTATATGAAATACGTTAGTAGTTAACTCTCAGTCAGTATATAAGAAGATTGCATAGTCATATTTATGACAACAAAGGAAAAAATAGAACACAGTGGTTGGCTTATTTTCAAGTGCCAATCAGAGTGCGTAGTTTTTCGTTTTTTTCACATTGCCACAGTACCAACGCTTACTTAGGCCCTGACCTTATTCTATAGGCAAAATAAAACAACAAAACTAGCTTTTATCGAGGGTAAATACGTGCAACGTTATAAAATCTGTCAAAACAGCTTTTTATACCAAAATTACCGAAAAGAAACTACTTTATGAAGAGTTCTTATGAACTAAAACGTAATATGTTGATTTTAGGGTTTTGATTAACAGTTCAATAGAAATAAAACTAATATATTTTAAGTCTTAGTTCAAGACCAGCCTTTAGACAACTTTTTGCATTAATTTAATATCTTTTTTATAATGATCTTTTAGCTCATGGATTAAAAGAAACAGTAGTGCAATTTGATTATACGAAAAGAATATCGAGATCAATACATTAAATTGAAGGGACATGTTCTGTGTTGACACCAAGTTCCTAAAAACATATCAAGTTAATATACCAACGTGTTTCACCCCTCAATATGCAAAGCGTGTTATAAAAAAGTTGGCGAGAAAATGAAACCAAGAATAACTCAACGCATCTTCTCGGGAGCAGTGGCATATAAAGTGTATGTATTTCTTAGCAGAATAAGAAACTCGGCTGAATATCATATGTTCTGCATACAATATTAACTCATGTTGTATCTCTCAATAATTTATTCTGCTGACAGAACTATTCTGAGTATTCCACTGGGAGTTTCAATATTCGCGTCGAATATTTGACACGTGGCGGATTGGTATCGCGCGCACCAAAATATCGTGATTGGAAAGTTTATTTAATTTGTGTTATCCGTTCAGTAGCCATTTTGTTTTAATGATTTATTTTGTAAAAGAATATTTGCATAGAGTACAAACTTTAAGTTTTGCATACAACTTTGCATTTTTGATAAAAAAGGCTAACAAAAGTCACAGTAGCGAGTATAAGAATTATTTATTTCCACATTTGTACATTACAACATTTGTTGACAAATATACATAGAATATATTTTCTCAAATTTACAGAATAATACTTTGTTATGTTCTTTACCTTCAGGGCTGGCTTACAAATAATTAGTTCAAATAAAATAGTATGCGTATCAGCCCCCCTATTTTGACAAATATGGAAATTTAGGGTCTCAGAGACACAAAGCCTGTTTAGAGGTTTCTTTTTGCAGAATTTGCTTAAATGCAGCGTTCAGACAGAGAATTATTTTATAAGAAAAGTTGTTGAGCTACCACCGTGCAATGACCACTATATTGTTTTCGTCAGAAAGCGTTTATTTTTTATTATTTCGTCTTATCAGTACAAAGATGAATGCAAAGTTCTGACAAAGATTAAACAAAATGGCCGTACGGTTAAAAAAATAACAAACTTTAAAATTCAACGTTCTGGCTTTATTCGACTTCTGGGGACAATATCTTAAATCAATCGAAACGAATATTGATACACTCAGTAACTCTTCTTTCTTTCATTTTATCGAGCACCGATCGAGCTCAGGTTTATGTAAAGAGTTGACAGTGCTTCTTATATTAAGTCAATCAGATACCTTCTTTTAAGTTAAAGGGTGTGGGAGTCACGTGCATTGCGCGAGTTATTTAAATAAAATTCCTCTTCAAAAGTAAAGAAAATACATACGATAAAAGCGAGGTATGAATAACCAATAATTGAGTAACGTCGAATCAGGAGTCTTCTGAGCAATCAAATGTTGTTCACTTACAGCTTTTGAAAGAAGGGAGTTGATTTAATCAACCGTTCGCAAAACCTTTTTGCCGAGTTCTTTGTCAAATCTGGTTATTTTCCATCTGTTGTAATGAACAGCTATTTTTATCAACGACAATACCTGTGATATCTATTAGCGTACTCTTACAAAGTAATGTTAAAATAACTTTAAGTTTCTAAAAATATTAAAAGCTATTTGGTATCGAGATTGAGAGGTGTAATCAAGAGTCATAAGGGCATTTTAATATTATTTTATTTGGTCGATCATTTTGAATACATAATGCCCAAGCTAAAACTGGCACCGGTAGTTTCTATATATTAAATTTACTAGCAGATACAATTTACGTGTATGAGATAGACATTTTATTTTGACGTTAAAACAAAATCACCACTATCCCAAAACTTCAAAAATATGTATAGTTTACAAGCACTTAACTGAAATTGCGATACTTACAAGACAATTTGTTTGTTTGAAGGAGAATTCAAAAAGGCGAAGAAGCAAAATGAAGTTTTAACGGGATCTCATAAGAGGGAGTGACATTCACTCTTATGAAACTAAAGGCAGGGAGAGGTACCAAGCTGGGAGACACAGAACGGTGGTTCATAAACGTTTGTCTTTTCAGGTAGTAGTTCAGTTTCTCAACATACTTCTAAATTGATTAAAATGCACTGATGCCCAAGGCATTTAAAACTTGTCAAAGGTACATTTTGATTGCTGAAGCCTTTCAAAGTCTTGACGAATTAATAGGGCTAGAGAGGAATAGTTCGGGTGAATTATGTGTGAATGGAAGAAATGTAAACTTGAAAGAAATTTCGGTTAGAGTGAAATCATTGACTTTCCATTCTTGGAAGATCGAAAGTCAACGGTGAAATCCAAAATTTCAGCGTTAGCGATGACGATTGTTATGCACGTGCTGTTAAAATGTTTACGCGATAAACGATTTATTATCGAACTTTCATGGTAAGATCCAGGCCCGATGCCATGAAATGAGAAAACATTATAATTATACGAGGGACGTTAAAGAAGAAAAGAGACACAATTTGTGTGTAGGGTTAACATGCTTTACTTTATACAACTAAGACTTTTCCTACTTTTCAACATACTCTCCTGCTACCTTTATACATGTCTCCCATCGACGTACCAGCATTTTTGTGCTGTCAGCGAAGAATTCAGTACCTTGACGTCCAAGCCACCACAGCTTTTACGTCTTTGTTCTTCTCAAATCCTTCACCTTAAACCTCGCAGATACCTTTTCATTAGCTCAAACAAATTAAAATCACATGTAGTCAGATCAAGATTTTATGTAGGATGAGGTTTCTAGCTCAAAATTTCAATGGCATACAGCATTGAATAAAGCATGTTTTGTGTTTTGTGGGCGTGCCTGGTATTGGAGAAAAATATAAAACACCCTTATGGAGAGAGCTTTAAGACCTAACGTAGATATGTCTTCCGATATTTTAGGTTCTCACGGATAAGTTTTGTACAGTACTAACACTTACGTTATAGATTCTAGTTATTTAACTCACAGTAATTCTTCGATCCTCTGAAATAAGCGTGTCGTAACACTCGTCGTAATGGAATATAAAAATCTGAGGCCAGAGGTCGAAACGAAGCTGTGAGTGGAGAATTAGAATAACAAATTGCAAAGGAAATTCGATTCACTCATGCCAGCTTAGCTTTAGCGCTTAGCTGCTTGTCGTCTGGCTTATTTATTTATGACACCGAGTTTCAAATCGATAAATTATGTAAAAGAAAGCCATATTCTTCTAACCATATTTCGTATTTGGAATTAAATCTATCAACTAAGTTACTAGCTAAGTCAAAACCCAGCTTTCTTGTAAAGATACTTTTCTGTTCAGTAAAACACCACCAATCACTCTGGACAACGTAGTCGGGCAGATGAACGTACGCCTTGTTTATTGTGGGTCAGCTGAGACGACACGTTCAACGTAATTACTTACTTGTTCTAACACAAGCCAATGTTTGCCTCCTGGCTGTGAAATCAACCGGAGATATATAGGGGAAGTTAATGCAGGTCACCTACTGGGTGATACGTCACGTGATCAAGTTTTATATACAGGGTTATTACAAACGATGTTCCTGATTTTGATTATAAATATTAATGGGCAAATTTGCTTTTAGACCATTTTGACTGGTACAATTGGAAAGAAAAACTCATCAAGTTTTATTTATACTGGTTTGGGTGCGTTTCTGCTGTTTCTTAAGTCAATTGTTGTACGTGTTGTGTAATGGTTGAATTTGAAGACAGTTATGCTTGCTGTGTGATGGATTATCACATTAACTCATTTTTTATTAGTGTGCAACCAATTTTTAGAACGAGGTTTTAATGAAGATCCTCCTAGTAACCAATCTGATCACAAATAGTAATTAAATTTTAAAACGAATGGCCACATATATAAAAAAAATGTTACTAAAGCTCATCGTTTGTGCTTGGGGCATGACTCGGGCGCGGAAGTCCGAATGATGACGTACTCTTGAACTGGCCACCAATATCTTCGGATTACACTCCCCATTATATTTTCTTGTGGGGATACATAAAAAATAAGGTGTACACACCAATATTATCAAACAAACGACCTGAGATCAAACCTGAGGTAAACCTGAGATCCAGCAATAGATTACCAATGCCATCGAAACAATGGATCAAGATACTCTTATCAACTTTTGACAAGAGCTTGATTATAGGATTAAAATCTGTTGTAGCACAAGGGATACCCATATCAAAAATGTGTAGTTAAGAATAGTTGTGATGAAACGTTTTGAGTTTTTCTTTAAATGTAACCATTTTGTTTCTTTGTATAACATATAAAACTACATTTTATATACACTAGAAATCGTGAACATCATTTGTAATAAACCTGTATAAGTGGGAGTTTTGGTTGTGTATCTGGCAAATAACTTTGCGTGTAAGTTGTGAAGAAATATAATTTGTACTCTGTTATACTTTTAATACATTTACTATGGACCGGTTTCGACCAATGGGTAATATTTTGCAGGCAAGTTTAACATTTTAACTATTGGTTACAAACTGCATGGTTAATATTATAATGAGATCCAAATTTTATGGTTAAACCAACCCGGCACATATAAAGCTAAACTAACCAGGTCGACACGCAGCTAAGCGCTAAAGCGCCGCTTGCATGAGTGAATCGAATTTCCTTTGCAATTTTTTACTCTAATCACTCCGTTTCAGCCTCGCTTGACATTCGGCCGTTATATTGCCACGGCACTACTGGGCTGTTTGCTACGCTCACAGCCTCGTTTCAGCCTTCGGCTTCAACTTAAAACTTGAACATTTCTACATAATCAACTAGAAATTCAATAACTATATGATTTAGAAACCCTTTTAAGTGTATGAGAATTTTTCTACAATTCCTATTGTAAATTAACCGTTATTCAGAAGCAGAAGGTGCTCAACATTTGATACTTATGTAGAATACTATGTTGGAAAACTGAAATATCAAAACCTATATTAACACAGACAAAGCCTTTCAAAAGCAATGCCTTTAACTTCAGGTTAGTCCAAATACATTCTTTTGTACCAAACCAAAGTTAATTTTCCGTACGGTCTAATAAACTAAACTAAATTATTCCAAACCAACAACTTATTTAACAACCTCAATAAACAACAGTACTGTCGAGAACTGCTAAGGGTGCGTACTTGACCTTGAACTTCGTCTCATAAGAACAATGTAAAACTTGCATTTTCTTGGGACATCTCACACCCACAGTTTTCATCGGATTTTTATGAAATGAACTTTGTTTTAAAGTACGTTAAATGTGTTAGTGACTTCGCTGAACTGAGTTCTTATGTTCTCATTTGTAAGAATGTAACATATATAAAAACGTTTAAGTCATTAATTTTTTTGCTTTTACTATTAAACTAATAGAGTGTTTGAAACAGTGGTCAGCGGAGTCCCTGCAGTACATTGTCTTCATGAACTTATTCAAAAATTGTAGGCTGTGGGGTGTCCCAAGAAAATGCTTGTTTTAACATTGTTCATACTGTGCATCTTAAATATGGTACACAAACCGCGTATGTTCCAACGCAACTTTATCGTTCAATGAAAGCAATAAACTCGCCATAAATTGTGCGATCTGTCACAGTGATTCATTAGTTGTGTCCAATCAAAACCATTATCGTCGCCCGACCGCAGACTGACACACAGAGTATACTGTTTACTGTATACTATATGGGCTGCGGTCTCGTTGTTATTTACCCCCCTTCCCCACCAATGTCTTGCCTTTGTGACCGTGTTCTACTGCACAACTAGACTCAACGGGGTGCTGGGTCCTACCAAAGATATTATGGTAAGTAGATTGCTCATAGATGCCGAATGGCTGAGCCTGGAAAATTAACTTAGCTGCGGCAGCCCAAACACAGATAGCGCTGCCATCTCCAGCCGTCTTTCTACCCCCTTTGGCTCCACATGCTCGAGTTTTCCGATGCCGATGACTTAAATGAGACTAAATTGTGCGATTTTCGAGAACGAACAAACTTGCGCTTGCGTCAGTACCTCTACTTGCTATCTGTGCTTGGGCTGCCGTAACTATGTTAACTTTCCTGCCTCAGCATCTGTAGCATTCGTCATCTATACACAACTACGTATCATAACATTATCTTTAGTGTCTAAAATCAAAGGATCAATATAACTAGAGAGAGAAGTTACGTAGGAAGAACCACTAATCCTGGGGAAAATGCACTAAATCACTATTTGAGATGCCGACCACTCTCATCAGGGTATTTTAAGGCAAATATGATGAGAGGTAGTAATGACTTATGAGGTGTAGTCTTGTTACAAACTAAGGCCGACTCTTCCTTAGAATGGGTCATTAATTAATAGCCCAATGACCAATAGACCAACGGCTTAACGTGACTTCCGAACTACGCAGGTATGGTCTGATATGTCTACGATGGTGGGAGTTGATGCGGGTATCATCAGATGATCACTGAGACTATCTGAGCCGCTTTAGACCTATATCATCCTCAAAACCTGACCTCCATGAAGCTGGATTACAGGACCACGCCACGAGTCCCAGTCATAAAATGCGACCTGTTGAGCAGTTACAAGGGTCAACAAGAGCACTTGCGTTGTAAATTTTACCCCGTTACATTGAAATTCGTCAGGACTCACGGTAGCGCTTGTGGTTGTGTTTGCTACTTCATTTATCAGCAGTGAGAGCTGAAGGGATGTAGAGTGAGTGGAGGCAAGGATCGTATTGATTTCACCGGACGCCAAAGTTGATTTATTAACTCGCAGTTCTGTATTGATACGATCTCTTCGCTAAAATTGGTCGGAAATTAAACTTTCCCACTTCAATACTCGCAAATTTGACTTCGTTAAATGATTGTTGTTAAAATTGATTTCTACGGGTTGTTTTTGTTTGTAGTTTTTTTGCAGGACGTTGGACAACTTATGTTTTTATGTATGGGCTCGAAATACAGTGTGTTAAATATAATTCGAAGAATAATAAACTAGAAAATATTACTAAAACTGTATTTTATGGAAATCTATAGTGATATGGTGTGATGTTTGACGTGAGCTTTTGGCGTGTTACTTATTTGTTCTGTATGCTTATATAAAACTATATAAAACCTAACATTTCAATAACGCTAGGACAGTTTTTGCACATTCCTATTGATAATCATGTTAGAACATACATTTTTTAAAATCTATATGTTTTCAAAATACAGAGCAGTTCCATATTTCTGTGCAATAGCATAATTTAAGCAGAAAGTTCGTTAAGTATTATATTGACTTTTATCAATGAAACTCAACATTGATATTTTCTTCTAGCTTCGCGGTTTTGCTTATTTCTAGTAAATATATACAAAACGCACCAACTATTATAAGTATTATTTACCAAGTCAATTCAACCAAGATACGTTTATATACTTGTCATATTTTGCGATTCAATTTGAAAACAAATAAATATCAAAATATTGTCCTTAAACCGATATATGGTTGAAAAGATGGTTTAAGGTTGACTGTGTTATTTTTCAAAGTTTGTGAAGCATATATTTGTGGCAAAGGTCACGCTTGAAATAACCGCAATGCAATTTGTATAATCCTGTCTCGTGGAACACCCCCCACAGCCCCTTCCCCCAAACACACCCCCTCAACAAAACAGTTTCATAAAACACGTTACTGAATACAGAGGGTTACTTTATTAGCATGTTTCAAAAGTTGACTATGTTTATTTTAAACACTAACTCTTCTGGTTTATTAATAACCAAAGATGCAAAATCTATATATTTTGTTCAGAGTGAAACAAAATAAACGAATTATTTTTAATATTTAAAATTTTAAATGGAACCCTCTCTGGATTTCCGACTTTTAAGTAAAGAAAATCCTAAGCTACCCAACTATCTCTGATTATAGTTCCATTGAATTCCATATACAAACCTCCCTTCGAAAACATTCCACATATTTGAATGCTTCATTTTGAGGGGCTTCATATTTTTAAACGTGACATTTATTATTTTTTTGATTAAGAAGATGAGTACGCCAGGAAGAACTGCAACAAATAGCTGTCATGTTTGAACATGTCGATCGTAATGAAAGATTTAGCATATGAAATTTAAACACTGCCTTTAGCTCAACAAAGGGACTCGTGGCGTGTTACTGTAATCCAGCTTCATGGAGGTCAGGTTTTGAGGATGATATAGGTCTAAAGCGGCTCAGATAGTCTCAGTGATCATCTGATGATACCCGCATCAACTCCCACCACCGTTTAGACATATCAGACCATCCCCTGCGTGGTTCGGAAGTCACGTTAAGCCGTTGGTCCTTGTATTTCCATTGGTCATTGGGCTATTAATTAATGACCCATTCAAAGGAAGAGTCGGCCTTAGTTTGTAACAAGACTACACCGCATAACTCATTACTACCACTCATCACACTCATCCTTCACCACATATTTGCCTTAAAATGCCCTCATGAGAGTGGTCGGCATCTCAAATAGTGATTTAGTGAAAGAAAACAAAAAATTATCCTAGTAACAATCAATATGCTTTCGCTCAATTCTTAAGCTAAACCCTTTCCACACGAATGAATCTTCCAAAGATTTCTCTGACCAGTAACATGAAAGGGGTTTTGAGCAGACAAGTGGGTTTGAAGAACGCTCATAACCAGGTCGATACGAAGTTGAGCGCTTAAGTGCCGCTGGCATGAGTGAAGCGAATTTTTTGTAAAATAAAATCGCTTTTGCAATTTCTATTTTAGTTCGCAAATTTTAACTGGTTCACTAGGCTCACAGCCTATCTTCATTGGCCTAAATATTCGTCCTGGGTTATCACGTGGACGTTTAGACTTACAGGGTATTTTATCGCAAGTTGTACTACGTATCGTTGTACTACATTAACGCACCTTAACAAACTTTAAATTTAATTGAAATCGAACCACATATTCCACTGTTTTAGTGAAAATTCACAAATATTGATGTATAAAATCAAAACACGTATGAATTTTAAATTTTATCAAAATCAGATGATCTCTACTGTTTTTAGATCATTAATACAACTTGTTTGGTGAAAAGTCCCCTTCAAAGGGAGAGTTCCGTTTTAAAAGTCCGATTTTTCCGGCTAGCGAATCTGCCCAGATATTTACAAAGAAATATTTGTACAATTTTTTTAAATATGACAAAAAACGACCTGTAGATATGATACACATTAATAGATAAGTATATAAGGTTTTGAAACGAATTTTTAAAACGTGTTCTGAGGATCAGTATCGGTGCTCGTTTTACGGCCCGTGCCTGAGTCTTACCATGCTGACGTCATAAATATCTCATTTTCCAAAAGAAATCCGCTAATAACAAAAGCCGGCCAGAACTGGTAGACCGGTGAGTCATCATGGACTTCTGTTCACCGGGTTTTCAATTTGCGACTAATCGCATTTTCGACTCTCGGATGTTCTGTGTTGTTTTACCCCCTCACTACCTTCATCGACCACCCCCAGGGGCTTAGTCATCCAATGATTTCCACTTGTTGGGCAGACTAACAGTGCCGGATTTAATCTAAAATAAATGCAGTTAAATCGGTTCCGTTATTGTATTTTTATTTGTTTTATCATTTTTATTTGTGTGTATAAGTAGGGATTCTGCAGTATCAAGATGTACGAAATCCGAGATATCTTGATGCAGCAGAATACCTACTCTGAAGAAATTGCTAAACGCAGTTTTACCAACGCTGTACAGTAAAACTTATTTACTGCATTTAAATATGAATTGTGTGAAAAGTGAAATGAAAAGTACACTTAAGATTGGTTAATCATTAATTAGATAACAGCTCAATACACTTTAAAGTTCCTGTAGAGAATAGCAACCAAATTATGCAGATTCCATTTCAAGCTGTCTCTTGAATATCGGCTTTCAAATACTTTCGCAATATTTCAATCTTTAATAATTATCTTGTATACGAGGACGGTTTTATACTTCTCCTAGTGTTTTGACAGATTTTGTTTTTTGTATACCTTCTAGGAACGTTTTTAGCGATGTTAAGCGACTCTAGATTAGAATTAATTTGGAGAAAATTTGAATAAGTGATCAAGTTATAATCTCCTTAAAATTTTTAATACAGGGTGAAACCTTAATCAACTAAGTCTCTACAACATCAGAGGCAACCTTCATGACTATTTTATACAACCATATTAAACCTTTGCGTAGATTTTGCTAGAACACAATAGTTTTGTTAAATAAATAAATAAAAATTCCTTTTATTTGAGCGTTTTCAGTACAACTGGTTTACAGAACAACTCGTGTCCACTTATACTTAATTTAACTGTTCGGGGTAGCGGACTCGTAGCGGGTTGGAATCGTGCACGACTCCGGAGGTCATCACTCCGCTGGCGCGGGTTCGATCCCCGCAGTCACCACTTACATTTATAATGTGACTATACGGTAGCGCTAGGTAAAGGTCGAGGTTGTGTGGTAGAGAGGACTTTGTAGTCCTAACTTCGCCTCATTAAACAAGACAAACTTTACCTTTACTTTTTTCTTTCACCGATTTAAACATACACACGTCTTTATTTCGTATAATATTATCATAACGCAGAGTTAATTTCTATCGTGTACAGTATGTTTAACAGGTGATGATGCATTTACTGCCCATTAGGGATATCAAACCATTATACGTAACTCTCAACTCGGGAAATCAAGGGTAATGAGTTACAAATCTAACCTCTCTTAACTCCAGCCACAACCACAACCACCTTAGATCTCACCTGATTACTTGATCTCACCTGATTACTTCATTTTACTCTTACTTACTTTTTAAAATGTTTTACCATATTGGCGAAGTAAATAAAACTGATAATTATACAAACAATAATTACCTGGTTTGTCTCTATACCTAAGATACGATTTTTCAAGGGCTGGGTCTAAGGGGGGTCTTACCCCAAGAAGCTCTTGTTTTGAATACTTCCAGACTAAGTTAATTCTTAAGCTTTCGCGGCCGGTGTCATCACTAAGTTCTAAGGCTTCCGGTTTGCCCCATGTCACAGTTAAAATAAAGATACTGCTAGACGTTTCGACCAGGTACTGAGGATGACTCTCCACAGCGAGGTCGAAACGTCTAGCAGTAACTTTATTTCAACTGTGACGCGGTGTAAGCCGGAAGCCTTTGATCTTAGTGAATTTTAGACCAATCTTCAAACAAATTATGTTTTGTGTGGTATCGTTGAAATCAGAGTATTATTTCCTATACGATTACGAGACAAAAAGTAGCGCTGCCTAAAAGAAAATCTCAATTTCACCTCAAAATTTGGCACTTAGAGGTCTAAACAAAGTATTCAGTTTCTTTTAAGTGTAGACTAAAACAAGACAAAAGCCACTTCCCACTCCCACTTCTCCAATGTTATTTAAGGAGATTTCGAGTCAACCTAAATCAGTCTCAGCAAGTCCACTGAGGATGCTCCATTGCAAAATGAGCGAAACGTCTGGCGCAGTAGAAGTTAGAAATAGCCAATTGACGTGGTCTACACCGGAAGCTTTAGTTAGTAATGACGCCGGCCGCTTAAGCCTAAGACTTTATTTAAGACAAAAGCCGTTTGTTTCTTTCATATCCCTTTTAATTTTCAGGAGCAGGACTAAAATGAAGTTCTTTTTTTATGAAACACACATTATTTATTTTAGCTTATGAACGGGTGCGCGAAAATACATTTTGGAAGGCTTAATAAAATCGGCATAAATTATCGAACTTTTACCGTATAAATCACTAAATCACTATTTGAGATGCCGACCACTCTCATGAGGGTATTTTAAGGCAAATATGTGGTGGGGATGAGTGTGATGAGTGGTAGTAATGAGTTATGAGGTCTTGTTACAAACTAAGGCTGACTCTTCCTTAGAATGGGTCATTAATTAATAGCCCAATGACCAATGGAAATACAAGGACCAACGGCTTAACGTGACTTCCGAACCACGCAGGTGATGGTCTGATATGTCTAACGATGGTGGGAGTTGATGCGGGTATCATCAGATGATCACTGAGACTATCTGAGCCGCTTTAGACCTATATCATCCTCAAAACCGTAAAAGTTGTCTGGTTTTGGAGATCCCCATTGAGAGCATAACATTTGGAACAGGCTGTACAAAAAATTGCTCACACGTTATCAATTGCTACCAACGTCGAATAAAACTTTTGAGATATACAAGCGTACCCCATCTTTACACAAGTGTAGCGCGTTTCCACTCCACGAAAACGAAACAATACCGGTTACATTTGCTGAGATAGGGGGATATCCAGGGCGTATTGAGGCAGGTAAATGGAAACACCAGCCCCGGTACATAACCAAGGCAGTAGCGTGCCTCTACTCGGGCAAGTTGTTGAAAACAAGATCCATTGTTCAAGAGAAGTGAACCCAGCACAAGTGCTCCTCGCCCAGCTCGTGTTTTCAACTAATCATTTTCTTCTGTTTATAATGCTTCTTCTGTAAACATTTGTTTAAATATTTTGTGTTTTTTACGTAAAAAAGGCACCGGATGTATTGAATATTTAGTTTAATTCAAGTTTGTTATCTTATTAAATATATTTGGTACTGTACTGTTTTCACAGGTTACAAATATATCACTATTTGAGATGCCGACCACTCTCATGAGGGTATTTTAAGGCAAATATGTGGTGAAGGATGAGTGGTAGTAATGAGTTATGAGGTGTAGTCTTGTTACAAACGAAGGCCGAGTCTTCCTTAGAATGGGTCATTAATTAATAGCCCAATGACCAATGGAAATACAAGGACCAACGGCTTAACGTGACTTCCTAACCACGCAGGTGATGGTCTGATTTGTCTAAACGATGGTGGGAGTTGATGCGGGTATAATAAGGCGTCAGTCTTTAATAATTCACATATTTTAAACTAAAGGTTCATCTTGTAAAATTTTAAAGATTTTTGAAAAAGGCTTGCTTTCAAAGCTCTAACTAATTCCATATATTTTTCTCAAAATTTGGAACAAGATAGATACTGCGTCCATTTATCTGCTTAAACAATGAAGCAATGAACGTTTTGAGCCGCCATTTTGAACAGAGGCATCTTAAAATTAATGGTATCAATGAATTTGTGTTTTATACCTTTTTAAATGAGGGGCCTCATGATGGGGTAAAATAAATATTTCAAAGGGTCAGATCCGCTACCCCTGTTTTGGGGTGGTAGAAAAGCTCCAAAATATGCCAAAACAGTACTTCAGTTGACTTTTGTAAATATGCTAAAGTACATTAAAACAAAACACTTTTATTAATTCAAAGGTTGAGAGGGGAGGATCGGACTTTTTGGACACCTGGTACATATAAAGTTGCAAACTGATTTGTTCTAGACGTTTCATTCTCCTACATAAACGAATATCTCTATTTCCTATGGAGGTTTGCTTATAATAAACTGTAGTGTCCTATTGACTGAAATCCTGTTTTATAGCCTTATTTTTTGAAGTTTTTGAACGAACACTAACAAAATAAAATGGGTTAAAATATTTGAACATATTCGGTATTTTGAATAGTAGGGATGGAAGATTGTTGTGAACCAGCCGTGTGGAAGTTAAATGATTATCAAAGCTTTGTGGTGACAAATCTGGTGATGAATCTCTCACCTCTAAACTTGGGAATGCTTTTGTGAAATGCCGGTGATATGCAGTCTATTATACCCTGACGAATTCAACTTGCCTGGTCGGAGGTTTCAGCTCTATATTATTCAAAGTTGTCTTGTTTATTAATTGTTCGGAAGTCTAAAATACACGCATTGTATTTTCTTCAATTTATTCGCAATTTATATATGAAATAGCTTAGTATTTCTGTTTTTAAGAAATTCATTTGGAAAAATGAGATACTCTAAGACCCAGGCCTGAAACCATGAAATGAGCACCGATTTTAACACTCAGAATACGTTTTGAGAATTTTTCAACACTTTATATGCATATGTATATATGTGTGTACTCCCTATGGGTCGAATTTTGTCCGATTTTCATGAAATTTAGTAGAAATGTTTCTTTTATAAATATCTTGTTCAAGTTTGTTAGCAAGAATAATCGGCAGCCGGAAGTACAGTTTTATGGGAGTGGTTTTAAAGATCTAAAAACTGTAAATTTCATCCGATGTTGATCGAATTTAAAATACAAACGTATTTATATTTCCTTCGATATATCAAAGATTACAAAAATCCATTTGAGTTATTGCAAAATGGTGGCCAAAAAAGTGATTTTTCCTTCTAACAGCGTCAAAGAAGCTGTCCAAAAATGAAATTTGAAACAAACTTTCCATTGATGATATTTAGTAAAACGTGCAGTAAAAGGCCTTGCAATACCTGTGATAATATAGAACGCAAAGCTGAGGCCGAAGGCCGAAGCGAGGCTGTGACCGTAACGAACAGTTTCGTGTAATAAGGTAATAAGAAATTCGTTACACTCATGCCAGCGGTGCTTTAGTGCTTAGCTGCGTATTAGCCAGGCCATCTGTTGATTCCCAATTTCAAAATTAAATATTTTGTTATTACGGTTTAATCCCAAAATAACCATCGAATAGGAAGGGAAATGATAACAACTGGGCTTTTAAAAGTAATGAACGATCAAATCCTCTGTTAAGTTTAATAAGTGGCTAAATTTATAAAGCTTACTCAAAACACCAATAATAAATGTGTTGGCCTATTTCAAAGTGAATAAAACATTAAACAACCTCCTTTCCACTAAGCAATAACTGTACATAATTGATCAGTTAGTATTTTCTTTAATTAATGAGTTATTGAAGCATACAGTTATTATCGTCTAAAGACAACCAGAAAGTTATAGAATTGATTGCAAGTGATTCTTTGCAGATACAAATGTAAATTTCTTCATTATGTAAATGCTCGAAGAGCGATCTGCGTCTTCATCGAATTTATCTTTATAAACCGAGGGTGAGTTTTCCAAACGTGGGCGTTGCGTTCAAATGACAGACAAAATAAATCGATCTTTTCATTCCTGATTCAATCAAATATTCAACAAAGAACACAATTTGCAACAGAGGATTTGTCAGAGTAATTCTTGATTGCTATTCCCAAAAGAGTTTTAACTAGACTAATCCCTCGGTTTAGCGCTGCAGTTTCAACATTGCAGCATTGCCAACTGTTACTGCAAAATTAAATTAGTCTCTCTCATTACGTCATCTAATTCTAGCAGGTTTTAAGAGACATATTTGTAGAAATCGTAAAACAAAAAGATATATTCTTGTCTGTATGAAGCCATTTTTGATGAGTATAACTATATAGTTATGACATATATGGATGCAAACAGGTAATTAGCTCCAAAGGTGTCTGGGTAAATCATATTTTCTTGATCCTAAAACATCATTCAATATCCGCCGAATGCAGTTCTAGTCAATTTTAATCCTGCTGAGTTTAAAATATTATTGCAGACGTTTTGAATCGGTAGGGTACAAGAAGAGAACGACGTTTCGGGATGTGCAATCTGATTCCGTCTTCAGTTGAATAGTAACCTATCAGTAGTAACTATCAGTGGTGGAGCTGATCACTCCGGTGGCGCGGGTTCAATCCCCGTAGATACTACTTACATTTGTAAAGGTACAAAATGGTGACGCTAGGTAAAGGTCGAGGTTGAGTTGCAGAGCGGATTGCGTAGTCCTAACTTCGCCTCGTTAAACAAGACAAACTTTAACTTTAACCTAAAACACAACACAAAACGTTAGAAAACGAGCTAGCCTAAAGAAATCAGCGTAAGCTGACCAGTCCAACACAACAAAAAAAGTTTGTCTTGTTTAACGAGGCGAAGTTAGGACTAAAAAGTCCTCTCTACCACTCAACCTCGACCTTTACCTAGCGTCACCGTATTATTCACATTACAAATGTAAGTGGTGACTGCGGGGATCGAACCCGCGCCACCGGAGTGATGAGCTCCGGAGTCGCGTGCGATACCAATCCGCCACGGATCCGCTGTACCTCAACATTATAATAAAGTACTGTCATGTGTGTCAGTAGTTTGTTTCATTTCTTTGAGCGTAGCACATACAATCTTAAAACTAGCTTAGACAAGAAAATATTAAGCACAAACAAACAGCGAACAAAGAAACTAAACTCTTTTACTCCACTATATCAGTAGACGAAAAGTAGTTGAGGTAGTTTGAGTAATTTTGAGTAGTTTAGACATATCAGACCATCACCTGCGTGGTTCGGAAGTCACGTTGAGCCGTTGGTCCTTGTATTTCCATTGGTCATTGGGCTATTAATTAATGACCTGTTCTAAGGAAGAGTCGGCCTTAGTTTGTAACAAGACTACACCTCATAACTCATTACTACCACTCATCACACTCATCCTTCACCACATATTTGCCTTAAAATACCCTCATGAGAGTGGTCGGCATCTCAAATAGTGATTTAGTTTTGATTAAGTTACAAACTGTACAACGTTTACCCAACATATCCTAAATCGAAAAGACATTTAACCCATAGTAGACACAATTGAATCCGTTTACTACCTAACTACAAATTATCAGAAAATAAATCATCACACAACATTGGACTGGCAAAGTTATAAAGAGGAAAGCACGCAGCTTGTGTAGTAGAGTCAAGACAGTAACATGTTTGAGTAGTGCGCTGAAGATGGTCACGTGACTTCGTGGAGCAAACAGTGGAACACAATTTAACCAGCACGTAACTCTGTAACCAAGTCAAACTCGAGACAACCTCTCCGTGTACACTGGCAGTAGCTCGTGTGTTATAGCAGAGACATTGTTATAGTAGGTAGATAGTGCGTGGCTGAAGCAAGAAACTTAACGTAGTTGAGGCAGCTCGAGCACAGAATGCGCTGCCATCTCTCGCCGTACCTCCCCCCGGATCCACATGCTCGACGACTTAGTTGTGCGATTTTCAAGAAAATATGATAAAAGTGTGTATAAGCCGAAAATGACATTTTGTGTCTTTTATGGAGGTGTATGATGATAGCAGTTAAACACATTTGAGCAAACATTATAAATACTCAATCAGTTGCAGTAGATTGAAAGCTTGAACGGGTAGATAACACGGAAAAGAAGGCGAGCTTTCTTCGCGCGTCGTTGAAACCGGCCAGCGAGCAGGATGTTGGGTCAGGAGAGTTTCAGGGGAATTTTATAGGAAACGGACTTTTTACGACGAAACTTAAAAATATCAAAGTGGTAGGGAACTTAATTTTACAACGAATTAATTGAGGAAAAATGTATTCGAAATAGAAACAACAATGTCATTAGCTGACTTATAACTAAAAGCACCTGTCTTAAAATGAGAGACATACATAGGTTTTCCTTGGCACAAAGCAAGATCTTTCTAAAAAAATTCCCAAGAACTCTCAATAATGTTTCCAAGAAATTTCACAGAAATTGACGATTACAATAAATACAGAGAATGTTGCATTTACTTCAAAAATATTGTAGAAAAGACAATTTTCAATTATTTTCATGGCATATTATTGTATTGCGGAAGCAGGATATGCTCTCAAGGAATTTCCCCTTTGAGTAATTTAGCTTTAAAACTCATGGGAAATTTCTGTATAGTGTATGCAAACATATCGAAAGTAATCTGAACTCTCAAGCTTTCGCAGCCGGTGTCATCACTAAGCCTTCCGGCCAGTCAACCAGCTACTGAGGATGACTCTCCACAGCGAGGTCGAAACGTTTAGCAGTATTTGTATTTCAACTGTGACGCGGTGTAAACAGGAAGCCTTAGATCTTAGTTATATCGAAAGTACTTGATATGTTATGTTTATAACACAAGTAAGATGCATAGTATGGCATGTATAGTAAGTAGTTAAACCAGAGAGTCATCAGCAACTAATCCAGTATATACGCGGCAGAGGTTCAGAAGAATGCAAACAGCTTCATTGAATGAACTTAGGTAGAGGTACATTGAATATTTGATGAAAGGATCAGCCGAGCCGTGTTTGATGTGTAAAGTTTGTGGATGTTTTACAGGTCGAGTTGGCTTTGGTTCTTATCCGTGAGCTGCTTTATTTGTTTGAGTTGTATTGCGTTTCCTCAGATACAGGGTGAACGATAACCTGATAGTTTTCAGATGTAAACCGGTTGTGTTACAGGGTAGAGAGCGGAATAGCCAGGAATTAAGTGTGTTACATTTATTATAATTAAATGTGACGCTAATTACGATGTCCTTTTAGTAGTAATGGAAACATGGATGGCTAAACATGCCTGATGGTGTAAGAAGTATTTTTTAAAGAAAAGGTTTGTGTTTGAGATCTAGTGTCTAGCGACTATGGACTCTGGAGCTTAAGGTTGCGGGTTCAAATAACGCTTTAAGCTTTATTTTTGCATATAAAGTTTACCCGCGCAGTCCACTCGGCTCCGTGAGGCAAGCAAGGCGCCTAGTAGCGCATTTTGGAATCAAAACTGTATCTTGACTGGGACTCGTGGCGTGGTCCTGTAATCCAGCTTCATGGAGGTCAGGTTTTCAGGATGATATAGGTCTAAAGCGGCTCAGATAGTCTCAGTGATCATCTGATGATACCCGCATCAACTCCCACCATCGTTTAGACATATCAGACCATCACCTGCGTGGTTCGGAAGTCACGTTAAGCCGTTGGTCCTTGTATTTCCATTGGTCATTGGGCTATTAATTAATGACCCATTCTAAGGAAGAGTCAGCCTTAGTTTGTAACTACACTGCATAACTCATTACTACCACTCATCACACTCATCCTTCCCCACATATTTGCCTTAAAATACCCTCATGAGAGTGGTCGGCATCTCAAATAGTGCTTTTTGGTGATTTATCAAGTTCCCAGTGGCTAGATGTTCTCGTGACGTTAGACATTGTAATGGCTAGACCAATAGACCCTGGTGCTTGAAGTTACGGGTTCAAATCCCACTCTAGTGTTTGGTTTATTTGTACCTTAAAATTATTCTAACAGTCTTCTCAGCAGCGCAAGGCATTTAAATGGGGTCCCTTTTACACTAAACCTTATCTAATACATTTACAAATAGAGAAGTTACAAAACTATATAAGTAGTAGGCTAGAATTCCAGTGTAATATAAACACAATTAAAATACCAAGATTTCAAATAACTCATTAATAAAGAATAGTCATCCAGATGTGATAATCCTAAAAACATAACTTTCAAATCCTTTAAGATTGACATGAATATAATGTAATTTTTATTTAATAACTTCTGTTACAAAGTCATGATAAATAAGCCACTGATAAGCAAAGTAGAACATGCAGTACTTCAAAACACGTGTGATACAATCCAACAAAGAGAATACTTCACCTCGTTTCATAAAATAATAATTTAGCAGGAAACCACTAAAAGTTAATTTTCTTTGGTTTGAAAACTTTAAACGTGTTGACATTTAACCTTGCTTTTATTGAAGTAACCTTTTGACATAAATCTCCCGGTGGACGTTTAACGCAGGAAATCCAACACTTCACCCTACAAATCACACATTGAATTGACAAAGTTGGGTTACGGTTGGTGGAATTCACAAAGCGATCGTCGAACAAGGGCCGAATGAAGAGTTTGGATTCAAAGCCGGGCCCGGGGGCAGATTGAGCCCCGAGTTATTGAAAAATGCCTTCGCTTTCATCCCTTGCTGAGGAATGCACCGATTTCGGAAACTACAATACTCATAACTCCGCGGACAAAACCCGGGCTCGGGCACGTTTGTGGAGGTCTTTACGTGACTCAAGTTTACAGAACGTTTTGTTTTCATCTTGGTTTATTGTTTGAACCAATCTGTGCAAAATAAAACATTAGTAATTCCAATGCAAACATGATCATAAATAGAAATTCCATCATTACCAAAGGAAATTTAAAACAAACACACATACTTCAGAATCAGAATATTTTATTGGCAAGATATTTGAGCGGATTGGTATCGCGCGACTCCGGAGCTCATCACTCCGGTGGCGCGGGTTCGATCCCCGCAGTCACCACTTACAATTTGTAATGTGACTAAACGGTGACGCTAGGTAAAGGTCGAGGTTGAGTGGTAGAGAGGACTTTGTAGTCCTAACTTCGCCTCGTTAAACAAGACAAACTTTACCTTTATACACAGGGTTATTACAAATGATGTTCCTGATTTTGGTTATAAATATTACTGGGTAAATTTGCTTTTAGACCATTTTAATTAGTACCATTGGTAAGAAAAACTCACCAAGTTTTATTTTTAATGGCTTAGGTGCGTATCTGCTGTTTTCTTAAGTCAATTGTTGTACGTGTTGTGTAATGGTTGAATTTGAAGACATTTGAATTGGTTGGATTAATTTTGTAATGCTTGTTGTGTGGGTGATTATCACATTAACTAATTTTTATTAGTGTGCAACCAATTTTTAGAACCAGGTTTAATGAAAATTCTCCTAGTAACCAATCTAATCGCAAGTAGTAATTAAATTTTAAAATGAATGGCCGCATTTGTAAAAAATGTTAGTAAAGCTCATCATTTGTGCTTGGGGCATGAATCGGGCGCGGATGTCCGAATGATGACGTACTCTTGAACTGGCCGCCAATATCTTCGGATAACACTCCAAGTTATTTTTTCTTGGGGATACATACAAAATAAGGTATACACACCAATATTACCATTAGCATACCTGAGATCCAGCAATGGATTACCAATGCCATCGAAACAATGTATCAAGATACTCTTATCAACTTATGGCAAGAGCTTTTTTATAGGATTGAAATCTGTTGTAGCACAAGGGATACCCGTATCAAAAAGTTATAAGTACTTTCAATGAAACTTTTTGAGTTTTCTTAAAATGTAACCATTTTGTTTCTTTGTAGGCCCTATAACATATAAAACTACATTTTATATACACTAGAAATCGTGAACATCATTTGTAATAACCCTGTATATATGGCAGGCTGGCTGTTTAATAAAATAATGTTTACAATCAAACTACATCTAGATCCCATTCATATAACCCTCGTACTAGTCATACAAACAGTCGCAGCTCTCATTCATCGCCAGTTCTTATATTACACAAATCCGTGATGTACATAACATAACCATTTAGTGTCATTTACAATAAGAATTACAATAATAACTACAATAAGAGTACAATAAGACCAAAAAGAAGATTAACGATTAAAAGTAAGTATGACACATACAAATTATACTTTTTTATTATTAACTGACGACGAATATCATATTAAAGTCGAAACGTCTTGTTTCATTTAAAATATTGTTTCGTGGTTCATCCAAAAATTGATTTAAAATATTTTTTGACACACCACATAACTTAAAATCACGTATATTTTACATTCAACATTATTTCAATTTGACCAACAGTAAAACGAATGAAATTATAAAAGCACCTAATAGAGACCTAGAGACAAACAAATACTAAAATAAACTGATTTAGAGATTCAAAACTAACATTTAATTCCTCGTAGTAAATAGATATTTAAAATTTTAACGTTTTTGAAATCATTTGTTCATTTTTGTCTAAATTGTATGCTAAGGTTCTATTTCAATATTTAAACGTCAGTTTCTCTTTATCACAATAACCCCATGAACAGAAATCCAGCCAAACAACTTTATTACAAAATAAAATACGCAAAATTCTGAAAAAAATTGTTTATCGGTTTATAATGTGACAGAACTGGCAGATAACTGTTGAAGGAAACTGTGGGGAGATTGTGAAGAGTCTATTTCACTTACATCACCGAATATAAAAGCAGCGTTTGTTTTGTTTTCGTATGTTCATCTCCACAAGGCTCTCAACAAAACCCTGTCTTTCTCTCTCGCCGTGTAGCCCATTTCACCGGCCATGATAAACCTGACGAACTTTACTTAAAAAAAGAAACCCTTCTAAAGTACAACAAGGCTTTAGAGAAGTAACTATAGAAGCGGACTCATGGCGGGTTGGAATAGTGCGCGACTCCGGAGCTGATCAGTCCGCTGGCGTGGGTTCGATCCCCGTGGTAGAGAGGGCTTTGTAGTCCTAGCTTCACCTCGTTAAAGAAGACAAACTTTACCTTTACCTTTTTAGAGAACACCAAGATACCTGGGAAATTCTTGAGCAAGTTGGGGGGTTTGCTTTACTACTAAAAAGTAGGTACGGTGCTGATTACCTCCTCTCTGTAGGAAGAAAATACTCCTAAAGTAGTTTTTATAATAAGCCTACCGTAATTTGTTCAAACTTGAGGTTGACTGTCCAGCAACACGCCTAAAGAGTTTGTTGATCCAAAGCAAAGATTACGTTATGTTGATTGTTGCCACATGGCTGAGGCAGGGTGTTCAACATAGTTTGGCAGCCCAAGCACAGATAGCGATTCGAGGGAATTATTTTAAGAGTCTCAAGTAGAGCCAAGATAATCGAAAACTGGACGATTCCGTCACATTTAATTAATCAAATTCGGACAAACTTGAGCTTGTGGAGCCGAGGGGGAGAAAGACGTCAAGAAGTGGCAGCGCTCGCAGCGCTATCTGTGCTTGGGCTGACGCAACTATGTTAATTTCCCCGCCTCAGCCATGCGCAATCTACTTACCATAACGTAATCTTTGGCCAAAGACACACCAAACTTCTACACAAGATTGTGTAAGAACGCAACGCAGGGACCGGGATATATTTTACTGCCGGTTTCCCGGTTAACAATACCTCACAGGATTACCGGCGCTTTTACTGCCTCATAAAAGTACAGTGGATCACGGTCGGCACATGTTTCTGCCTTTTCAATTTTTTATAAGTTTCATAAAGGATTCAGTC
Source organism: Matsumurasca onukii (assembly GCA_018831715.1). Taxonomy (NCBI): domain Eukaryota; kingdom Metazoa; phylum Arthropoda; class Insecta; order Hemiptera; family Cicadellidae; genus Matsumurasca; species Matsumurasca onukii. The sequence continues at coordinate 5,681,959 of CM032063.1, read as the reverse complement.
TTGTGTTTTGTTAGCTCACCTTGTGTGTAACCTTGTTAATGGTTGAGTAAAATGAGGTAAAATAGTAAATAATTACTGTTTAAGTAGTATATTTTATGTTTTAAGTTTGTTTTGTTGTTAATGTATATACTGACTTGTTGTTATGTTTGTTTGTCAACACAAAATTTTGTATTACTGAATACTACATTATTATTAGTCAACGGTATTATAAATATTATTATTATTATATATTTTACAACGGTTATGCTTGTCTATTGTTTGCACTTATTCTTTCCTATCGGGAAGAAACTAAATGTGTGGTGATCATTTGTATATTTATTAGGCCAAAAAATTCAAAGTAAATTATGGGGCAACCGATTTCTACCTAGCTTGATATACAGTTAAACAACGTAGGCCTATTTGTTTTTGAGCAAGGGTAGAAACGTACCAACTCCGTAGGAATAACATGTTTTCGATTTAAATAAAGCGTGCCGTTTTATACAAACAGTAAAAGTTGCAAACCTTTTACTATAAAAAATGTACTGAATTTATCATAGTCCTGTATTTTATTTAGATTTAAGATGCTTTTAAGTCATGTTTCACTTCTAGCTCTCAATGAGCGGCTAGAAACTACGGAACTCGTCACTTTGTACACGCACCTTGAAAACGAATTTTGGTTTTACACCTTTGCAGTTATATAAAATGATTTCATTTGAGTTTAACAATTTGTATCGAATATGAAAGAGTTAATCCCACGACACTTACAAGATGGTTTTAACTAACGTGTCTTTAACAGAGCTCTTAAAGTACCACACTTTGAGATTTTTCAAGTGCATTTTTCAAATATGACAGTTTCTTTGAAATATTGGAATTACCGTACCACATCTTTAGAATATATTGACTTTTCGTTTAACTGTTGAACAGAACTAAACGTTTGACAACGTCGCCGTTTCGAAAACTGCAAACTTCTACATCACTGCTCTCTTCTGTCAGTACTGCGCAGCCTTTTTTACAGGGTCGTCCAAAACAAAAGGTAGAGTCCGTGCGTTTCTTCGTGGCGCTTGGTGAGGGGACATAGTGGGGGATCAATTTGACGTTTTCAAAAAGTACAGTAATAGCCTTTCCTCACAGTACGAGTGCCATGGAAAGTTGGTTACCCTCACCCTCGAAAACCCAGTTATAACTGGTTTTAGTCGTCAAGGTCAAGCGCCACTGAGGAACGCACGGACTGTACTCGTCATTTTATGGAAAGTGGTTCTTTTATTAGCTAAACAAAACTGACTTTATCATAAAATTAAACATTACATGTTTTCCCCCATTGAGTATGACATGTTCCATTCGTGTTTTATGTTTGCAGCCATTCCTGGATGAATATTTTCGAGGAGTGAAATCCGTTAGAACTGATGGTATGTTTTGCTTCAGATTTTTAATACTTTGAGGTGGTAATCTGAATCAATTTCCTTTGGTTTCCCAAAAAAGCACCACAAAGTGAAAGATAAGGACTTCTAGTGGTGTATGAGAAGTCAGTTGAACGATACAATAGTTTCAGACCACCATCTCAAGTAAACAAGTATTCAAAAGACAAAAACTGAAGCAAAACATAACATCAGTTCTAATGGATTTTACTCCTCAAGAATTTTCAAGAATGTTTACAAACCTGTTAAGACGTATGGAATATGCCATAATCAATAGCGGAAAACATGTCGAACATTTAGTTTCAAGATAAAGTCAGTTTTGTATTGGTAATAAAATAAATACTTGCCAAAATGACGAGTACCTTTTTGTCGTGGCCCTGTATCTGAAAAATGATGCATAGGAGTACCAGTAGGTCGAGTTGGAGATAAAGCTCAGTTGACAGACATGCACTACATCTTGACAACAACTGTCAGTTCTGACGTTCTTTGAGCTTTATCCACTGATACAATCTCCGAAACAACCTGAAGCAAACTGTCCACCAAAACTGTTTTATACGAAGTCGAAGATGTTCGAACATCGAGTCTACTATGTTGGTTATATTTTTTCACAATTTACTATTTGTCGATCGTTTCTCGTAAATATTTAGACTTTGAACATAGGTATCAGGTATTTTGCTTCATGAAAACTGTTACAACTGCCACTTTTGTATTATTTGGAACTGCTGTAGAATGTTTACACGAAAAATGAACTTTTTTCTGGGAATGGTTGGCAGAAAAGTATCAAAACACTAAACGTTCAGGGTCCGTATGGCTGTCAATAATACAAAGCTGTTTTAAACATGACCTTTTCCACGTCTCAACGTTAAACTAACAAACTTGAATTTATCTCAAGGGCATCATTTATTTTAGTCCCGGGATAAAAGTTAATATACAAAATGTCAACTAGCTATCGAATGTTGTAACTATTAAAACTCATTTCAGTTCTGGATGATTAGACTACTCAAGGAGACTTTCATCACCTGACTATGATACATAGTCGAATCATGTAACAACAAGAGGTTAGCCACATCGAATTTGAACTGTTTGACGGAGGTATTTACCTAATTTTACTCATCGAATTTTGTGAGTTTGATAGACGGCTAATACTACTGTTAAAAACTCGTAGCACATAACATAGGGGACGATAAAGACATCAATTTTAATTCGTCTGCAGCTGCATAAATTTTCGTACCAGTTTATGTGTTTGTGTACGATACCGTCTATGTTACGTCGTGTCTTCAGTGTTTCATCTATTTAACCCTTAATTTTTATTCAGTGTTGCCAACGGATAAAAATAAAGAAATAAATTAAAATTCCTTTTATTTGAGCGCTTTTCAGTACAACTGGTTTACAGAACAACTCGTGCCAAGTATAAAAAAGAAGGTTAAGTTATTATCTAAATGAACTTAATCAAAATCAATAGTTTTTCTTTATTTACAATGAATGCCGATTTCCAATGAATACTGTAGTTGATTTTATGAGATACATGAATTTAAAATCGATTATCAACTTGTGTGAAGATTTTAGATTGGGGATAATCGTGTGAGCAAGATATATCTCGTAAGACTTTAATATTACTAATGCAAATAATACTAAACATAGATTCATATACACTTATTTAAGTATAGATTAACAAGCTATATAAGCTAATTGCACGTGAAATTTAGGGCCTAGTTAAACAAAAAACACACACATACAATCATTAGAGCACTGAACTGGAGACACACAACATTGTAATTATGAAATTTTATGTGGGTAAAAGAAAAGAATTTAGTACCATAACTTTTTTATTGTCTTTCTTTCAACGTCTATTGTTTTACGAAATAAAAATACGGGAAACAATACATTTTACTATACTTAAGAAACATTTCTGTTTATTCAATAATATTCATGAAATAATATATTTTACTGCTTTAAAAAACATGTCTTTTTTCAAACCAAAGTGCGGTCCCGTACGAGCGAAAAATCCATTGTTATGAAACTGGAAACAGGGAAAACTGTACCGAGCTGGGAGACACAGAACGGCAGTTTAAGGACGTTTACCTTCTCAGGTAGTAGTTCAACTTGTAAACAGGTTGCAGAACGCGTTCAAAAGTCCCCCAGAGCCTAAGGCTTGGTTGGAAAAGGTTTTGGCCGCGGAAGCATTTTACAATACAGATGAGCTCATGGCGCATGACTGGTAAAACGCGCAACACACTGACTTACAATTAGGACTAGAGCGTTATAGCTCGAATAAAAAAGGAGAGTAAATCCTTAAAATTGTAAGTCTGATTAGGATTTAGGAATGCGTAGAAAATGTTTACGCAATAAACAATTTATTTATTTTTTAAATATTGATTGATTTAAAACCTGCAAATTTTATACGTGTATGTTACCCTATTACAACACAACTCTACGTAAATTATCTTACCACGTGAGAGCTCATCATGTTGCGTAGTGTGCTGTATTGTCTACGAGGAGCACTCAGAGTCATCCATCACTCGGCAGCAGAGCAGGTGAGGACAGCGCTTAAGTGCTTGGGTAGGCAGGGTGGTTGGGGGAGGCGCTTTGTTGAACAGCCTACGACGTGCCAACAACCCCTCTTGACATTCATATTTCACCTCATCTTGATTTATTACATCTTACATGTCAATAAGCCTCCAAAATGTGTGATCTTACGGTTGAGCTTTTCTTACTATAAAATGATAATGGTCTCTGCCTTAACTCATGATCGTACCTTTGGTTTGTTAACGTTAGAGGTGGTTTTGTACGGAGATAGCACTGTGGCATTGTGGGTCCTCTGTTCCCACACAGGTCCAACTATTTGTGGTTATGGCAAGTGTAACTTACTTCATTTAAGTTGTTTTCAGCTTAAAAATATTGACTTTACGAAGAAGTTAGTTTTTGTAACGACCTTTGCTTTGTAAATTTTCATAATATATTTCAGCCTAATTGGCCAAACCAACATAGAGATCCCAGAAGTTGAACTATTATTGCGGACATATTCCATCGTTAGTGAACAAAAAGGATCATGACGTTTCGGGAACTGCAATCTGATCCCGTCTTCAGGTGAAAATAACCTAAAACATAACACAAAACATTAGAAAATGAGCTAGCCTAAAGTAGTCAGCGTAGCTGACCAGTCAAACTCTACCAAACAACAAATTAAATCTTAGAATTTAGGAATAGCCTAGAGAAAACAAAACTACAATATTACAAACACAAGCCACACTATGAAAGTAAACAAGTCACCGGAGTAAATTCAAAACGAATCACAAAACACGTCCACTAACTGAACGAGCTAACCCTAGACTAACTGGTTGGCCGGTGACAGGCCAATCACACACACTAGCAGCAGGCTAGCCAACTGTAACAAAGAAACACAAAATCCCTATTTATGCACAGCCAATGGGAGAAGGGGCGGCTTACGTGAGTTAAGTTCTCTGTGGCCTGTTTTGCGTCCTTAATACCATGCTATGAGTTTTTTGAGTTGTTCCTTGTTGAAAGTTTACTTGAATATTACGGTTGTCCCTACGCTTAAGTTCATTTTTAATGAGCGGTAGCCAGAGGGGCCTTATTTCAACTGAAGCTTGACTGATTGGACGGTCTGCTAATTTTATTTTATTTTTATTCTTCCAACGGTCAAAAAAGACCAATACATACATCATAGTGATACATAATAAATAGTGGTGTTAAATAATACATATGTTTGTTAATCAATATTACCGGTACACCCTGTATATTATCAACACAATCAATCTGTACGAGACTGAGGTGGATTGTAGCAAGTACAGAGAAGACTTGTCTGTGCCACTGGCTCATTGTTAGTCGAGTGATGCCCTAGTTAAGGGTTTAAATAATGAAGCTACAGGGCAAGCGACACTCTGCCACTCAAAGTACCCCCCTCACCCCCTCGCACCACCCTTACCATCACCCACCAGCTGGTTCTACATGATTGATAAACACACTGATTACACTGCGACATCGTTGCTTTGTTGATTCCTATCAGTGTTCTGAATTTAGATGTTGTTCTGCTGAAGAATAATTACTGAATTGGAGACGTTTCGAGATAAATAAATTAATAAATATGTTATTGCTTACAGACATTTACAATAATGTACGCACGTCAACATTTTATCTAAAATTTTCCTTCTTCTTACATCTAAATCCCATTAAAATACAGTTTTTACACCTCACCCTTCTCCCATATTTGAATAACCACTCTAGTCCCTAATGGGTTAGCTAATCATATTGTCTCCCAATTGAATGCCATAAACTCGTCTGTATCATAAAATGCTTGAGAAATAAAAAATTGTTTTAAGACGAGTTTTGAATGCCTTTAACTCAGAGGCATGTTTCACGAATTTGGTAGTCTGTTGATGAAATGAACTCCTGTCTAAGAAGGCAATGGTCATGAACTACCACCTGTGTCCCAGTTCGGTAGTTGTCCCTGCTCTAGTTTCATAAGAGTACGTCTGTACCTCTTATGGTATTACTTTTGATTTGAAAAAGAGACACGTCTTCAAAATGTAGAGGCAAGGTAGAGATGGATATTGGTGTAAATTTGTTGAAAGAGTAATATTGACATGTGGGGTAGTCAATCAATATATATTCTTTTGTTTACATTAAAGTAATGTAGTATTGCATGGTGATTCCTCTTTAGTACTCGTATTTAGGTTGTTCAAAATAAATATTTTATAAATGGGTAAAAGTTGCACCGAAAAGGCCCTTATATAGATCCTTTTGAGCCTTTGTAACCAATCTATTGGTCACATTTTTTTGTAATTATCAAAAGGTAAAGTTTGTTAACCAGAAAAATCAGTTCACTAAAAGTGCCCTTTGTGGGTGTTAGGGGAGTGAACGTTCCCTTCCCCCAAAATGGGGGTTTTATGCAATAAAAACCTTTGATTTCGATTAAACTTGGTATACATACTGATGATTTATGACATCTTATTCAACAATTGTAACAAAAATCAAAATAACCGGCTACTGTGGCGTCAGTTTGGCAATGATCTTAGAAACTTTGCATCTAAGATCACCAGAATTAGTGTATAACATTATATAAACCACTACATTTAGAGGAGTATAACAGTGTACGAGGAGTAGGAGTAGCCAACATGAACAGTTAATGGTTGCCTAAGCTGGTCAAGCGACAGTCTGCACTTATCTCTTTTGTAAACATTTGTATTCGTTGAATGTGTTTTCATCCTTTAAAACTAAACATTAACATAGAAGTCAATCTACGGTTAGAATTTTCACGTTACTGTTTTCCTGATTTTCATTTCAATTATTAAGTGTAATGTCAAAAGACTATATATAATTTAGCAGAACCACGAAGTTAAAAAAATATTTATAGAAACTGATGACATTTATTTGACTCTAATCCTCCTGCAAACGAAATATTAAAATAATGTGTATGAAAGATTTTTAAATCTATGTGTAGTTGTGTGGAGTAGGAGCACGCAGTACTTTTCATTTTTTAATTTTGATGCAAATGAAGATCAATACTAAAGATTTTGTTACCGCAGTTCAGTTATACTTAAGTTAGAAACACATTTAAGTCAGTAAATAAAACAACGTTTATGTAGAAGTGTCACGCGTTAAAAAAAGTACAGAAGGTCTCTCAAAATGCAAAGTTATTAAAGTTATTTCAAATATAGGAACAGATGAAAGAAGAAACGAATATTTTACGTCAGAAACTCTAAATTACCCAGTGGTTTTATTCCTTTGAGAAAAGTTAAACTCGTTCATCCCACGCAATTAAATTACTGTAATGCGAAACATCAAAGCCCAACTAAGTTTAGAATAGAGCCGTAAATTCCAGATGCATTTACTTGAAAATTACAATGGATTTTTCTCTGTTACGGACGTTTTTCGTCGTGTTTAAGTGAACAGGAGTACACGACGTTTTGGGATCTTGAATCTGGCATCTTCAGGTGAAAAGTAACCTACTCATAACTGTCACAATAAGTACCTGGTCGAATTGCTTTATACTGGGGTACATCAAAAGAGTTGTTCACACACAAATACTGGGCAGCTATGTAGTTGTCCAGATGTTGAATACGCTCCGTTCCACACAAGGGGAGGTTGGATCAGATATCATTTTAGGGGATGGCAGCAGGGTAGACCGCGACTTCAGGAAAGGCTTGCCATAATCTTGGGGAACGAATCCCCTGTTAGCAAAGGCTCTCCACATCTTGGGGTTAGAGTCCCCTAAGTGGTTGTTAGCGGGCTTGCTTGTCGCACCCTCATGATGTCTAGTCAGCCGAACCAGTCATTTCTCCTGAATCTAGACTTCCTTTCATTCGGTGATGGCACAATATGCCCAACAGACAGGAGCAGACGTGCATAAAAGTGACAGTCTGACCACGTCCCTCAAATCTAACAGTAACCTACAACATAACACAAAATATCAGTAACAGAGCTAGCCTAAAAGTAATCAGGGCAAGCTGACCAGTCACTAACCATCAAGCAACATCTCTTAAACTTCTATTTTCCCAGTTGCAGGACCTTGTTTTATTACAGTTACCTCGGTTGAGGGCCTGTAGATCCTACGGTGCAGGTTGTAGTCTATACACGTGTTTCGCAGCGCTTGTGCTGCATCATCAGTAGACACACTAAGTCACTATTTACACTGATATTAAAACTAAACACTATTAAAACTAAGTAACTTAATCAAAACTATTACACTATACACAGTCCGACGCGTCACACGCGAACCGCGAGATATACAATAGATAGAATAATAACAATAACAATAAAACGAGTATTTCAAAAAACTTGAAAAATGTAAAATGTGCCATCGCTTTAAGATGTGCTTTTAGTAAATGAACACGTAAGTCTAAGGCCGAAGGCGAAGCGAGGCTGTGAGCGTAACGAGTTATAGTAACACACTGCAAAGGAAATTCGATGGACTCATGGCAGCGGCGCTTTAGCACTTAGCTGCGTGTCGGCCTGGTTAACTGTAATTTCAACACTCACTCCAGTTCAATTTTACGTCGGATAGATTGCGCGCGACATGAACTGTTATTGTTATTGCTCGGCGCTGAAAATATCATCTCATCGAGGGCCGCGTGGGAAGCACGGGTAGAGTTCGGATCTGCCTCAGCCGAGATATTCCAATTAGTGAACTTTACAGTGTAATTGGATCACCCACCTTCCTCTATTTGTATCCACAATCAGCCCCACGTAGAATTTGTGCAATCGCAGTAAGTATTGTGTTGGTAATCAACCAATCCAGTACAGTTTTGTATTGGTTTCCACGTAAAAATGTCGATGTTCTTAAAGAACAATGCAGACGTGATTCTGAATGGCGAGAAATAATAAAACTAACGCAATATGTTTTGCGTTTTTGATATAAATAAATCACTAAATCACTATTCGAGATGCCGACCACTCTCATGAGGGTATTTTAAGGCAAATATGTGGTGAAGGATGAGTGTGATGAGTGGTAGTAATGAGTTATGAGGTGTAGTCTTGTTACAAACTAAGGCCGACTCTTCCTTAGCTAAAATAGGTCATTAATTAATAGCCCAATGACCAATGGAAATACAAGCACCAACGGCTTAACGTGACTTCCGAACCACGCAAGTGATGGTCTGATATGTCTAAACGATGGTGGGAGTTGATGCGGGTATCATCAGATGATCACTGAGACTATCTGAGCCGCTTTAGGCCTATATCATCCTCAAAACCTGACTGACCTTCATGAAGCTGGATTGCAGGACCACGCCACGAGTCCCAGTCATTGCGTTAACACATGTATGGCGATTGGTATTAGTAAAAGTAAAATGTTGACTTTTACTTATACATCATAATCTCGTTTAAACATACTTTTCTTTCTTTTACACGTTTAATCAAAACGTTCTTTCAAATATAATGTTATGGTGAGTAGATTGCACATATATATCCACTTTGTTGAGGCAGCAAAATCAGTTAGTTCGGACGCCCAAGCACAGATAACAAGACACACTTCCAGATAACACTTCCATCTCTCGCCGTCTTTCTCCCCCCGGCCTGACTCGACATACTCGAGTTTGTCCGATGTCGACGACTTAAATATGACCAAATCGTACGATTTTCAAGAACGAACGTACTTGCGCGTGCTTCAGTGGATCTACTTGAGACTCTTGAAAGAATTCCTTCGCAGCATTATCTGTTCTTGGGCTGCCGCAACTGTGTTGATTTTCCTGCCTCAGCCGTTCGGCATCTATGTGCAATCTACTTACCAAAATATTATCTTTGGTTTCACTCTAGCCCTCTCCTCGTCTTTCGATGGGTTTGAGTTGTTCTTCTTGTCTAATTTAAACTCGACTATACTCTAAAATTCACGATTCAAAGATTGTGAGACGAATTTTTATTTTCTTACGTATTAGACATTAGTAGACTCTTAATCGAATTTGGAATTATGTCGAAAAATTGATCTCTTGCCTAATAAAGAGTTTCAACATTAGATATTTCAGTTCGAAAGCTCTCCTTGCTTCTAGGTTAATGAGAGTGGATGCCACCTTACCCTACAAGTTCACGTTTTGTTTTTAATGTAAAAGAAGACACGTTATTAAAAAACATGTAAACAACCCTAAAAAACGGTTTCGTACTTTTAAAAGCTGGTATGCACGACTCTCTTTTACGCAGTGAAAATCTTAACTCAACCCTCCAACGTAAATGGTTCCTCGAACGCAGTTTTACCTCTAAAACTATTTTATAATGAAATCTTCTTCTTTTTACCTTAATTAAGCAGCAATCAAACTTAACTTTTGTAATTATGTTTTTCATTAAATACTTTATTGTGTTTGTTGAATCAAAATGTAATTTTTGTGAGAAATAGAACACACTCAAAATACACGACCTTTTAGGAAAATACTGCTCCATCACCAAGAGAGGGCAACTAAGAGCGTATCAAGGCAAGTTGGTTGTTGGTCGCTGTGGTGCGGTTTGGTTGGTTTAATGCAAGAAACTTGGTTCTGACAAAGTTTCGTGGTCGGACCAGAGGCCCTCAAGAATCTCTAAGTAACTAGACTTTGTAGATTCCCAGTAAACAAAGTGATCGTTTAACAAAATCACTGGACACTTTGACGTGAGAGACCGTCGGGGAGAGCCTGAACGGCTACTATTCGGGATAGGGAATTAAATTAGATACATTGATTTGAGACACCGACCACTCCTAGATGGTATTTTAAATCACTAAATCAATATTTGAGATGCCGACCACTCTCATGAGGGTATTTTAGGGTAAATTTTAGTGAAGATAAATGTGTGACGTAGAACATGAGTGTGATGAGTGATAGTAATGAGTTATGAGGTGTAGTCTTGTTACAAACTAAGGCCGACTCTTCCTTAGAATGGGTCATCAATTAATAGCTCAATGACCAATGGAAATACAAGGACCAATATTTTAAGGTGAATAGGGATGAAGGGTGAGTGTTTTTGATCAATGATGAGGTGTAGTCTTGTTACACACTGGGGCCGACTGTTCTTTAGATTGGGCCATTAATTAATAACCCAACGACCAACGGAATGGACAATGGCTTAACGTGACTTCCGAACCACTCGGAGTGACCACCGTGAAAAGTTATCACCACGCATGGTAATCGAATACGGGCTGATTTGGTGCGAAGCACGCACTGTAGCACTGAGTTATTGCCACCCCGAGAACATTTTTGCAAACGATCCTTTTTGTAGATGAATGTACTAAAATGGGAAATGTGTTTCAATAATAGTATAGCGCCATTCATACTGCAGCACATAGCAGCTAAAACGTAAAGCTATCTTGCTAAACAACATATTTATTACGATTTTTCGAGTTCTATGATCTTGTGGGAAAATCAAGTTTTCATAAACTTAATTAGCAATTTAAGTTTAAAACAACAAATTGTAAAGAATTACAAATGATATGTAAAATAGTTAATTACAAATAAAGTTGGCTGTATAAATAAAGGTATCTAAAATATATAGTACGCTAACAAGTTTGAAACACTGTTTCCATTTTTTCCCTCCATGAGATTTTTATGAGCAGTACCCAGAGTGCCAGAGTGGGTCCCGCGGCCGTTCTAAGTGACTACCTGAAAACAATTGCAATTTTCATGTTTAAAACTGAATTGCGGTTTACATGGGATCGCAGGGAAAGTGTTCAACTTCAATTTTTGGCACAATCCCATACAAACAATGTGTTCAGTTTGAGGTTGAACTAAGTGTGAGGTATTGTGAAATTTCATGGACGCTTTAGTGTTGAGGTCATAATGTTGTGGTTGCGGCTGCCTGTCAAACCACTTTATGTTGTTTAATGTGAGTGGTTATGTCCCGATAGTTGATCATTTATACGAATACACTAGCACGAGTCTAATGGTTCATAAAACTTGTATCAAACTCATAACATTTTGTGTACAAATACCAATTCAAATGTAATAAAATATACGGCATTCTTTGAGTTGCAGAGATTTAATCTGAATAAGACAGTAAACATCCCCGAACAATTTGCTTAAGGTTTTGGGAGAACGGTTGAATTTCGAATGTCAGATCTTAAAGTCCCTTCTTTTTTTCGCACCAAACATCCTTATTCTAACTCTTATACCTTTGCGGCCAGTGTTACAACTACAATCTACAGGGTGACCCATAAGTCAGTTGACCGAAATGCATTCAATGAAATGAATAAATAATTTATTCCAACAATATGTACACAATTTACAATAAATGAAAATCACTCTGAATTACACTAACCGCTTGTCAAGTATTGCGGCCAGCGATAACAAAACAAAATAATCTATTCAACTTGTAGAGTCCAGTCTTATCACTGTACTGACTGTTGAGCCACACTCTGCGACGTCTGCTTAACACTACAAGCTACTTATACTTTAAACTTTTACAATGTCAGGTATCAAAGATTACTTACTAATAGCTATATTTACATCTATATCTAAAAAAACATACAAAATTATTCTCCATTAATAACTGAAAAACTATTTTTTAACACGCCAAGGAAATTCTGAGCTCACCCTCTGGACTAAGGCACCCAAGCGTTCCTGGGCTGGACGCCAACACAGACGCGGCCTTTATACGTATAAACAAAGGCAGCCGGCTTTTCGCCAGCCCGTACTGATCATGAATAACCTAGGGCCAGAGAGGCGAGCTCAATGGAAACGCGAATAGCAAATCCTAAACCTACACAATTATTTTCAATAATTTATTTTAAAAACGAAACATCGTCGTAACAAAGTAACCAGCTTTTTACTTGTTTTAAAAATGTGTTAAAAATTATTTAAAGCTTTAATTTCAAAACAATTGATTGAATATTTTCGGACCATTGCATGCCTGTCAACTGACTTATGGGCCACCCTGTATTCATCCGGTTCACACCGCAACAAAACACCATACACATTAAAACATCAGAATAATTAAGCGAAATTAAGCCATAAGTTCGCCACACTTAATATAAGTTATCTTTTCTTTGATGTAGATTTGTGTTTTTTTATTAGAGCGTGTACAAGAAGTATATATTTGCCGAATAGCAATACCTTGCCATATAATAATTATACGGTTGCAGTACCTTGAATTGTATATCTACACATATTATGATTTATTATATGTCAGCAATGGTTTCATTTTAAAGTTGTATACTCGTACATTGTTTATTTCCTTTTTTAATTTTAAGTATATTAAGTTTTGTTACATTTTGTAAATTATTGATATAATAATGGTGGTTAAGTGGAAGAGAGAACTTTGTAGCCCTAACTTCACCACAGCAATAAAGGCTTATTTAATTTAATATTTCAATTACTTTGAAATTTTTCAGCCAATCAGTGACTGAACTTGATACTCCACAGCGAGATCGAAATATTTCAAACTGACTTTTACGATGTTTTGACGCCGTGTGAACCGGAAGAAATAGATAATATCCTTTTACTACTCTCCCAGAAGAAAAGCTACGTGCTCTAAACGTCGCCTAGGTGGGAAACATGATTCATGAGATTGAAAAGTCAACGAAATGTGAAGTTTATTTACGAGCTGACGTGATAGAAGAGAAACATGAAGCGAACTGGAGATTTCTGAGATGTGTTATCTGACCTTCCTAACAGATGGCGCCACGTGTCTTCCCCTCGTTCCTCGCATTGCATTTCACGTGTTTGTGTTGTACGAGAATAAGTCACTGGTTGTTATACTGTAAGAGTATATTCATACAGCTGGTGCAATAAAAAAGCAACTATTTTACTCTAAGTGGATTTAATTTGCAAAATGGGTAATCTTAACAAGCGGCCGGTGTGATCACTAAAATCTTAAGCTTCCGGTTTACACCGTGTCACAGTTGAATTACAAATACTGCTAGACGTTTTGACCTCGCTGTGGGGAGTCATCCTCAGTAGCTTGTTGACTGGCTGAGACTGGCTCCAATTACAAATACTGCTAGACGTTTCGACCTCGCTGTGGGGAGTCATCCTCAGTAGCTTGTTGACTGGCTGAGACTGGCTCCAATTACAAATACTGCTAGACGTTTCGACCTCGCTGTGGGGAGTCATCCTCAGTAGCTTGTTGACTGGCTGAGACTGGCTCCAATTACAAATACTGCTAGACGTTTTGACCTCGCTGTGGGGAGTCATCCTCAGTAGCTTGTTGACTGGCTGAGACTGGCTCAATTACAAATACTGCTAGACGTTTCGACCTCGCTGTGGGGAGTCATCCTCAGTAGCTTGTTGACTGGCTGAGACTGGCTCAATTACAAATACTGCTAGACGTTTCGACCTCGCTGTGGAGAGTCATCCTCAGTAGCTTGTTGACTGGCTGAGACTGGCCAATTACAAATACTGCTAGACGTTTCGACCTCGCTGTGGGGAGTCATACTCAGTAGCTTGTTGAGCCAGTCTCAGCCAGTCAACAAGCTACTGAGGATGACTCTCAACGAAAAAATCTAGCAGTATTTGTAATTGAACTGTGACGCGGTGTAAACCAGAAGCCTTAGATTTTAGTAAAGATTGAAAATATTTAAAAATCTGTGCTATACAATGTTTTGATTGTTTGCATTTATATTACATAGGTGGAATTTTATTCGTTTACGCTACAACCCATAGAGGGGCAACGACACGTTACCATATAAGGTTGTCCAGTAGCCTATTAACGGGACACTCTGTATAACATCGTAAATGTTGCATAGAAACTGTGCATTATTTGTGAACACTTGGAACAGTGTAGTTTTATTAATTGAATATTTTTTATGTTTCAGGTGTGTTTTCTCTAAATGGACCACCTTCTTCTGTAAGAAAAATTCATAATTGAAGCTTATAGTGTATTCGTAGTACGTAGTCTACATATTTATATAAAAAAACTATGCACCTTTAGTTACTTAGCCACGTTTTGCCTAGTAGATTTGGCTTCATATATATTTTGTTTCTTTGTAGAGTTTTAGTATGATTTAGTTTGGTTTATTGATTGTATTAGTAACTCATATATTTTAATAGCTAATTATTTTGGTAAGTAAAACATAAAGGTCAAATAGTTATGCATCCAAGATGGTTTACCTTCGGCTATAAGAAGTAACATACATACTTCAGTATCAATCATTCATATTATTTACGTTTAAATTTCACTTTTAATGTTTTCATAAAAGCTCCACCCAAATAATACACATTCTTTTTGCATAAATTCAACAATTATTTTGACTTTACTGTCACGGACAGTAAACTGAGAGTTAACTGGCAATAAAAAAAACTAGCTTTAAATTCCAGAATAAATTTGTACAATGACCAAACTAACTATAATTATAACAAACATATTAAACTCCCCTTACTAATAACTACCTAAAACGTAAACGCCTCTACTTTTTAACGACCCAGTGAGAAATGTTAGATCAGACAATAGAAACGTGTTGCCGACTTCATTACAGAATGAGTTGTAATTAAAAGAGAAACAAAAGAAAGTCGTCAGCTGCTGAAGAAGAAGAAGAAGAAAAGGAAAAGTCACAAGTCTCATTACTGACTGAATACTGAGCCAGTGCTTGTTACTGTTACTGGAGACGAGGACATTATCAGTAAACAAGGCTTGTCGTCGTAACAACCTCGTCCTCGTGTCCGAGGTGTTGTTGTTGTTGGCCGTTACACTGAGGGTACGGTGCTTTGGCCATGAGGGGGGTGGGTATGCGTGACCGTGAGATCCTTCCTAAGCGTGAGGTACCGGCGGTCTTGGTGGTTAGGGGCCGGAGAATTGAATCACTGGTCACTAATAATTAACGGGATAAGTGTTTTCCAAAGTTTAGCTACCTTTTGAAAGTCATAGTTACTCCCGCCGTTTCGAGCTTTTGTGTATTTTTCGCTGTACTTTCGTCGTAAAAAAACAGGTACGAAAGTTGCCATTCGACATAAATTGTACGTTTAAACCTGATTTTGTGCTCTTTAAATTGGCATAACAAAAAAACTAGTCGAGATAAAAGTTTTCTTTGCGTCGTAGAATTTGTGTTGAAATTTTCTTTCTTTTGAGGTCCCACAAGGGGGTTGTATTTAAAAGTTGCGGGATTCTCCCCAGGAGTTTGGGTGGAGGTGGGTGACGCAAAGTACGTCGAAACCAACTTTATAATCCTAATGAAACATTCCCCAAAAGGGGTTTAAAAATATTTCATTTTTCAAAAGTTATGATGGGGGCATTTAAAGCTCACCCTGAAAACTGCTAATACGATCATTGCAAGGGTTTCTTGGGAGTTGGGTTTTAATTTAGGACTAAAACAAAGCTGAAAAGATAATCTTTACTGAGAATTTGTTATAAATAGATGTCTTCGTGTTTACATTTTGTCATAAAGAATTTACGTTTTCCTTGTAAGTTTGTGATTAGTTTATTTAACCCTCTGATTGGCGGGGGAACATTGTTTGTGTGGGTGTTACCAGTGAATGTTATTTTAGTCCCAAGTTGAGGAAAGTAAACCTCTTAGATTAGATCCTTCCACGCTCGCTGCTATATCAGAGCTGAACTTCAATCAGCTTTACCTAAGTACAAACCTATTATTACCTACTGCAACTTCTACACGGGCTGAATACAATGTATTTTACAGTTGGAATAATTATTTAATATATGTATTTGCACGAAATCTTTCAAATGTGCTCGATTAAGCTATCAACATTTAGGTTATGCTCTACATTTAGATTTATGATCAAATTTCCTTCGGAAAAACGTGATATTCATGCCGTCAGCGTGGTAAGACCCAGACCTGGGACCGTGAAATGAGCACAGAGCCTGACCCCCAAAACACGTTTTGAGCATTTTGTCAAAACTGTATATACGAAAGTATAGATGTGTATAATTTCTACAATTTGCATTTTTCGTCCAATATACACCAAATTTGGTACAAATATTTCTTGTAAATATCTTGGTCGAGTTCGTTAACCAGCAAAATCGAAGAACTACAGGAACTTCCCTTTTGGGAGCGACTGTCCACAAAAAGAGAATTTTAATGATCTAAAACATTAAATTTGTTTGATTTTCATGAAGTTACATGAATTTTCATACATATGTGTTTTGTTACTACACATCAATTCACCAAAACTATGAAAATCCCTCAAGTCGTTTCAAAATGGCGGCCGAAAAGTGATTTTTCGCTATAACAACGAGGTGGTTGGTCCTATTTTAATGACATTTTAAATGTGTGTTTCCGATCATGATATGTAGTAACGGATCAGTGATCATCTGATGATACCCGCATCAACTCCCACCATCGTTTAGACATATCAGACCATCACCTGCGTGGTTCGGAAGTCACGTTAAGCCGTTGGTCCTTGTATTTCCATTGGTCATTGGGCCATTATTTAATGACCCATTCTAAGGAAGAGTCGGCCTTAGTTTGTAACAAGACTACACCTCATAAATCATTACTACCACTCATCACACTCATCCTTCACCACATATTTGCCTTAAAATACCCTCATGAGAGTGGTCGGCATCTCAAATAGTGATTTAGTGAAGCTGTGAGTGGAGATTAGAGTAACAAATTGCAAAAGAAATTCTATTCATTCTTTAGCTGCGTGCCAGCCTGGTTTTATTAAGGGCTTGTCTCTATACATACATACGAAGGTTGTAATTTACAAGCTTTCAGCCTCAGTCCAGTGATATGTCCGTGTGTCCAAGGCCTTGTAGCTTGTACTCTGTAGTTAGCTACAGCTGATTGAAAGTAGCTCTGACATGAGGCAAGGGCACGTGGAAATATATAATCTGAGAATCTAAGAGGTTTACTTTCCTCAACTCCGGACAGAAATACATTCCCTGGAAACACCCACACAAGCAACACTCCCCCACCGTGGGTAGAATTATGTAGTCATAAGGAAAACTTGGTGTTTGAAGTTCTTCATTTAAAGTGTTTATGCAAAGTATAACGTAGTAAATCAGTTTTGTGTTTTCTTTTCCTTCTATTAAAACGGTAAGTACCTCAGTAATACCGTTGAATTGCGTTCAAAACGACTTCCTTTTTTATGTGAAAAGAAATACTAAACAAGTTGTTTTTATTTTTATTTACTGGCTTTGTTCCATTTCTTTACATTGTTCCATTGGCAAAGTGACATTTGTTGTGCGAGATAAAATACGTTTCAAAATTATATAGTTTTCATTGTTTAGTATTGTTGGAAGATAGGTGATTTTGTTATAGGTGCTCAACAACATAACGTTTAAAAGACTACTTTAACTCCTTATAATTTGATTAAATTTAGTAACGCTGTTAGCGATTTTTTAAGGGAATAAACATTTAAAAGTCGTAAAACAAAACGGTCTGCACTCAAACCACTCTACAGGCCACCTTTTTTAGTTGAATTTTACGAAAATTGGTCCGAATGCTACCGTTATAAATCTTTATGTTAAGTTAAATCTGTCCACAGGAAATTACATTTCGTGATGGGGGGAGCGTTTCCCTCAAAAATGGGTTAGTTTGGTATTAAAACTGTACTTGTATCCTATTTCATAAATTCTAAAAATGATTTGTATTCTTAGTTGTAGGACCTTCTTCAAAATAAATATTCCATTAAAACTTGGTATACACATTAGTTTTGTAACACTGTACCGAACACTTTTGTCAACGAATCAACGAATTCAGTTCAGCCAGACCAAGATGGTGGCGGAACTTAGTTTTTTCGACGACTTCTTGATCTGGCTTTTGGATATTGTTGGTTTTAGGTACATTTGTTGAATAAGATGTCACCAATGTTTATACTAGGTTTAATTGAAATTGGACCATAAACACAGTTTCTTTAGCATGAAAATGTATTTTTGGGAAAACTCACCTCCCCAAAAAAGGGAATTTTTTATATGAATTCCTCCGTTAAAGGAAATTCATTGGGATGAACGGTGACTGGGACTCGTGGCGTGGTCCTGTAATCAAGCTTCATGGTCGGGTTTTGAGGATGATATATAAAGGCTAAGATAAGTCTCAGTGATCATCCGTTGATACCCGCATCAACACCGTTTAGACATATCAGACCATCACCTGCGTGGTTCGGAAGTCACGTTAAGCCGTTGGTCCTTGTATTTCCATTGGTCATTGGGCTATTAATTAATTACCCATTCTAAGGAAGAGTCGGCCTTAGTTTGTAACAAGACTACACCTCATAACTCATTACTACCACTCATCACACTCATCCTTCACCACATATTTGCCTTAAAATACCTTCATGAGAGTGGTCGGCATCTCAAATAGTGATAGTGATAGTACTTGTGCTTCGCTTCGGCTATAGTTTTTTAAATATTTAATTAAAATCAAATTAATTTGCCCATGTGTTATTTATCCAGTGACCGCTGTTGGTAAGCAACAATCTAGCCACTACTGACAGTGACCCCGTTGCTCGCCGACGATGGTAAAAGTTGCCTCCAATAAGGGGTAATTTCCACTTAGATTACTTGCCGCCCCATTGTTCTTTCTAATGATTCCATTGTCCTCGGCTAATGGTGCTAATGGTTTGCTAGCTTAATGATGCAGCAATTTACCAACAGTTTCTCGACAACAGAATGTGGTTACTTTCCGATCTACTGTGTGTTTAATATGATATACAGTGCGTGTGAAAAATCTTGGATGAAGTGTTGCACTTTACAAAAACAACTGATTTGACTTTAATGTTCTTGATCGAAGGATTGCATAATAGGTATTATTTAAAATCTTGATAAGTTTCATAATCTTGATAGTTAAAATACAAGTCAACATGTTTTAGTTCGTAGTTAAGCTAGGATCAACTGTGTAAACTGAGGTATCTACCTCGCACACCTTGAGAGTTCTGTTAGTTATACTATTGTTAAACAACATATTTAACAAACTTACAACCTTTACTTGGATGTAGAATTACAAATTAAGGATTATGTATATGTGGTGATATAATTGATTTCTTTGTGATTTCCGTGTATATACAGTTATGTGGAATTCGTAATTTGGATTAAATGCCGAATCTGAAAACCACTTTTGTTTAGAGAATTTCCTAGTAAATAGAATTATTAATCTCGTATATCGACAAAGATAACAAAACATCGCAGTTTTGGCCCAACACCTTCTGAGTCAAACGGCAACAATGCATTGTTGTCTCTCAATATATACGTTCAGGCAGGGCAAGATGGCAACGGGAAACTAAGCCTAATTGATTGAATTTTGTTTAATTTTGATGTGCATGTTGAATACGGTGTCATACATTCTAACACCAAGTTTAATCGAAATCGGATCATAATTACAGCTTTCATAACCTATAAATAAACTTTTAAACACCCCCTAAAAAGTCACTTCTGGTGGACCGATTTTGCTGGGTAATACACAACGGAACCTACACTCTAAATATGAAAGAGTGAAAACCACTCCCAAAAGAGTGAAAGTACCACACCCAAAATAATAGTGAAATTTCACTATTTCTGAGGGGCCTTCACTGTTCATTTTTTGAGTGTAGAGATTTACATAAAGACTGTTAACATAAATTTCGTAAAAATCGAGCCCTTCCAGTGTAACTTTTACCCTGTTATAGAAAATGTACTAGAATTCACGCTCGTGGCTACTCGTTGGTCATAACTGTTAAATTTAACCCAAAGAAAATTATTATTTTATTATTAAAACTACGTATTAAATATTGCCTTGGACTATTTTTGACCAAATGCGTAAGGCAGCAGGTTCTATAATATGAACATAAATATCAGAGCATAATTGTATTAATATTAGGGAATCGTAAAGTACATTACAGTCAATCTGTAGCCTAGTTTCTCTAGTTTCAATGTGCAACAATTGAAAGCCTAATCGCTGTTCTATTGACTGTGCCGTTAACCCAGTTGGTTGTAAGAGCCTACAATACAATTCTGTTCCGGTCATAACTGCTGCTACAATCATTTGTCTTCAACTATAAACTCCATTCCCTGACCGCTGTTTACCTGATTTTGTTGTGCCCACAATGTCTTGTTGGGGTTTTAAGTGGTATGTTTGCATAAGTATACATAACAGAAAAACTAAGCATGTAGAGTCCGTGCGTTTCTTCGTGACGCTTGACCTTGACAACTAAAACCAGTTATAACTGGGTTTTCGAGGGTGGGGGTAACCAACTGTTCAGTCTTCCCATGGCACTCGTACTGTGAGGAAGGCTATTACTGTACTTTTTTGAAAACATCGATTTGTTCCCCCACTCTGTCCCCTCACTTCCCCTCACCAAGCGCCACGAAGAAACGCACGAACTCTACAAAATCTCTAATTCAAATAGTTTTTTCAACGGTTATTGCAATTTTATGAGTGCACCATTTGTCGCTCTGCACACGTCCAAACAGTGTTCGAGCTCTCACCAAATATTTTGCAGGATTTAAGTCAGAAGTCAGTGACGTTATTTCTTCGTCAGTTTCGGGGAAAGGGAATATTTATCAAAAAAGCTGTTTTCATGATCTAACAAAAGTTAATTTTATCTTAATTTGATGTGATTTGAAATAAGTGTGTATTTTAACGTTGTCCATAAATATACCAAAAGTTATAAAATTACTAAGTCTAGTCGAAATAGCGGCCAAAAAGGGGATTTTTCGCAAAAACGGAATAAATAGTGCAGTTTCAATGAAAAATTAAATTTGTTTTACTATGATTATATTTTTTTAACTTACAGTGAAATAACATGTCAACCTGAGGTTAAAAGCCGATGCAAGGTTTTGAGTGCAGCGAACAGCCCCGCAACGCCCCTGATAATAAGCACGAAAACCTGAGGCCGAAGGCCGACGCGAGGCTATCAGCTTAGCGAATAAGAGTAAAACATTGCAAAGAAGAACATTGCCAGTGGCGCTTAAGCGCTTAGCTGCGTGTCGGTTTGTTTTAATAAAAACAATATTTACTTACTATGTGATTTACGGAGAATAAATAACCCTTTAAACTATCCAAATCAATGTAACGCAACCAATCAATAGACGGATATCAGTAGCACTCTGCAAGGTAATTAGAGAACAGGGTAATCTGGGGGCAATTCGAGGGTAAATTAGCCAGAAAGGGGTATGTGAGAGGGGTGCGGGACTGCGGGTGTATGGCAACAATCAAGTCATTAGGCGACCTTTACACACAAACCTACTGACGATTCGGACAATAACAGTACTTCTGCTTTAAGCAACACTGTGTTGTTTAATGTGTGCTTTTGTAACTAATCTACAAAATATATACTTTTTGTAATTCTTTTCTAAAACAAATGCTTTACATGCGTGTACTGATGAGGTAAAGTTGCACTGTCAGTCCCGAGGAAAGAAAGTTTCAATTATAATTTAGTTTTTCGGATTACACCGCGTCCAAACTTCATAATTAGGTTGAGATATTTCGGCTTCGCTGCGGAGTACCATCTTCAGTCACTGGTTGGCTGAAACTGAGCTACTTGCTGTCTGCTGTCCTATTGGTGGTAGGGCTGCCAACCGTCCAATGGAGCAGGGATGACAACTGTCAATGTTCTTTTCGACAGTGTCGCAGCCAATGAGAACATCGACAGTTGGCATCCCTGTTTCATTTGGCGGTTGGCAGCCTTTTGACTTATAGAATAGCAGACAGCAAGTAGCTCAGTTTCAGCCAATTAGTGTCTGAAGATAATACTCCACAGTGAGGCCGAAATATCTCAACCTGATTATGAGGTTTGGACGCGGTGTGAACCGGAAGAGCTAGATTTGTGACACCGGCCGCGAAAGTCTAAGAGTTAAAAAAGAAAGGTTTGTTTTGATGACCTTTTGTGGCAAGGATATCAGTTGTTCCAATGGGTTTGTTTGATCGGAATGCTTGCCCTATCGTAAAAAAAGTTGACTGTTGTAAATAGAACTAATCTAACTATCGGTTATAATGGGGTTTAGGTAACTATCTGAGAAATAATCGATTCCAATCGATACTAAACTCTGGTGGCTCGGGTTCGATCCCGCAGTCACCACTTCCTACTGTAATGACTATACGGTGTCGCTAGGTAAGGGTCGAGGTTGAGAGGTAGAAGGACTTTGTAGTCCTAACTTCGCCTCGTTAGACAAGGCAAACTTTACCTTTAAACTTTAAGCTGTAACTGATGATCGGTCAGAATAAACTAACGTAAAACAGCTGTTGGGCTAACGTAGTATTGGGTTCAAAGTTAATGAGAAGTTAATTTTCAATTATTTTAAATTACAATTCAATGTAATAGATCGTTCATCGCTCGGCCCCAATCCGATCCTTAAGTTCAAGCTCGAATCAAAAAGCTTAACATTAGGATCTAGTGATGAAATATACCATTAATAACTAATGATTTATAATCAACAGGCGTATATTATAGCTAGTACCTAGGCTTATCTCTAAAGAATTAGTTAATAGGTACCTATAGTACACTAAAGTGCAGTTGAACTTGTGGGTTGTAAAAACTACCATTCTAAATTTGTTTCAAACCTTTAACACTGTGGGCGTATAACAAACTCTGGTCAGACATTAACTAATGGTAACATTCAATCACCATGAAATAAAATGAATGTCAATTCATGTGGAAAATGCACTAGGAAAATTGGCTTCACAAAATACGATAGAGTAGATGCTCAACTTATGCAAAATTTGAAGTCAAAAGGGGAGAGCCGACTATTGGAAGGGCTGATTGGATCTGAAGGGACTGAAAAGAATACATCTCTTTACCTTTTGACCGGAGAGAAATCCTTTTTGTAAAGGGGCTTTAGGTTCAATTGTATTTTTATAAAGGCCCTAATATGCATGAGCATTTTTATTGGTACATTTATACATGTGTTAAATGTCAATGGACTAGTTTAAGTGCTATAAGGTAAAAGTGTGGAAACCTCTAGTTACTTTCGAACGTCTGAAAAAATAATTATTTATGGTTTTAAATTACAGTATATGGTTTCTGAATTTTGATTTGATGGTTCTAAGTCAATCAAGTCAAAGTATTATTGTCAAAACTATACAGCATAGACACATCAGTCAACATATAAGTAAAAATTATTTACTCAAATGTGCAGTGAAAAATCCACTGTAAATTACACTGAAGATGCCTTATCTGCTAAGAATTTTTAACACTGTAATATTCTCCTTAACTACAAATTCTTTGTCTATGCCTAAATTTTGTATGGTTATTAATATTTCTATGTGTTTTAGGCAATTTTTGCATACCTTAGTACAAGAATTCATCATTTTTAGATAGAAGGATGTGGAATGGGGAAGGACTGCCAGGTCACCAGAATTGCGCAAGTTGTACTCAGAATATAAACTGAAATTTCATTGGGTGTTTTTTACGAGACATGCATTTAGATGTACATAGATGGAAACGCCAGAATTCGGTTATTTGAAGACTCCTTCTGCAAGATTCTAATGACTTGAGCCCACATATTATCCTGATGCTTTCTTTTGGAGGATGAATATTTTGGTTGTTGTGGTTTTTCCATCCCTCTAAATAGGGAGTGGGCATATACCAAATGTGGGTAAAGGCATCCTAAGCTGATTTTACAATATCTTGATTGAAAACTAGATCACCTCTGGAGAATGAAGATACCAGAGCATAACTGGTGCGTAATTTTGTCAATGTGAGACGAAAAGTTTTGATTTCATCAATTGCCAACCTGAGAAAGTTTCTGTCATTACAAGGATTGAGCTCAAGTCACCATCAAAATTGGATCTTATTTGATGATGAAGGCCTGACAAAAAATCTATATATAATTTTGTTTCTGGTGCTGACAAGATTATTTGAGTCCAACCACTCAGCAGGAAGCTGCCTTCGACGTACATGTCTATTTCAAGCTGGAATGGATTTTTGCTTCTGACATGCAGAAAGATGTGTCGTCGGCGAAAGACAGGGAGTTTAGTGGTAACTGAGCTATATACATTATGAACAAAAGAGCATGGGACCAAGAACATCAGGGAACCCCGTTATTACTGTTGCTGTACTGGATGATTGATTTTGAAGCAACTAAAACTGTCGATGTATGAATGGTGGTCTGATCCCCGACCATTCAAGTAAGATGAGTCAGTCAAAAGCGGTTCTCTTATACCAAGATGTTCACGTCATCGCATGAAGCTGTGGTAGAGAGTACCCCCATAGTCACTCTCAACAGAAAATCGATTCAGTGCTATCGAAGCTTTAGCTTAGTGCGTGTTGGCCTGGTCATATTACTCTGCATTAGTAAGTGGAACTAAAACATTTAATAGTTCTTTTTACACAATGTTCTGGTCAGCGTGAAAAAGCACAAAATTATGCTCCCACAAAAAGTCGCCGCGTTCGCCGTGATGTTTAAACGGTTTAACATATTTGACGACGCAGAGTAACTATATACCACTGTGTCTGTAGACGATCATCTGAACATGGTAGGAAATGAGCTCAAACATGTTTGTACACTATGCAACGAATCTGTGTCATTGACGTCATCGAACATGGGAGTTTAGTGGTATCAGCTGTTCTGTACACTCTACACACTGAATCTGTGTCGTGACGTCATCAGCCAGTGCGTGAGTAGCAAAGTAATCGATAGACTACCGGTTATTGTGTTTTTAAATTATACTACGTTTCGTGAGGTATGAAAACTCCTCTCGTTATTTATTTATTTAATTTACATGCTGAAAAACAGGTTACATCTAATAAAATTACAGCAGTACATACATAGGACATTACATAATATTGTAGTGGAAATAACTTAAGTCCAAAATGCAACAGTATTTGATGCATTGAACCATCATATGTAATTTACAAAAACACACTTATTAGTGAAACCAGCTCAAAGATAAAAAATATACACATAATTACGGACTTATGGAAAAAACATACAGGTTGTAAATATTATACATAATAGGCCTACATAAAGACTATTAAATAAAACATGCAGCCACATTATAATATCAAACTAATCAACAACAAATAATAACGATATAAATGTATTAACCTTGCAACGGTTGTAACAATATATAACATGACAATAACAATGATAATAACAATAATTTAAAACTGTTAGGCCTATATCAAATAAATTTGAAAATCAATCCATCAGTAATGTTATCTGAGCTTACTCCCCCGGACAAAAGAACTCAAGCGTTCCTGGGCTGGACGCCAACATAGACGCAGCTTTTCATAAAATAAAAGGCAGCCGGCTTTTCGCCAGCCCGTACTGACCATGAGTAACCAATGACCGGAGAAGCGAGCATGGAAGAAACGCAAGTGGAACTAAGCCTAAATCATATTTTAATCCTAAAACTAATAAAATGTACTACAGAAACGATTGTACTGTGTGTAGTGATTGTTGATACATAAAACCAGCTGGTGTTTGTTTACAAAAAGAAACCCCAACATATAAAAGGATGTTCACATTAGAAACAAAGTTTAGTGCATTCTGTGGCGTGAAGAATTCGACTCCATCATTCAAGTGCAAGGTGAATACCGCAAACTAACCATCCTAATAAAAACTGCATTCGAGGTTGGCTCAAAAAGTCCAGAAATACTGGACGCTTTCCCTCCCATTTTGCAAAAATTGGCAGTGATTTCCTCAGTAAACGGTTTTCCAACAGTCAAAATGGGCTGGATGGAAAGCGTGACCACCTCGATCCCCAGACCTGTCACCTGTTGTTTTTTTTCATTTTTGGGGTCCTGTTAGACAAAATGTCTGCGATTAAAGAGCGAACTTGTCAGGTATGAGACGTTCAACAGGTTGTTCCAGCAGATTAAATGCCACTAATCATTTTATTTCCCCCAAACCACAGTTTTGTTATCTGTATTAAGGTAATTGGCAGTAGGTTAACCAACTGTAACTAAGCTTTTAGTGGTCGATACACAAAGCAGTGTTAGGTGAGCTAACTTTGTTGTGCTCACATAAATTGAATCGCCTCCTAATGAAAGTGAATAAGTAATTCAGCTGGGATGCCGCCAGCAAAGCTGACACTTAGTGTTTCTTCTGCTTATATATTTCAAAAGATACTGCAGAGATGAGGTTGTTAAATGAAGGCTGAAGTCTTATAACGATAAATATACCTAGACACATTGGATTATGCAGTTTTTCCTCAAATAGGAGTTTTGGATAGTAGAAGGTTGCGTTTTCTTAATACTTTTATAATGTCATACATTTTCTTTCTTTGTCTTGATTCAGACAAACTTCAGGGTGTTTAAAAATGGTGGTACACACGTTAGGAAGTGGTTTTATAAAAATCAATATAAAAAAAATAAGGAGTAACATTTTCTCACAAATAGCTCTTCTTTTACTCATTACTTTGTTTCTTGAATTATCTGGTACCGAACCCCTTAACCTTGTAGTATGTTAAGGTTTTTACGTGGAGAAGGATAACAACGTAATTCAATTTCAAGTTTCCAATTGGTGGCTTTTCAGTTTTTAAACAAGCATTTACTAATATAACGGGAAAGGGATGAGTTTTACAAACAGGTGTTAAAAATACATTTCTTTAGACAGTTTATCAAAAACACATCAGTACCAACAGCTAAAAATCCGTTGAAAAACAACTGAGTTACAGTGGGGAGCAATAGGCAACTAGATAAAAACATCGTTTTGGTCATGTTTTGTAAGTTGTGTGTAGGTTTTTAACAATAGTTGAAAAGGCTGTTGGTGTTAATTCTTTGAGATCCTCACAGTTTTCTCACAGTTTTAGTTAAAGCAAATAAAGTGTGATAAAAATACCGTTACAGATAAATCAAAGCTGTCTCATAACACCATTTTGTAAGCAACCTTTATCAATACTACCATAACGATTTTTGGTTAAAATCCATAAAAATAATACACTTCGACCTAAGCAAACTTCATCTAACAATCCGAAGAATTCCCGGATCATAATTTACCTGGTGGCTAGATAAGCTAACGTAGCCTGTCTATTTGAGCTCACTACTTTACGAATTACCTCATACATCCCGATAGCAAATGCGCCCGATCCATCACAGTCAGGTGCATTATATATTCCAGCAGAGCTCTCTCTTCAATCGTGACCTGCAGCTCAAACATTACAAATGCTGGCTCACTCTCTGTTTGAAGTTGAACTTTGTGCTGAATGGTATATTAGCGGTGTTTCAAAGTCTGGGTATATCTTTGTGTTTTTTTTAGGAAAGCTTTTTGCCGAAATAGTGGATTACCACTCAACTTTGACTACGAGTTAGGCTGTTGCATCCACAGTGTGTTTGAAAGGTCCTGGAACAGTTTAATAGTTTTGACGATAAAAGAAACTTCAAATTTGTTAGACAAATACTATGCTTAAATACTTTTCAAGAGAGTTAGTATCCAGAAGTCACCCTGAGGGAACGGTATGCTACAAGAGAAATAACATTTAATGAGGTCAGTGTTTGTTCAGGTCAAAGTTAACTCACCAAACCACGAAGAAGGTTAGTGTTATCAACACAGCCATTTCAGACCACTATGGGCTACATGTACTCGTCATTAATCACGCCCCACGGCGGTATGCACTCACCGCTAAGTTTATAAGACACACTAGGACAGAAATTCCAACACTTCTTAACCACTTGTTCTTGCTAGTACAATGAAGCTTTCAAGGTCTTGAGTAACCTGTCACGCAGCAATTTGAAAATATCAAAACATTTCACCTAGACATGAGCGGTGTTCTCAAGAAAGCGAAAAAAATTAAAATTTGCATGGGTTACTACAAATATACTAATAATTTTCATGTAGAGTGTGTTAGCTTGGTATTTAATAATATTAAGCCAAAGGTAGTGCTATTAATTCGACTTCAGAGAAACGAGGAGGTTATACAAGTTGACCAGTGACGATTTTTTTCTAGTTACAGTGTCCTATGGACTGCATTCGTAACCTTTTCTGCCTAGGCTGCGAGGCAATAAGTTATCTGACGCGAACCAAACTAGATTCAAAACTTAATCATTGAAATAAAATTTTAGCTAGAACAAAATTAAGAATGAGTGTCGACTTCTTACTTTCGTAAAATATTACATTCGTTGCTTTTGTGCGTCTTGGACACAATGCATGTTACACTTCGTCTGGTTTTACTGAACTTCTCTCATATAATTTGAGTAGCCAGGAACAACGTGGAGAGGAGGTGTACAATGCTTTGACTACGTAAAGGGCCAGCTGATAACATCCTACAGGTAATTATTGAAAGGTCAGCTGGCGCCTCTTTGACATCCTGTCAGCTTCAAACGTGGCTTAGCTGTCCAGCCTGTCATCCAAGCCTATATTTGTCTATGCGCCTCAGTTCAGTTTTAATTAACTGTTGAACCGTTGATGTTAGAGGCGTAAGTGCTTTTATATTTAGGACCTTACTTTGGACTTCTGTAAAAAAATCGAACATGTCTGTGGGTTTTGTAGCAAATGAGTAACTTTAGAGTAAGTGGTAATTTTTATCGTAGTTTTTAGAATTGCTACGATCGCAGTGATCATTGAAAACAGATGAATCACAATTTGTAATATCACACTATACGAACAATCAACCACAGATAATAGAGCGTCTACAGATATCCAATGGGATAGGGAAAGTGTTGTGAAGTGAAGTTTAGTCGTCAAATCCATCACCAGGCCGGGTTGCTATACTCGTATCATGTGGACTGTGGAGTGCAAAGAGGTCCGTGGGAACTCGGCGATGTATTTGGTGATGGAACAAATTTTCCTTTATAACAAAGAAATAGACATCTGTAGAGAGTTTTTCTTGTCTGTGATTCAACCCAACCTATTTCACATTCTGCTGACAAATCGCGGTCTAAAGTGGCTTCCCGTGTTTATTTCTTCTCGTGGATAAATCAGATCGTTCACTTTTTGATAATCAATATACGAGTTGAAAATCTTATTTTGCTGGTATTTTGTTTAGTAATGAGTTGACGTTTTAATGAAGTGATTTACTAACGTAAGAATTATACTGTATAACCTTCTATTTAAAACCTATTTACCATTTGAAATATGTTTTACCATAGGTCATTCAAATAGAACGTTATTATTGACAGGGTTAGCAATTGAAGAGCATTTTTGTGGTTAATTTGTTTGGTTTTACTTTAATTTTATGTTTTGGGCCGTAACGTAATCATCCTATAGTAAAGTACATATTTTTGGACAGCCTGACAGGCACTTTTGTGTTTAAACTTTTCAACTTGTGTAGTAGTTATACTCTTTACTCCTTATGTTAAAGTGCTAATTTATGTAAAAAATCATAAACAAAATCATACACAACCTTAACTCTTTGGCTTTTGTGGCCGGTGTCACAACTACAATCTAGCTCTTCCTGTTTATACCGCGTCCAAACTTGCAATTAGGTTGAAATATTTCGGCCTTGTTAGTATTATCTTCAATATTAATTTCTACAGATCTATCTGGTTTACCTGTGTTGATACAGTTACTCTAGTTAATTTCTCACCTATTATGGTGCCTGTTACTGAAGACACTTTCGAAACTAAATTTCCTAGCAGTTCAGAAGTGACAGTCAGTTGCAACGAAATTGGAATCTAAATACGGTACATTAAGTGCCAATCAGTTATCAACAAGATTATTGCGGTCGAAACGTCTAGAGTATTATTTTCAGTGTCACTTGATTGTGATAAAGAAAGCTGAAACAAATCAGTCATTGCTTTTGGTTGGCTGAAACATTGACTTATTGGTTTCAGCTAATCAGTGACTGAAGATGGTACTCCACAGCGAGGCCGAAATATCTCAACCTAATTATGAAATTTGGACGCGGTATGAACCGGAAGAACTAGATTATAGTTATACTCAAACTTGTTTTAAATACATTGAAACATAAATGATCTTCTTAATTCAACTGTGACGCGGTGTAAACCGGAAGCCTTAGATATTAATAAATTATCTTGTTTTATTGTCCACCAAGACTTTTTTTCATCATAAATATCCCAAATTGTTTGTAGTACACAAAATCACAGTACAGAATGTAGTCAGAACACAACACACACAGATGCCAAAACCTGATTTCAGTGGAACACGAACAGTATTCTGTAGTTGCAATCCCCTCGACGGTAGTGGTAATGTTCACATTCAAAGTTGTTGGTGAGAGTTTCCCACTAATGGCGCCTTAAATGTAATTTGTGACCGGAAAAGCTGTAATACTCCAGGGGAAAGTCTCTCTTTGTTTCCCTCTCGCCGTGCGCAATTTCTTACTACTCACAAAACAAGCTTTTAACCTGAAATATTTGCGTTTTAGTAGACGTTTTGGACTTTTAGCTTAAGTACTCGTTGGTGGTAAAGAGAGTAGTTTTTCTTTATTCATACCTCACTGATAAATAAAGGATACAGGAAACGTCTCCTTTGTATGTTTCTTGAGGTATTTAGTTCATTATTTAATCGAAATTAAAAGAATCACTAAATCACTGAGATGCCGACCACCTCAATGAGGGTATTTAAGGCAACATGTGGTGGATGAGTGTGATGATGTTAGTAATGAGTTATGAGGTGAAGTCTTGTTACAAACCAAGGACTCTTCCGAATCATTAATTAATATCCAATGACAATGGGATACAAACCAAAGGCTTAACGTGGCTTCCGGAACCACGCAGGTGATGTATTGATATGTCTAATCGATGGGGAGTTGATGTGGGTATCATAAGATGATCAAATAATTAAGGAGCTTCGACTTTTATCATCCTCAAACCTGACCTCCATGAAGTTGGATTACAGGACCACAGAAACCAACCGATACATTGAGTACTGTAACAAATAGGTAATATAATAATAAATTTGAAGAACCAAACCTAACTGGAAAACGTTGCCCAGGTGGTAACAACCAGTTAAACTTTGCTTAATGTCTGTTATTCTACAAACCTAAGTAAATAAGGTTATCATTTTGGACGAATTTAGCTGATTTCATAAACCTGCATTCGACGGTCACGATTTTGTGTGTGTTTCTGGATCCATTCAATCAAAGTTCAACTTTGTTCTGGATGAGCTATATGAATTTACTAGAATTACAAAGATTTTAGATTTGTTAACCTGGGCAACGTTTTCCAGTTGGCTTGATTTTTCAAATGTCGTTAAGCCCATATTACCTGTTGTTACATACTAATGATGTTTTTCTTACTGGGACTCGTGACGTGGTCCTGTAATCCAGCTTCATGAGGTCAGGTTTTGAGGATGATATAGTCTAAAGCAGCTCAGATGGTCTCTGCAATCATCTGATGATACCTGCATCAACTCCCACCATCGGACATTAGACATATCAGACCATCACCTGCGGTTCGGCCATCTAAGCCTTTTGGACCTTGTATTTATTTCATTGGGTTTTACTTAATGACCCATTCTAAGGAAGAGTCAATGCTTGTAAGACCAATTCTTATTATACTCATATTCTGAGATCTAAAAGTTTTTATTTTTATCTTGACATTTTCTGGGACTGGGACTCGTGACGTGGTCCTGTAATCCAGTTTCATGGAGGTCAGGTTTTGAGGATGATATAGGTCAGCATGGCTCAGATAGTCTTAGACCATCTGATGATACCCGTATCAACTCTTACCATCTGCTAGACATATCAGACCATTACCTGCGTGGTTCGGAAGCCGTTGTCCATTTTCACATGTCATTAATTAATGACACATTCTAAGGAAGAGTCGACCTTAGTTTAAACAAGACTAACACCTCATAATCATTACTACTCATCACACTCATCCTTCACCACATAATTGCTTTAAAATACCCTCATGAGAGTGGTCGGCATCTCAAATAGTGGTTTAGTGAAATAGTGATTTCAGCTTTTCTTTCACTCATCCTCATACACGACTAATATATTTTATTATCTAATAGCCTAATAGGATAACAGTTATGAATACAGCTAAACGCGGTTAAAGATTTAAAGCTACCCTCAAAGGAGGTAGAAGGTAAGTATAAAAGGACATATGAAGGAGGAGCTAATAGGACCTCTACAAATTGACAGTTTCCGCTTCCTGTCAGGAGCCGGATTCAATAGCTTTCAGCCCTTCAGCGACTGTCCGGCGTCCGATCCGACCCAACTATGACGTAACACATGAAACCGTATTGGAACAAGGTTTAAACCAGGCCGACACGCAGCTAAGCGCTACAGCGCCGCTAGCTGGAATGAAGCGAATTTCCATTGCAATTAGTTACGCTAATTCGCTAATTATAACTCTACTATACTACTCACAGCATAGTTTTGGAATTTGGCATTTAGATTTACGTGGACTTTTACTTCAAGTTTTTCTATAAACCGTGAAAGAGAAACGCATTTCAAAATTCATTAAAATCCAGCTTATCATTTCGTTGTTATCGCAAAAAATCACTTTTCGTACGCCATTTTGAAACAAAATTATGGATTTTAGTTTATTGGTGAACAACATTAAAGATTAGAGATTAAAACAGCTTTTTATTGCTCCCAAAAGTACTTCCGGTAGTCCGACTTTGCTGGCTACCAAACCCAATCAAGATATGTACAAAAGAAACGATTGAACCAATTTTTATGAAAGTGGGACAAACAATGTGACTTGTAGAGAGTACACACATGTATACATATTTATGTCAAGTGTTGTTCTCAAAACGTGTTCTGGGGGTCAGGATCGGTGCTCATTTCATGCCCTGAGTTCGTCTTACCATGCTGACAAAATGCTATGCTAAATATATATAATTTTTCCAATGAACGTTCCCTAATGCAGAAAATTAACAAACAATGATTCAAGCATTAAAATAGCGAACTTTTCGAGGTTGAGCAGCAGAAAAGACTTTGTAGTCCTAACTTCGTCTCGTTTGACAAGACAAACTTTACCTTTTTACCTTAACTACATCAAGCTTGCCTCATGTACATTATCACTACCTGTGTACTGTACACACATGGAGGGTTTCCTGCTTGGCAGTTCGTCTAAAAGCAGTTTCATATCGGTCGGCAGCGAGCCGCAAGTGCTGTGCAAATATTTATTGCGAAGTCCTTTGTAGTGACGTCACTCACTGGTTGATACACGTCATCGTTGACGTGGAGAGTTTCATTCAAGTGGTAAACACTTTAATGTTGCATGCTCTAAGTTTTAAATAAAATTCTGTTTGTATTATACTATTCCTGGATTAGTAGTCTCCACCATGAGCAAGTGAATGAATTTTTCTGTATTATTTTTATATATGTGTGTATATTTTTCTGTACATCCTGTTCAGAAATTCAAACTTCATCGACAATAATCGAGGGTAAAAGGTCTTTTCTTGTAACTTTTAGCATCATACCTTAGTTGAAATAGTTAACAAAGCAATTTGAAAATTCCTATGGCCCATGATGAATTTTAACCCTGTAAATCGTACAGAAAAACCTCAACAGTGTGTTTTGAAACACAAATACAGGTCAAAAGTAGATTTAAAACCCCAAAACTCAAAAACCAATACAAATGTTTAAAATTTTGTGAGGTCTTTCGCCAAGTACAGGTGTTACGAAAATAGCCGCTACTTAACTGTACGGTTTAATATTAATAGTGTGAAGATCTTCTTGTACATAAATCAATAGAACGGGCATAGATGCACTCTTCGAGTGATCCATTCCACTATATCACCTTTAGATGCCGACCACTTTCATGAGGGTATTTTAAGGACAGACATGTGGTGAAGGATGAATGTTATGAGAATTAGGTAATGGTTATAAGGTGTAGTTTTGTTACAAACTAGGAGCCGACTCTTCCTTAGAATGGGTAATGTAGCCAATGACCAATGGAAATACAAGGACCAACGGCAATGTGACTTCCGAACCACGCCAGGTGATGGTAAAATATCTAAACGATGGTGTTGAGTTGATGCGGGTATCATCAGATTTATTACTGAGATCATCTGAGCACTTTAGACCTATCATCCTCAAAACCTGACCTCCGGCTGGATTACAGGACCACGCCACGAGTCCCATTCATGCCAGGAATGCTGTTCCTGAGTATGATGAGAAGTTAGACTCTGGAGTAGAGTTGCAATTGTTTTCAAGGAGCAGAAAGCCTGTTTGTGAGTAAGAGCTAATGGTGACTTTGAAGCTAGATGGCGCTCTAGACTGGTATTGCAGTGAGCTCTAATGCGTTCCTCGGCAGTTTCAAATATTCCTACACGTTTTATCCGTCCTAAATTCATTTTACGGTAAAGGTAAAGTTTGTCTAGTTTAACGAGGTGAAGTTAGGACTACAAAGTCCTCTCTACCATTCAACCTCGATCTTTACCTAGCGTCACCGTATAGTCACACTACAAATTGTAAGTGGTGACTGCGAGGATCGAACCCGCGCCACCAGAGTTTGTCTCTGGAGTCGCGTGCCATACCAATCCGCCACGGATCCACTGTACCTCAACATTATAATAAAGTATTGTCCATAGAAATTCAAAACAACAATAATTACTAACTCTCATAGCTTCGCTTCGGCCTTCGGCCTCAGCTTTTGGGACCTATTACCCGTACCAAGATAATTACGTGGCTGTTCGGTACAGTCACAACCTTGCTTCTGTTGTGTTTTACAGACAATTAATTGATTTAAATAAAGATTATTTCCGATTGACATGAGTTTAAGAAATAACATAAAACGTGTCATATTTAAAGCTGAGGTTTCAAGAAGAGTAACATTTCACACAAAATACCGTACACTACAAAGCGAAGCTTTATGCCAGGGGAGAAGGGGGAGGTCATAAATACCACAGTAAAGCTGAAAACCTGCAGCACAGGTGCTTGGTTCCGGAAGTGGGTGAATTGACCGGAAATGGCCTCAGAGATTATGTTTCCGGTGATTTGCCACGTCAGCGGCGAGCTGGCTTGCTTTGCTAGAGAAACCGTATCGAGGCTCCGCATGTTTTCTTCCCTTCTTTATCTCTTAAAAAATACCATAATAAAATACCAAATAAATAAATATAGGACATAAATAACTATTTCCATGTGGTCGAATTATTCGGACCAATACAAAAGTATAATTCAAGGTTTTTATCCGTCCAAAATTTTTTACAAAATGTATTTTAAGGAGAATGTAGAATTGATTCACAATAGGTTGATTAACAAACATAGCGTTATACAACTTAACAGATAAGTCATATATAGAATCTTTTTGAATGTTTTGAAAAGGATATGATCATATTTGGGTGTATATAAACAAGTTTGGAATATACGAAGGGAAAAGGAGCTAAATTTCGAAGAGAATAATCTGGTAAACAGATTATTGTGATCAGTTATATTCTGATGAATTGTGGCTAAGTAATTTGGTTAAAAGAAAAACTTGGGCCATGCAAAAATGTATCAATAGAACACAATGTTCTATTAATACATTACAAAGAGCTATTTTACAAATACAAAGAGCTATTTTATTTAATACCCAAGCTAGCTGTGTGAAATAAGTAGAAATCGAAGGAGGTCTAGAAGGACTTTTCAACTTATTGACTTTTCTTCAGACAACGTCTCAAGTTAGATTATTGACACAATACTTGAAACTTATTTCTCAACTCTATTGAGATCTTCTATACAACCTGTTTGACAACTGTAATTCTTCTAGATCGAAGTAGCTTTAAACTATTTGATTTTGTGACTAGATATGACTGTTTGCTTCATCATTATTATCAGTAATATTTGGTAACATTTGGTTTAAATGCTATCATCAAAAGTTATAAAAAGGTCCAACCAGAATTAGGTTTCGAGCACTAGGCTCACAGACATCGCGAAGTTTCAGTATTTGCTTTTGTAAGAAATGTGGAGGTTTTTTAAAAATGTGTTAGAACCCTTTTAAACTTTAGTTGCAACACTTCAAATCAACTTTCACTTGAACGTAAGTTGTCAATAAAAATTCCACAACATCGTTGAGAAAATCCTGCGTGGGGATCACCATGGAAACCGTTATTTAAGAGGAAAGTTACAATTTGTCTCCAATTTGTAGTTTGTATGTTGCAGGGTTTGGGGATATGAGGACAGTATCTCTAGCGATGCCCGCCACGGCGATGTTCTCCAACCTGAAGAGCCGTGTGGGGGAGGAGGGGGTGATAAGTACGAGTGAAGTGCTTGAATGTCCTTCTATGTTCCAGGGTGGCGAGTGATGGGCGGTGAGGGAGTGGGGAGATGCGGAGAGTATCTCTAGCGATGCCCGCCACGGCGATGTTCTCCAACCTGAAGAGCCGTGTGGGCGGGGGAGGAGGGGGCACTCATCAGCCTCAGAATGTACTGGACCACAACCCTATCACCCAGTACTTTGAGATAGGAAAGGTGGTGGCCAGCGCCGGGCCCGAACATATCTGGAAGATCTATGACGCCTACCGCAAAAGTGATGGGAAGGTAAGTGTCTTTCAGTCGTTTCCGGTAGTACTAAGACAGTTTTGTAAGATGACTACACCTTATCATATCTTACCACACTCCGTATAAAGACCTTCAAAAAGAGTTGGAAGCTTAAGTTAATCATCAATAATTAATCAACTCAAGTTTTACAACACCAACAATTTTTGGACTAATTTTACAAAACGCGTCATTGCAATTTCATCTTTTTTAAGTAATCTCATTTGTCATCATAAGTAGTTTCATGTAAGAATGTTATTCTGTCTGTTAGTATACTATAAATAAACAATTTAACACACGCATGGTTGACCCACAACAAATGTTAACGCTATTCAAAGCAAAGAGAGAGTGATCAAGTTGAAGAGTGCAGTTTAAAATTCAGAGCTCGGGGAAAGGGCGATGGCCAATGAAGATTTTCATTTCCAATTCAATACTGTTCG
This sequence comes from Matsumurasca onukii, assembly GCA_018831715.1. NCBI lineage: Eukaryota > Metazoa > Arthropoda > Insecta > Hemiptera > Cicadellidae > Matsumurasca > Matsumurasca onukii. Next base: position 5,644,532 of record CM032063.1, on the reverse strand, counting down.
CCAACTCACTTTACATATATTGACACTGGCCTGCGAGCTAAAAAGTTGAATTTCAAATGTTATGGAGAAACTTCACTTTTATATTTTTGTTATTTTGTCTCCACCGTTTGAATAGAAAATGCATTAATTTAGATATTTTCCCGATAAATGTTGGAGTTTAGTTTTAGTACAACTGTGAGTTACATAGTGTACAGGGCTGGGTAAAAGCCTGGAATATATAGTATAATATCTCTAGAAATGTTTTAACAACAATAACTATCGTTTGCTCTTGGGCTTACTTTTTTTCTTTAAACATTTTTAGAAGCAGGAGGGAACTCATAATTTAACTATAATCTAGTTCTTTCGGTTCACACCACGTCCACACTTCATAATTAGGTTGAGATATTTCGGCCTCGCTGTGGATCTTCAGTCACTGATTGGCTCAAACTGGTTTTCAGACAGTCACTGATTGGGCCGGTTTCGCTGAAACCAGTTTCAGCCAATCAGTGACTGAAGATGGTACTCTGCAGCGAGGTCGAAATATCTCAACCTAATTATGATGTGTGGTCGTGGTGTGATCCAGAGGAACCAGATTATACTTAAGACTCTGGCCGCAAAGGCCTAAGAGTCATACATTTTAAATGTAAGTCTTTATTAATTTACACGTTTTTCGAACTCTACGCTATTTTTCGACCAAAATATTTTGGGAAGGCATGTTGCAAATTAAAGAAAACTAGACTCATCAGCTAGTTAGAAAAACTAGACTTCAACTCAAATAACAGTCATAAAAAGAGAACTCCAATTTATTTATTGTCAAAAATAATGAGAAATTGTATTTTACTAGTTAATCTCTTTAAAACGAGGCATAACTCAAAATAAACTCACATTTAACAAACTTACGACTTATTTCGACGACCCAAGCCTTGGAAAAGTAGTAAAAAGGAAAAATATACATAAATAAACGTAATGGTGACACGTTCATAACTAAAAAAAAACAATGCCTCAATATTTTAAATGAAATAAAAAATTTATTTAATCAGGTGAAAGTCAGGACTGTTTAGAGAAAACGCTTGATAAAAAAACTGTCTTTAATATGTAACTAAGTGGAGCCATAACCATTTTTTTCATTAATCAAACAGTTTTCATTATTTAACATAAACTTACAAAATAATTCTAGAAAACGTAGTTGAATAAGAGATTGATTCAAAGCGTATTCAAAGTAGATAGAATTGCAACTGGATGAATGATTCAATTAAAACCTACAGTTGATGGAATTGATTAGTTTTTGTGGGCCCGCAGGGCTCGGATCCGGAGTCTACTGTAACTCCATTTCTGGGGTTTGCTGTCTGTTTTAGGTGATTTAGTACGATGGTTTCGAGTGTTTTAATCGTAATTGTTTCTGTGTTGGTTTTTTTTTGTAATTCAACGCTTTGAATGTTCTTATATTAATAGAAATATGTCCAAAATAAACATATAATTTCATAGATTTTTAAATACGCACGTTCTTTGTCCATACTGTTGTTAGTTATGACGTTTTATTGTACCTTCTAATAAGGTAGATATTTTATATACTATATCTTCTTTCCACGTGAATGTTCGGGCGTGTAAAGGTTAGTGATTACCGATTATAACATGTGATAATTATTTTAAATTTAGAAAAAAGATGTGAACAGTATTCTATTATTGTACTCTTAACATTTTTAATTTTTCACACGACCGGTTTCGGGACTGAGCCCATCTTCTCGGTGCTGTACATAAAATTGCCTAACCTAATTTGCAAAATAAAAACTACTAAACAAAACAGAAATACGAGTTTATCAGATGGTTTCAAATAATTAAAATAGAAGTCTTGATCATAGAGATTAGGTTGTTCTTATTTTTTATGTATTAGAATATCGGATTAATATTTGCTATGTGTGTAGTGTTTAATATATAAATTTTAATATATTTATTTTTAAATATTTGAAAGGTTATTTTCTATTAAAGGTTGCTTGTAATAGTAATTGATGAAGTTAAATGTAACAACCCAATTATTTTAAATACGATTCTTTAAAACACTTTTCCTATACTATCATCTTATGAAAACGTCTTCAAAGCCCAATAACAGTTACAAAACAAAACAAGCTGAACGTTGAGTGAATTTTTAAAACTAAATTTATCCAGCTTAAAAGCATAGCACAAAATATTCGAAGCACTGAACAAAATTGATGAAATACTCAGAAAAAGCATAAAACTGAATTTTGTCTGGACCGACCTAAAAGTAAGTTTTTACTACCTTTTGGGTCCCTAAAGGAAGTGGCAAAGGTCCAAAAGTTAGCATTTATCAGAACTTTTACTGTATTATAGAAACACAATAACTTAAAAGTTTGGTGTTTTATTGCAGTGTGTTTTATGCTAGTCAATAGCATTCTCTTGTGAGAGAAGGTTCAATTCGAAAGTGTTGTAGTTTTTTACGAAAATCTGTTACACCACACATTTTTGTATCATGAATATATTAAATAATCATAATTATGTTACCAAGCCTTCGCAACTTGAAAAAATAAACAAATCCTTTATTTAAAAATACAAAATACTTGTAAAAAGTCAATTAAAAAACTCATTATTAATTGAACTTTGACGACAAGTGTCATATTCTGAATACATATTGCCTAAGACTTATAACAACACAAGCGTATATTGAATAAGGTCAGCCCTGTATGTAAATCACAGTAATATGAGTTGTGACGCTGTGCCACTAGGAGCGCTGATATCAAGTTGTTTATATGCTGTCTTATCTATTCTCAAGCCCTTTCCTTTACATACGGTTATGGCGTTGTCAGCTACATATTTCTCTTTAGCAAACATACTGGTTTTATATACATACTACTGTAGTGGGGAGGAGGGGGAGGATTGCTGAATGGGAGATTCCAAAAGAAAACTTGTGGTGAAATGTCTAACAAATAATAATAATAGAAAATGTCTTTATTTCTCAATTTTGTTTACATATATACAATGATTACATAAGCAGTAGTCTTCACAGATACTCTTACATTTAGGAAACACATGTAACACATTTCTTACCAAGAAATTCCCTAGCCTCACTTCCCCCGGACCAAGGCACCCAAAAGTTCCTGGGCTGGACGCCAACACAGACGCCGTCTTTGTAAACAAAGACGGCCGGCTTTTCGCCAGCCCGAATTAATCATGAATAACCAAGGACCGGAGAAGTGAGAGCAAAGGAAACTTTTATTAATTACTAAAGTAGTTTTTTCAAGTGATCCAATAACAAAATGTTATGTCTGAAGTCAAGAGTTGACTTTGCGTCGTTTTGAGAAAAATTTTCAAGAATTTTCAGAAATTGCTGTTCCGTACTTCTAGAAATGTCAACTGCGTGCAAAAAGGAGTAATAATGTGAAAACCTTTCCCTAATCTCGTCTATGGAACATATTAACCTTTCAGTTAAGATTTTAGACTTAATATTTTAACGTTGGACATTGTTTCGAAAACATGCAAACCTCTTCATCGTCACCTTTCCTGGTCGAACTTCGCACTTCAGAGGTTTGGAACATAACCTCCGGGTTTTTAGCAACTTCTCGTTCAGGTTCAAATTTCACTTTATAACAAAGTAGTTTACCAAATTCATTCATGTTAAACAAATGCAAAAGTGCCAGGTTTAATCTTTTAAATACGTTGATTTTGAAATGATGAAGACGTACATGTTTAGTTTACTTCAAAACTTCGAAATTTCAAGTAGCTGTTGTGAACTATTGATCTGAACCATTCAAAAGTATTCCAAATTGAGTATAATTTATTAAAACACTAGTTTTTAATAATGTTTGAAAGACTGTTGCCAATTAGTTCAAGTTATTCAAATCATTGTATCTAAAGAAAAACACAATTCAGTCAAGCTATTCTTGTAAATACTAAATAGCGGAGATAACTACAGCAAAACTAGACTGGCGCGACAATGGGAGGCGACTCTCGCATTTCCCATTGTTGTCAATCCATTGTTCCCCCTCGCTGCACTGTTCCATTGTCTTGGCTTTATCACTGATGTGATTGTTGCTGGATAAACTTATAATCAACGGAACAAAGCAAGTAGTGCAGTTTACTTTGTTTATGTTTACGTGTTGTTGTTGTTGTATCGGAGTTTTCGTGCTTTTGAACTCAAATACTTGACATTAATACCAAATTGTGTTGTAATAAGTTTGGATTTGTTCAGTAAAGTTAAGATAAGTACGATTTAGAATAATCGATCTGAATAGGGGGAACTCTATGCGTTACGTGAAAAATCGATTAGTTTAACTAACTACAAAGTTACTTTATTAAATTCCGTGTTTGATTTATCTCTACGAGGAAATAACAGACCCATATTTTCATCAGAGCAGATAATAAATTTCTTTATTCAGTAAAGTATTTATTTTTAATTTTTCCAGAACACATTAAAGGTGCAATATTTGACTTAAATCACTTGTTACGACGTGATATATCTTTAAAATATGTCCTTTTACACTACGTCTCGTTAATGTAGAGAGTTAATGGGACGAAACTCTTTTACTACGAGTATATCCATTATTTTTAATACTGATAAAAACTAGATGATGTTTCCAAATCGATAGGAACTATGAATATTACGGATTTAAATATGGTAAATGGTGGTATTAGATGCCCAGTATACGAAGTAATAAGTATTTCAGTAATATTTCAAGTGTGGGAAAAATGGTGTTTTCCATAATTATTAATCGATATAACCAACAATTCGTCTTCTATATTCTAGTTCTTCCGGTGCATACCGCGTCGAAACATCATAATAATTGGCTTGGGATAGTTACAATAATCTATAATTATCAAACTAATTATAATGATGTTTTGACGCAGTGTGAACCAAAAGAACTAGAATATAGTTTTGACACCGGCCGCGAAACCCTGAGAGTTATGCCATCTTCTTCTAATACTAAAACTCTTACCTTTACAGCGTGAAAGATGTGCCCTCATCACTTACTGACATCATTACTGTAGTGGGAAAACAAGTAGTTAAAGGTCCTTCAAAGGTTGACGTTTTAGTTGAAGTTTTTACCTGAATAGTAGACAACCCAACTTTTTAAAAGCTCTTTAAAGATTGAACCTCCTGCATTTTAATCCATGATCGAAAGAATAAACATGATCGAAGGTATTCAGAGGCCATCTTGTGGCAGTTGTTGAGGTCAAGACTTGAAGCTGGCTTTGGCGGAAAATACATGGCACGCCAAGTTAGATCCCAACGTTGAAAGTAAAAGTCCCAGTAATCTAGTCAACGAGAGTTGACAATTCAATCTAAGGAAATCGACGTTTTCAACATGACAACCATTAAAGCCCAGTAGACAAAAGATAAAAATTAAATCCGCCAAATTTGATTTACAATTTAATATTTACTCTTGTATGTTCACACACACGAACACGTGTTGAATATGAAACTCATAATGAGCGGTTGGTTTTGGTTGTTTGCAGAAAAGCCGTGTACAAAACAAACAACAGCTTAATAACGTTGCGTCGGTAAACTCTACACTCGCCGGGTTTTCATACGCAGGCCTTTTCATTAGTTGTTGAAATTCCTCTCGAATTGTTCCCGAAGAACTCGTGTGTAAACCTCTGCCAGGGCGTTTTCTGGAATATTTATACACTAATCGTTATTGAGAATTCAAGATTCCTCGTTAGTAAAACGACTAAACAACATTATCATAACCGAAGTTCCAATGTGTTCTACTTAAAAGATTAAAACGAAAACGTTGTTACTACCTTGAGTCAGACTTTTGACTACGAGTACAATGGGCTATATTATCTACTTGGGGCCATGACACTGCAAATATTCTCATGCAGTGTGTTCCAGAAGCAGTCCCAATGGTGTTTTGTTCATATTACGCGTATGTTTATGCTTTTTAAAACGATGAGGTATGTGATAATGCCTGCCTCTCCAACAGTCAGTCTCTGTTCGTAGAAAGAAAAATCCCCAAATGCATATTAATGTATTTAATTTTAATCATTATCCAAGGCGCCTGAAGTTAGAGTTGTAATATGACCATAGACTCGGCGATAAGATGGCTCCATATTTTTAAAATACGTTCCTACTTTTATTATAATCTGAAAAAATGGTTTTTTTACATCGTCTTTCTTTCTCATTCTGAAATTCCTCCCTAGCTAGGTATCAAGATATTTATCCGTAAACCACTGCTTTAGTAATATACAGAGTGTCTCAAAAAATGTATACACACTTTAATTGAATGTAGCTAATTGATAACTAAACCTATATGTTTCAAAGTTACACCATCTGGGAGTTTAAAACATCTGTTTTCAACAATATAACTGAATGGTACTATTTATACCATTGAGGGTATAATTGAGTATGAAAACCCCGTGCTGGAAGTGCTGTTGTCTCTTGAATACCAGCTCTTTTAATGACATCACTTTGGACACTGTAAGTTTGCTTATTCATTTCAGACTAATAAAAATAAATTTTCAAAATAAAAACCATCAAAATTCATACATTTACACATCGGTCTAGTATGGATTGGCAAACTGATTGTAAAGTGCCCAAAGTGATGCCATTGAAAGAGCTGGTAATCAAGAGACAACATAACTTCCAGTATGGGGGCTTGATACTCAATTAAATAAATATTAAAATTCAATTATATTGTTGAAAAACAGATGTTTTAAACTATCAGATGGTGTAACTTCCAAATACATAGGTTTTTAGCAAGTAGGTATATTCAATTTAAGTTTTAATACATCTTTTTGAGATACTCTGTATTTTGTAAACCCATTTTATTTTGACAAAAGCTAGCCAAAACACGTCGTACGTTCGAATACTTGTTACATCTTTGCTTGTTGTAAGTTTTCCCCCAAATGTTAAAATAAAAAGGGCATTTTGACTTAATTTAAAGTTATTAATAAGACCACAGTTTGACATTTGCTTCAGGGAAAATTTAAGTAACGTCAGATCCATTACGTCAACGAGTGTCAAAGCAACACTGAAGTACTTTAATGAAACAATGTTGCGATGATAATTCAATGTCGAAGCGAATGCAATTTGCATCGGTTGCAGCAGCAAAGGTAATGTTGTTAGTGAGAACAGGTTCTGGATTTGTTTCCTTTAGTGCAACGAGAACTGTATGTTTATACACAATCTATGTGATGATTTGTAAACTCTGTGTTTAAATATGAAGTAGTTTTCTCGATATTTTTTTATGTAATCAAAACATCAATTAAGTCCTTGGTGAAAGGTTTTCCTAAATGACTAAACGTTTCTAAAACTGAAAGAGTGGTTTAGAATAAAACCGATACTTAAATCTAATTTAGTCAAAGTTAAATCTTTCATTACCAATAAATACGATGTACATGGGCATACTACTCATACTGTACTACTCATAGCTTACTTAGTCTACTACCATACATAATCCAGAAACTCAGTAACCTTATAAAGGTATGGTGTAGCAGAACCTTTTTCAGTTGCCTTTGAACGAGTTGTTGTTAGGTTCTTGTTTCAGAGAGACATGAAGAACGTTGAAAGGTCGCACTCCACACAAATTTTAAAAGATGGTTCAGAAAAGGTTGTCCGGTGTCTAAAATTAGGAGATTGTTTTTGTTTAGCAAGTTGAAATTGGAATTTTCCGAGGGTATAGGAAACAGGGAAGGGGATTCTTGACGATAGTTAGTGTTTCTAGGATATAAATTGACGGAAGTGTTAAGATTTTGTGACTTCGGAACAACTCTCTACAATGATCACGACTCTTAAATTTGAAATTTGTGCGTATCTTTTTCAAATCTTTTTCGAAGGATAAAGAGATGATCTGTCCTGGACGAACTGGAATTAGGCTGTTTAGGCTGTTTCGTGAAAAATGAAGTACGAAAAAACACAATCAGCGTCTGTACCATGGGTATTACGACTTTTTCGCAGCGTTATTTTGTTCTGACATCAACACAGAAACAGTACCTTCAATATTTTCAGAAAGATGATAGATTATGTGTCACACGTATTGACTGTGTGAAAGGAACAAGACGCGATGCGCTGTTGACAGATAGACGGTGTAGATGATATATGTAGACGACACAATTTGCCGCTCCGTTTGGCGTCACTGAAGCGACAACGAAATCTACATCACAACCCCCTGAGACAGAGACGTTTCAACCAGCCCCTATTGTATAACATGGTTAGATCATATATTTGTAGACTTTGCACCTTATTAACAAAAATATATACAACTATATACCTGTTCTAATTATTACTCTTGAGCTTACCACTATAGAGGGAGGAAAAGGTAAAGTTTGTCTTATTTAACGAGGCAAAGCTAGGACTACAAAGTCCTCTCGATTACTCAACCTCGACCTTTACCTAGTGTTACAACATAGTCACTTTAAAAGTGTAAGTGGTGACTGCGGGGATCGAACCCGCGCCAGGGGAGTGATGAGCTCCGGAGTCACGCACGATTTTAACCCACCTCAAGTCTGCTAAAGTGGGTAGAGATCTTTTAAACCAAACAAAAGCCGTAAGACTTAAACTAAGAACTACATTATAGAAGATATTTCTTCCATAACTATCATGAAATTGTTGTGCAGTTTAAAAATTGATGACTTAATTATCGATTCTAAACACTTGAATTAGCATTATACCGTATACGGATTCATCTTCGTATAAGTACAACATTTTTTTACAGACATCAATGAGTAAAAGATACGTTTTTTACCAGAAATTCAACGAAGTTAGTTTGATTAACCATTCAATATACACACGTGTAATCTTAAAAAGTGTCATAATATATAAATTATAACGTTATAATCATTCAATATAGCGACAGTCATAGTATACAAAACCACAGATTAATAACACTACTAAATAATCATAGTTATTTGACAGCCATTTCAAAATATTTGCCGTGAACAACGCATTATTATAGCAAATGAATGTGGAATTCGTATTTTTTTGTCATCACCCATGATATTTGTAAATTTCGTGTTGGGGGTCAGCTAGCAGTTAGGAGACCTGGTCTAGATATACACACTACAACGGGTTTTAAATTTAAAAATCCTATCTCAGGAGACAGATAAAGTCAATGCATCCCTCCAAACTCGGATGAACAGTAATATACCGCTTATTCTAAATTCCAAATTATTAAGGTGGTAGGCCTACTTAAACTAGTCCCACTTCATAAACTCTCAAACTAAGAACGCAAAGACGTGTTAGAACAAAGCTTATGTCAGTGAAGTTGACGCATGTGTTTGGCAAGTGGCAGGATTACACAGGCTCACTAGAGCGTATTAAAGATCACTAATGAGTCAGTGAGCTGAGCTCAGCTACGGGGTTCACAGATGTGAGTGCATGTGCCACACTCTGATGACAATCTAAGAACTAACTCTCAAACTAAGAACGCAAAGACGTGTTAGAACAAAGCTTATGTCAGTGAAGTTGACGCATGTGTTTGGCAAGTGGCAGGATTACACAGGCTCACTAGAGCGTATTAAAGATCACTAATGAGTCAGTGAGCTGAGCTCAGCTACGGGGTTCACAGATGTGAGTGCATGTGCCACACTCTGATGACAATCTAAGAACTAACTCTCAAACTAAGAACGCAAAGACGTGTTGGAACAAAGCTTATGTCAGTGAAGTTGACGCATGTGTTTGGCAAGTGGCAGGATTACACAGGCTCACTAGAGCGTATTAAAGATCACTAATGAGTCAGTGAGCTGAGCTCAGCTACGGGGTTCACAGATGTGAGTGCATGTGATGACAATCTAAGAACTAACTCTCAAACTAAGAACAAAGACGTGTTGGAACAAAGCTTATGTCAGTGAAGTTGACGCATGTGTTTGGCAAGTGGCAGGATTACACAGGCTCACTAGAGCGTATTAAAGATCACTAATGAGTCAGTGAGCTGAGCTCAGCTACGGGGTTCACAGATGTGAGTACTCTGATGACAATCTAAGAACTAACTCTCAAACTAAGAACTCAAAGACGTGTTGGAACAAAGCTTATGTCAGTGAAGTTGACGCATGTGTTTGGCAAGTGGCAGGATTACACAGGCTCACTAGAGCGTATTAAAGATCACTAATGAGTCAGTGAGCTGAGCTCAGCTACGAGGTTCACAGATGTGAGTACTCTGATGACAATCTAAGAACTAACTCTCAAACTAAGAACGCAAAGACGTGTTGGAACAAAGCTTATGTCAGTGAAGTTGACGCATGTGTTTGGCAAGTGGCAGGATTACACAGGCTCACTAGAGCGTATTAAAGATCACTAATGAGTCAGTGAGCTGAGCTCAGCTACGGGGTTCACAGATGTGAGTGCATGTGCCACACTCTGATGACAATCTAATAAGACGTCATCCCCTTAGTTTCACATCTACAGCTGATTTGACGCATTGGTTCAAAAGATTCAATCGCCAACTCTCTAAGTATTACAGATTCAAAGTCACAAACGAGACTATTATAAACTAGTTCTTCCGGCTCACACCGCGTCCAAACTTCATAATTAGGTTGAAATATTTCGGTCCGCTGTAGAATACCATCTTCAGTCACTGATTGGCTGAAACTGAAACGAGACTACTTAACTTTCATATTTTGCGTACTAAAGTCTTTATAGTGCGAGTGGCCTTCGGTGGAATTGCCAATTTTTATTGACTTTACCTCCGCCTAGACTACTGAGATTCCTATTTTTCAACGATGTGATCCCACTTTGCGCGCACGTGTTTTTCACCAAGCCTATTCAGACCATAATTTTCGTCGCGTGACCCCTGTGACTCATACTTTAAAAATTCGCCAAAGTTGGACGTTGTATTTCAAAGTCCTCATATCCAGTCCTCTCTTGTCCTCTGATGGGCTCTTATACTTTTGTTGTTTGATGAATTGGTTCAAAGTAAACCCCGGAGCACTACTTTTCAACTTAAAGTTGGGATTGAAAGGCAGCTTTAATAGATTGGTTTTCTTTAAAGTCACGATTGCAGTCATTAGTGATGGTTATCTAACTTCCATCATGGTTTTCAACTGTAAATGTTAGAGTTCAAGTCAACAAATCCCACAAAAAATGTCCCTCCGCCCAAAAAAATCATGAAAACCCATCATTAAATTACAAAAATTCTCATCCTGGATTTAAAATTCATAACAGTGGCGGAGATCAATTTCATTAGAAAAGCGGACTTTTCCGGCCACTTCAGGAAGAAAGTAGTTTTTCTTCCTGAAGTGGCCGGAAAAGTCCGGTTTTCTAATTAAATTCCTATCCTGTTAGCAAAATCCTGTAAAAGTGTCTTTAATTAAACTACAACTCTTCCAACTGACTCAGCAGAAATCTCCCAACTTCCAGCAGAAATATGCACGAAACACTCGAGTTGTATCAGACAGAGCGGTATTGTGCTGGTGGTATAAAGGGAGCGCGTCTCTCCCCGACACAGATCTGTCTCAACACAACATGACACGACACAGACACAAACGTGTGACGTTGTCAGCCGCGGGGGTGGCGGGGTGAGCGGGGAGGGAGAAGTGCTTATTAGCAAATGTAATGACATACACACACGCCTGAATAGGCTTGGTTAACCCGGTTCTCTCAAACGTACACCGTTCTATCTCGCTTTACTTCCATCTCCTGGTTTATTGTAGTTTTATTCTAGTGTGGTTGAATTGAACGTTTGGTTGGATTTGTTGAGTGTTTCCTTATGTAGGATGGTTTACGGGCGTTTGTGTTGAACGATTTATTTAAAATGGTAAATGTACTACTCTCATCATCGCTCCACCTTTAAACTGTTGCCTTGTCTTTTCTTTTGTAAATATTGACGTCGCCTTTTAGCACCGTTGTTTCAGAAGAACAATACTTCAATATCATCAAAGGCTTCCGGTACAGACCGTCCATAATCTATTTACAATATTTCCAGTGTTAAAGATTCTGCTCATTTCGCAATTAAGCATCCTCAGTGGATCATCACTAAATCACTATTTGGGATGCCGACCACTCTCATGAGGGTATTTTAAGGCAAATTTGTGGTGAAGGATGAGTGTGATGAGTGGTAGTAATGAGTTATAAGGTGTAGTCTTGTTAAAAACTAAGGCCGACTCTTCCGTAGATCATTAACTAGTAGCCCAATGACCAATGGAAATACAAGGACCAACTGCTTAACGTGACTTCCGAACCACGCAGGTGATGGTCTGATATGTCTAAACGATGGTGGGAGTTGATGCGGGTATCATCAGATGATCACTGAGACTATCTGAGCCCCGTAAGACCTATATCATCATCAAAACCTGACCTCCATGAAGGTGGATTACAGGACCACGCCACGAGTCATCAGTCTCAGCAAGTCCATGAGGATGTTCGTTTGCCAAATAAACAAAACGTTTGACACTGTAGTGTAAATAGTTTCTTGACGCGGTCTGTACTGGAAGCCTTAAGTGATAGTCGTGGTTCCAGCTGCTTAAGCCTTTGTTCTTCTCTAATACTTCAATATATTAAATTCTTATATTTATTGCTTTTCACATCACATATCCACATTATACTGACAACAATCGGCTTCAATGCCGGGATGGTATTTACTACAAAAGAACTCAACTGTATTAATGACAATATACTGTAGGTCAGAGGGGAGAATTCCTGAGTTATTAGCAAATAGCTCCTTTATCACGTAATATTGGCTGGCACGTAACTAAAATTAAATATCCCAGCAAGAGAGGGATGAAAGCAATTTGTTTCTCTGGCGACGTGTTCTCATCGTTATAAACTTGCTAGTTTGTTGTTCGTACCTGTCGTTATTTTGAACTTGCTCTCAAACTGTCAAACAACTTTTGGCATCAGCTGATCATGTAGCTCCCCTTCCCCTACTCCCCGGCCCTTCCAGCACTGGGAAACTAGCTGAAACCAGGCCGACACGTTGACTGGGACTCGTGGCGTGGTTCTGTAATCCAGCTTAATGGTCAGGTTTTGAGGATGATATAGGTCTAAAGCGGCTCAGATAGTCTCAGTGATCATCTGATGATACCCGCATCAACTCCCACCATCGTTTAGACATATCAGACCATCACCTGCGTGGTTCGGAAGTCACGTTAAGCCGTTGGTCCTTGTATTTCCATTGGTCATTGGGCTATTAATTAATGACCCATTCTAAGGAAGAGTCGGCCTTAGTTTGTAACAAGCTACACCTCATAACTCATTACTACCACTCATCACACTCATCCTTCACCACATATTTGCCTGAAAATACCCTCATGAGTGATTTAGCTTGAGTGAAGCGAATTTCCTTATTACCACAGGAGTTACTTGGCCTCAGATTTACGGGGTATTTTGTGGCAAGTTATACTACGTAAAATATTAAGGGTAAACGCAAATTTAACTAACTATATTCGGTCTACTCATTCCGCTGGTATGGCGAGAAATCACTTTTTGGCCGCCATTTTGAAACAGCTCGACGGATTTTTATATTTTTTGGAATATTGGCCTCGCACAACATACGTAAGTACAGAGCGCAAAGACACTGTCTTCTTTTAACAAAGTAATTTGAGTTATCCGAAGAAGAAAGAAGATACGGCAGAGAATATTAGCCCGAGTACTTGCATCTATGTAGTAAGTTAAATTTATCTAATTATTTAAAATGTTCGTAAATTGAACTTTCAAATATTTTTACAAATATTTCTTTACTTTGTTCGAAATTATAAAGTTTTCAAAAATATTTGACTGATGTTTTATAGTGTGTGCCATTGAATAGATTTTAAATAGAATTGTATTATGTATGGTTTTCAATTAACTGATTTGCAAGAAGTAGGAATTTTATTCATTTTAGAGTTCAAGTTTTACGTTATTTCTGTAAATGTTCCTCAACCCCCACTTTGGATTTGATTAAAATATGTAAATAGTAAGAAACACATTTAATTCTAGGGCCTAAGTCAAGGGAAAAAATCAAGTATACCTATCAATGATAGTGAAATAAGTGAATATGGAAGTCAGTCTATCTTATCTGTATCCTAAACTTCCAAGAGTAAAAACAATATCAAAGTCAAATCGTTTATTGCCATTAAATACTATGGTACATGGGCACACGTCAAAATGTTATACACTATTCAAATAGGTGGTACTGAGTTTTTCTAGCTTACTCAGTCTCTACCATTCATGGTCCAGAAACTCACTGACTTTATAGAAGGCATGGTCTAGCAGAACCTTTTAGTTGCCTTTTGAATGAGTTAGGTTCTTGTTTAAGAGAACAGGAAGAGTATTAAAGTCACTCCACACTGCAGAAGATGGAGTTTAGAAAAGGTTGTCTGGTGTCTTGGTATTGGGAGATTGCTTCTGTTACGTAAATTGAGATTGGGATTTACTGAGGGTATAAGAAACAGGGAAGGGTTTTTTACGAAAGTTAGTGTTTCTAGGATGTAAATTGACGGAAGTGTTAGGATTTTGTGACTTCGAACAACCCTCTACAATGATCACGACTCTTTAAATGGAAACTTGTTCGTATTGCTCTTTTTTGAAGGATAAATAATCTGTCCTGGACGAACTGAAACCCCAAAGAGGAATGCCGTACGACAGATGTGAAACGACAATACCATAGTAAACTTTGAGGAGATTCTTGGTATTTAACAGAATCAAAATTAATATTGTGTAGCATAACGTTACATACAGGAGGAATTTTGAGTGAAAGATAAAGTAACTTTTATATTAAATAGTTAAATATAAGGAAAGGATTTAATCCTGCAGTTGAGATTTCACAATGGTATTGTGGCTGGAGTGTTTTTGCGTGAGCGAGAGAAGGATTAGGTGGTGAACCTCAGAATTGGTAAGCGGCTTGTGGTCGACAAGACGTGGCACCTGCCAGCATCCGTTATAATCTGTTGATAATTTCACCGTTCCATGCCCACCACACTCAGCTTCAGTATTGTTAACTCTTTAACTTTTAACAAAGGGTATTCTTATGTCCATTAAATCACTATTTGAGATGCCGACCACTCTCATGAGGGTATTTAAGGCAATTATGTGGTGAAGGATGAGTGTGATGAGTGGTAGTAATGAGTTATGAGGTGTAGTCTTGTTACAATCTAAGGCCGACTTCAAGCTTGTTAAAACACTCAAGACTTTCAAAACCGAAAAAATACTTCATTTTCCTTGTTTCTAAAGTTAACTTCTTTGAGTAGGTACTGCTAACTAGGTACTGCTATATCCTTCCATATTACCAAACAGTCATTCCTTTTTCAATCATTCCATGCAAAGTCAGCCATGAAAAGTAGGACGATAATATTACTTTTGGAATGTAAAATACCTAACGCAATCAAAAGAGAAGTGACGTTAACATTTAACAAGACAGGAGACGTCAAGGTTGTTACTAGACAAGATGTTGTTACTTTTAACAGCTGACTGTTTACAGCTGTACTTTAACAGGTCACCGGGCTAACAGCTAGTAATGTTAAACGTGCAGTTAAATCTTGTCGTGCATACAACAGCTGTTTGTTGGTTCTACTTCCATCAGCCAAGTATTTTATTGCAATTGTTGGTGATTTATCTCAAAGCTTTGTTTTCTAAACGAGTCTCAAGGTCTACAATTTTGTACGAGCTTGAGTTTGAAGATAGGTGGTTGCAAACAACGTTAAGGACGTATATATCACTAGTTGATATACCACTTTTATTATATATCACTATCACTAGTTATTTATCACTATTTGAGATGCCGACCACTCTCATGAAGGTATTTTAAGGCAAATATGTGGTGAAGGATGAGTGTGATATGAGTAGTAGTAATGAGTTATGAGGTGTAACGTTGTAGTCTTGTTACTAACTAAGGCCGACTCTTCCTTAGAATGGGTCATTAATTAATAGCCCAATGACTAATGGAAATATAAAGACCAACGGCTTAACGTGACTTCCGAACTACGCAGGTGATGGTCTGATATGTCTAAACGATGGTGGGAGTTGATGCGAGTATCATCAGATGATTACTGAGCCCATCTGAGCCGCTTTAGACCTATATCATCCTCAAAATCTGACCTCCATGAGGCTGGGTTACAGGTCCACGTCACGAGTCCCAATTTAGTATAATGTCTCAAGATCTACAATTTTGCACGAGCTAGAGTTTGAAGATAGGTGGTTGCAAACAACGTTAAGGACGTAAGGTAGCGTTAATTTTGTATCTTGGCATTTGGACAACTTCATCATAACGTCTATACAGTGGAACCACCTACGCTTTAACATTTCAGAGTTGGTCGATAATACTGCTGTATCAACTGTAATTTCGTAGCTGATCCAATTTGATGTACTTTATTGGGCACTGATAGTTAAACCTTTTATGCAATTATAATAGCGTCTAAAATTCCTTAAGAGTATGATGCTTGATTTAATGTGTAGTAAGAGTTAAGGTGGGATTCATGTACCACACTAAATACTTCGTACTGTAAATGTTAACTAATTAATTACTATCTTGTAGATTTGACCAATTCAGCTTGGTGTCAACATAATTAAAGGCCCAGCATTGACATCAGATATTGATCTTTGAACTGGAGGACACCTACGCCTATTGTCACTCCAAACTTGCCAATCTCAAAGAGCCATTGTTAGGTAGGTCAGTCTCAAGGTAACATTGCCATCGCAATACCTTAGCCCAAACTCTGACTTCACAAACAAAATGCTATATTCAAAACTGTATATACGATTTCAAAAATCATATTAACTTTGAGGTAGTAACAAACAGTTTTACAGACTTTACAAGCATTGTAAGGAAATGCACCAACAGCTTTGATACTTGATTTGAGACCACCCAAATAATAAGGGATGAATTGTAAGGGAAAAGAGTGTTTTATTTGAGTTTAGATGATTTACATATTTCAATTTAAAAATGTGTTATTGGAACTCTTTATTTATTCGATGTGTGTTAATATCACCGTTCTAATAAAGGCGTATATAATTAGTTAATAATTTGTCCAGTTCAACACTGTGCTGTAATTTACTTCCAAATTAGCTTCACATACACAAAGGGTAATTAACTTTAATTTGGTAACTGATCCAATTTAATGTACTTAATTGGGCATTGATAGTTAAACCTTTTACTCGATTGTAGTTTCGTGTGAAAGGAGTATGACGTTTGGTTTATAAAGTTAGTTCTACCGGTTCACATTGTGTCATAACATTATTATAGTTTGCTTGAAATATTTCGGTCACACTGTGGAGTAGCATCTTCAGTCTGGTTTGGCTGAAACTGAGATACTTGCTGCTGCTATCCTATTGGTCACAAGGCTGCCAACCGTCCATTAGAGCAAGAGTTTGTGGATGTTTTCATTGGTTGTGGCGCTATCGAAAAGACTTCAGGACTGGTTGCCAGCGTAGTGAAAGTTTAATGATGTCTTTGGGTTTAAGTTATTATTATTTTTAATTAATTCAATGGTTTCTCGGGCGATTCTCGAGTAATAATGTGACATTTCTGCCAACACTTTTGCTTTGTTAAATTCTACTACATGTTTCGTATTGTAGCTATGAATGTATTGCAATTGTATGTACCTTTGGTATGTGTGCTTTACGAAATATTCTGCAGTTGCGGTTCAGTTTCTAAAAGGCCTCACCAGAAAATCCAAATTTATTGGATTGTTTGTTCTACAACTTGAATTTATTAATTAGCTAGTTACTATCTTTAAGGTTTGACCACCTCAACTTGGGATGTCTAAGGTGTCAACATAATTAAAGGCCCAGTATTGACACCAGGTATTGATCTTTGAAATGGAAGACACCTACGCCTGTTGTCACTCCAAACTTGCTGTCAAAGAGCCATTGTAAAGCAGGTCAACTTCAAGTTAACATAACAATGCGTGTCTGTAACCCAAAATCTTACTTAATAGACGAAATGTTGTATTCAAAATGCTATGTATGATTTCAAAAATCATATTAACTTTGAGGAAGTATCAAACAGTTGTATAGACTTTACAAGAGTTGTAAGGAAGGAAACACACCGAGAGCTTTGGTATTTTGATGTTAGACACCGACAACTCCTAGAGGGTAATTTAAGGTGAATAAGGGATGAATGGTGAGTGGAATGATTGCTTTGATGGATGATGAAGTGTAGTTTGTTATACACTGAGTTGACTGTTTCCTAGAACGGGTTATTAATTGATAACCCTAACGACCAATAGAATGGGCCAACAGTTTAACGTGATTTCAGAACCACGGAGAATGGCCGAAAAGGTTGTTACTGCAGCAAAGTTAGAACAAACTGACAGCGTTTGAGAGAGGAGCGGCAATCTTCGGAACAAGCGAGTTTGTTTTTTGCGAGCGTTTTGGACCTTCACCTCTGTCATATTCACGTACGAGTTTATTCTCCAAAAGTGCTGAGCTGTTTGTGCCTAAATAGTACTAAACAATTATTATAAACTTTATAATTGGCATACATCAAAAATCATTCAAATTGATGCTTAGGTACATTTTAAAGAATCAATTAGATCTTTAGGCTTTTTAGCAATTGGTCAGCGTTCCCTGTCCAAAAAACTTGGCCACGATTTAGAAAAAATCCTGATTTTCATCTTAACGCCAAAGCCGTCATAGTTGTTGTAGCGACATACAATTTCGTAAGAACTACGTGCTTCACTACAATATTTCAGCTTACGCTGTCATAAGGGTCTTAGGATACAGTACACCGAAAATTGCTATTAAACGATTTCCAGTTTTTAAACCATAAATATTGAGAATCCTTTGCAAACCCTTTAATTAAACTGTGTCGGAGGTGTCGCAAAGGAAACCTAAATCAGCTTACAACTTCCAATTCTGCGGTAGACGCTACATTGTCTCCTCTACAATGGAAATGGATTCTGCCGTCGTTCTCTGGCAAAACACTTCAATAATACCAGTTTATACATGTCTAGTGTTATTTACTCTAAGTTGTGTTAGAAGTTAAAAGAAACACGCATCATTGGTTTGGGAATCTAAGGTGAAGGGAATATCTAGGGGTTTGAATGGAAGAAGGAGAAACCTTCAATCAAACAGAATTTGACTGAACATAAAAAACAACATAACATTTTTATTATTGCCATTATAACAAACATGTTTTGGGTTGACAAAAATTAAAACAGAAAATAAAACAGCAAAAACTAATTCAACCGAAGTAAACCACTGTTAACAAATAAGGTCTAAATTTATACTAATATAATAGTATAAAATTATTCAAATCGCCAGAAGAGTTCAGAAAAAAGATCAACAATTTCTAATGATTTTATAGCTTATATATAGATCCTTAATTTTATCTTTTCAAATAAAACAGGCTTTAATTAGAAAACCAGACTTTTCCGGCCACTTCAGGAAAAAACTACTACTCCCTAGGTTTCGGGCAGTGGGAAAACTCCACCCGTTCTCACAAGGCCTAACCTAAACTTACGATACACTATAGATAATACTTAGCCTACTCTTAACCTAAGAATAGGTTTTTACCGAAATTTGATGGTGCAGAAAATAAGAAGGGTCAAACAACCTTGTCTACCGACTTTTAAGAAGAAACTCATAACTTATACGTGTGTGTTGAAATTATATGTTATCCACGTTTGTTAACGCAGAATTTGCACTAATGAAATAACAATACTTCTGTAAAGAATTAGTTTTCGTCGCAGAACGTGAATGTTTCTGTCTTGAGTAGTCTTCGTGTCAGCCATGACAAGAACCAGAGCAGAGTTAAGGGTAGGGGGAAGGGATGATAAGTCAGGGAGGGCGGAGAAGGGGGGATGTCAAGGAGATGCCTGATGAAATTGGATTTGTGACAAGCGGAAATCTTTAAAAACATTTCAAGAGCTCAAAGTTACTTACATTGCCTTACAGGTGTTTATCCGCTGGAAATTGTTATTTGAAAACTTTTCATCTTCCTTTCCTCATAAACAAGTGTTTGCAGTAATATGACCTGGGTTTCTTAGTGCTTATTTACATTACCCTCAAGGATTGGCTAGAGGGGTACTGTAGATAGGTACAGACGCCATGGATTTGAGGCCAACTTTTCCTCGTGTAACGATTATGTATCCCCCTCAAAGATAGATTTAATTGTAAAAAAGCGTTTAAATAATATAAGTTTCCACCCTAAAAACCCCTAACTAAGGTAACGTTTTATCTAGTGTTGCCTCGCTCTGACGTTTAAATTTCACCTACATTAAGAATCTTCTTAATGCATATACAATGATACCAGCTGTTTCGAAGTAATTATTATAACTCAAAGTCTGCACTGACACCTACGTCAAGTGCAGGACTATTGATACTAGTATATTATACATCCACTATAATATTTGAAGGAACAGCACCACGTGTAATTATTAAGAATTCAACCTTTATAAATTGATTACCATTCAAATATGTTTTAGCTTTTATCCAATATTGTGTGTTTTTTACTACTCAGGGGTTCCTACCTCCCAATAATGTCTATGCCTTATTTTGGAAAACCCCACGAATAAAAATACTAACAATATCCTAGTTTGTTTTAATTCTGGGTAGCTATTGTGTATCGTTTCCTTAAATCCTCGTTTTCATTATCACTGTAACCTTGGAACGGTTGGCCTGGTGCAGATTACATACAGTGTGGGCTGAATCTTGACCGAATCCACCAGATTCAGTATAGGCAGCCTGCTTTAGATTAATATTATCAAACATTTTGTATGGTGAAAAAGGGTTTGAAGGGAGTTGGTTGTTTGCAAATGAATTCAGTTAATACTATGTACACGTTGACCCCATCGTTCAATGTTTAAATAAACATATTTTGAATTTTTACTATTGACTGGGACTCGTGGCGTGGTCATGTAATCCAGCTTCATGGAGGTCAGATTTTGAGGATGATATAGGTCTAAAGCGGCTCAGATAGTCTCAGTGATTATCTGATGATACCCGCATCAACTCCCACCATCGTTGAGACATATCAGACCATCACTTGCGTGGTTTGGAAGTCACGTTAAGCCGTTGGTCCTTGTATTTCCATTGGTCATTGGGCTATTAATTAATGATCCATTCTAAGGAAGAGCCTTAGCCTTAGTTTGTAACAAGACTATATCTCATAACTCAGTACTACCACTCATCACACTCATCCTTCACCACATATTTGCCTTAAAATACCCTCATGAGAGTGGTCGGCATCTCAAATAGTGATTTAGTGATTTATTTTGAAGCGTGTGAATTGTGAAGTAAACACGACAACATTGACTCAGCCGATTTATTGACAACAATGTTGACACCCATCAAACATTTCATTACAGTCAGCTACTAAAGTAGCCCAGTGAGACTTCCAATAAAGTCCGGCCGCTGCTAGTTGGCGACGAATGAGAACGTAAAGAGGTGGTCTGGAAGCAGGTAATCATGTGGTATCAACTGTTTAATGTTAAGGGAGGCTCGCGTGAGAGTGAACATAAAGTGTTTCATCGATCTGTGTACTTCGTCACGCTACAGGCCGACACGCTCCGACCCTAACTAAATCTCTAGTGAAACAAATATTTGAAAATTTTCGGGTAAATGTAGGTAATTTACTATCGGATTTAAAAAGGAATATACTCAAGTTTGAGCTGGTGCTGTACGCAGCTCAGTGAACGTAAACTTATGGCAATCACATCAACATTGTAGTAGGTTCATTTTGGATTCGAACACACCCAAGTTTTTATGTTCTGTGGTCTCTGTGCAGAAACGAAAACAAATAGACTTCATCCTTCAAGATTGAAATTTAAAGAATCGCACTGACGGATTCAAATATCTGGAACATTGACGGTTTTTCACTTTATATATTTGAAACTTAGATGTTCTGTTTTGACTAAATAAAATCTGCACAAAAGCTTTATTCGTATGACACGCGTCATCAGATTAAAATAGAACTGGTCCAAGTTAAAGTTAAGTTAGTTGGCTAAAATCACGGACTTTATGAAAGCAACAAAATTGGAAATACTTTTGACCATACTTAAGAGGCTTGATTTCGTCACAAAAATATAAACCTATGTTTACTAGAGTTGGTTTATTCAAATAATTTTGGGTGCCATAATTCACCCAACACTCACCAATTCACCCAACAACAACACCATCTCCAGTTTCTTAAGAAAGGTGATTTTAAGGTTGAAGAAATCCACTCTTTACACTGTAAGCTCCTGGTATTATAGTGTTTGTAGGCTACAAATTGAGGCTAGTGTATTCAATATGTCCTTATGAAAACCCAACGTATGGTAAGACCGTTTTAGCTGCAATCGTATGGGCTATAACGTCGTGTTATGTATTTTTAAGCCTTTAAGGAATCAAACTTGAAATTACAATAATTGGCTTTAAAAAGCATATTTTTGGATCGGTACATTCGACATTTATCTAGGGAAGAGTTCTTGTCACTCCATCCGTTCTGCTAGACAATATTGCTTACAAAAATTCCTAAGCCTTAATGACCAAGCCTCCTTTCCCAACTTCCAGCCTAGAGTCACCAATGACTTTCAGCCAATACATGTGTCCATTTCAAGACACCTATATGACGTCACTACTACTGTATGGATTCCGTAGTACCAATCGACCAATCAAGGATACCTGAAATCAAAAATGGTGAACTATTTATTCAGAAAATAATCTATGGATCTAATTCTTC
Organism: Matsumurasca onukii; assembly: GCA_018831715.1. Lineage (NCBI taxonomy): Eukaryota > Metazoa > Arthropoda > Insecta > Hemiptera > Cicadellidae > Matsumurasca > Matsumurasca onukii. The sequence continues at coordinate 5,622,033 of CM032063.1, read as the reverse complement.
ATTTAAATCCGAACTAGCTTACTAATTTCGTTAATATTAATGTTTATTCAGAATTGAGTTCCCACGGTAATTTCCCGCGGTAATAGTAGAAAACATCGAGTCTATGTTAAAGGTCTTTATTAAATCCAAAGAGTAAATCACGTTCAAATTGACTTTCCAGTATTTAGTTTGTGATGATTTGACAAAACAAGGTATTCTTTACGACTATGTTATCTTTAAGTAAAAACTATTATTTAAACTAAAAATGTAAAAGTCCAACTAAGAACACCCTGGAGGCAGAGGGAACTGCTATTGACAAGACTGTCCAAACTCAGATAACATTGTCCGAATGATTGAGTTTCGGAAATCCTTTCTAAGGTTTCGTCTCTGTTGATACCACCCTCCCCGACCCCAAAGTTGCTCTCCAAGCAAGGTTAATTTTACAATCACAGGTTTTGTATTTATACGGGATTCAAAAGATCTACTCAGTTAAAAATATTAAACTTTAGAGTAAAACAACGTTAGCAAAAAGTTGTGTTGTTTGTAAAATTTTATTTTGTTTACGAAAACCATTAAAGGTTTATCGTTTTCAAGGGAGATCCTATCTTATTCATTTCATGGGTGTTTTACTTCTAAAAGCCTAAGTTTACAGGGAAGTTCAGGTATGCAATCGTATGCAAATGTTTCTCACGATGAAGATGTGCACAAGTATTGGTCGTTTAGAGCTCTCAGCTCTTTTTTCGTAGGCTGAGACATGCTCTAAATTTCTTTTTTGTTTTTTTTAAGGTGTATACCGTCTATATAAATAAATAAATATTTCAGGGTATTGCCAATAAAAATAAATGAATAAATATTTTTCACTTTATCTAAGTTACTTTTAACATTTACAAGATCATTTCCGTAGATATTAATACACTTTATGTTACATCAAGCACATAGTTTTATGCACAGTACTTGTGTAGTTTAAAATCGTGATTGATACCTCCTTTGTGTTATTTCATTGCGAGTTGTGACTGACTCTATGAATGTGTGTGCATATTGTTGAGTTTATTAGACCGTAAAATCGTTTCTCAAGTTCTTATTGCACATTGTATTCGGTTTACCATCATGTCTTAGAACTTTAAAGAGTTTTAATCACTATTCGTAGTAAAATTTGACTTAATTAAGTTGTTAAGTTATTTAGAATTTTATTGAGAAATGCTTTTTATTCAACTGCTTTGAGTATCGCGTTGGAAATATTATTGTACACATATTCCATTGTTTTATGAGAAAGAATCTCATGACGATAAAATATACTAATATTATGCTAGTCATTACACCATCTAGCTCAAATTTAGAAGTAGCCGCTCTACAAGTTGTATTTTTCTCCAGTATCCAAAGATTTGTAAAATGTTACTTTTCACGTGACCTTTTGGCTATGTGCCACCGCCCCCAAAGTGGGATTATCCTTCAGGTACCTAGGATGTGTATTGGCAAAAAATCAACAAAATCCTTCAATTAGTCCAAAATGGCGGCGGAAAATAGTTTTCGGCTCTTGGTTCAAAATAATAAAAAAGAACACTTCCGGTGTATTTTTTACCTAGTTGTTGAAAGGAAGTTCGTTAAATTTCACGGTAATGCTTGCGTCGACTATGTTATTCGTTTTCCATCCAAAATATCATCGGTTTAACTCATCCATTAAACTAAGTGGATTAGGCTTCATGTAGGTCAGGTTTTGAGGATGATATAGGTCTAAAGCGGCTCAGATAGTCTCAGTGATCATCTGATGATACCCGCATCAACTCCCACCATCGTTTAAGACATATCAGACCATCACCAGTGTGGTCCGAAGTAACGTTAAGCCGTTGGTCCTTGTATTTCCATTGGTCATTGGGCTATTAATTAATGACCTATTCTAAGGAAGAGTCGGCTTTAGTTTGTAACAAGACTACACCTCATAACTCATTACTACCACTCATCACACTCATCCTTCACCACATATTTGCCTTAAAATACCCTCATGAGAGTGTTCGGCATCTCAAATAGTGATTTAGGCAGATGAACTGGTTATATGTGAAGCAATACTTGTTTATTAAATTGTCTGCAAGGTCTGTTACTGTAAGGTTGACAAAGGCAGGATTTGTATCCACCAGGAGACAATGCAGTGTCGACCGCTGAGTTGAAAGTTGTAAGCTGATTGGGGGTTTTCTTTGTCACACCTTTGACTTTGTTTGTTTCGCGTTTGCTTTTGATTTAACCAAACGTTCGTGCTGGCTAAGCGTTTCTATGGGTTTGTAAAGCTTTCAGTTATTATTATCGATGTTTTTACATGATTTACAACAGTGGTTTTGGAGTAAATGAACAAATATCCACGGCCCATTAGTATACACGTTTTAAACAGCCTTTTAACGAATATCCAAAGGGCTAAATGAAGCTGTTATGGTCGTACTCATGTCACGACTATTTTAACTTTTTTTCTATTTCAACTTTGTCGAAGTATGAGGTTAGTTGTTTTTCTTATGCAATGGTCCGCCTGAGTGGACACCTCAGGGAAAGGATGTTCGTCCGCAAAAGAAACACACGACAACGTGCACTTGCGGTCTAACTGTGAACCCGATCGCTGGCAAGGGTTTGCACGGGTGCGTCTTTCACATTTCAACGCAATTTTCAGTTAAACAAACGTAGTATTTTTTAAAGTTAGAATATTAGACTTTTTTATAGATCCTGATTAAAGCTATTTCTATACACATTGACTTTGCAACTTGAACTCCGGTTGTAAGTTTGGTTAAAACTATTTTAAAAAGCTCTCTATGCTGTGGATAATTTACTTGGCTTGTAATGATTGTAAATAGTGAATTTCAAATTTTAAAATTTCATCTTATTTGATCTTCTTGCTGGCTGAGACGATCAGTTTCATAATCGTGGAATTCAGGGCAAGCCCTGGGCATCTCAGGCTGTGTTGAGTGTAAAATCCATCTCAGATAGAAAAGGTATTCCAAAGTAGAGCAAATTCCTTTGATGCGATAAAGTTTTTAAAACAATTGATCTGCAAACACGATTTTTAACAGTATTAATGAAAACCTAGCCTGGAAAAGCATCATATCACCTTAGTTGTTTGTTTAGAAAAATATCTTCTTAGCGTTTTCGCGTCAACCACCAACGGGCACTTCCTAGAAACCAATAAAATGTTTTATTATTTGTCATGGCTATTTCAGTGAACGTCTTTACATACGTTTTTCAGTGCCAGCAGTGAAACCTTCAATTGAAAAAAGATCAAACCCACTAAACACCATAACCTTACCAAGTAACTAACACCGTTCCATATTAAATTTGAAAGTATGCAAAAACAGTGGGAAAGGAGTATGAAACGATAATGGGTTATCAAAGGCAACGGCCTGGAAGCCACAAGCTGCTTACAAGTTGCGGTTAATGTAACAACCCCCTCCACCTTACCTACCCACTCACCTCCCCCCTCACCTACTCCCACACCTGCAGCTTTCTTGTAGATTGCACAGTCTGCGACACAGGTCGATCACATCCTACGTCGAACTTGTCCCTTCTTCGTCCACAAATGCCAGTTTTCAGCAAGATTTTAAGATTTTTTCTCGCCCTAATCGCTTAACTTTGATATTGCTATTCATAAATAATCAGTAAACAACAATGATTTGGGTTTTGAAGCGGTAAATCGACAGATGTCTTCGTTCACCTGGTCGATACGATAGAATTACGTTGAAAATATTGAAGGTCGAAAAGACACCGTAGATGATTTTCTCAACTTATCAAACTCGTTCAGCTGTGTTAATCAGAAGGTTTCATTTGCAAATTTAAGGCTGCGTAGTAGTGGTTGTGACCTTGGATTTCGTCCCATAAGAGCAATGTAAAAACGTGAATCTTTTGGGACAACTCACGCCTACAGTTTTCATCGGATTTTATGAAATAAACTGAGATTTAAAGTGTATTAAATGTTTTAGTGCCTCCGCTGAGCCGAATTCCCATTTGTTTTTATTTGTAAGACCGTGACATAAATCCAAAATATGAACATACTTTGCATACGAATTTCCTTTTTTACTAGTAAACTAATAAAAGAAAGTAGCCAATGGAGCCACTGCAGTACATGGTCAACTTTCAAATAAAACTTATTTCAAAAAGTCCTGATGAAAATTGTAGGCGTGAAGTGTTTTAAGAAATTGCTTGTTATTACATGATTCTGATGGAACAAAAACAAAATAGCCGACTGGTGCTGTGCCCTCATAAGTATTAGGCCTACGTATAAAAAATCCTCTTCCTTAGAATGGGTCATTAATTAATAGCGCAATGACCAATGGAAATACAAGGACCAACGGCTTAACGTGACTTCCGAAACACGCAGGTGATGGTCTGATATGTCTAAACGATGGTGGGAATTGATGCGGGTATCATCAGATGATCACTGAGCCGCTTTAGACCTATATCATCCTCAAAACCTGACCTCCATGAAGCTGGATTACAGGACCACGCCACGAGTCCCAGTCAGGACGTCCCTTATTTATGGCGTCTCTCAGGCTCCATGATTCTAAAAATCACACAGTTTCATAATAATGTTGTGTGTTTTTTAATAATTTTAGATATAATATCTGAAATAATAATACGTACAAGTGTAGTGAAAATTATGTTTCATCGTGTATTTAGTATATCTATATTATGTTTGTACATGTAATCAAACTGTATGTTAGTAAACGTTTCGAATAATTCAGGATTGACTTACCGGGGCCCGTTCCGGGTGGGATGGAGTCGATCAACTTAGGTTTTAGTGGTAAAAATACAACACATTGAAGGCCAATAAAATGTTCATTATAAATAATTAACGCGATTGGTAGTGCAGCAGCTGAAAACTTAGAGATAGCAGGTCTATAAATTTTCTTTCCGTAAAACTAAACCAGAAAACGACACCCAATTCAGCATAAAAATGTAGACACAAAACAAAAAATTCAAATTAAATGACTTTGACTGGGACTCGTGGCGTGGTCCTGTAATCCAGCTTCATGGAGGTCAGGTTTTGAGGATGATATAGGTCCAAAGCGGCTCAGATAGTCTCAGTGATCAACTGATGATAACCCGCATCAACTTCCACCATCGTTTAGACATATCAGACCATCACCTGCGTGGTTTGGAAGTCACGTTAAGCCGTTGGTCCTTGTATTTCCATTGGTCATTGGGTTATTAATTAATGACCCATTCTAAAGAAGAGTCGGCCTTAGTTTGTAACAAGACTATACTCATTACTACCACTCAACACACTCATCCTTCACCACATATTTGCCTTAAAATACCCTCATGAGAGTGGTCGGCATCTCAAGTAGTGATTTAGTGATTTACAACAACAAAAAACAGTCGAGAAGCACAAATGGGGATTTGATTATCTGAAGAAAGTGTTTGTTAGTAACGAGAATATGATATTGTGGGGAATGGGGAGATTTCGAGGCTGTGAGAATCAGTGTTTCTGTTTAGAATAACAGATTGCGCCATTCATGAGACTGAGAGAGTTTAGTGCTTCGGCTCTACAAACTGTTCGACAAGTCACAACCTCCTTCCTGGAATAGTAGAGCTCGGCGAACTTTGTTGAAATGGTTTTCCGTAATGAGATGAGATTGCGTGGTTGTGTATTTTTGTATGTGTGTTACTCAGAGTTTAAACTATTATTGCGGACATTTTCCATCGTTAGTGGGCAAGATGATCAGACGTTTCTGCAATCTGATCCCGTCTTCAGGTGGATAGTAATTTGAAACATTAGAAAACGAGCTAGCCTAAATAAATGAGCGTAATGGGTTTTGAATCAATATAGTTTTGAGTTACGGTCACTTATTACTTTTCATTTTATCGGTATTCAATCTCATGTTTCTTCAGTGGTGAAGCACGGTTATACACTAATATGATTCTAAGGCTGTTGTACTGTACTATCACGATCACTATCACTATTTGAGATGCCGACCACTCTCATGAGGGTATTTTAAGGCAAATATGTGGTGAAGGATGAGTGTGATGAGTGGTAGTAATGAGTTATGAGGTGTAGTCTTGTTACAAACTAAAGCCGACTCTTCCTTAGAATGGGTCATTAATTAATAGCCCAATGACCAATGGAAATACAAGGACCAACGGCTTAACGTGACTTCAGAACCACGCAGGTGATGGTCTGATATGTCTAAACGATGGTGGGAGTTGATGCGGGTATCATCAGATGATCACTGAGACTATCTGAACCTCTTTAGACCTTCATCATTCTCAAAACCTGACCTCCATGAAGCTGGATTACAGGACCACGCCACGAGTCCCAGTCGATTTGTATGAAACAAACTGTATTTTAAAGTGTAGCCAGCACTGAAATAACTCATCATTTCAAAAGGCAAAATATACGCTCATGTATGAAACGGGAAAGCGGTGTAAACAACGAGTAACATTCATTAATTGGTAGATTGTAATTAGTGGAACTAATAGATGGAAAATGATTTCAACGCGCAGCGGTGTAGAATCGAACCGTGTTAATAAATCTATGGTTTCATTACATCAATTTATTACTGCAATTAAGGCGTCAGGTTACTCGCAGTGTGTATTGCGTTAAATTACATTTTCATAGTAATGACGCTACAGTTTTAACTATTGCCGAGGCACGCTACGAGATAATTACGTTTTGCAATTTAAAACCACTAAATATATTATGATTAATTTTAAGTTAAACCTGTTTGGGTTATTCACCACATCGTTCTTGAGACAAAATGAAGGCAGATTAATGATATTAAACTCCAATACCTTGCTGTATGTTCATTAAACAGTTTGTTTTGTATCGTCCAAAAATACCTCTTCATGGAAAACGTCTTTTCCAAGTTTTAACCTGAAAGATTTCTGAAATCCCTTTTCAGTTTTGTTTGAAAGCCTCTAAATTTACTCTTACCCTGACGATTTTCAGCCTGTTTTCTTCACTGTTTCATCAACACGACGTTTAGCAATTGACAGTCTCTGGTTAGTTTTTCGAAGCCAAAATACCAAAAACGTGGAATAGCTTCATAAAATTACTATCGGATGAAATATAATCGGTATCTTTTCCGCTTTTTACTTACATGCCTTTCGACGATTTACTGACTCATAATAAATGTTGAAATTCAATACACAGTCAAAGATAAATTACATTATGATATTGCACTGACGCACGTGCAAGTTCATTCGTTTGCGAAAAGTGCACGATTTAATTGATCCCATTTAAGTCGTCGACATCGGACAAACTTGAGCATGTGGAGCCGAGGGGAAAAGACGACGAGAGATGGAAGCGCTCGCAACGCTATCTGTGCTTTGACTGCCGCAACTATGCTGATTTTCCTGTCTCAGCCATGTTGCATCTGTGCACTATCTACCTACCATAACATAGTCTTTGGTAAAACTCACATATTTTATATGTTGATGATAGATGATTTTCTAGCTATTTAGAACAAAGTATTGTGGTTCATGAATGAACTTGTAATACGCACTCGTGTACCTACTGTTATTAAACAAAAATTAGAATGAAGAACAGACAAGTTACACGTTTGCTGTATACATAACTACAATGCAATATACAACGTAGTAGAACAGTGGACAAATATGATTGGAACGGTGGACTGAGGTCCCTGAGCAGTTGATATGTATAGACAGCTCTCCCCTGCGTAGCCTACTCATCACATTACCCACCCTTGGACACAGAATCAGTCTTGATCAGACTGATCAACTCAAGTGGATTTAGATAGAAAACATCTCATTCAGATGACTTAGACTACCACAAATTCTAACAGACTGAAGGAATATAGTTTCATTGAGTTTTCTTTCCATCGGGTTATAGCAAAACTATCCTGATTATCTCAATCTTTTAAACTGATCGAGGGTGGCCATAGCTCAGTGGTACAGTCCGGGTTTGATAAATGATACATTTTCATTGGCCACTTTCCTTTGTTCGGAAGTTACGTTAAGCTGTTGGTCCATTCCATTGGCCGTTAGCCTATTAATTAATGACCCAATCTGGGGAACAGTCAACCCTAGTTTGTAACAAGTCTCATCATCCATCAAAGCACTCATCACACTCACCATCATCCCATATTCACCTTAAAAACCCCTCTAAGAGTGGTCGGTGTCTTAAAGCAAAATTATCAAAGCTATACGCTTAGCCTAAAATACAAACGTACAAAACTTAATCTTTGACATGATTTAGTATTTTCCTGCACATTTAATGTTTTTGACAATATGATTTGAAGATAAGGCAATTTTAAACGTAATATAAGGTCAAATTAAATTATGGCTTGGATCTATGATGAGAACGAAGGCTTGGAGAACGCTGGCTTGGAGTCACGACTATAATCTAGCTTCCGGTATAGACCTCGGTAATAAACTATTTACACAATGTGCAGTGCCAAACGTTTCGCTCATTTTACAATCGAGCATCCTCAGTGGACCTGCTGAGACTGGCAGTGTATAAATGTGTAAGAAAGCTTTAGATGACAATTGAACTATAATTGATGATGTCCAATAAATTCTGCTAATAAAGGCTCAATTTCTCGTCGCACAGTTACCAAGTAACTATTCTCATCCCCAACAACCTCCAATGTCGTAGCAAAACAGCTGATCCACAATGTCTCCCCCCTTCAATCAGGGTCGAGAGTTCACATTACCAGCGACACAATAGACGCCAGACGAGTAACAACAAATACAGCCTATTGTGGTGAAAAGTCCACAATTCACCCTATTACATGACGAGCAACAAGTCGGCTGGAAGATGTGACATTGTGGGTGGTAGTAGTGATGGGAGGGGAGGGGTTGATGTGCGGGCTCAGACAGGGTTGCAGGCAGGAATCGATGTGCCGAGCGATGCCGAGAGGTGCCGGAAATGTCCGAACAGTTCACACCTGTTGAGTTTAGCAACAAGTAGTGACAAAGCCGACCACAGATAGTTAAACATACTGTTATTTGCAGTTTCGATCAGTAGTTACTCATATTTATTAAATACTATGTGTCTATTCCATCATAAGTTTCAAGAGGCCGCCGGATAGAGCCCCAGCAGCCTCTAACCGGGATTGGGAATTAACATGGTAAACTTTGCAAACGATGTTTTAAGTAGATCAACGTATCAAAATGGTAAAATGTTTCAATAGAGGCATAAAGCTATTCATTCTGCATTACATGTGAAAAGTTATAAGCCCAACCCTGTAACGTAAAATTCTAGAAAACCCGTAAAAGATATTTAAGTTTTGACAGCCCATACTAGCTTTAAAATTTAATTCTCTACAAAAATGGTTTCTGAGTATTTCTGTCGTATCTTCAATCGTTTGCTCGGAAAGCTTGCTTCAGTGTGGAGAAACAGGCTCATGATGATGCGCCAGGTATGTTAAATCTGAGGTTGGTATTACGGTTGGGTTCTTGTGTTATATTTAAACGCTGGCTAAGTAACGATGAATGCGGGGAAACTTAATTGCTTTTTTAAGGATATATAGACAACTTTCTTTACTTTGAATTTGCAATTTCCTAAAATATACACACAGCTATGTTAACAATTTACAAAGCCCCGAGGCGAAGCGCGGGGACTCTCAGCTAGTATCCCTGTATAATATGTACTCGGTGACGGCGCGAGATGCAAGATAGCTACAGGCGTGTACTGCGGGTTTAGCCTACAGAGAACTGCAGGCGCTCCATCTTGCAAAGTATACAATGTCCACGTGTCATACATTAAACAGCGTAATTATTTTAGTTCCAGTTATTGATATGTACTCATGTAGTCATTACGGGAACATAATAATACTTGAGTTTTATAATAAAAAAATAGTAGCTATTTAAATGTGTAGTTTAAAGTATAAAATAAGTTTATTTTCAAACCCAGGCTGTACGAAGCTAAGCGCTAAAGCGCCAATAATCTTATACGCTGTCATTAAAAACGGCTCGATGGATTTTTATAATTGCTATATTGATGTATTATAATATTATACAGGTTTATTCCAAGTTTCGGAGGAACAAAATCGGCCAAAATAGACTGTGTTTAGATTGTTAAAACCCATTTTCGAAGAAAACCCCCGGAACAAACATTTCTGGTAGTCAGATTTTCCTGGTGAACAAACTGGACGACTCGAATATTTAAAAAATCTACAATATGTATAGTATATATTTTCATGTACAAAAATTATAATCGATTTTATCCATTTATATATAACGTCTGGACCACATGCTAGTCAAATAATAGCTCACATATAATTTCCATTAGACTCAATAGTAAATAGACTTCTTCTATAAATAAATCTATTCTTCATATAATTAATACGCAAGGTAACATACATGTTTGCTACTAAACAGTATCTCAGACTTCGTGTTCAATAGTTCAAAAATATTCGTATAGTATGTAGTTAGTTTCATTCCTCCCGGTCTGTCGCTAGCCACTACTCTGCGGCCCGGAGCTGAAACCAGCTGATCGATCAATAATGAATCGTTGTCGCTTTCTCAATGTTTACTTTCATAAGTAAATGTGCGGTGTTTGTAAACGTTCGAATTAAGATATTCGGAAGTGTTTTAATTTATTCAAATGTCTAAAACCCTTTAGTGATCAGTACTGAGGAGGATTTTTGCTGTATTCGATATGGATATTGGGTAAGCGTTTTAATTTGTTTGTTACTTCTAATGGAATAATATTATCTATTAGCCTTGATCTAAAGGTTACCAGTGGCTAATCGATATTTGCATTTGACTGGATGGTACCTAAATTTATATTTTGTCGTGAAATCTTGCCGGGATTTATTGTTCTGTAATTAACAACTGAAAGTTAAGTAAGTTGTGCAGCCTTTACATAAAAGAACCGCTGTAAATTTAAAGTTTCTATTAGGCTGGTTTACTAAACCGATACGTATATTGCCCACAGCTAATGAATTAACTGTTCAGCCTAATCCTTTCTCCCAACGTTTTAGAGGTTGTTTTTGTTGTAATCGAACCCGACCTAAGTTTATTGTTTCTGGTACATAACCGGAAAAAACTAGATCATAGTCATGTTATTTATTACGACCATCTCTGTTTGAAAGGTTTGAATTTACATGTTGTTCTAAACATTCTCAGCGCGAAGGGAGCCTGATAACATGTAGAAAAAAACACACTTTAAAAAATACCAAAATTATATTTTTAACAGCAATTATTTTCATTTCCGTGTTTATTTACGAGTTGAAATTAATTCCGTTGTCGCATTATTTTCGTGAGACCGCTAAAACCTGATTCTACGGTCGAAAATCCAGCGTAGTATGTTTTATAAGGGTAAAGAGAACTTGAGCTGTTTTCTATTGTTACGTCAGCAACAAGTGCCTCCCCCTCCCCTCCACCAACCCCTCACCCCGTGACAGGGTCTGCCCTTAGGCTCTACTCGTTATCTCCAGCAAAATAACTCTGTCAAGCTCAACTCAATAACGTGAAATAACCTCAATAACCTTAACGTGAATCGTTTTGCAAACAATTGTGTTTAGTTAATTTGGAGATTTGGCAATAACTTCGGTGTAACTTACTTTAGTTTTGATATGTCTACGCTATTTTAGACATACAGGGTGTTCCAACCATCAGTAACCACCCATCTATGAGCTTATGTGCGTCTTTGGTTGGGTAGTGACTTTTGGAGCACCTGTATATTTTAACACCACTTTAATTGACTTTTACTTCCGAAACGTAATACACCCGCACCCAACATTTTGAAAGAATATACGGATTATAAGTCAGTAAATTAGTGGTTGCCTGCTTTGAATAATTTTACATGTTAAAAAATAAGATGAGGTTTAGGTTGTGACTAACTTTATTTTAATACTCTAACTAGTAACTTAAACCCCTCTTAAACACCCTTTTTGTAAGAATATTACATAGAAGTTGTAAAGCTAGTGAGTGAAATTGAGTTGCACGAAAATATTGATGTTATTAATATACATTCAGATGAGATCATATTTTATAACTCCATTTATATAATGCACGTTTGTTATTGGACAAGACAAAATAAAAGCTCGGGTGGGTCGGCAAACTATGGTTCAACCTCAAAACTGTACCGTCATCAACAACAAATTTTAAACAAAGGACTATGTTTGAACTACTATTGCGGACATTTTCCATCGTTAGTGAGCAAGATGATCACTATCACTATTTGAGATGCCGACCACTCTCATGAGGGTATTTTAAGGCAAATATGTGGTGAAGGATGAGTGTGATGAGTGGTATGTGAGTTATGAGGTGTAGTCTTGTTACAAACTAAGGCCGACTCTTCCTTAGAATGGGTCATTAATTAATAGCCCAATGACCAATGGAAATACAGGGACCTACGGCTTAACGTGACTTCCGAACCTCGCAGGTGATGGTCTGATATGTCTAAACGATGGTGGAGTTGATGCGGGTATCATCAGATGATCACTGAGACTATCTGAGCCGCTTTAGACCTATATCATCCTCAAAACCTGACCTCCATGAAGCTGGACTACAGGACCACGCCACGAGTCCCAGTCGATCACGATGAAAACTATGGAAAATGTCCCCAATAGTAGTTTAAACTCTGAAGTTCTCCCGTCGTCAACAACAAACTTCAATCAAAGGACTATGGTTGTTCAAAAACTAACTTTGTCAAAACAATTAGGCAACACTGCACGTATGACAGTCTGAAATTGTGCTTGCAAACTGTTAAGAGTGTTACTAGACCTCAAAGAGACGCTCCTAGCAGCAAGTGCATTAACAGATGCTGGTAATTGCTGTTGTTTGTTACAGATTGGTTGAAAGGAACACGCTAAAAGGGCACTTTCAACCAATTAATTACGACCAGCTTTCTAGTACAAGCTTTGTGTTACACGGCTTTCAACTTGTTCAAAGACGGGCGATTGAATTGAATTTGGCAGCGCAAGGGAAGGAATGTAAACTATTTTTAGTTTGAGAGAGACGAAAGCTGTTGCCTTCTTAATAAGCGGATCCGTAGCGAAATGATATCACGCGCGACTCCGGAGCTCATCACTCCGGTGGTGCCGGTTCGATCCCCGAAGTCACCACCTACAATTTGTAAAGTGACTAAACGGTGACGCTAGGTAAATGTTGAGGTTGAATGGTAGAGACGACTTTGTAGTCCTACCTTCCTTTCGTTAAACGAGACAATTTTACCTTTTTACCTTTTAATAAACGCTGTGGATGGATGTTGTTTTATTGTTGTACTAGCTGTTAGTACGTTCAGCTTACACGCAATACTAGACTCTGAACGTAACAACCACGCCGACACGCAGCCAAGCGCTAAAGCGCCACTGGCATGAGTGAAGCGAATTTCCTGATTACCATAGGAGTTACGAGGCTGTGAGCGTAGCTAATTGTAGCAAATTGGACTACTTTTAACGCTGTCAGAACGAATAATCTATTTTTTGGCCGACATTTTGAAACGACTGTATGGATGTTCATAACTTTCGGAACACTGGTGGATACTATTATAATACATATTTAAGATACATATTTTAGATAATTTAACCTTTTTTTCATAAAAACTACTTCCCCAAAGGATAATTCCGGTTGTTCGATTTGGCTGGACAACGAACTTGATCGAGATATTTACAAAGGAACATGTGTACTAAATTTCATTAAAATCGTACCAAAATACGATCTGTAGAGAGTACACACATATAAACATATAAAGTTTTGAAAAATGCTCAAAACGTGTTCTGAGGTTAGGATCGGTGCACATTTCATGGTCACGGATCTGGGTCTACACCATGCGGACGGCATGAATATCTCATTTCTTCAAAGGAAATTCGCTAATAACAAAAACGTATTTTTCTTCAAATACTTTGCAATATTTTAAACCCCCATTTCCTGCATTGCCATCCTGATTCAGTCAAAAGGACAAGCACTGATAGCTAAAGACTTCCAGTACCAAGAAGCGGAACCAATTAGCTTTCAATGTAAGAAGGATAATTATTCAGAGAAGGATATCAGCGACACAAGCGATATGAGGAAATACCTTAGATAATATCCGATGCCTGGAACAGCAATTTACCACAGGCTGACATGCTGATGATATCAAGTTAGTAAACTGATTCCAGCCAGGAAATGATACGTATAAAATTAACCGGCAATTTTTAGCAATATGATTTTTTTTCTTACGAGTTTCAAGTTTTTTGTTGAAAGATAATAAGGCGTTTTGCGACGTTCTTCTAAAGGGGTTTTTTAATTTCTCAGACACGTTGAAAGTTTGAATTATTTTAGTTAGTTAAGCGTATATGGTAGCCATTTTGTTCGTGTGTAATTAACGGTGAAATTTGAAGGTTTCTACAGACCGATGACCATTATTTGTAAGCAGTTTCCAGGCTAAGTATGTTAATAATAACGTTTTAAATATAAAAATTTAATATAGTTCGATACCGAAAATGTCTGATATTTAGTAAAAAGAAAGAAACATTTTTCCTGCCACTTGCGGAGAAAACTACTTCTAACGTTTCGGGTAGTTAAAATTAGTTGAAACCGTCTTCAGAGGACTACACAAGTCTAGGAACTACATTTAATTAATATCTTAACAGAGATCTAACCTAAGACTATTCAACCAATATTTGATTAGATCGTAGGTAGATATTAATTAAATAACACTTCCTAGATGAAGTGTAGTCCTCTGAAACGGGATGAACTTAACTACCCGAAACGTTAGAATTTTTCTCGGAAGAAAACAAACATTTCTTTTCTTTGTACTAAGTGCTCTCCACCGCTATTATGAACTTTCAAACTAACATGTCTGATACCTTCATCAGTCAAGAAAATAATAAAATGTTATTATTAACAGACGTAGCAAAACAATGCCTATCAAACACGTAATCATTACCAAATAGTTAAATAATTTTCATTCTTAATACGTGTCAATTAAGAAACCTCTATAAAACTCAATAGTTTGGTATAATAGCAATAATGAAAGTAGTTTTCTGACCATAACAAATTGTTTGTTTTGCATAATAAAAATTACATTTAACTATGACATTTTTTCAAATAAATTTTATAAATAAACGTTCAATTAGCCGTTCAAAAAACCATAAATATCTGTTAATTATACGTACAATAAAAACCAGACTCGTGAAATTACACATGGAATAATTCAATTATATCCCTACTAACCAAACATAGTAGCTACCATTATTGGGATTATCAGTATGAAGCATCATCTTTGATTCATTTAGCACGTTGTTTTACCTATATTAAAGTCCGCTATCATCTTAACCTTCTCTTAACTCTGTGGCTTTCGGCCGGTACATCACTAAGATCTAAGGCTTCCGGTTTACACAAGTGTCACAGTTTAAATACAATAACTGCTAGATTGTTTCGACCGAGAAATGTATTTTCTGTTGTCCACAGAGATGGATTGCCAGGCCGTCGTCTTCCAATATACCCCAGTAGTCCTGTCACCTGATTTGCCGAAGGGTGGAGCTCAAGGTTTCGTTGTCGAACCAATAAGGGGTCAAGGACTTCAAAAACTGGCTGCCAAGTTTTTGATAATTTTATGCTGTCCTCGTTAAAGTTGTCTTGATAATGTTACAAAATCTAGAAATGTTTCATATATTCCATACGTCAAGGGGACTACAGATAAGGTTGGGAGAATTCTGAAGAAACATAACATCCAAACCATATTCAAGCCGGCCAACAAAATCAGGAACTGCTTTCGACCCGTAAAGACAACATTCATCTTGTACAATCTGGTGTTTATGTAGAACCCAGTTGGCTCAGTTCATATTGGTGAAACGAAACGGCTAATTTCACACGACCAAAGAGCACATACGCACCGCAAACAAGAAGACATAGAAAGTCGGCAACACAGCTACAAGACAGTATGGAATTGATTTTACAAAACCAAAGTCTTGGCAAAAATTTCACATTATTATCCAAGGAAAATTAGAGAAACCATAGCCACAAGCATGAAGACAACCTTTAACAAAGAAGACAGCATTTACAAAACTTGGCAGCCAATTCTTCAGAAGTCCCATTTGCCTTCAGCCAATCCAGTTCGACAACGAGCAACAGGTTCCACTTCGGCAATCAGGTGACAGGATGTTCACTGGGGTATATATAAGGAAGACGCCACGGCCGGCCAATCCAGTCTCAGCAGTCAACAAGCTACTGAGGATGATTCCACATCGAGGTCGAAACGTCTAGTAGTTATTGTATTTCATCTAGATTAAGGTCCGGAAGCTTTAGATCTTAGTGATTCAACCTTGCCTGGTTTAAAGATGTTGTTAGGTATCCTAAAGTATACTGTGGTTTGTCAGGATAGAGGTTGCCTCTACTCCCAAACTGTAATTTTGGGTTCGAGCTAAAATATTGTATTTAAATTCCAAACCACGTTAGCTTCTATTTTAAAGCAAAAAAGTACTTGACATTATCAAACCAAATGTGCTTGACTAAAACCTAAAACAAGTGGGGATTGTTTTCATTGAGTTTAGATTACAGTCTGTTGGCATCAACCAAGAAACTTTATAAAAATTAGTATTTTTTTTGGTAGGCAGGAAACATTTTTGTTGAGTTTTAATGGTGTATTTTTATATAGTCCATTTTACATACTTCTTTTATATATTCCATTTTCGTTTTGCTTTTTGGCGCGCAATGTATACTGTATTGACAATAAAGGTATTATGTAATGTTATGATTCAATTAACCGATAACGTAGTCTGTTATTATGACGACCAGCCGTCATTTTGATGATGTTGTATGGATATGATTTTATGGCGTTTGAAATAAATGGTCTTGTGGTAACGGTTCGCAGGATAAATGTTGGACTTAAGCCTTTATATGGGCGTGTAACTTCGAAATTACTAAAACCCCTATTGAAGGCCAAAATTCATGTCAAAATTTACCTTTAGAGTGCACAGTACATGTCTGCCATTTTGTGTTTTGTCCCATAAGAGCAATGTAAAAACTAGCATTTTCTTGAGACACCTCACGCCTATCGGATCCTTTTGAAATAAATTTTATTTTAAAAATAACAATATACTCCAGTTACTTCCGCTTTTTTATTTCATTTTACACAAAATCAAGAAACTTAAATACAAAGATTCTTTAGGTTTTAAATTTATGTCAATTCTTTATAAATGAGCCACTTACACATTTTATGCACTTTAAAATAAGTTTTATTTCATAAAGATCCCATGACAACTTTAGGTGTGATCGAGGTTTACCAAGAAAATGCATGTTTTACATTGGGACTAAATTCAAGGTAAAACCAACAACTGCGCACTCTTAAAATACCCTATTCAAATAAAGTTTGGTAAGCCATTGGTAACAAAATCTTACAGCCAAATGTGTCGTTTTAATCTGTATAATATTGTTCTAATTTAATACCAACTAACCGTATTTAATAGTTTTAATTTTGGTGCACTGGAAACTTAAATGTTTAATGCATAAACTCATCAACAGTCTCGTACGCATGTTTTGTCAGAGGTTTTTTAGATGTTTTTTAAACATGTTCATGGGTTGAATGGACTTGAACCCTGCTGGCAATCTATTGAAAAATCTGGCACCCGCTTGTGAAAGCATGCTCTCAAACAGTTTTAGCCTGTGGCTTTTTTGCCGAAACAAATTTTTATGCCTTGTGTCATAGTCATGTATATCAGTGCCTTTAACTAGATGACACCTATTAAGGCTAGAGATTATGGTTTCAAATATATACAGTCTAGGTAGTGTCATAATCGCTAAACTTTAAAAATATCTCGGTATAGCGTTTTACATAACTCGTAAAGCCTTATTTTGTAATATAAAATCCTCGCAAACTTGTATTCCTATCAGCAAATTACTAACAGATACTAGCTTAGCAATTCGAATGAATGTACCGCATAGATAAAGCCTGTATTTTAAAACACAATAGTTTGTCATCTCGAACAACAGTATTCTATTGAAGAGTTGAAACTTGAAGAGTTTTGTGAACAAAGACGTCACTAAAGTTTGTTCGCGTAATGAAGTTTTTGCTTTCAATGTAACTAATTGTTCCGAAAGAAACTCAACCCTTTATTAGGTGAGCATTAATTACTTTGACAAAACCAATTAAGGTTGTGAGACGCAGCGACTCTAAGACGCTGTTGAGTTTCTAGCAGATAAAGTGAATTCATTATTTCCACCCTCAGCTGTTTGTTGTTTTTAGATTTAACAATTTCACCTGCGAACTGAAAACTGTTGAATGTATACAGTTATTATCGGATTTCTGTTTGAAAAATGAGATATTCATGCGGTCCGTATGGTAAGATTTTAGCTCGAGACCATGAAGTGAGCATTGATCCTGACGCCCAGAACACGTTTTGAGCATTTTTCATAACCTTAGGTATAAATGTTTAGGTATATGTGTATCATCTCTGCAAGTCACATATTTTGTCCGAATTTCACGACATTTTGTACACGTATTTCTTTTGTAAATATCTCAGTCGAGTTCGTTAACCAGCAAAATCGGACTAGGCCAAAACTGAGGCCAAAGGCCGAAGCGAGGCAGTGAGCGTAGCGAGTAACAAAATGCAAAGGAAATTCGGTTCACTCATACCAGCGGCGCTTTAGCACTGAGCTACGTGTCGGACTGTTCTGTTTTTAGCGAAATTAATCTAAAGAACGGCTTTTGGAGTCAAACTTATAGAAAACAACAAAATAAATGACATGCTCATCCATTGTTGTTCTGTTACATTCAGAAGGTTGTTTTAATATCGATTATAGAACTGCTCCGAAGAACGTTTAAAGATGAAATTTAGAAGTTTTAAAAGAGTCACAGAAGTGGCTTCAAGTGATTTAATGATATTTAAATGTACATATATACGTGGTAAAATCCTACTTAAACTTATATAAATTTTTGTGTATAGTCAGCAATCAAAACGCTGTTGTAAATGAAATCCAAGAAACAAAAATACAAACCTAGATTTTTCTTTAATTGTACGTTGCAAAATGGTTTTTGTTTTCTCAGCCAATTTATATTTTTTTGAGAGGTGTGAATCTATTTCTTAACACATTTTTCGTTCGGTTTCCCAGAACAATAACGTGTGCAAAAACTAAACCAAATACAAATTTGCTATTTAACCACGTATATTTAGATTACACTTTCATATACTTACTTACTTTTGTTGAGGAAGTAGTTAATATTTTAATCACACGAAGTTATCTCCCTGGAATGAAACGCTAACCAGTTAATAGAGAGAATTCCAATAAATGTTGATAATTCCTTGAGAAGCACACGTTTCAGAAAGTGTCTGGTATCTCTAGAAAATGTTTTGTTGAAGTCTGAAAAGACGCCTTTGAAAGTTCGAGAACTCTTAAAATAACAAACTACTGAGTAAACTCCTCAAATCCGATATTCAATACTTTACCCTTGAGTTTGGGCAAAACATCATTAAAAGTTTCAAGGTCTCAAAATTTGCAGATCTTTCAGTTTACGCTTTTAAGGTAGTTTCGCCTTCTTTTTATGTGTCTCACGTCTTCTAATTTCTTTTTATATTTGTTTACGTCTTACAATAATGGTTATAGTTTCTTTCTTTCACTGTGTTGTGAACAGAAAATGTATTGTTAATTTGGCCCTCCTAAAACAAAAGAAATAGATTTTTTACTTATTGCAAATTTTACCATTGGAAGTCATTTATTCTAGAAAAATCTGTTAACGTTTTGGGCTGAAAAGAGAACAAAATGTTGGAAATACGTCAGTCAAAGTCAAATTCAAATCGTTTATTGCCATTAGAACTATGGTACATGGGCACACGTCAAAATGTATACACTATTCAAATAGGTGGTACTAGGTTTTCTAGCTTACTCAGTCTCTACCATAAACTCACTGACTTTATAGAAGGCATGGTCTAGCAGAACCTCTTTTAGTTGCCTTTTGAATGAGTTGTTGTTAGTCTTGTTTATTGTTTAAGAGGACAGAAGAGCATAAAAAGTCGCACTCCACACAGAAGATGGAGATTAGAAAAGGTTGTGCGATGTCTTGGTATTGGGAGATTGTTTCTGTTACGTAAATTTATATTGGGATTTACTGAGGGTATAGGAAAGGGTAGGGTTTGACGAAAGTTAGTGTTTATAATGTAAATTGACGGAAGTGAATAGGACTTTGTTGTGTTATTTTTTTATGGTTTTTAAAACGAGGGGTCACACGGTGTGACTCCTATAAGAAGACTCAAAAATACGTGCTAAAGCTCCAATTTAGGTTAGGGGTCTAGTCCCCGACCACGTCAAAAGTACTTAACACCCTTATAACATGAACTAAAGCTCATTAAAAATTGTCGTCTATTCAACAGTTAAGGTGAGAAGGGAGATCTTCAAAACACCCTTCACAATTGCAATATCCCGAGCCTATTTCAATAATAAGAAACCATTTTATTATTACAATATATTTTCCAGTTTGTTGAGCGCGTTCAGTCAAGTGTCAATTATTAAATTTCAAGCCTGATCCTGAGATAGTTCTGCATCTCGCCCCCAGGCGCGCTCGCGTCTCCTTCTCCGTAATATCTTTGTGATGATATTGCAGCTATTCCGAGATATTCCCGCTGCACGTTTACTCTATTAACCCGACAATATCTTGCCCGTTTATTCTACCTAGTTGTGACACGAAGACGTTAAATTTTATTTAAGCACGGTTTTACTATATGTCTAAGTAAACTGTTGTGGATAGGTACAGGTAGAGATTAGTAACAGTTTTAAAGTTAGTATTGGGGGCTGTAGTTTTTGTCTTATTGGCAAATGGATGAATGCATTTTGTATCATTATAAATGTTGCGCATATATAAAAAGCAGCTACAAAAAGCTTTTTAATGAGGCACGATTACGGATGTTTGTTAGTAAGTATGTAAGTTCTCCTGCGATTGTCTTACACATTATACAGGGTGTCAAAAAATGTTTAACGCGCTATGCAGAACCAGATTTTACATACGAAAGTAAGTCGAAAATGCTTAGTTAAGCCGTAACCCGCCATTTTGTAAATTTTTGAAAATAATTAATCGTGCGAAAAGTCTTTGCGATATTTATGTAAAATTTAGTATACATTTTATTTGTGTACCTATAAAGACATTTTCCAAAAATAACTTTTTATCTAATTTATCAGATTTTGAATTGGCGAAATTCAAAGATTTCGAAGTTAAATTCAAAGACTACTTTGACATTTTGAAATGTACACCATTTTGAAATTTGATGAATTAGATGAACAATATTTTTGGAATATTTTATTAGGAAAACAGTTAAGGTTAATAACAAGTTTCACAAAAATATCTCGAAGGGTTTATGAATTATTACTTATTTTCAAAAGTTTACAAAATGGTGGATTACGGCCAAACTAAGCCGAAATCAAAATAATTGTATGTAGAATCCGGTTCTGCATAGCGCGCTACTCATTTTTGTGACACCCTGTATTTCCACTCCAGTTTATTTCACGTAGTACATCAAATGGAAACACGTAATACACAGGCACCTGTACATAGTTGCGACCTTCACATTTTGGAAAAATTTATTTTTGTTACAATTCAAAGTGTCACTTTTTAAGAGGTAGATGCAACTACCGAACTATGAGCCACAGGACGGTACTGCGTGAACGATTGCCTTCTCAGGCAAGATTTAATCTCATCAACTAGCTACCGAACTCAATCAAAAGTGACCCAATGCCAACGGCATTCAAAACTCGTCTAACTCAAAGTTTTGTCTCCAAAGCAATCAATAGTTTAGACGAATTCGTGGCACTCAACTGGAAGGTCACATAGATACTCAGGCTAGAGCTAGAGGAGATGCAGTTCTAATAACTAGATTGGAAAGAATGATACGTATTGTAAAAAAGCAAATAACCTCATCTCACCTACAAAATTGACCAAAACTCCTTTTGTTACAAAGAAAATGGTATTGATCTTAAGGATTATTTAACAATAAAAATTCTTTGGTTTTTGCAAAGAAAAAATGATCGCGTTTGTTTAGCGATAACATTAAATTAGTATATAAAACCAACAAATTACCACAACAATACAGACCAGTTAAAAGAAATTGAAGCGAACAAACTAGTTACGTAAATCTATGAACATGAATTGCTCGTAAAGAATGACTTACTATAGTTTGAAAATAAGGTTGCGTTAAAAAAACATTCCGTTTATGTCATATCAAGTGGCATACGGAATGCATGGATTTTTTTATAAATATTGTTGACAATATATTCTTGACTCGTGGCGTCGTCCTGTAATCCAGCTTCATGGAGGTCAGGTTTTGAGGGTGATATAGGTCTAAAGCGGCTCAGATAGTCTCAGTGATCATCTGATGATACCCGCATCAACTCCCACCATCGTTTAGACATATCAGACCATCACCTGCGTGGTTCGGAAGTCACGTTAAGCCGTTGGTCCTTGTATTTCCATTGGTCATTGGGCTATTAATTAATGACCAATTCTAAGGAAGAGTCGACCTTAGTTTGTAACAAGACTACACCTCGTTACTCATTACTACCACTCATCACACTCATCCTTCACCACATATTTGCCTTAAAATACCCTCATGAGAGTGGTCGGCATCTCAAATAGTGATTTAGTGATATGACAAATGTACTTTTTTTACATAAAAATGTGTATTTATTTACTCACTTAGCGTCTAAAGTCATTCCGTCACATCCGGTAGAACATGTGACAGTAATTCCGGATCCAAATCACGCCGGGAGTCACTCAGTCAAATCCGCTCACAAAGGGAGAATCCCTTGAAAGAGTATGAGACCAATCTGCGTAGAAATTAGTTCCTCCTTCGGCCATTGTTCATCAACAGACTATTATTATTTTCGCTCTTTTGTTGAAACTTCTACAGCTGAGAATTTGCTCTTGATAAATGTCTACTGAAAGATAAAAGTAGAGTTTAACAGTTTTTAGTACATCTGTAAGTGAAATTGACTTACAATCTAAAGTTGACATAGACTTTTTGTCAACCTTAAAAATATTTTATGTTACTAGTTTTTATGTTTTAGTTTTACTATTACTCATTCATTAAATTGCAATATGAAGATAACATTTTTATATAAACAAAGAAATATGTAGACTTTTCTACCGGTTATTGTGTTTAAATCATTAAATCACTATTTGAGATGCCGACCACTCTCATGAGGGTATTTTAAGGCAAATATGTGGTGAAGGATGAGTGATGAGTGGTAATGAGTTATGAAATGTAGTCTTGTTACAAACTAAGGCCGACTCTTCCTTAGAATGCGTCATTAATTAACATGCCCAATGCCAATGGAAATACAAGGACCAACGGCTTAACGTGACTTCCGAACCACGCAGGTGATGGTCTGATATGTCTAAACGATGGTGGGAGTTGATGCGGTATCATCAGATGATCACTGAGACTATGAATACGTCAGAAATATATAACTGACAAGTGTGTTATTTTACATGACGAGATAACTCCAGCAATGGTATATAATATCCCTGAGGAAGTGCTGACTCGGGCCGCTAGCAGCGCTACTGTACCAGCTCACTGCTCACTGCTTAGCTCTTTTTATTCATGTATTCATTATTCCGGCTCAAAGCTCTCTCTGTTGTTCAGAATATAAATAAAAGACGTTTCAGCTGCCGCGTTAATGTCTCTCTTTAACTATTTACACATCGCTTTGTTAACAATTGTTTCCTTTGGATATTCTGACTGTCGGGATGTTGGCGTTTTTCTGTTTGCGTTCTGTGATATATATATACAATCATTCATATTGGCCGTGTTGGTTGGTGTTTGAGTTCGTAGGTTTTGAATCAAGGGGTGAAGGAGTATTGCTTTTAACTAAACAAATATAAATTACTTTGGTAGAGTCAGCTTCAGTTTGAAAGTTGAATTATTTTGGTTTCGTTCACAATAATGCCTGAAACTGTCAAAGAATTGCTTAGCATAAAATGTGAGTGGTGTTAATGCTCAAATGAAATCTAGTTTAAAAATGTAATACTCTAGCAACTCATGTGGGCAGGTAGTGGAAGGGGTGAGACATGCACGCGCGCCTGCGCACTAGACCAGCTGTACTGTTTGTATGTGAGGTAGTTGTCCATATATAGCAATTCATATATATAGATCTTAATTTGTATAAACGCTAAAAAGCTAATTTATTACTAAAGAAATTTGAAGACAAAATGTTTGGACCGAACCGGGACTATATAATTATATAGTGTAGTTTCATATATGTGGTTTTAACACACTCAACTGTCCGTATTATCTCTGTATCAACGCAAGAGATTTATCTAACATTAAGTGAAGTAGTGTTTTTACATACATTTAGTTAATTAGTAGTGTTAAACATATCGTCTAAAATTTAAAATAGTAGGAATGAAACAATAAAGTGTTTGGGATAATTTAGATAAAGAAAGGTCTAACAGGTTTGCATATCCTGATGGATTAAACAAACCGTGTTTTTACTCCGATGGCTCGTTACTGAAGCCAACTCCTAAATTGCAAACTAAATGGGAAAGAGAATCACAAAACAGGGATACTTTAATTATGTGTATAACAGTATTGGAAAAACATAGTACCTTTAAAAAATTGGTTTTATAGTGCGACTCTATAAAATAAAACCAATATTTAAAAATTGTACTATGATTTTTCCAACACATACACATTGATACAGGCTCCTATGTTGATTATCTTTAATTTGGCATCATAGAGGACCGCATCAACGAGAGTGTTATCTACTCATTGGAAGTAAGTGCTTTTTTAAAACGTTTCTGAAGATACAAAATTATAAGAACAAAATCGACCTAAACTCGTCGCGTCCACAGAAGACTCATAAAAGAAACATCATTCGAGATGCAGTAGTGTTTTAAATTTTAATTTGTGGTTTGTTTACAACTTGTTGTGTTTGCTGAAAGGCTGAAAAATGTGTTATTGATATAGACTAATGTTGATTTTCAATTAAATTAAGCTCAGGGCTGCGTAACCATTAAATTTTATACTTTGTACTGTGGTTTAGAGAAAGCAAATGAGTGAGTAGTAGTTCACGCGCAGCGGCGAGCATTTCAAGCGGTAAAATACATGTGGCGCGGCCCTGGTGGAATAGTTTGGCACGACTGACAGACGCGCAACGTTAAACAAAATGTTTAATGTTTTTTGTTATTTCATGTTTACATCCCGTGTTACAGGAAGTGTCGGTGTTCGTGTTCGAGAAGAGGACGGCTGAGAAACTACACAAGCCGAAGCGGAAGGAGACGGTGACGGAGTTGCTGAGAGGTTCCGTGCGTCAGCTGGAGAGGTTCCGCCACCCCAAGATCCTGCAGGTCCACCACCCCATAGAGGAGTGTAACGACACTCTCGCCTTCGCCTCGGAGCCGGTGTTGGCAAGCCTGGCTAACATCCTGGCGTACCAGGAGCCCGGGGGTGGTGTCGGACCTCCTTCCACCGGGGCGAGTCATCCTCCACCACCGCAACAGAACACACCCCGTCCTCCCCTCGCCCGAGATTACCACTTCCTGGACATCGAGCTTAAGTACGGCATTCTTCAGGTAAGAGCTTTAATATAAATTTTCTCTAGAATTTAAATGTCATTTTTTGCTGCTTAAATTTAAAGATCGCTCGATGTTTTAGAGTGTCCCCAGCTGGTCCGTTCTTTTAAGGTCTAAGTTGCACCCTAGAAGTCTAATATCGATTGTCCAGTCTCATCACTTGAGGGCCTTTTAGACTAAACTGGTTGGCTAAAAGGATAATTGCGCCCTAAACTGGTTTTTAAGAGTTCTTACACACAAATCTAGCTCATCTGTGTGTTGATCGGGGTGTAAGAACAAGTCTCATGTATTCTGTTTGGTCTTCTCAAGGCAACACTGAATCCAATATGCCTTGGTTGACCTCAGCTTGAGAAATCAGAAGACTTAATTTCACTCTAAAAGGTTCAAATCACTCGCGTGGTTAAATCGCGTAATCACTCTCGTAACATTCCTTTAAGAAGGATTTGACTGATTAGGCATTTTTATAAAAACAGAATAAGTATTCTTTGAATAGGGTAGCATCATTGTCTAGACTTTCCGTTCCAATAATAATGAGTGTTTGACTGTTTCCTTGTAATAAAAACACTACATTTGGAGTCATCATTTTTATATTATAGATTGTAAGTAACAAGGTTAGGACAAACACATACATTTCTTTAATCTAACATACTTATGGACAACACAGTTAATGTTTAAGATGTGCACCTTCCAGAAATTACAATTTATTGAAGTCCCAAATTTGATACCACTCTTATTTCGTTTCAAAAATGCATAACTTGGTTTTAAGAAAACATTTGTTCAGTATTACGACACGAAATACAGGTATACTTTATTTCTACTACGGACTAACAATATTATGTAAGGAGCTACCTATAAACAGCTGTTACGAAAAAGTATTCTAAGCTCACTTTTGATCTTTGAGGAAACTTTTGATTGGCTGTTAACAACAAACTTAATAATTCCTTTTGATCAACTTAAATACTTGTAAAGAATACTTACGCTGTACTTTGTCCAAGAATCAACGCTATAATATTAGTCTAAGGGAAATTTCTTTTTCCATGGGTAATTTAAGTTACACCTAATGATGCTCAATGATCATAAACATTTATTGGGCACATTCCTAGCTCCCTTTCTTGAGCCTGAACAGAGGTAAAAAATGTGTTAAGGGAGTGGCATTTTAATTAATTTCGTAATAACTTCATCACGTAACAACAAAATGAACCAATAAACGAATAATAAATCTGGGTTTTTATTTCTACAAAGCAGCTTTACCTAATCCTAACAAATTAAGGTTTCTAATTATTTTATTTAATCGTTTCCTGGTGTTTCACATACATGAGTTTAACCAAGTAAAACATAACTTTAAAAACACAACCCTACAGAACATGTTTCTTAAATATTTTTGACAAGTCTGTGGATGCTAGATTTGTTTGGAATACTCACACCTGCAAACATGACCTCAAACGCAACTTGAGGCAAAGAAAATAATCATTTGTTTTAGCATTCTTCAATAATAAACACTAATCACTATTTGAGATGCCGACCACTCTCATGAGGGTATTTTAAGGCAAATATGTGGTGAAGGATGAGTGTGATGAGTGGTAGTAATGAGTTATGAGGTGTAGTCTTGTTACAAACTAAGGCCGACTATTCCTTAGAATGGGTCATTAATTAATAGCCCAATGACCAATGGAAATACAAGGACCAACGGCTTAACGTAACTTCCGAACCACGCACGTGATGGTCTGATATGTCTAAACGATGGTGGGAGGTGATGCGGGTATCATCAGATGATCACTGAGACTATCAGCCTTTTTAGATCTACATATATCATTCTCAAAACCTGACCTCCTTGAAGCTGGATTACAGGACCACGCCACGAGTCCCAGTAAAAACACTGATCTTTACTAAAAACCATGATCAAAACCTCAATATTACTGCAAAAATACAGATCAGTTAATAGATATTGAAGCGACAAACTAGTGTTATAAACTTATGAACATATATTGCTCGTAAGTGACCTTACTAAAATTTGAAACTGTGATTGGTTTGACTGGGACTCGTGGCGTGGTCCTGTAATCCAGCTTTATGGAAGTCAGTTTTTGAGGATGATAGGTCTAAAGCGGCTCAGATAGTCTCAGTGATCATCTGATGATACCCGCATCAACTACCACCATCGTTTAGACATATCAGACCATCACCTACGTGGTTCGGAAGTCACGTTAAGCCGTTGGTCCTTGTATTTCCATTGGTCATTGGGCTATTAATTAATGACCCATTCTAAGGAAGAGTCGTTCTTAGTTTGTAACAAGACTTCACCTCATAACTCATTACTACCACTCATCACACTCATCTTCACCACTTATATGCCTTAAAATACCCTCATGAGAGTGGTCGGGATCTCAAATATAAATATAGTGAAAGTTGAGACGCGTCTAAAAAAACACCCTGTACAATCACAAATTCCTGATTTTCAAAGTCACACAGTGTTTTCCGAACCAGCTGTAGCGAGAAATGTGGATTTGATTAAAATCCCGGAACGGAAGGAGAGTTCTTGGGCGGAAGATGAATAGAAGACGAGGCGTTGCATTTGCTGAGGAAATGAGAGTCGAACAGCCAACTGTTTATAAGAGGGATTTGTAATAATGAGTTCTTGGCTTTCTTTCAAGCTCTTCTTTGAGGCTAGCAATTATACTCCGCGCCAGCTGTTCTCTCAAAACAGCTGTTCATTGAGGGAAACAGCTGTTCGTACACTGCTTTGATGTATCCCACGCCTCTGAGTGTATCTAGTTCAAATGCACGCTTCGCAATTAAGTCTCGGTGTACATGTCTCGGTAACATTTCACTTGGACTTTGACTTGACGTGTGCGTTTGACATTTAGCTTTCGCGTTGTTGTTATTCACTGGCGTTTTCATAACGAGAATGTTCATGTAGCTTAGGCCTTCACATATAATAACGGGGAAATGTAAGCTTTCTGAACACACTTTAAAAGCCACGTAAATAAAAGATTCCGCTCAGAAAACTTAAATTCTCCGTTGTTAATTATCTCAGAACAACAAACTTGGTCTTAATATGTTTTTAACAGTATTTGCCACGTTTTTTTATACTAGTATTTTCACCACAAAGTTAACGCGTTTTGAGTTATTAAGCTTGGAACATTTAATATGCCTCCGTTTTGAAATTGGAAGTGATAATAAATCAATTATATTTTTAAATATTGAATTTGATTATACTAACAGGTGTGCAAAATGTTGAGTTTATACCTTATTCTACCTCGGAGATAAAAACTATTTAGTAAAACCACAAACAGACAGACAGACGGAAAACTAAGAGATAAGACTATGTGTTATTGGACATTTTTGTTTATATTTACTTGAAAAACCACCTGGTGAAGTTTGATCCCGTAATTACTGGTCACCCTGTATATTGTCCCTATTGAGCTACAAAAATGTTGACTCTAATCTTCGACCCTCTTTTGCTTTAAAACTGGTTATTAGCGAATTTCCAAAGTAAATATAGCTATTCACTTATATCGCCAAAGAAAACGTAACGTCGTAAAACAAAACTGTTTAAGCTTCCTATTGAGTAAAATTGGCTAATTGGGTTTCTTTATTTGTCATTTATTACAAAAGTGAACTTTCTGTTTAATTTATTCTCGCTTTAGAAAATTCGCTATGATTCACGACAGCGCTTGTGCCTACGCGTCGGCTATGCTCTTCATATCTTCTTACAACCCGCACAATACTAATTACTATCTTAGGGAAAGTAATTGTAGATATGTGTTGAGCAACATAACCAAATTCTATTCCGGTTTCTCCTTTTTATGAAACGATTCGGTAACACAACTAGAATCTAGTCCTTCCGGTTCACACCGCGTTAAGACATTGTAGTAAATGGTTTGAAATATTTCGGTCTCGCTCTAAAGTACCATTTTCAGTAACTTAACATGAACACCTTTAAAGCCAGGTTAAAATCTGTTTTGGTCCAACATGCTTTTAATGAAGGAAGAGGGTGCTTAATATTAGAAAATAGTAATATAAAATAATTATGCAATATAGATGTACTATGAGGAAATTGATGGTACTTGTCTGTGTTAATGAATTGTTTGACACTTTTCAGTAAAGACTACAACTAGAAGTGATGCGTTTTCAAACTTTCAATTTTGTAATGGTACAACTACAAACAAGGTTTCAAAAAAGGCTATATCAAATACAGAACTTTCGTTCCAAACTCTGCCTTCTCAGGCGGTCCCAAACAGACCGAATACACAACTGCATTCCTAAAATATCAGAACTCAGAACGAGCGAAAGAAATACATCGTCTCAAACAACAGCTGAAAGATCTCATTTCATTACTGCTAAGTACCGTATTGTATTTATGATGTGACAAGATAGAATGTCTACAAAAATAGGTCTGACGCAAGCAACGCAAGATGGTGGGGGGGGGTTGAATGCGATAGCACTGCCAATCCACCCCTCACCCCCACCAACCATTTGCGACTTTGTTGTCGATCAAATAACAACCTGAGCATAATATTTCCGTTACGTTGAGAAAGTATTGTGGATTTCCTCAAGGGATATATCAAAAGGTTCTTCCCGGTTCACGGTTTGTGCATTTATGGCCGTTTGGTTACGTTTAAGATTGATAATTTGAACATTGGGCATTTAAAAAGCTATCATTTTACTGTTCTTGCCAAATGACTAATTAAAGGCCTAGTAAATGATCGTTCAAGTAAAGGTAAGTAATTGGTTCATTTCTTTGAAGAAGACTGTCAACAGATTTATCTACCATGATATGTTATATATATTAGCTCTCAAATTATTAATGACAATATATTGTTTATCAAGATAGGGTACTACCCCACTTCGCCGAAGTTGTCTGCGACTTTCTTTAAGAGACATTTCCTTAGCGATGGATAGGGCACGGTGGGTGGAAGTTTTGACCTTACGGTCCTCTGACCCAACCCCTCTGGACTTGTTTGTGGGTATGCGTTAAAACTGAAGTTTAGATAGAACAAATCCGAAATATTGATCGATTGGAGAAAGAATCACCACGGTTATTGAGCAGGGCCGGATTTAGAAAATACAGACCCTTAGGCTCCACGAGTGATGCGGGCCCAGGGCCCGCGGAGCACCAGGGGTTTGAGTGGTATGGAATACCTCCTCCCTCCATACCAAAGGGAGGGTTCGGGGGCTCTCTTCCGGGAAAATTAGAAAAATAATAGGTGTAAAATGGCGTTTTAAGAGAATTTGCGCTAAATATCATGTATTTACTGGCCTGAAAATATTTATAATTTGTCAGTTATACAATATTTGTTGTCCCATAAAGATGAGAAAATTTGAGACATTAGACATTTTTAATATCATTAGTTTATAACTTAGGCTATTTTAGTTCAATATTTTACAAAATTAAACATAACTTATACACTTTAATGTATATTGGTAAGTAAGTTAGCAAGAAAGACAAAATTAGGTACTAATGAATACAACAAATATCTAAATATCTGTCCATAAAGTACATGTTCACTGTAATTATGACATTGGTTTCATATAATCTTCTTCTTCGTTTTGAAGGTGTTTATGATGTTCTTGTCGATGACTTGTCTTAGAATGTCGTATTCTATACTTAGCTAGGTGGAAAGGTTCAGCCTGTCTTCTGACATAGAAGTCCGCACTTTGTTCTTGATAAGCTTCAGCTTAGAGAATTAAATTTCTAGAGCAATTAGACACCAATCTATTACTTTATTTTCCAACATTCTGTCATGTATATGTAATCGGTGGCTAATTTCTCTGTACGCTTCACTAGATCGAGTATTGTATAAATGTACAGTTTGACTCTGCATCAACTTACATTTTGAAACAAAAATTTCATTGCCCCATAAAATATGTGTAATGCGAGCAATTGAATTTTCAAACAGTTAAAATGGATTCTACATGACACGCCGGATAGTAATTTGCAAATGATACGAACGGCGCAAACGCAAGCTTTTCAAGAATTTTCATCCTTCAAAAACAATCAGTTCGAACTTGTGTTACCAGTTTTCAAGTTTCTACATATCTTCTAAGTACGAATAGTACTTAAACTGTCATTTTGTATACAATAAAGCTCTTGGCAAAGAAATGTCGATCAAATCATACTTTTGGTGTTTCTACAGCTTGGGTAGGCTATATAACTTGAAGATTTTTTGTTGAGTTATCTGTGTTGGGCAAGGCCTTAATATCAAAACCCTGCAGCTATCATACTAAAATAAGTCGTAATTATGTAAACAAAAAAGTTACATATACTCATACTGTAAAGTACAAGCACAATAAATACAGTTTTTACAGAAAGAACGGTGTTTTTTGATAAACTTTTTAACAGAAATATAGAAACTTTGTTAACTATAAAAGTTGACATAGTTAAATATTGGTTGTAGGTAAGTATTGAATTATTAAATAATGTAACATCATGAATGGCAGTATTGAACAGATTAAAGTTTATGACAGAGGAAAATGCCTTAACAGTTTAATCTCTGCACAGCTACCCCATAATATTATGCCATAAGAAAGATGAGGCTGTACTAATCCAAAATAAATTATTTTAGAAGAATTTGCAGAACATAAACCTTTCATATTTCTTAATAGAAAAATCCCTGGAGATGTTACGCACGTGGACGACATGATTATCCCAGCATAAACATTCATCGATATAAACAACACTTTTAACATTAAAAAGTGAGTTTTAAGACAGAGTGACAAAGCGAGGTTTCTTGTCTGCATAATAAACATTTCTACTGATGGCGAATAAACGTTGCGTTGCGAGCGCCGCTCTGCTCGGGGGCAGAGTTGAAGCGAATTTCTGATGTTAAGGAAATTGAAAATAAACTCCGAGCGTGGCTGAAAAGCTAAACACTGTTTATATACTTTTATTTTACCAGAGAAGAACTTCAAACAAACCAAACCAGAGAAGGAGATAGAGATGTTAACTCTGTGTTTAGATCTATGTGGGTTTCGGTGGTTAAATAAATCGATAGTCTATGTAATTTAGATTATGTTTGGAAATTTTTCACCAGAAACATTAATACTGATATGCTTAACATGGTGCACAGAACAAATTTAAATAAACTTAAATTTTTATGGATAGGATTGTTTTAAGTTGTGCATTTAAAAATAATAAATTAATTTGTATAATGTTTATGAACGTAGGATAGTATAAGACACTTGCTTTCGTAATAAAATATGCGACATTTTGTTTGAAACGATTTCTGGTCTATTTTCTGATCAAAGACGATTTCAAATTTCTTTTCAAACATTTTACTGAACGCTCCAAATATGAAAGAGTGAAACCCACTCTCAAAATAGTGAAAATTGAACCACTGTTTAATGAGAGTGGCTGGGTTTCAACACCCAAAGGAGCGAAATTTCACTCTTTTCTGAGTGGCCTTCACTCGTTCATTCTTAGAGTGAAAGGTTCTAAGACACGCTCAAACTTAAATTTGCTGGAATACTTAAATTTTAAGCTTATTATTTATTCCAGAATTATTGTCTTTGTAAATTTGTATTTTAGTATTTAAAAAACGTATTCAAGTCAACATTTTATTCGACGTGATATTGATTAACTATTAGTTAACATTTAAAATTAAAAACTGGGATAAGTTTTTCAAGTGAATAATTTTAAACACGAACATGAATTTGGTAAATTGGCTTTTCAGCGCGTCAAATGGAACGTATTTTACTTGTATATAATTATGTCTTTTAAAATATAATCAAAACGTTTGACAGCGACTCAGTTTTCAAAACTTCGATCCACTTTTCCCTCCGTACTGCACAGTAACTTAAGTCTTCTTTCTTCAATTCAATTATATTCAATAAAATCTTCGTTTATAAACAAAACAGGTAAACAAACTCAATTTGACTTCAAACAGGAAAAAGTTAAACGTGTAACGCGAAGAGTGGAAAGTTGCCAGCTGTGTCAGGGTAGGTTAGCACAGTCACCTGTGTGGTGGTGTTGGGGTGGGGGATGTTTTACCAAACACTCAGCTGACTAACTCGATCTCCTGTGTCACAGAGTAGAAGAGCGGTCATTAGCTGTTTGTAAAACTAACCTATACTATACATCCTCCCACTCACACTGTTTGTTCATTCTTTTGTCAGTGATCTGAGTTGTATCGAAAGCGATTTGACATCGAATTTGACATCAGAGTGTTCCTTAGGAAACGCATGGTTTTGTTTGGGGCAGTACATGGCAGTAGTAGAGTTATTGAAAAGGTCATGTAGTGTAGAGGGGTTGGAAACTTTATCGGCCAAATGTGAAGTATTTCTCATAAGCTGCTTGACCCATGGAACTTTAGAGATTAAGTCCTTTAAAAGTGTAAACATATGTACACAATATTTTAAATCTTAAAACTAGTATACTAAAACCAATATTATATTTATTTTAATTTGGGAAGATCAAACTTTGGTAGCAGTCCGATAGTTGTGATCAATGATCATGTACTTGACAAAGTTAGTTATACTACATTTCTAGGTATTTATATAGATAGTAGTTTTTCACGGCGCAGCCATATTGAACATATCAGTAAAAAGATTTCCTCTGGAACCTTTCTTCCTAGAAACCTCTGCAAACACTGTAGGCTAGATACTCTAAGGTTGGCTTACTTTGGACTAATCAAACCACATATTGATCATTGCATTATTTTCTGGATATCTTGTTCTGCTTATGAATTACTTAGAATATTTATCCTCCAAAAGAGAGCAGTTCGAATAATTTCAAAGCTAAAGTGCAGGGAGGCTTGTAAGGAGGCTTATCAAATAATATGTCAATAATTAGCCATCATTGATGTTTACAACATCGACCGAGTTTTGTCATTGTAGTTAACGTCAATACAATACCGACGGTATTTCAATACAATCCTAGGTTTTAACGATGAAATACATTAAAACTTGATGCAAATTATATCACATGCAATGAAGCTAATTCAGTAGATTCGTCTTCAATAGGGATTATGTTTCCACTGATCCTCTTGGAGGCTGTAATCTAATTATATCTGATCAATGAACCAATTAGTGAATTTCAATCCAACTAAAATTATACCTAATTATCTCGTAACCAATATTTGATTATTTATTTAAAGACGAGGATTTTCAACGGATACGCCATTAATTTCAATTTTGCCGTCATAAGAAAACGGATTAGATATTTAAAACCACTTCTTTTAATAAAGCATTAAACCTTTTTCCTGAGATTTAAGCGTTCTTCATCTATAGAATATTGTAGTTGCTCTTAAATATCAAATTGTTTGTATTATTTGAACATTAAACCAATACTTCATTAGCATTTTAAAGTGTCGATTTAAAATTAACGAGCCAGTACAAACCGATGAATTTCTGGGTATTCTAAGACTTTTGATTTATTTGAACGTCTTGAAATTCTCTAAATGCAATACCTCAGTTAAAAAAATCGTGTCGTTAGCGATAGAGGAACATAGCTTTTGTAATAATTTCAATTCTTAAGAGTAACAGATGTAATGATGGATAAGATTGTTGTTCACACCATTTATTGATAACAATTCTTTGAAGCTATAGAATTATTTTATCTAAAGGTTAGGTGGGAGTCTATTATATTTTAAGACAAATTAAAACCTACAAAAGATAGCACGATTCATTTTATTTCTAGTTTATTTATACCTACTTATAAATCCACTACTTAAAACTGACCACTGAAATCTCGTGGTGTTTGACACAGGCAAGTCTTAAAATGAAAGATTCTAAGAGGCTTGAGTAGAAAGTCTTAAGTGGTGGTTAGAAGTTAACTACCAGAACAGAGAAGTTTTCCTTTCATTCTCATTTATAAACTATACATAAAATGAAATACACACACATACACAGGTTTGTCTGTTATATTCACCACGGCGAGGCTTGAGGCTTAGTGCAAATAATCACTATTGTTGATGGACGGGAGCTGGACACAGATCAGCTGTTCGATAATCATATTGCACACAGAATATCAATACACAAAGCACAGATTAGTACGCAGTGTGCACTCTGGGTTAAACCGTGTGTTGTGTGCTGTGTGTGTATCTGTTTTGTGTCTACGTGCAGTGTTTTGCTAAAATGTGTGTTTTTTGAACAATAGTTGTGCAGTTTATTATATTACTATCTCTATATCACTATTTGAGATGCCGACCACTCTCATGAGGGTATTTTAAAATACTGAAATCAGTCGTTTATGTAAACAAAAAAGTTACATATTCTCATACTATAAAACACAAGCACAATAAATACAGTTTTAAATGTTTCATTTAAAAATAAGAATCATAAAACCCCATTGAAAGGTACACTAAAGTCGCTTCTCAAACTCAGGTCTACAATATTTGCGCCGGCAGTAGGCAGATCGTTAGAGGACAGTTTATGGGAAGTTTCCCAGAGAGAAATTTGCCGGAACTCGGCCTTTGTTATGCTTCGTCGACTGTCGGGTTCAGGTAGTCTATATATTATTGCTTTGCACGGAAAGCCGCTTTCAATGGTATATAATTTATACCACACACAGTCTACTGCTTGTTCTCTGTGAGTTCAATGCAATATGTCTCTCACGAAACAATGCGACTGTTTAAAGTTTGAAAGCTCTAAATATTTGTCAAACTGTTGGGAGATTGGTTCATTGAATTTCATTTTTACAAGTGAACAAAAGTTCTCAAATGAAGGACAATTAGTTGATATGGGTGATTAGTTAGTAAAAGATTCTACCAGCTTATTTTAATATCTTCATTATTAGTTGATAATAAATACAAATGCTATGCTTCTCTTTTAATAAATATTTGTAGCTTTGTTGTAATAACTAATGTTGTTATTTCAGCTATTACTAGTCTATCAATTCATAGTAGTGTTGTACACCAAAATTAACGAATTAAGTGGAGAAAGGAGCTATAAACTAGAAGTAGACACTAGACATTTTCTAGAACCTTTTAGACATTTTTTGAAGTCCGAAAATTACTTTGGATCAGACGAAAAAGGGGTAGTTAACTTGTCTTACCAGTAGTTAACTTGTCTTACCAGTAGTTAACTTGTCTTACAGTATTCTTGTCTTACCAGTAGTTAACTTGTCTTACCAGTAGTTAACTTGTGCCCTGCAGTAGTTAACTTGTCTACCAGTAGTTAACTTGTACCAGTAGTTAACTTGTACCAGTAGTTAACTTGTACCAGTAGTTAACATTACACCATTCTTGTCTTACCAGTAGTTAACTTGTCTTACCAGTAGTTAACTTGTTTTACCAGTGGTTAACTTGTCTTACCGGTAGTTAACTGGTCTTACCGGTAGTTAGCAGTAGCACAGTAGTTGCTTGTCTTAACAGTAGTTAACTTGTCACCAGTAGTTAACTTGTCTTACCAGTAGTTAACTTGTCTTACCAGTAGTTAACTTGTCTTACCAGTAGCTAACTTGTCTTACCAGTGGTTAACTTGTCTTACCAGTAGTTAACTTGTCTTACCAGTAGTTAACTTGTCTTGCCAGTAGTTAACTTGTCTTACCAGTAGTTAACTTGTCTTACCAGTAGTTAACTTGTCTTACCAGTAGTTAACTTGTCTTACCAGTAGTTAACTTGTCTTACCAGTAGTTAACTTGTCTTACCAGTAGTTAACTTGTCTTACCAGTAGTTAATTGGATTGTAGTTGCTTGTCTTGCACCAGTAGTTGCTTATGTTACCAGTGAAGTTAACAATGTCTTACCAGTAGTTAACTTGTGTTTTACGCCAGTGGGCGTAAAACTAACGCTTTAATAAAATAGTCGTCTTCATTTTGTTCATAATTATTTGGTTTCTCTTCTTTAATAAATTTGAACTGACGATGGCTACCATAGTGTAGTCGAAAGGTCTTGGGTGTATTATAACACCTTATTATGGTTTACCGAAAAGATTTATTTCAAAATGTATCGTCCATATTGATGACATATGACTGTATTTAAAAATAATATTATTAAACTGTATTTAACAAAGCATAACTTAGTTCAGTTAGCTTTCTGAGAGTTATGTTTATCGTTAAACACACATATTTTATACCTTTGAATTTCAGTAGTTTAAAAAACCAGCATATCATGATATTTACTCTAAAGTGTGGAATCCAAGTTCCAACGTTCATTCGACAGAAAACAGTGGAATCCATTCGCCGATATTTGCAGATTCGCAGTTTGAAAACAATTCATTCTGTCAACAGCGCAGGGCACATAGTGCTAACCCAAACATACGTAACTTTACCTGCAGATAACATTGTACAGAATGTTTCATATTTTCAACAACACGACAGCAGCTCGCAGCTGTAACTCATCTCGGCATGATATATTGTTCGCTACCACAGTTCACCTTTGAGATGACCACAAGCTACAGCTGTACATGGTTACTTCAAAATGTTATATTTGAAAGAAATATTAAACATAATGTATTTCAAATTACGACGATCTTGTTGACTGTATTTGATTTTTTGAAAAATAAATTTGTCACTATTGGGCGTTGGAGTGTTATAGAGTAGATTAAAAGGTGGCAAAACAGCAAACCAGTTTGACAATATATTTTGTGACGAATTTTTAAAATACTGTTCCAAATCAAAATGTGTGTGAGGGTGGTTGCACACGAGACTGAAAAATATTTGATATGTAGTTATTTACAACAGCAAAATTTAAATTCAAAAATGTTGGTGGTCGTTGAAGCGTATCGTGCTTCACGCCAAATCGGGCTGGGTTCGACTCAACTTTTCACGATGGCTACTCCCCGTGGTTCGGAGGTCACGTCAAGTCGTCGGTCCAATCCATTGGTCGTTGGTATAAATTACTAAATCACTATTTGAGATGCCGACCACTCTCATGAAGGTATTTTAAGGCAAATATGTGGTAAGGATGAGTGGTAGTAATGAGTTATGAGGTGTAGTCTTGTTACAAACTAAGGCCGACTCTTCCTTAGAATGTGCCATTAATTAATAGCCCAATGGCCAATGGAAATACAAGGACCAACGGCTTAACGTGACTTCCGAACCACGCAGGTGATGGTCTGATATGTCTAAAAGATGGTGGGAGTTGATGCGGGTATCATCAGATGATCACTGAGACTATCTGAGCCGCTTTAGATCTATATCATCCTCAAACCTGACCTCCACGAAGCTGGATTACAGGACCACGCCACGAGTTCCAGTCAATTATACTTAATATTAATAATGACCTAATCTGGGGAACATTCGGCCCTAGTTTGTAACATGATTTCACCTCATCATCCATCACACTCACTAGTCATTCCATATTCACCTTAAAATACCCTCTAGAAGTGGTCGGTGTCTCAAATCAAAATATCAAAGTAAAAGTATTCTTTCAACTTTGTTTACTCAAAGTATAGAGGTATATCATGCGTTAAAGTAGAAACAAGGAGCAAATAATATCACAGAGAAGTTTCTCTACGTGACGTTTACAGTAAATAAAAAGAACTAAAAACAACAAACGAAATAATCTTTATTTTCATCGATCCACATAATAATAATACTCATCAGCCCCTCAACTCTTCCGTTTCAAAACGTCCTGTCATTTACCTTGTGTATTATATGATTGTCGGCGGTGTACGCGCGTCATCAGAACAAAGTACTGTCAGCATGTATTGCTTGTCGACGACGACATGTTCTATACAAAGGCCTACGCCACAGTTGCATGTTACATTTCACCTGACATGACATTTCATCATTCTGTTTCCGGTTAAATGAAAATGTTGTCAAAGGCGTATCTAGAAATTATTTTACTGTAGGTTCTGCATTATATTGAACATGTTTTGTGTTTATTTTTGCATTAATAAAATCATAAAATGTAAATTTTAGTCGTTCATAGTTTATAGTGTAGAGTTCAGCAAAATTCAGTTTATTGATCAGGTTTTAGCTACTTTCCGTAGGATTTTCATTTCTATTGGCAGATAGACTCTCATAGAAACCTCATAGAACAAACTTGCTGCTTTCGTTTGCGGTTTTGAGCTCCCCAACACCTCCTGAGTAAAACTGGCAATGCTGTATGAAGATTTCAGTAATCAGTCATGGTTTTATCCGATTTTCACACAATTTTGTCCAAACGTCAACAATTTGGTAAAACTCGAGGTTAAGTTCATTAACCATCGAAATCGGTCCAACGGAAGATTCTTCGGGTGGGGAGTTTCCCCAAAATGTGTTTTAGACTATAAAAACTGGACACCTAGTAGAACTCTTTATTGGATTTATAATTTTAAACTTGAGAGAAACACAAACGATCCAATAAATACATTTTTAGTTGGTGAGGCCTTTCGAGAAACATGTTCCCATCTACATATCATAGCATCAACTCTGAAGTTATGGTCTGTAGATGGGGATGGGGTTGGGTCTGGGCATGGTTTTCGAAAGACTTCATCAAACCTATAGAAGGTTTAATTTGACCGTTTGTGTTTCTTTCAAGTTTAACATAATTATAAAACCTGTATTTATGATAATATTTCGATTAAACTTATTACGGTACCGTTCCTAACATGTGTACCAGAAATCAACGAAATTCGTTCAACCAGACCAAGATGGTGGCGAAAAAACGACAGTACAGAAGACATATGACACAAAAGATTTCACTTCCTCAGTGCTTTTAGCCTATCACAATTTTTTCTTTACGCAATTTTTAATAGTAGGGGAGAGCGAGGCTATACCGTACACCTAAACGGCAATTAATATTATGCAGTCATTATTTGGTTTAAAATTAAAAATAGAATAAGGAGTATATACTTTGGACTATTGTCTACTACTCCACAAATTTTAATGGAAAACATTTATCGGTTTATATCTAAAAATTAATAAATTGAAAAAATGTCATTGTACGGTATAGCCCCTATGGTCGGGGCTATTCCGTACATTGGGTGGGGCTATACCGTATATAGAAGGGGCTATTTAGTACAATTTCAATTTTCAAATTTCCAGATTTATAGTTGAAAGATAACAAGATTAGGAAAGTAAATAGCATTATTGAAATCAATTATTGTATAAAATGTATTTATTTAGTATCCAAACATAAGTGACATACAAAGTTATCAGCAAAATCAGCACCACTGCAGTCGGAAAGGACCCATCCAGCACAGCCGCAGCACCTAAACCAGAGTTCTTTTTCCTTTCCAAAATCCCCGCAGAAGAGGCACACGTCTTTCGACCCCGAGGCTCCTCTTGTCATTCCTTCACCAAAAAGTGCTGCTTCTATGCCTGCATCATCTAATAAATCATCTTTACAGATTTGTTTCATGTCAACAAGTTCGTCGTCTGATGAATCATCAAACTTGATGTTTGCTTTTCTTTAAGTGTGTTCTTATCTTATTATCAATCTTTCTTGGCTTAGACTTTCCTTCTATTTTACGTTTGAGAGGTTTTGTTAATTAATTAACGACTTTTAACTCTGTCACTCAACGTCATCACTGGTATGTTATAAGCTCTGGCTGCCTCTCTTAGTTTTTTCACGTTATTTACAACATCATTTATGGCCGATTCCATTTCTTCTTCAGTCCATTTGACCCTTTGAGTAATCCGTTTATATTTCCGGACCATCTGAAAAAAACTCCGATAAACACTTAAATTTGAAATTTGTGACGACGCTGATGTCAAAACGTTTCCACAACACAAAGCTTTCGTGTGAAAACTGCAGGTAATATGTTTAGGACGCGTCAGTCATCAAAGTCACAGCTCAAACAGTTGTTGACAAGTTTGATCGCACAAAAGAATGAAATATCGCGGCATGCAAACACTGTACGGTCGTGTACGGTCTTGTGACGGGCGTGACCTAGAACTAGAAAATGGATAAAGAGTGGCTTCGTGTATACGGCATTCGGTACTGTTTTATCATCACCAAACTATCACTATCACTATTTGAGATGCCGACCACTCTCATGAGGGTATTTGAAGGCAAATATGTGGTGAAGGATGAGTCTGGTGAGTGGTAATAATGAGTTATGAGGTGTAGTCTTGTTACAATCTAAGGCCGACTCTTTCTTAGAATGGGTCATTAATGGAAATACAAGGACCAACGGCTTAACGTGACTTCCGAACCACGCAGGTGATGGTCTGATATGTCTAAACGATGGTGGGAGTTGATAGTCTCTATAATTACTGAGTCTGAGTCGCTTTAGACCTATATCAGCCTCAAAACCTGACCTCCATGAAGCTGGATTACAGGTCCACGCCACGAGTCCTAGTCGAACACTACACAGTGTTCATAAAAAGATATCACAAACATTGGGATTTGGTTCGTTGGGTCAAAATAAAGAGATAATCAAGACTTCGTTTTGTCGAATAACGCTTTGTTTATACTTTGCGAGAACAAATTGTCAGATTAAATTTACGGATTGCACTAAAACATTGTAAAATTCATTTGATTTTAAATTTTATTTTTGCAACCCGTTATAAAAAATTTGTTTGTAATCGACCAAGTTATTAATTGATTATAGAACTTATAAATTGTACACGTTGTTTCATAAGCACAATCATAAATTATTTTGGTTGTTAAATAATTTTCAAACTAATTATGACACTTTTAC
The DNA here is from genome assembly GCA_018831715.1 of Matsumurasca onukii. Taxonomy (NCBI): domain Eukaryota; kingdom Metazoa; phylum Arthropoda; class Insecta; order Hemiptera; family Cicadellidae; genus Matsumurasca; species Matsumurasca onukii. The sequence continues at coordinate 5,580,126 of CM032063.1, read as the reverse complement.
GCGATCAACAGTTGTGTCCCCGACCCCGTAATGAGGGTTTTAGTTGAAGAGTCCGAATTTTCTTATGAGAAACTGAACCGTGTAACAGTATAATTATTTGTTTTAGGGTTCCACTTTACCTATTGCACTTTATTCTTTTTAAAGTTGATACAAATGTCATACTATAAGAACAATGATGTTTTGCCGATTTCAGTAATTTTTTAACCTACCTGGAAATAACCTCCGGGGTATACATGGCCAGGCAAAAGTGTGGAAACGCCTTTATAACTTTTTAATGAGTTTTTCCAGCTCAACCGAAATCGGTACATTTTATTAGAGGAAACAAAAGTACCTTTTAATGCATTCCGACACTTTGCCCTAGTTTTCAAAATGGGGGATTGGGGGTAGCCCCATAACTTTCATATGGAAGCCCCATCGAGTGACACCTCATTTTGAAGGTCTTAGAAAATGTTGATGAATGCTGAAAACTAGGCGTCTCTATCTTAACCCAGAAAGAATTGGCGACCATTTAAATTTACACAGATTTTTATTACGCAGGGAACGCCTTTATAACTTGGCAGTTTTTTCAGCGTAACCAAACTTGGTACATATTAAAGCAAGTATCTTCTAATGCATACTGGCACTTTGCCCCAGTTTTCAAAATGGGTGATTGGGGGTGGACTTAAACTCTGTGTAACTTAAAATCGACGCCATTTCTTTCTGGTTTAAGCTAGAGACGTCTAGTTTTCAGCATTCATCAACATTTTCTAAGACCTTCAAAATAAGTTGTCACTCGATGGGGCTTCCTATAAAAGTTATGGGGTTATCCCCAATCCCCCATTTTGAAAACTAGGGCAAAGTGTCAGTATAAATTAAAAGGTACTTTTGGTTTCTCTAATAAAATGTACCGAGTTCGGTTGCGTTGAAAAAACTGGTTAAAAATTGATAAAGGCGTTTCCACACTTTTGCCTGACCCTGTATATTAACGCGAGGGGACACAGCAACAGGGTAGACCACGGCTTCAAGAGAGTCTTGCTATATTCTTGTGAGCGAGGTCCTTTGAAGGACTTTTGAAACACACTGTATTCCTATTATACATTGTTGTTAACGAAACTCTCAGACATCATCGTTCACAGCTGTTGTGAATGTTTCAGATCACAGAGGCGCTGTCGTTTCTGCACTACTCGGGCCATGTGCTGCACAGAAACGTGTGTCCTGCGAGTATCCTGGTCACCAAGAAGGGCACTTGGAAGCTGGGCGGCTTGGAGTTTACCGGTGAGTACTCCTTACCTACCTTTGTGTTTCATTCTTTCAGCTTCTTTGAGCAAAGCACTTGTGACGGGCTGGAGGCGTCTGTTAACGACATAATAATTATGTGGTAAGCAAATAACAATGAGCGAGCTAACTTCACAAAAGCAAAAATTTTTTGTCTGAAAGTACCGGTTTGTTCAATCTTGCTCAAGAGCAGATTATGGAAAATGATGGTCTTAAAAGTTTTCTCTTCGACATGAGAATCTGTATTTATAACTAGAAAAGCGTACGAACTCGTTAGAGGTAGGCTTTAATACTACTAGACATTTTAATACCACGTTTCATCGAAATCGGATCACAAATGCGTAAATGTTGGGAAACTCCTCCCCCCCAAAGGGAATATTCTGGGTAAATTAACCCTTTCGTTACAGACAAATGCGCTAGGACTCACGGTAGCACTTGTGACAATTATTTTATGACGATTAACTGCAATGAATATGTTCCGGTCTAATCAATCAAATCGTTTTCCATTTTGCTTATATCAATGGATAAATATGAAGTAGTTTCACTAAAAAAAGAACGAATGATTTTAAGGACTCATCCTTTATGATAGAGATGATCATGCATATGGTATATTAACGAAGGACTGTCCCTACTCCGTTTGGGAGTGTAATTCACGTTTGCTTAGGGTTTTCCATACTCACAATTTCTTTAACTTTCCAAATTATTTTCCTTTAAAATCCGGGAAACCAAGGTTTTTAAATCACATATATTGGTTGTCGTTGCTTGAACTGTACTTTTGCTCAAGGTTCTTTTTTTGTCTACGCCAATGGCATTTTAATTTGTTTTATCCTAGGGTTTGTGGTAATCACAAAACGCTTTTATGGAAAGCGGTCCAAACCCTTGTGCCTGCGCCTGGAATCGAACCCACGACCTTGCGCATTGCAAGCCGTGACTACCCACTGAGCCACGAACGCAGGCAAACCTTCGTATCCATAAAACTCAACCACTCTTTTAATCCTTAATGTGACGTTGACGTTACCCATGCCAACCCCTATATGATTACTGGGACTCGTGGCGTGGTCCTGTAATCCAGCTTCATGGAGGTCAGGTTTTGAGGATGATATAGGTCTAAAGCGGCTCAGATAGTCTCAGTGATCATCTGATGATACCCGCATCAACTACCACCATCGTTTAGACATATCAGACCATCATTTGCGTGGTTCGGAAGTCACGTTAAACCGTTGGTCCTTGTATTTCCATTGGTCATTGGGCTATTAATTAATGACCCATTTTAAGGGAGAGTCGGCCTTAGTTTTGTAACAAGACTACACCTCATAACTCATTACTACCACTCATCACACTCATCCTTCACCACATATTTTCCTGAAAATACCCTCATGAGAGTGGTCGGCATCTCAAATAGTGATTTAGTGATTGAGCTTGTCTTGTCGAGATCATTGGACCATGAGCATGGATATAGACACACACAGTTACGAGTATAACATTAGACAGTAACGCGAGGTAAGCATATGTGTCTATACTGGTTCTCATTATCATGCTGTTCTCATGAGGACAGATGTGTCTGTCTGTCTCCTCATGAGTTCATAATGAGATGTCAGGTGTTAACTGTCGTGTACAATACGTGTTCACTTTAGCACTTCTTGCTGTCAGGTTTTGCTGGCTCTGCATGGCTCTCTTGTTGGTTTTGTCACCCAAGGCTGTTATTATTATAACAGGGCAACTCAAAAAACAGTGAAAGATTATTCAAACTTCTTTACCAAAGTGTAGACCTGGGTAGTGGGTTAATACGAGCGTTGTAGGAAGTCTTAGCACAGGATCGTAACATAGAAAACAGCCTGACAACTTCTCAGTTTTCAAGAAACTAATAAACTATATATTATGGTACTCAATGCTAAGGTATATCATACAAGTTGTGCTTCAGTCGTTGGGTTTAGAAAACAGTGTAAAGGGGTAGTAGATGTATAAAAATGAGTGAATAAAAACATACTTACGAAACATTTGTTCAGCCAAAGTAACACGATAGAAGGACCCTAAAATGTGTCCCTTACAAGAAGTTGATAGTCCTTAATACACTCCGGAATTAAGTAACAGTTACCCCAACAGGAGTAATGTTTTAATCGTTTAGTTAAATTCATCTTCGGATTGCACCATTTTAACGAAGATGTTATAGTTACAAGGTTTTTACGTGCAATACAACGTGCTGATTTAGTTTACACGCTTGATATTTAAAGCTTATGTTTAAAGCGTGCTGATATTTAAAGCTTACAATAACTTGTAACATAAAATGTAATAACGATAGAATACAAAAACATAATTATGAAAAGTAACTACGATAGTTCAATATGAGGATTCATTGATACTTTCACTTCACTATGTTGGTCTTCGGGGACAGCCCGTGTTGAAGTACTAATCTAGCTCCAGAGACAAACAAAAAGTATACTCGTATAGCAATCACCGTAAATTTGTATCTGTTTTTATGTTAGGATACATTCTGTATTAAATTTACTAAACTTTAAATGTTTGTTTGGAAATCCTATAAAAATCGGGATGGATACACAAAATTTAATGAATTATCACAAATAGTGTTAACACGTGTATCCAGCGTCAGCTTCCCCACAAGCTGTAGCGGCTGGAAGTTAGCGTCTGGAGAGTTCCGAGCCACTGTTGAGTGCTTGAGTTCCACCTCCCAGAGGACTCAGGAGAGAGAGAGGATTTAACGCTTTTATCCACGGCTCTGATCAAACCAACTGTTGGCTCCTTAGTTGGCTTTTACTCAGGGGTTTACTCACTCTCTACTAACTTCTCGGCACATGTGGTGCACACTAGAATGTATAACTTGCTATCGCTCATGATTGTAAAATTGTCTACCTTGCCGTCACCCCAAATTTGTTTGTAAAAAAATAAAGTTTGTCTTGTTTGACGAGGTAAAGTTAGGACTACAGTCCTCTCTACCACTTAACCTCGACCTTTACCTAGCGTTACTGTAAAGTCACATTTGTAAATGTAAGTAGTGACTGCGGGGATCGAAACCGCGCCAGTAGAGTGATGACCTCCGGAGTTGCTCACGGGTCCGCTAACGTGGGAGGGATTGTAGCAAATCTTTTATGGTTAGATGGTCTGTACGTTAATACGTTTCAGTGATTCAGTATAGTGTTGGCCCCGAAACAAATAGTCTAACTGTTTCATGCTATATGGGGTAACCATAACTCGGTATAGTGCGTGTTTTACATAAAAACTATCCAGGGTCGATTCCCAACGCTAGGTAAAAACGTGTTTCTAAACTCCAGTGGTTTATAAGTCTCGTTGCGCCGTTGGTCCATTTCAATTGGTCGTTAGGTTATTAAGTTATGATCCAATCTGGGGATTAGTAGTCCCTAATTGGCAACAAGACTACTACACTAAGATCTAAGGCTTCCGGTTTACACCGTCACAGTTGAAATATAATTACTGCTAACGTTTCGACCTCGCTGTGGAGAGTCATCCTCAGTAGCTGGTTGGTTCCAATCTCAGCCAGTCAACCAGCTACTGAGGATGACTCTTCACAGCGAGATCGAAACGTTTAGCAGTAATTATATTTCAACTGTGACGCGGTGTAAACCGGAAGCCTTATATCTTACTTCTTAGTGATGACACTGGCCGCGCAACAACTTTAACTTTGAAGTTGATAAATAAAAAATCTAATCAACATTTTATGTTTAACATAGTTTTTTGAGCGTGATTATTGTTTATTATTTCAGGTCTTTTGCAAATTTACATAACATACAGTTCACATTTTTACTTGCAATGATGTGTTTTCAATTTGTCATTAGTGTACTGTATACCTATTTCAATTAAAACTGTCCCCTAACAATCACGTAAAAATTTATTATTTGGGAAGGATTATAAAAGTGAAATGTCAACTTTTACAGTATACTGAAAGAACGATTACTAAATTAAGAGCCGGTTCTTCTAACAAGCTTTGTCTTTAAAATGTCTGGTCAAACCAAGAAATATCCTAGGAGGTGTTCTCCTAAAAGATAAACAGTCAACCACTTTAAATTCTAGAGTATTTTACTCCAGCCTCTGTGGTGGTTTTACGTTCGTATAAAAGTTAATCCACAGAATAAAATAGAACCCTGGCCTTAAAGTCAGATAGCATGGAATATTGTATTGATATTTCACCCAATAAAGTAGATTCAGTTTTTAAATGACTTTTAAAATACTTTAGAGCGCTTCCAAACTAATAATCTCGTAGCAGCGCGAGGTGTGGACTCTAGTTTCACAGGAACAAAGGAAACTAAAGATGGAGGGTGGCCGAGAAGTTGTTATTTTATGTACATTGTAAGACCACTAAATGTATGAAAAATTCCTAACTGCTAATGCAAAATTGGGAAACTGTATTGAAGATAAAGGAGAAATCATAATTTGTACCAAGTGTATCATAACTTAAATCAGCAAGGATTTGAAGGAACTCAGCATAAGAAATTGTGACATTTGTGTTCTTGTTAATCAAACACGGTTTTAATTTTAAAACCCAATTAGTTTGAAACCCACAAAACCCATTAGAGGTTAGGAGCAAAGATTATGTTATTGCAGGTAGATTGCGTAGAAATGTCACTTGGCTGAGGCAGGAAAATCAACATAGTTCGGCAGCCCAAGCACAGATAGCGCTGTGAGGGAATTATTTTAAGAGTCTTAAGTCTTAAGTGGCTCTACGTGCAAGTATGTTTGTTCTCGAAAATCGCACGATTTCTTCACATTTAAGTCATCAACCCACTTGAGAGAAACTCGAGTATGCCGAGGGAGGAGCGCTATCTGCACTATCTGTGCTTGGGCGCCACAATTATGTTGATTTCCCTGCCTCAGCCATTTGGCGTCTACGTCCAATCTACCTACTATAACATTATCTGTGTGGCTAGTAGAGACAGGATTGTGTTGCTGGCGTACATTAGAAGAGAAGGTAAGCACATTAGAGTGTGCATGGAGTGGAGTGTTAGCCATTGTAATGCTGAGAGACTCTAGCTGCAAACTGGAACGCTGGTTCACACTTACTCTGACAGAGAGCACCCCTCTCCTCTCACCCCTCACCGTCATAACACACGTCTACTCAGCACATAAGCAGGCTTTGATCATTCACCAAGGCTTCTGGTTAGGTCCTGCCTCATCACGAGCTACTTCATTTAACGTGTCAGTGTAGAATTTGGCTTTGATTTTTGTGGTGAATTTCCGCTAAACCACTACTTTGATGTCTTCTTTATGATAAATAATAATAATTTTGTTTTTATATACTTAGTATTTAGAACAAACCAATGGGAACTTTAAATGCTTTTAGTTTTGCTTCAGTATCTTCTGTACTGGTAAAAAATGAGGGTTTGTTAGTTTGCCGTAAAACAGCTGTGGCGTTCTAAAATTGGCGTTCTATTCCTAAGAAAATCAAGGTTTATTTTGAACAAACTTTTCTTTTAAACCATATACATCAGACTACAAAGCTCAAAACATTGTTTACTTTTCGATTCTTTGTAATATTAAAAACATTAATTGGAAATTCTAAACATTTTTTGGAAAAAACATTGTTCACTTGTGCCAAGGTGGTCATTTTGATCTTCTCTCCCTCCTCCACTCTTCAGCTGCTCCACGGTCGTTAAACTTAAGCTCGTTAAAAAATCTAACTTTTGGTCCTAGTAATCAAACATACCATTGAATTAACAAAATGTACGAACCGATACGTGATGAATATACCACAGCAGTTAGGAGGCAAGAAATCTTTACTCCAGTCAATATTTTGTCTTGTTTGGTTTCGATTGAATCTGAAGTTTGTTGGTAAGACTGTTGGTTGGTAAGACTGTTGGTTGGTAAGACTGTTGGTTGGTAAGACTGTTGGTTGGTAAGACTGTGCTTGGTAAGAGTGTTGGTTGGTAAGACTGTTGGTTGGTAAGACTGTTGGTTGGTAAGACTGTTGGTTGGTAAGACTGTTGGTTGGTAAGAGTGTTGGTTGGTAAGAGTGTTGGTTGGTAAGACTGTTGGCTGGTAAGACTGTTGGTTGGTAAGACTGTTGGTTGGCGACTGTTGGTTGGTAAGACTGTTGGTTGGTAAGACTGTTGGTTGGTAAGACTGTTGGTTGGTAAGACTGTTGGTTGGTAAGACTGTTGGTTGGTAAGACTGTTGGTTGGTAAGACTGTTGGTTGGTAAGACTGTGGTTGGTAAGACTGTTGGTTGGTAAGACTGTTGGTTGGTAAGACTGTTGGTTGGTAAGACTGTTGGTTGGTAAGACTGTTGGTTGGTAAGAGTGTTGGTTGGTCGCGTGACGCTAACTCACTTGAGTATAACGAGTGCACGCAGGGCGGGGTTATGGCTGCTTTTGTGCTCTATCTGTCTGAACTCTGGCTATTTACAGGTGTTCAGCTAAATCTGGAACAACGCTATTTCTAAATCTGAAAACTTACTGTTTAACTCTCCTTTTTCTTTTTAATCTTGTTGGTTATACGAAGAAAGTTTGAGCGTTGGGTTCCCAAGTACTTAGTTTCAGTCCAGTATTGTTCCTTATTTCACAGTTTTCAGTGATATTTACAATCTGGCGTGAAGTCCCTTCCACTGGCTTGTTCTCCTGGTAGCACTTTCTCCAGTCGGTATTCTCACATAGCGAAGATGTGGGCTGGTGGGTCGAAGATATCCACCGTGGACACAATGTAGTTCACTGGTGCCGAGACTGACTGTCAACTTACAAGGTAGGTGTACAAACCTACAGACAACCTTTGAACATGAAAAACAACCTTTCTATTCTCTACACCCGAAAATTACGTCCCAAACGGGGAAATCGAGAGCGTGTTTTGAGCAACCTCTTCTGGGGTGATCAAGCCTCTTAAGAACAAAAATATAATCTTTACCTTGGCCTTTTAAACCAGATAAAGTTAGAAAGTTTGCTACCGAGATTCAAGAGTCTATCTCATATTCAGCTCGTGCGTTTCCAGAGAACTCAATCTATCTTGACATCGGTTGAAGCGGAAGGCTATATGTCTTGAAATAACTGAGAGTTACTGTACATTCTGAGAACCGCCATCAGTCACAGTGTTATCGGGCGACCGCCATGTTGATGATAAGGAGCGCTTGCAGCGACATCTCCCTGCATAATTCATAATACTTACAGCATCCCCTCCTCGACCCCCGATCAAGCCTGCCAACTTTAGTTTTTATACTTTTCATCATACTAAAGTACAAACTATTTGAGGTTCTATAACAGGTAGACCTTGTATTAGGCCACCTGGTTTTATACTTCAAGTGAATGTATCATGTTTGTGATGTCAAAATTGCATTTACAGCCCCTTAGCGGTCTGGGTGTTCCATACTAACTTTATCATCTTATTACTAACTTATGACCCTCGTATTTTAAAATCAAAATATCAATTTTTCTGATAAAGATATGTTTGTTGAAACCATTTAAAAATGAAGACTATTCTCAACGAACTTACATTTGCAGCGTTTCTAAAAGATTTTGCATAAAATACCTTTATCGGCTAGCTTGTCGAATTTAGTAACTAGTTCTTTGCTTAATTTTGTGTAAGTTGTTGCGATAGCTAATGAACTTTTAAATAGAAACTACTTTATCACAACTGTTGCCTAAGATTGAACCAAAATTATAACACAAAGTTATGGAAAATAATTTTTTGTTTCAATAAAGTTAATGCCCGCTATTCTTTTTTTCTTTTGGGAAAGGTTAACAACGTATTAAAAAACAATAAATTATCTTTCAAATTTCAATTTGCTTTAATAACAAAACCCTCTGAATACGAAGATACCCTCATTATATTGGAACATTACAGGCGGACTCAGTTGAGTTATTAAGGAATAACGTGAAAGTAATAACAAGTTCTCGAAAGTTGTGACAAAGTTTAATTAATTCCTAAATGAATATTGTCGCCAGCCGTTGGCAAAGTTGTATTCAGTTGATCCCTTTGTACTATTCAATTTAATATTCTGTGTTCACCTATTTAGCATTTGTTTAGTTTAGATAATATTTTCATTTTCTTGGAGTAGAAGAATTAATGCAGACGTTTTGCATGGTTTTAGTGAACAAGAAGAACACAACGTTTTGGGGTATGGAATCGGATTTCGTCTTCAGGTGAAAAGTAACCTAAAACATAACACAAACCATCTGGAAATTAGCTAGCCCAAAAGAGATCAGGGTATCTTGATCAGTCACCTATCACAAACAACATTAGTTGTATATTTGTGTTTTTCCTTGATTAATTTAATTTTAAAACAACTAGCCTACAAGGCAATACAGCATGCACACAAACCTTTTAGGAAAGTTATCGTGTTCTTATCGAGTACTTTTTTTCACTAAAAACTATGGACAATTTTCACAATAAAACTTCTTTCTACCTAAGGAATTCAACCATCGTCAACAACAAAACTTGAAATTTAGAATTATTTTTTATGTAATACTTTGATAAATGGTAAATGTCTTGAAAATGTACAGTTTGTGGGTTAGAAAAAAATCTGAACTTTGGTTTGAAAATTCTAATATAATTTTTTGAGTTGTTGTTTTACCAGGCAACTCTTTTTCAATGAGGCGAAGTTAGGACTATAAAGTCCACTATAACTACCACTCAACCTCGACCTTTATTTAGCGTTACCGTAAAGTCACACTACATAATCATGTAAGTGACGACTGCGGGAATCGAACCCGCACCAGCGGATTGATCAACTCCGGAGTCGCGCACGATTCCAACCCACCATGGGTCCGCTCAATAGCGTTTTAAAATAGTGTTTTAAAATCCTAAGCTAAAGACTATTTCACAATTTACTAGTCGATAAATCGCCTTTAATTGTAAAAAAGGGAACAGCCGTATGTAAATAAACTCTAATAGTATGCCAGGAATATATTGACTCATGTTAGCTACTGGCTCTATGTTTACGATGTCTACCGTGCTGTGTATTAGACAATGTATTAGCATATTATTGCTAGACCTGAGCAACCAAACCATCTATGTAGCTATTTGCTAGCCAATACAACATTATGCAGAGCATATATGCATCGATGTGTACGTAAATGTTTACAGGAATACATTTTGTGGAGGTATAATTCATGGTTGTAGAAAACAGTTAAAAACCTACATTTAGAAAGCCCAGACTTTTTTTGTTTATCAGGTAGTTTATCATGGGAATATGCAGCCTATTCGGCCCTCAGCTACGAATTTAGAGGATTGATCACCCCAGAAAAAGTTGCCAAAAACATGCTCTCGTAGTCCCCCGTTGGGACGCTATTTTTTGGAGTAGATATTAGAAACGTTGTTTTCCATGTTCTCAAAGTGTTTTGAGCGGTTTTGGGTATGATTAGCGGTGTAAATTTATTTGAGAAGATATTGTACCTTTGGTAATGGCGGAGTGGTGGGTTGCGCAGATCTAGGAGCTCTGGCCAGAGAGAGAGAGACGGTCTTGAAGGTCTGACGAATCATCCGTTCCTCACTGGACACTCACTTAATCACTCGCGTATTTACACTATGTACAATATAGAATTATGGATGTAAGCGGTCAGGGCGTATGTGCAACGCGACAGAGTTGTTTTGCGCCGGAGTATTGTATCTGCACTGAACCACAGAGAGGGTTCTTGGAATAACCGCTGAGAGCGCTAGTGTTTTTGGTTGACAAACGTCCTGCTCACGCCATCTATTAGAGTATTTTAAGAACTAACATTGTTTATACTAAATTAAGACTAAACACAAAGGTTGTCTCTAGGTTTGTAAAACCTGGCTTTTCAATCAAAAATCTTGCGCCAATATTAGCAAAAACATGTTACAGTTGGCCAAAAATAGGCTATTTTAAAAGTGTATTATATTTCTTAACAAGCAGTTTTTGCCTTTTTCGTGTATAGGAAACATAGAAATACTCCCACCCTATCATACAAACCCGAATTTGTACGTGTTAGGTCTTAAACGACGTCAGAAACAAGGTAATGGGAAACCATGTATTGCCACTTTTTGAGTGAGTGGAGCAAAGCTGCAATATTGCTAATGCCATTTCTCGTGACTGCTGGCATGGTCGGCAGCACGCGCGACTCTTCAAAGAACTGAACGAGTCAAGACAACCCAACTAGAGCCGATGTTTTTGAAACGGAAGGTAGATTTGGATTTCCATTTACCCCTCGTCCACCGGAGGGAAATAATCGATAATCTGCTATTTCAGTGGTAAACATGGGTTCTTGCTTGGTCGACTAATCCTCTTAACTCCCGACCTATCGTTGAAGTGGGGCGCGAACCTGTGAGCTTTGGGTCCTCATACTCGCACTCTACTGACTCAGCCACCAAGCTGGCAAAGAATTGACGTTTTAGTTTAAATACTTGAAAAGATTAAGGTTAATAGGTAACATGGCTAATTGTCAAAATATTACCATATGACCACATAGTAATTTCAAAATAGGTATTACTCGTTCAAACATGTTGTTTTGTGTTAACAAACAATAAAACTTCATCCAGAGTAAAACGCAAATAAAAGCGCAGTGTGGCGGGAGTGAATGAATACGTCAGAATGAAGAGGCCAGGTATCTCACTCAATAATGTACAGGGGTGAACTCTAGTGGCAACACACCGTAACTGCTGCCTACAACATTCATGTGCTAGTTTCCATCTAGTCTCTACCACAAGCCTCACTATTCCATCAACCTCAACTGTACCATCTACTGGATATCATGGCTTCATGGTCCAGGTTCAAGGTCAACTGGATATCATGGCTTCATGGTCCAGGTTCAAGGTCAACTGGATGTCATGGCTCCAGGTTCAAGGTCAACTGGATATCATGGCTTCATGGTCCAGGTTCAAGGTCAACTGGATATCATGGCTTCATGGTCCAGGTTCAAGGTCAACTGGATATCATGGCTTCATGGTCCAGGTTCAAGGTCAACTGGATACCATGGCTTCATGGTCCAGGTTCAACTAGATATCATGGCTTCATGGTCCAGGTTCAAGGTCAACTGGATACCGGCTTCATGGTCCAGGTTCAAGGTCAACTGGATATCATGGCTTCATGGTCCAGTTCAAGGTCAACTGGATATCATGGCTTCATGGTCCAGGTTCAAGGTCAACTGGATACCATGGCTTCATGGTCCAGGTTCAAGGTCAACTGGATATCATGGCTTCATGGTCCAGGTTCAAGGTCAACTGGATATCATGGCTTCATGGTCCAGGTTCAAGGTCAACTGGTTTTGACTTCATGTATTAGTGTATTTGCATGAAACCCCAATTTAGGATGGAAAGCCCTCCCAAAACGCGAAGTGATTTTGCTGGCTAACGAACTACGAGTAAAATCTAAAGCTTCCGGTACAGACCGCCTCGATAAACTATTTGCACTTTTTGCAGTTCCAACCGTGTTGCTTGTTTTACAATTAAGCATCTTCAGTGGACTTACTTTACCAGAACGTACTCTAGAACAACAAATCATTTGGGCTTGGGTCATGTAACTTTAAAACTGTTATCCGAAATTCACTAGGACTCACGGGTCTATATACGAGTCTGCTATGTTTCACATCATTCTGTGTTTTATTGGATGAGGATTCTTTCTTAAGTACCGGTGGGTTACTCCTTAAGTACGCTTCTTTTTGTGTAATACTTGCACCGTTGGTACATCCATCCTCCTGGGCAGGGGATCCCTCCCGCATTACACTAGTGGGTTTGCTTTAGCACCTTGGAGCACCTATGTAGAATTTCCTTCCTTACCTACGTGAACTCCCAAAGGGAAATTTTACAGATTCTCTTCATTCTTTCGTGGATCAATTTTGCGATCGTAGATACTTCCTCTGACTGCTGAGACCCAATCATGTGGGTCTAAACTAGCCACATCTTCTTCAAAATTAGAAGAACGTTTCTGAGCGAATATAAACGTTATTCTCAAGAGATAACACAACTTTAGACTGTGTTGTATAGGTTTAGTTTAAACAGTAATAAATTGGACCAAAACACTCTAGTAGTTTTCTCGAGAGATAGAACTTTAACCGTACCTTTTGTTATTGTATTAAACAAAACTATTTTTACCAACGTTTAGACCAAAGATTTGTTGTTTCTTGGAAAGGTGGCTTCGCTCATGAAGTTTTGAGATCCAACGCTCAGGGAGTTAGAGTTTATCTTTTTATAAGACTTCGTTTGTGTTTAACTAGTTTCTTCAACAGTTAGCATTGAAAAAAGCCTTAAGCTTTAATAGGCTTCTAGGTTATAAATGTGTTAAACTAAACACTTTATTTCACCAAATAAAAGTAAAGTTATGGTCAAATTTCATATTGAATTTATGATGTACGAAAGCTTTTTGAAAGTAAGTTAGCACGGCTGTATTGAATTGCTTGTGATTGTTGAATACTCGTACTGCTCATCATGTAATAAAACAATGTGATAGAAACTAACAGCAGACAATCAGGAACTAATTTAGGCCCAAATACCTCTTAAGTAAGAAAACTATTACGTTAAACTGCTTAGTATCTAAAACCACATGGGATTTACACCAAGGCTCGAATGATAATTATCTGAATTGAGGTTATTTTACTAAGACCAAGTTTGTAATATTATAGCATATAATTTGAAATCAAACTACTGAATATGCAAACAAATTTGTGCAATACACTACATGTAGAATACAAAGATATTTATTTTTTTTTTAATTTTTAAATATTCTAGTGTAGTTGTACAAATACTGTTCTCAACATTCGACAATGACCTTTGTATGGTTGAAACATGTTATGTATTACACATGTTTGTTTGCATATGCAGAAGTTTAATTTTAAATTACTGAACATTATCTGAGTTGAGCTTCCTTGGCAAACATTTCTTTCTTGCACATACGAGGGGTACCCAAAAGTATCGGGAATCGGTCGATGGCGAGGTGGGGAGCGCATAGTTCACATTTTGGCCGATAGGGGATGAAAGCCCAACTCTTCCTGAGTTCAGTGCACTCTGTGTGGCCAGTCTGAGAGACTGTGAAGAGGAGCTGTGTGCGTTTTTCTAGAAGTAGTTTTTGTTCTGCCTCGTTTTGTTTTGATGGTTTAATTAAATGGACAAAGTTCAGCAGTGAGTTTTGCTTTTTCTCAGTAAGAACGCGTCAGAAACGGTTGCAATTATTAAAAAGCTTACAAAGACGATGTTTTGAGCAAAACCAGAGTGAAAAGAGTATTTTTCCAAATTCAAGATGGCGCCATGTCGATTGAAGAAAAGCCTCGTCCTGGACGACCTTCAAATTCTCGGACTGGTGAAATTGTTCAGCGAAAACCGTCAATATTGCAAGACGACCGTCGGAAAACCATTGAGAATGCTTCTTTGCTTTCTGGAGTGTGTTAAAATTCAGTTTAGCGAATTTCAACACACTCCATACCTAAATTTTGGCGATATGGAGACTGGTTCTTTCATCATGGCAATGTGCCTGCCCATGTAGCCATTTCAGTGCGCTAGTTTTTGGCCAATACCAGCACGACCACCCTTCCCACCACCCATACTCGCCAAATCTTGTCCCACGCGACTTTTTTATGTTCCCCATGATGAAAAATTACATAAAAGATCACCGTTATGACGAAAATGAAGGAGTGAAAAGGCAAACGAGGATGGAGCGTGCAGCCATTCAGACTAAGGGGTATGAGGGTGCTTAAAACCATGGGAGCATCAAATGAACAAATGCATTACACTAAATGGAGAGTATACTGAAGGTGTAAATTAGTAAAAAAATAATAAAATATGGTTTTTATAATGAAATTCCCGTTATTTTTGGGTACCCCCTCGTACTAATGGGTGTAAAGTAAAATTCTTGTAAACGCCCTGTTGGTGGATTTTAACAATGTCTTGGCAAAATACTATTTTTCAAACCGAAGATAGATCAATACTGAACTCATATGTGGACAAATATTTATCGAAACTCACAATTATTATATCCTGAGTTATTCCGAGACGCGATTTCTTTAATTTATTTCTTTACTTTATAAATCTGAAAATTATAGTTTCTAGTTAAGCAAAACTTGACCGGCGGTTTTCTAATTATCTCAAACCCAACTTGGGTTTATGTAATTATGTAAATTATCTGCCAACTTATTATGTAAATGGAAGTGATCCTTCTTTTAAATGGAAGAGCTGCTAACTCTGGAGTATAAGTTTACCGTTTGCATACAAATAAGGTACTTTATGGAATAAAGACGATCTTCGTCTATAGTTTGTAAACACTTCATCAAGTTGTGTTACTTTTATATCGTGAGTAGTTAAGAAATTATCTTTACAAAACTAACGGTTTGTTAATGACCCTAAGGTAGATCAATAATGGCTAAAACTTACTAGATACGTAGATTTTATTAAAGCCAAATCAATTTATCAATGTTTTTTAAATGTAACATTGTGTTGTGAACTTAAACCAGGCCGACACGCAGCTAAGCACCAAAGTGCCACTTGCATGAGTTAATCGAATTTCCTTTACAATTTGTTACTCTTATTTGCTCCGTTCACAGCCTTGCTTTGAACTGGGACTCGTGGCGTGGTCCTGTAATCCAGCTTTATGGAGGTCAGGTTTTGAGGATGATATTGGTCTAAAGCGGCTCAGATAGTCTCAGTGATCATCTGATGATGCCCGCATCAACTCCCACCATCGTTTAGACATATCAGACCATCACCTGCGTGGTTCGGAAATCACGTTAAGCCATTGGTCCTTGTATTTCCATTGGTCATTGGGCTATTAATTAATGACCCATTCTAAGGAAGAGTCGGCCTTAGTTTGTAACAAGACTACACCTCATAACTCATTTACCACTCATCACACTCATCCTTCACCACATATTTGCCTTAAAATACCCTCATGAGAGTGGTCGGCATCTCAAATAGTGATTTAGCGATTTGGCATTTGGCCGTTCTATTGCCACGGAAGTTACCAGTCTGTTCGCCTCCGGCCTCAGCTTGGCCTCCAAGCTCTGTTCCGCTCACAGCCTAGCTTCGGCCTTCGGCCTCAGGCTTAGTGGTCCATTACCACGGGCGCAACGAGGCGTGTTCCTTTACTGCAAGTTTTATTACATATCGTAAAAGTAAAACGAATTTTAAAATGTATAGAAATCGCACTACTAATAACGTTGTTATAGTAAAAAATCACTTTTTGGACCACCATTTTGAAACGACTCAATGAATTTTATTTTGTATGGTTTGTATATATGGACATAGCCTATTGTGCTTGTGTATTAAACGGGAAAATAAACGACTTATTGACCTAAGATGAAAGGAAAATTATGTTTAACGTCAAAACACTATTATTACACAACTTTATTTAGGACGAATTCTTACAAAGGCAATCCCTTTATCGTCAGGTCCCTTTCTCGTCATAATTTACATTGCATTTGAAAGCCTTGCCCTAATTGAAGTTTTATATCGTGATTTAGATTTAATTTTTTTCTTCATTATTTACAATAATAAGCATCGTTTGCCTTCGTACCAAAGGAGGTTACGTAAACAGTTTACACGAAATACAATTAGTCGACGGCAGAGTTAATTTCAAAGGGCCGACACCGTGAAAACCACGTTAAAGTTTAATTAACTAATAAATGGAAACGCCTGTTATCCGTTAGTGAAGTTGTCCAAACTCGCCCCATTTCTCACCACAACCCCCTTCAACCCCCTTCACCCTCCTCAACACTCACCCTGTCACTATCCCTGGGGAACGACGCTAGGGGGAAAATGATGTAATCTTCTATCTTCTATCAAGTTGACGTGAATTTTCTCAAATCATTTTCATTGTTGTATATTTTAACGGTTTTTGTTTGTTTTTTTTTTTTTTTTGTAGTTGACATTCAAGATGTTTACAGTTGTGACATGAGAAATAGTGGTCGATATTGGTATATCGTTGGCTTGTCTCAGATACTACCTTGTGAAGTTGGGTTAGCTAGGCGTTTGGTTTTTTGCCCTTTTATGCCTGTATAGTTTGAGATATTGTCCTAATTTTATTGGAGATATTATCCTGCAGAACGTGGATCTCGGCTTTAGCACTAATCCTTATGTTGTTACAATCGTAACGGTAGGCAAGATCGGGGTTAAGTGGTTTGGAGAATTCTTTTTAACTTCTCCGACCAAAATAAGATATTCTCTACATTTATCTTATGCCTCGAGGTTTGTTTTATAAAAAACCTTCACAGTAGTTAATCTGTAAACAGATTAAGGTAAAGTTTGTCTTGTTCAACGAGGCCAAGTTATGACTACAAAGTCCTCTCTAGCACTCAACCTCCACCTTTACCTTGCGTTACCGTATAGTCATATTACAAATGTAAGTGGTGACGATTCCACGCGCACGATTCCAACCCGCCACGGGTCTGTAAGCTGGTTTCAAGCCATAGAAATTACGATATTTTATCAGTTTATTTCTTTTTAAAGTGTATAAAAAGTAATTCAGTTTATTTGTCTGTGTTTAACAAATCTCCGAGTGTGCATAATGCGTGTTATCCATTGCTTTATTTTGACAAAAAAGTTCAACAACTGTTCAATCATAAAGGTCGTCTATGAAACGAGATAGCTTTATGCATATGTACATCAGACTCCAGTACACTTGCTGTACTTTGACCTACGAGTCCTCAGAGGACCATAGAATATATTACTGTATACAGTGTTTGGTGACAGTGTTAATACAGTCTACACTGTAGTAGACTGGACAAGGTCTTGAATAATCGATAGTTAGTAGTCTAACTAGTAACTACAGACTGGCTGATTTATTGGCTTGTTCATTCGTGAACAGGAAGTCCTGTACGTTAAGAAATGAACAATAATAATTGACGATGGGAGAAGTTCAGAGTTTAAAATATTATTGCGGACATTTTCCATCGTTAGTGAGCAAAATGATCACGACGTTTCGGGATCTGCAATCCGATCCCGTCTTCAGGTGAATAACCTCAAACATAACACAGAACATTAGAAAACGAGCTAGCCGAAAATAATCTTTAACAGCTACATGTTTTTTGGTTGTGCTTGACTGGTCAGCTTACGCTGACTACTGAAGCTCGTTTTCTACTGTTCTGTGTTACGTTTTAGGTTACCTTTCGCCTGAAGACGGGATCAGATTGTAGATCCCGAAACGTCGTGATCATCTTGCTCACTAACGACAGAAAATGTCCAATAATAATTTAAACTGTAAAATTTCACGAGTCAACATTATAACAAAATACCAAACGTCAATACAGGTTCAAACTGTTTGTCCAAAAAGAAAGTTCCACCAACAAATAGTAAGTACTAGCTGTAATAATCTCGTTTATCCAAAATCATGCCTAAGTAAAGTGAAAAACTAAAACGGAAATATTTAACGATTAAGTGCATATATCACAAAACATGTAATAA
Organism: Matsumurasca onukii; assembly: GCA_018831715.1. NCBI lineage: Eukaryota > Metazoa > Arthropoda > Insecta > Hemiptera > Cicadellidae > Matsumurasca > Matsumurasca onukii. The sequence goes on along the minus strand of CM032063.1, from coordinate 5,561,578 downwards.
CTAAGTAACAACAATACTTAGCTCCAAATTTGCGAACTTGCCTTCATTTTTATCTACGAGTATAAGATGGGGAAGAAAATGTTTACAATTGTTGAAACCCATTTTCACTGAGAATAGAAGCAGATGAAGCAGATATCCAAAAACTTACAAATAAGCAATTTTACCTTTACTACTTCTATACCTTTTATAACGTCAAACATAAATTTTCTATAACTAAATTCCAATCAAAACTTGCACAGTTCATGAAGATAAATAGTAACTTGTCAAGTAATCGCATCGTCTGCGTTGTCAGACTCAATAAAACCCAGCACAACCGAGCTTCTAAAACCTAGACTGCAAAGACATCGGTTACAAGTTTAATTAGTTCTCTAGAGACGAAGTTACATTTTCAAGAGACAATCAGGAAGAGAGGAATGTGTTTGCACTAACCACAAGCTCAGCTCTTGATGCAGGATCAAAGTTAGTTCTGGCACTAAACTACGGAGCACTGAACAGTGAGCAGTGATGCACTAAGCTGGTGAGACTGGTTGGGTTGGTACAGACAATGCATGTGCAAGACGGCTTACGCTCGAAATGTGTTGTGAATTTATTGCTTAGGAAGAAATCAGCATTTATTTTTCATAGTTTTATTTTAAAGGCAATCCTTTTGAAAATGTTGAAATTGATTTGAAGTGTTGTTTTCATCGACTAAATTTATTAAATGTGTCTCCCAGGTGTTCATACCTTAAAGAATAGCTTATAAAAGTTTTACATTTTAGTTTGACATGAAATTATTTGATTGTATACAGTGTTCGGTACCCCACCATCGTTTAGACATATCAGACCATCACCTGCGTGGTTCGGAAGTCTCGTTAAGCCGTTGGTCCTTGTATTACCATTGGTCATTGGGCTATTAATTAATGACCCATTGTAAGGAAGAGTCGGCCTTAGTTTGTAACAAGACTACACCTCATAACTCATTACTACCACTCATCACACTCATTCTCCACCACATATTTGCCTTAAAATACCCTCATGAGAGTGGTCGGCATCTCAAATAGTGATTTAGCAATTTTTCTGTTTGATTGAATTTTAGGTGAACCAAATGTTATTTATAACTTGTTCGAATATTTCATTTCTTCGTAGCATGTATTTTTATACCCATCATTGTTTTTAATAGAACTAAGACATCAGTAGTTCCTTATAATATATACTCTATTTTCAGGGTGGTTATAACTTGTTGGACACATTTTGGGATTGAGTAAGTGAATAGCCAATGGGCTCAAAAGCGAGGGAGTTGTTTTAATAGGTAGCAAATTTTAAAAAGTTGTATTACTAAAAAATGACAAAAGATTACTGGTACTAATTCTTTTGCAAGTATTTTTACAATGAAACTAAACCATTTCTACGTGCTTACCGTGGTTTGCATGCAAAGTTTGTAGTATATATTCACATCATGTTTTCTGATCATTGCTGAAGTTATGCTTCCAATAACCTCTTGAAATCTTCTCTTAAATACCTCAATGTCTCAACCCCCTCGCCCCCACAAAAAGGTCTAATGTTGTAATGTCTGAGAAACGTAAAGACCAAGGTATTAGGCATTTAGCGGATCCGGGGCGGATTGGTATCGCACGCGTCTCCGGAGCTCATCACTCCGGCGGCGCGGGTTCGATCCCCGCAGTCACCACTTACATTAATGTGACTAATACGGTGACACTAGGTAAAGGTCGAAGTTGAGTGGTAGAGAGGACTTTGTAGTCCTCTTCGCCCTCCAGGCGAAATTCCTAACTTCGCCTCGTTAAACAAGACAAACTTTTACCTTTACATTGGTTTATTTAAGAGATGGGCTGTAGAGGTTATTAAAACTATAGCAATGTTCAGACAAATATGGCGACATGTTGAATTTAGACTACAAATGGGAAGCACGTGGAAATCGTTCAGTTTCTATGTATCATAGACTAATGGACTCTTCATTTGTCTGTTCTTTTATCATTACTTGTAAAAGAATTACTACCAATGATGTTTTGACCTTTGTAAGTAAAAAGTATTTTTAATTTACTTCTTAATAACAACTCCCACGTTTTTGAAGTTAATTGGCAATTCACTCACTCAATCCTAAAATGTGTCCAACAATTTAACACCACTCTGTATATTACAGTGTTATTCAAAAAGAATGTCCTACTTTCAAACAACTCTCTTTCGTTAATTATTACGTATACGTAAATTAAATACTAGTAAAAAGAGCACTTTTCAAAGTTTGTCTTTCTTTGTACACTTCTATAAATGCTCAACATGTCCTCCCTGACTGCTTGGCAAAAATCTGGCCGAAAATTAAACTCTATTCCGGAAGATTACGAAGTTAATATTGATTTATGATATTGACTGCAGAGGTCTGTAGAGGCTTCACTTTGCTATCTATTCCTGGTAAAATATTTTCAAGGATTATCTTAAATCGAATTAAAGATGTTATAGATGGAAAGTTAAAGCGAGAACAGGCTGGATTTAGAAGGAACCGCTCATGCGTTGACCAAATAAACACGATGAGAATAATAACCGAACAAATAAATGAGTACAATGTAGGCATATACTTAGTCTTCATAGATTTTATGAAGGCTTTCGACACTGTCAAAAGAGAGAAAATATGGACTGCCCTACAAGATTTTGGAATACCAAATAAGATAATTACACTAATAAAAGAAATGTACACAAACTACAATTGTAAAATAATGCACAATGGCAACCTGAGTGATCCTGTAGATGTAAAATTAGGAGTCAGGCAGGGTTGTGTCTTGTCACCAACCCTGTTTCTGATTGTGTTGGATCAAGTGCTGCGGAACACGGAGAGAGGAGCAAGAGGTATATCCTGGGGGCTCCAACAGAGGCTTGAAGAGCTCACTTTTGCAGATGATATCTGCTTACTTACTCACAGGTTCAGAGATATGGAGACAAAACTTCAAGATCTAGAAGAAGAAGGACTTGCCACCGGTTTGAAAATCAATGTGAAAAGACAAAATCTATGAGAATTAATGCAGTAAATAACGACATGTTTCAAATTAATGGAAAGGAAATAGAAGATGTGGAGTCATTTACATATCTGGGCAGTGTATTAACAAGAAGTGGGGGAGCAGATGAAGATGTGTCTACCCGTATAAGAAAGGCAAACGCCGCTTTCGTACAACTGTGCCCAGTATGGAGAGCTAGGGAGATCTCAACAAAAACTAAGCTACGAATATTCAACACAAACGTTAAGGCAGTTTTGCTTTACGGTTGTGAAACTTAGAAGGTTTCTTTAGCTATTACCAACAGACTTCAAGTTTTTGTTAATCGGTGTTTGAAAATTTTAAATATATACTGGCCGAATGTAATCTCTAATAAAGACCTGTGGACTGCTGCAAAGGAAGAGCCCATAGACAACCAAATTAAAACACGGAAATGGAAGTGGATAGGACATACCCTTCGAAAAGATGAAAACGCCGTGGAAAGACAGGCTCTCAGTTGGAACCCCCAAGGTCATAGAAGGAGAGGAAGACCAAAGAAGACCTGGAGAAGGACAGTCGAGGAAGAAGGCAAGAGAGAAGGGAAGAGCTGGAGAGAAATAAAAGCCTTGGCTGCCAACCGTGTCCGCTGGCGCTGTTTCGTAGAAGCCCTATGCTTCGTACAGGAGTGAAAGGAAATAAGAAGAAAAAATATTTACTGCAGCTCTGATACGGTTCCGCAGGTCACCTAGATTTTTGTCAGAGAGGGTACGTAAACCTTCACCCTTACATATCCCTACAAAATAAATTCACGAGGAAATCACAAATCTACGACGAAACTCTCGCTGAACTAAACTGACTGGCTTTTTGAAAATTCAAGAACCCAAAATACGAGTATCTTATTTTGACTGGCCAGCCATTTTGTTGGTAATTAAAAGCGGAAATTACTTCCCAGTATATGTAAACAAAACTTTGAAACTTCTTCTTTTCAACGACATGTAAATTATTCATGAAGCACTCATACTATAAAAGTTACATAAGAATGAAAGTAGGACATTCTTTTTGAATAACCCTGTATATCGAGGTATAATTAATTTCTGATTACTAACAAATCTAATAATCAAAACTGGTTTCTGTTTTAAGTGTCAATTTTTCGTACCAAAAATAGAATTGAAGACGTCAACAGTTCGAGGTGTTTTTGTAATGTTAGATTACTTTTTAATTTAATACTCAACTGACTAGACTTAAAACAAATTAAAATCTGTAGCTACCCACTCTAAGTCACTTTGTATTACTTCACAAATGTACGTCTTGTTATCAACATTATAGTAAACAACATTCATTAATGTGTCTATCAAGTATTAAGTATGTCATTGTCTCCACCATTAGCATGATTACGTCAAGTTCAAGTTGAAACATTTTACATTTATAAAAACATATCTCCGTCAATCAAGACATTAAAATTCAAATATTTTATAGCTTTTAACTTAATTCCTTTTCAATTCAATCTGCGAATTCGAGTGGGTCAGTCAGTTATGCGAGTACGGTTTGAAATTGTAGGTCGTTGTTCCAGTTTGAGCTGAACAAACATAAATAGCTCGACTACAAACAGATAGCGGCACAACTACGCCCTACACGCACTGAGTTATGTCCAGGTCCAGTGAGCGTCACGCGACCGACCAACACTCCTCCTTTCTTTCACACAGAGAAGTTAAATATAACTTAACAGCTGTTTTGCTTTTAAAGTCTTCCTGTTCTCAAATTTTGACTACTTCGGTTTGAGAAGATCGTGTTATTGTAATAGAGTTCTCTAAGGCTGAATTCTAAGTCAGCGTCAACAACGGTCAACGTGTCCAACGCGGCTGAGTTCTAAGTCAGCATCAACAACGGTCAACGTGTCCAACGTGGCTGAGTTCTAAGTCAGCATCAACAACGGTCAACGTGTCCAACGCGGCTGAGTTCTAAGTCAGCATCAACAACGGTCAACGTGTCCAACGTGGCTGAGTTCAAGTCAGCATCAGCAACGGTCAACGTGTCCAACGCGGCTGAGTTCTAAGTCAGCATCAACAACGGTCAACGTGTCCAACGCGGCTGAGTTCTAAGTCAGCATCAGCAACGGTCAACGTGTCCAACGCGGCTGAGTTCTAAGTCAGCATCAACAACGGTCAACGTGTCCAACGCGGCTGAGTTCTAAGTCAGCATCAGCAACGGTCAACGTGTCCAACGCGGCTGAGTTCTAAATCAGCATCAACAACGGTCAACGTGTCAACGCGGCTGAGTTCTAAGTCAGCATCAACAACGGTCAACGTGTCCAACGCGGCTGAGTTCTGGTCAGCATCAACAACGGTCAACGTCCAACGTGGCTGAGTTCTAAGTCAGCATCAGCAACGGTCAACGTGTCAACGCGGCTGAGTTCTAAGTCAGCATCAACAACGGTCAACGTGTCCAACGCGGCTGAGTTCTAAGTCAGCATCAGCAACGGTCAACGTGTCCAGCGCGGCTGAGTTCTAAATCAGCATCAGCAACGTCAACGTGTCCAACGCGGCTGAGTTCTAAGTCAGCATCAACAACGGTCAACGTGTCCAACGCGGCTGAGTTCTAAGTCAGCATCAACAACGGTCAACGTGTCCAACGTGGCTGAGTTCTAAGTCAGCATCAACAACGGTCAACATGTCCAACGCGGCTGAGTTCTAAGTCAGCATCAACAACGGTCAACGTGTCCAACGCGGCTGAGTTCTAAGTCAGCATCAACAACGGTCAACGTGTCCAACGTGGCTGAGTTCTAGTCAGCATCAACAACGGTCAACGTGTCCAACGTGGCTGAGTTCTAGTCAGCATCAACAACGGTCAACGTGTCCAGCGGCTGAGTTCTAAGTCAGCATCAACAACGGTCAACGTGTCCAACGTGGCTGAGTTCTAAGTCAGCATCAACAACGGTCAACGTCAACGCGGCTGAGTTCTAAGTCAGCATCAACAGCGGTCAACGTGTCCAACGTGGCTGAGTTCTAAGTCAGCATCAACAACGGTCAACGTGTCCAACGCGGCTGAGTTCTAAGTCAGCATCAGCAACGGTCAACGTGTCCAACGCGGCTGAGTTCTAAGTCGCATCAACAACGGTCAGCGTGTCCAACGTGGCTGAGTTCTAAGTCAGCATCAACAACGGTCAACGTGTCCAACGCGGCTGAGTTCTAAGTCAGCATCAACAACGGTCAGCGTGTCCAACGCGGCTGAGTTCTAAGTCAGCATAAACAACGGTCAACGTGTCCAACGTGGCTGAGTTCTAAGTCGCATCAACAACGGTCAACGTGTCCAGCGCGGCTGAGTTCTAAGTCAGCATCAACGGTCAACGTGTCCAGCGGCTGAGTTCTAAGTCAGCATCAGCAACGGTCAACGTGTCAACGCGGCTGAGTTCTAAGTCAGCATCAACAACGGTCAACGTGTCCAACGCGGCTGAGTTCTGGTCAGCATCAACAACGGTCAACGTGTCCAACGTGGCTGAGTTCTAAGTCAGCATCAGCAACGGTCAACGTGTCAACGCGGCTGAGTTCTAAGTCAGCATCAACAACGGTCAACGTGTCCAACGCGGCTGAGTTCTAAGTCAGCATAAACAACGGTCAACGTGTCCAGCGGCTGAGTTCTAAGTCAGCATAAACAACGGTCAACGTGTCCAACGCGGCTGAGTTCTAAGTCAGCATCAACAACGGTCAACGTGTCCAGCATTTCCTATAGCAGGGTATAATTGACACCGGAAATGTCCATTCGGGCAATATTTCCTCCCAAAATGAAATGAAATATGTGTTTATCAACTAGTCTCAAATAAAATTGGTCTACACATTTAAGACGACGTCCCTAACATGTGTACAAAGAAATCAACAAACCCCAATCATCCGGATGAAAATGTTTGCGGAAAACTATTTTCCGCCACCATCTTGGTCTGGCACAACAGGTTTTGTTGATTTTAAATACACACGTTAGGTACTCCGCCGTATATATTTATACCAAGTATAGTCAAAATCTGATCACAAAAACCCCTAAAAATCACTTTTGGTGTTCTGATTTTACTGGGTAAGAACATCAAAAACATAAATTTGTGCCGGCCACGGCCGCTTGCCATTATAATCAAACTCACCGGCGCCGTGCCGTATCCGATGCACGGCGAAGAGTCGTAACGTCTGAAAGCGGCCTAACAAACCTGATCGAGATGTTTACAAGACAAACATGTGTACCAAATTTCGTGAAAATCGGACACAAAATTTGACCTGTAGAAATCTTGTTTATATGTACATTTGTATAATCAGTTTCGAAAAAATGTTCAGAGGGTCAGGAGCGGTGTTTATAGTTATTATGATTCCGGGTCTGGGTCTTACCATGCTGACGGCACGAGTAGCTTCTCAATTTTCCAAATGAAACTCACTTAAAAGGTGCGATAAAGAAATAAAAAACTAACTATTTAGACTTTGACACCATTTCGAAATGTTTGAGACCAGTCTTACAAGTACTGTACTGTGTACGTGACGTGCTCGTTGTTCGCGGGCACGGTGGCAACATTAGTTTTGAGTCATGGCTACAGATGTCGCCACTGGTCTTATCGCCACGCTACCCTATTTCCACCCCCCGCCCTCCCACTGCTGCTAAGTGTGAATAAATTGCCTTTTCTCGTGACTGTAACTAGTTGCCTTTACTTCACTGGAGTACAACAGAACGGAAATTGAACTGAATATTATTTTGAGTAAGTTCTTTAATTTTTACATTAATGAAGGGTAATTTAAGTACTGACAAAAATCCATTCGAGTAACTAAAAGACACGGTGGACACGCGGCGGGTTGGAACCGTGCGCGACTCCGGAGCTCATCGCTTTGCTGGCGCGGGGACGATCCCTGCAGTCAACACTTACATTTGTAAAGTGACTAGCACTAGGTAAAGATTGAGGTTGAGAGGACTTTGAAGTCCTAACTTTGCCTCATTAAACAAGACAAGCATTTTTTAACACACGCTGACAGCCAGAAATGTATTATTTTCAATTAAAATTACAACATAAAAACTAAAATCTAAAGTCAGGGCGCGTAACCATCTGAACGATCAAATATGTCTTGTTCGAACGCACTCTTTATCCGGTCATACATAACATAATTATGTAAGTTTGTATGTAATGCTCTGAATCGTAAAATCTGTACAAATATGCGTTAAAAGGTGGTAAATAAAATGTTTACAACCCATTGACCTGGCACTGTCCAATATTCTTGAAAATTAAGACACGCTAAAGCTTAGTTCATCATGTGTTATTTCTAAAAACAAAAATAACCGTAAACTTTACTGATCATTCAAAAAAAATTTCGTTCTGACTGTGGATTTCTGTAAGAAATACGAATATTTCTGGCGAAGATAGAGCTAGAAACTCGAAACGACAGAGGGACTGCGAACACAAAGCGTAAATAGAGAGAGATTCTAAACACAGAGTGGCTTGAGGCCTTGTAGCCAGGCGGGCTGCAATGTTCAAACATTTGTAATTGTGGCTGACTCTGTTCTCAAAGGACTAACCCACAGTGTATATGTCTGTATATACGAAACTTAGAGCGCTTGCTTCACTTACATCATTATTATGATTTTTGAATAACTATATTTAGTGACAGAGTTTAAACTACAGGGTTATGCAAAAAGAAAGTTCTACTTTCAAACAACTCTCCTTCAATAACTATTACTTATATATACGTAAATTAAATACTAGTAGAAAGAGCACTTTTCAAAGTTTGTCTTTCTTGGTACACTTCAATAAATGCTCAACATGTCCTCCCCTGACTGCTTGGCAAAAATCTGGCCGAAAGTCAAACTCCATTCCTATGAGATTGACTGCAGAGATACGGTTCCGTAGGTCATATAGATTTTTGTCAGAGTGGGTACGTAAACCTTCCCCTTACGTAGCCCCACAAAAGAAATTCACGAGGAAACCACAAATCTACGACGAAACTCTCGCCGAACTGAACTGACTGGGTTTGGAAATTCAAGAACGCAAAATATCTTGTGTTGAATGGGCAGCCATCTTTTGGTAATTAAAAGCGGAAATTATCTCTCAGTATATCTTTAAAAAACTTTTAAACTTCTTCTTTTCAGCCACATGTAAATTATTCATGAAGCACTCATACAATAAAAGTTACAGAAGAATTAAAGTAGGACATTCTTTTTGAATAACCCTGTATTATTGCGGACATTTTCCATCGGTAGTGAGCAAGATGATCATGACGTTTCGGGATCTGCAATCTGATCCCGTCTTCAGGTCTATTTAAAGATGTTACACACCCTTTGGAATTTAAATATATAAATATTTCAAATTAAGCCCAGGACACCGTTATACGAAAGAAATGTGAACTTCTTAGATAGTGTTACAACTTTGTCTTTTCAAAACTTGGAAATCAAATCTTGAGAAGAAACTCAAAAGTTTTAAATGTAAAGATTTAAGAGTATTAAGTGACAATTCGTTTTGAAAAGACTCGTTTTGACAAGACCAGGGGAAACTAGAGCTATCTATCTCAACCCAGTGCAAAATGGCATTGAAATGTTCCGAGTTTGTATGTATAGTGGTTGTTTATTGGGGTTATTTACCACCTGTATGTGGTTGTTTTGCCTCCATTAAGAGGATTCATCACTCCAGAAAAAATTACTCAAAACATGATACCGTAGTTCCCCGTTTAGGATGCTATATTTTGGTGTTGAGATTAAAGATGGTGTTTTCCATGTTCTCAAAGGTTGTCTCTAGGTTTTGAAACCCTTTTTTTAACTCTTACGCCAATATTAACAAACATTGTTAAAGTTGGCCAAAAATAGGCTACTTTAAATGTGTATTATTTTTTTCACAAGCAGTTTTGCCTTTTTGGTGTGTAAGAAACAGAACCACCTCCTACCCTATCATATAAACCCACGTTTGTACGATTAGGTTCATAAACGACTTCGGAAACAGGGGACTGCGAAACCATGTTTTGCCACTTTTCTGAGTGAGCAAGGTCGGTGGCACGCGCGACTCTTCAAAGAACTGAGCCAGACAAGAAAACCTATTGGAGCCGATGCTTTTAAAACAGAAGATAAATTTGGATTTTCACCTACCCCTCGTCTACCGGAGAGGAATAACCAATACTCCGCCATTTCAGTGGTAAACATGGGTCCTTGCTTGGTTAATTAACCCCCTTGAACTTCATTTACTATCAATGAACAGCCATTTTGTACTGGGTTGAGATAGACAGTTTCCACTGTTGTTCTTCTGTATTGAAGGCCTTCATAGTGCCACTTAATGGGGTCTTTACTCCAAAAGGTTTTATAAAATGGGCACTGTTTAATAGTGACTAAACAGTTCAATTTTTATTACCTATAAAGGTGTTCTTGAGTTTCATTTTCAATATACTCGTATTTATTCATTTGAAATTTAACTGGAAGTAATGTGTATCCATAATTGTAACTCACTGTATAGTGAGACAATGATTTATTTCCACTTACACCTTGATACATAAAAAGGTATTGTTTGAAGTTCCAAGCCATTTTCCACTGACGGCTAATGCAAGATAAAACATTGATAACATACGAGTTCGATCGAATGTCACTGATAAGAAGTAGACAAGTGCCTTATGTGGGGTGTGTCCTGGCCTAAGATGTTTCACTGATAATGTCAGACATGCTTAAAACTACTTTACAATAAAATTAAACTAAAAATATTATCTTTTACAGCAAAATTACCTCTGTTGAAATTGATAGTGTGTTTGTAAGGTCTTAGACAGGCTCAATATCTTTTTAGCGATAAACTATCGACAATTATATTAATGAAATCGTTTTATCACTACTATCCGGTATTCTACATAATGGTATACTTCTAAATTACATTACTATGAAAAATGCAATGAGTTTTGAAAAATATTTCCTCCTAAAATCGCCCAAGGGGAACTGTCCACAAGGATTTAAAAGACAATAATGAATCAAGCTTTAATGAGAGTAAGTCATGTTGACTGGGACTCGTGGCGGGTCCTGTAATCCAGCTTCATGGAGGTCAGGTTTTGAGGATGATATAGGTCTAAAACGGCTCAGATAGTCTCAGTGATCATGTGATGATACCCGCATCAACTACCACCATCGTTTAGACATATCAGACCATCACCTGCGTGGTTTGGAAGTCACGTTAAGCCGTTGGTCCTTGTATTTCCATTGGTAATTGGGCCAGTTAATTAATTAATGACCCATTCTAGGAAGAGTCGGCCTTAGTTTGTAACAAGACTACACCTCATAACTCATTACTACCACTCATCACACTCATCCTTCACCACATATTTGCCTTAAAATACCCTCATGAGAGTGGTCGGCATCTCAAATAGTGATTTAGTGATTTCTAGAATGCATATTAACCGAAAAATTGTAATTGGTGAAGTACAACGCCTGAAACCGAACCTGAAAATATTTTTGACTATCCGAAATGATGGTGGTCCAACAATTAACAGCATAAAACTTAACAAAACACTACCATTTAATTTGTTCTTTACTTTAAAAAAAGACTTTTTTAGATCGGATTCTCCACTATCTGTGAACTTTAATATGGTACTAAAGTCAATCTATTAAATTCCAACAAATGTCTTTGAAATTCGGGATGAAATAGATGTTCACTACGAACCAAAGGCAATAGTTAGACAAGAACTTATGTGGAAACACAATATTCTATGCTAGCCCTTAACCGACTGCATACTTTGTGTGCATTTTGAGATGGGCTCAAGCCAAGCTGTGTGACAGGTCTTTACATTTCATTTACAAAAATAGATTAATATTTAGTAAAAGGAAGAAACGTACAGAGGAGTAGTTTCAGTACAGAGGAGTAGTTTTCTCCAGAAGTGGCAGGAAAAGGCAGTTTCTTCCTTTTACTAAATTGCTCTCCGCCACTATTATGAACTTTCAAACTAAGATTAATATTGTCGTTAATATTGCATTTTAGGGTCAATTACTGAAAACTCAAAGATGAAAAGAACTGCGTGTATGAGGGAGAAAGGCTTCTGCTAATAGCAACCCTAGCTGTTTTATGTTCTGAATAAGATTTACGAATATACGAGTATATTTTATTTTTGATATTGTTAAGCTAAGAGTCTTTCGTAAACTCTATACGTGTGAATATTAAACTATTGAAGTAAATGTAGGGGGAGAGACCTGTGTGAAGGGGTGGTGAGGGGAGGTTTGGTACCAGAGCTCGGGGACGCTGGGTTAATGTTGGTTTATGACTCCCCTGGTGAAGGGTGGATGTACCTTGTGAACCTGAACACTGGCTTTCCAATCCGTCCTCCCACTGCTCCTCCTTTTTCGGAGGAGTTAAACTCATGAAAGTAAACTTCAAATCACTAAATCACTATTTGAGATGCCGACCACTCTCATGAAGGTATTTTAAGGCAAATATGTGGTGAAGGATGAGTGTGATGAGTGGTAGTAATGAGTTATGAGGTGTAGTCTTGTTACAAACTAAGGCTGACTCTTCCTTAGAATGGGTCATTAATTAATAGATTAATGACCAATGGAAATACAAGGACCAACGGCTTAACGTGACTTCCGAACCACGCAGGTGATGGTCTGATATGTCTAAACGATGGTGGGGGTTGATGCGGGTATCATCAGATGATCACTGAGACTATCTGAGCCGCTTTAGACCTATATCATCCTCAAAACCTGACCTCCATGAAGCTGGATTACAGGACCACGCCACGAGTCCCAGATTTAAACTGTTTTGAGTAGGTAGACCTGTCCCAAAAGGTGTTCCTGGGATTCGTCAATTAGTGTCTTTACGTTGAATTTAGCCTAGGAGTAAAGAAGTCCTCTTATACTTCCAACGTGAATCGAGGTGTTGAATACATTCACCATTCACTTGTTAGTTGCACACAAACGTGCAATACGAAGCGAATATATATTCATGGGTTTACTTTTCCTGCCTCTTTAATTACCTTTTAAATATATACGAATATTGAATATAAAGCCTAAAATTCAATATAACTAGTGTAGAGTATTGATGAAAAGCGGCCTGCAGAGAGAGAGAGATGCTGACATGGCTCACGTGACGGTGAAACAGATGACATAGCGAAGCTGTCAATTAAAGCTATCCGTGTCCGTGAATACAGTACGGCTACTGTTGATGTATGGTATACTGCATAATCAGTTCCATTGCAGAGCCAAGTAGATAACCGACACTTTGAGTTATCTATACAGGGTGTTTAGTGATCACGTTATCATGGTTCAAACCTTCTTAGCAAGGAAACAAGGCCGACACGCAGCTAAGCGCTAAAGCGCCGCTTGCATGAGTGAATAGAATTTCCTTTGCAGTTTGTTACTCTTGTTCGCTCCGTTCAGAGCCTCGCTTGGGCGTTCGGTTTTTCTATTGCCACGGGCGTTACGAGGCTGTTTGCTACGCTCACAACCTCAGACGTAAAGGTTTAAGTTTGTCTTGTTTAACGAGGTGAAGTTAGGACTACAAAGTCTTCTCTACCACTCAACCTCGACCTTTACCTAGCGTCACTGTAATAGTCACATTACAAATGTAAGTGGTGCCTGCTGGGATCGAACCCGCGCCACCGGAGTGATGAGCTCCGGAGTCGCGTGCGATACCAATCCGCCACGGATCCACTAAGACGTGGTGGTCCATGTCCACGGGCCACAGATTTGCGTGTTCTTTTACTGCAAGTTTTCTTACATATCGTGAAGGTAAAACGTATTTTTATTGAAATCGGACTACTAATATCGCTGTTATAGCGAAAAGTCACTTTTTTGGCCGCAATTTTGAAACGAATTTTCATAATTTTTGATACATTGATGCATATCTTAGAAATACATAGGCTACTTATTTCGAATTTCATCAAAATTGGATGAAATTTACTGTTTTTAAACACTAAACCCCCTTTTTGACCAAAACTCCCCCCAAAAGGGTACTCCTCTCCTTGATTTTTCTGGCTAAATGCTTTGTACCGTTTTGGAGATACAAATTAATAAATGTAGAGATGGGGAAATGAAAAATGGCGATTACCTGAGGCTTTTCCGAATTTGTGTTCTAGGAAGTTTTTTTTCTTGATGGGCTGAATCAGATCCTGAAGTATGCCAGGGTGATTACAAAAACTTTGTCGACTATACATAAATTTCGATTTTTTTCTGAAAATTCCTCATGTTAGACCTTTTGTCCTCATCCAAGACAAAATTGGCGTTGGAAAATGTGTATTATGTCTGGTTTTCTGCCTGTCTGTCTGTTACGTTGGACATGTCAATTTCCTTGATATATTCACGCAAAAATAGCCGAACGGATGCCAATAGAAATTTGTTCAATGGTAAAGTAGACTATGCTGAGTGTCTTAGGTCATAATAAAAGATCATTTAACATTTTTAAATAATGAATAAGTTCGTTTAGTCTTACATATATCACTAACTAAGCCTATCGACATTATCCTCTTATTATTGTCTAAATGTTAACTTGGCAAATAAAATGACACATCATGCAGATATACACATCATCCTTGACTGGGACTCGTGGCGTGGTTCTGTAATCCAGCTTCATAGAGCTGGTTTTGAGGATGATATAGCTCTAAAGCGGCTCAGATAGTCTCAGTGATCATCTGATGATACCCGCATCAACTCCCACCATCGTTTAGACATATCACACCATCACCTGCGTGGTTCGGAAGTCACGTTAAGCCGTTGGTCCTTGTATTTCCATTGGTCATTGGGCTATTAATTAATGACCCATTCTTAGGAAGAGTCGGCCTTAGTTTGTAACAAGACTACACCTCATAACTCATTACTACCACTCATCACACTCATCCTTCACCACATATTTGCCTTAAAATACCCTCATGAGAGTGGTCGGCATCTCAAATAGTGATTTAGTGATATACAAACTACAGAACCATATATTTGATCAGATTTAACAATCACGCTTCGTCGATTATGATGAATCAACTAGACCATCAGTTTAGTGTACAGTGTCTAATGTATTTAGCAAGAATATTACAGATGCAAGTCACGTTTCAGTCAAACTAAACCATTAATCAACTAGTGTTGGGTCATTGCATCCTATCAACAATTAGCTTTGACTAAGCCCATGATATATTAATGGTTTCGCTTAGTCGTTATATCATTCATCATTAGTCCTGTATTAAATCTGTCAATTCTAATACATAAATTATGTTTATAACTTGTTTAGTGTTTGTGCTAGAAAATGCATTGGATGAAATTTTCGTGAATATTGTTTGACACCCGCAAAGCCAAAATTCCAAAACAGGTGTTTTTGCAACAATTGTTTCTATTTTTAAAATCTTGGTTGTATATTGGTACTGTGGTTGTAAAAAACAAAAAAATGAAAACATCCACAATAAACTCACCTTGATGATGGTGTAAGCTAACAACCAATTCGTTTCTAGTACTTGAACAAAAAACTAATATACTGTCAACATTTTAAATAAAAGGTCAAGACAAAAACATTTGTATAAGATAATTTACATTATCAAACACTGTTGATCAAATACTACTACCAACTTCTTCAATTTTTCGTGGGGAAGTCAAGAATCTAAATTGGAAGTAGCTACACCAAATCATATCTTTGAAATAGGTCAACAGATAAAACTTAGAAGGTCGTAGTTACTTTTAGCCAAGCTAATATAAAAAATAAAAATTCTAATAAAACTACGATTTCCTCGATGTTTCACTGCTGAAATCTTCCGAGGCAGGGGTTCATCTTAAATTATTTCCATACGTGGTCAGAAATACGGTCATCATGTACAGTTTTTCTCTACATGTTACATCCCTATGCGCCAGAGTTGTAAATACAGGGTTATTACAAATGATGTTCACGATTTCAAGTGTATATAAAATGTAGTTTCATATGTTATACAAAGAAATAGAATGGTTACATTTTAAGAAAATGTCAAAAGGTTTCGTCACAAGTACTCATAAATATAAATTTTTAATATGGGTACTCCTTGTGCTACAACAGATGTCAAGCCTATAGTCAAGCTCTTGCCATACGTTGATAAGAGTGTTTTAACCGATTTTTTGGATGGCATTGGTAATCCATTCCTGGACCATTACCATTGCTAATGGTAATGGTGGTGTGTACACCTTATCTTTGATGTATCCCAACAAGAAAAATAACACGGGGTGTTATCTGAAGATATTGGAGGCCAGTTCAGGAGTACGTCATCATTAGGACCTCCGCGCCCGATCCATGTCCCAAGCACAAATGATAATTATGCATTAGTAACACTTTTTTTACAAATTCGGCAATTTATTTTCAAGTTAAATGATTACTACTTGCGATTAGATTAGTTACTGAGAGGATCTTCATTACCTGGTTCATTTTAGCACCTGGTTCTAAGAATTGGTTCCACACTAATAAAAAAAAAGGTTAATGAGATAATCCATTACACAACAAGTTTTACTGTCTTCAAATTTAACCATTACACAACACGTACAACAATTGACTTTACATACGCAGCAAAACCACTACAAATAAAACTTTATGAGTTTTTCTTTCCAATGGTACCAATTAAAATGGTCTAAAAGTAAGTCTACCCAGTAATATTTATAATCAGAATCAGGAACATCATTTGTAATAACCCTGTAGATAGTTGATCGAGATTTAAGGCTTCTCCTTATCGTTTCGCATTCGGTCTGTGTTTTGTAGCGCAGTTAAGGGCCGAAAGAACATCTCTCTGCTATCTCAGCTGCTGCAATTAAAAGTATATTTGTTACAATTAATTGTATTTTTGTGATGTTTATTATTTCCTCAATTTTAAAACGATTAAAATTATAATTTAGCATTTAGAACTGCTAGAAGGTATTTTAAGCTGAATAAGGGATGGAGGGTGAGTGTGATGAGGGTTTTGAGGTGTAGTCTTGTTATAAACTGGGTATGACTGTTCCCCTGATTGGATCATAAATTAATAACCCAACGACCAATGGAATGGACCAACAGATTAACGTGACTTCCGAACGGCGAGTGGTCATCGTGAAAATGTTACTGCAGCGCCGGGAGTTGAGCCCGGGCCAATTTGGTGCGAAGCACGCACTCTACCACTGAGCTATGGCCACCCCTTTAAATAAGAAATATAAAACTAATTTTAAAGTAAGAAATTGAAGAATTGAAAGCTAATACTCGATGGATGTGGTGTTTCAGAGAGGATGAACGACGTGGATGGAGTGGAGCCGCTGGCGTGTCAACCCTGGACCTCCAGACTGCCCAAGATGGCGCAGCCGGACCTCGACTTTACAGGTAAAAATAAATATAAATAAATATATCATTTATTGCGTAGGAACAAAAACATGTTATTGCAATCGTCAATACCGTTAATTTCCCCAAAATTTTACATTCACTCTCCATCGAAATCTCATTCAGACATACAATATTACATTCACGCCAATCCTCATTCATTCGAATTTTCCCACTACTGCTTCTTGTGCCGGTCTGTTGATTATGGGGTCTCCAGCTGATGCCATAAACTCGTCTGTGCTGTAGAAGGCTTTGAAATCAATTCAGCTTTCAGACGAGTTTTAAACGCCTTGGGCGTCGCTGCATTTTTGACGGAATTTGGAAGTTTGTTGACGAAGCGAACTCCTGCCTGAGATGGCAACGTTCATAAACTACCGTCCTGTGTCTCCCAGTTCGGTATGCCAACATGTTGTGCAGCTCCTCTCACAAGCCTGGTGGAATTCCAGACTTTGGACAGTTAGGACCAGTAGTTTAACGGGACGTTTTAAGTATATCATAGTCAAGCTTGTGGTGATTGTTGGAACTTGACCTCGCGCGATCTACTATGTGAAAGATGAGATTTTTTCCACAATTCAAAATTAGAATTTGATGCTTCGGTTGTTTTATGACAAACTCTAATTTTTACAGCTAAGCATTCGGATTTCCCAATTACTGAAAACGTAAATTACTAATTACTGAAATTACGTCTTATATTTGACTTTCAAGCGCAATTTAAAGATGACATAAAATCAGGTTTAACATGCCACATTTCACGTACAATTTATTTAGAATGACAAAATGTTCTTCAAAATACTTTGGGGGAAACATCACAACCCTATAACATTATCATATAGAGTATTTCGAAGAAAATGTTGTCATTCAAAATAAAATTGTATCTGAAATGTGGCATTTTAAACCTGATTTTGCGTCATATTTAAATTGGTATAATAAATAAACAGTCGAGAAAGATTTCTTTGTGTCGTCGAATGTGTGTTAAAATTCCCTTTCTTTTGAGGTGTCACAAGGGGGGTTTGTATTTAAAAATTTGGGGCCCTCCCCCGGATTTTTAACGCAAAGTAGGACAACACTAACTTCAGAATCCTATAAAACATTCCCTAAAGAATTTTAAAATATATATCCTTTTTCAAACGTTGAAGGTGTGGCGAGGGACATTTCAGACTCACCCTGTATATGCTTCTCTGAATCTTCAGTTTATTACCTTGTTATTATACATAATCTGTTGTATATCGAGGCTGCGACAATGGGTTGGCAATGGATAACACAGCAACAAGTCTGAGAGTGTATCTAGCGGTCACCTGTTGAAGTGAACACCTACTTGTTGAACAGTCAGGCTGTTGAGCTTCTGTTCTGCCGTCGGTTTACTTTCTTCCAACAGTATTTACCGAGTGTTTTCTTCAAACTAGAAGTTGGAAACGTTATTTACATGTAAAAATAATAAATTCTGTACTATTCCTGGCAGTTAAAATGTACTAAAAACACAACTCACACTCAAAGACGTAATTTCTAGTCAGGGAAAACAATAAAATTACGGCTTAAAATAACATACTTACTTCCGTCACCTGTCCAAACACGTTATGTCAGGCGATATGTTTTGCCACAGAAATGGAATTTTCAAGCAGCAGATATTTATGGAAGTAGAAATATTTTTACAGTTCGAAATATTGGAGGTTGAAAATACCATTATTAATGGCGAAACAAAAAGTTTGTCTTGTTTAACGAGGCGAATGAAGGACTACAAAGTTTTCTCCACCACTCATCCTCGAACTTTACCTAGCGTCACCGTATAGTCACATTAGAAATTGTAAGTAGTGACTGCGGGGATCGAGCCCGCGTCACCGGAGTGATGAGCTCCGGAGTCACGCGCGATACCAATCCGCCACCGATCCGCTAACGACGGAAATAAGTCGCATGACATGAAGTTTTGGTACTGTTGATAGAAGAAGATACCTTATTTTAAGTTTTAAAAAGCAGTTTAAGGCTGTAAAATAAGTTTTATAATAAAATTACATTAGATTCCTTCTATAGCACGTGGTCCGGTTTCACCTCACCAGAATAATATAGAATAAAATATTATTAGGTCTTTACATATCCGTTCGGCAGAGCGTAAAAGATATTTTAATTTAAACTTCAAACTTAAAATATCACAATTTTTAACGCAAACAAACGTATCTACTCCACCACCTTTTCAAGTAAAAAAGCTAATTAAAACACCATTTATGCAAAAACACGACCGTTAAAACAAATGTCCATTAGATTTACAACAACATCAATCCACCCCTCAACGAACGTAAATATTCACAAACCAGCAACACATCCATGTTTTCATTACTCGGCTAACGAAACCACAGGCACGAATGGAATTGAAGTGTTTGTGTTGAAATTTGATAAAATAATCAACCGGTAGAGAGCGGAGGTAACCGCAGTGACAAATCAATTGTTCGGTTGCCGAGCAACGAGAGCCTATCTGTAGTGTGGTGACACTTTGATACAACCCATTCTCTTGTCTACAGCATCACAGACAGTGTAGCATTGTGTTGGTTCATTATACCAGCTTTGCGAGAGGTTTTCAGTGGCATAAAATGAATTGAAAAATATTTATAACAGTTAGGAAAAGTTGATGTGAATGATGTGACTGGGACTCGTGGCGTGGTCCTGTAATCCAGCTTCATGGAGGTCAGGTTTTGAGGATGATATAGGTCTAAAGCTCAGATAGTCTCAGTGATCATCTGATGATACCCATCAACTCCCACCATCGTTTAGACATATCAGACCATCACCTGCGTGGTTCGGAAGTCACGTTAAGCCGTTGGTCCTTGTATTTCCATTGGTCATTGGGCTATTAATTAATGACCCATTCTAAGGAAGAGTCGGCCATAGTTTGTAACAAGACTACACCTCATAACTCATTACTACCACTCATCACACTCATCCTTCACCACATATTTGCCTTAAAATACCCTCATGAGAGTGGTCGGCATCTCAAATAGTGATTTAGTGATATAAATAGTGAGGTGAGCGCGGCTTTCTTGAATTTTTTTACCCAGTTTTTGTATTTTTACAGAGGAAGAGATCCCCCTCCCTGGAAATGGGTGCCCTTGATTATGTTCTGTCCAAATAAATGTAATATATTACAAGACTTGCCTCTCTTGCTTTCGCGGCCAGTGTCACAACTAGTATCTGGTTCTTCCGGTTAACACCGCGTCAAAACATCACATTAATTAGGCTGAGATATTTCGGTCTCGTTTTGGAGTGCCATCTTCAGTCTTTACTCATTACTACAACTGTACAAGTAGGCCTACTACGCGTCACGACCTAGAGCCGGTAGTTGACAGACTGTACAGACTGTTCGTTAGTTTTTCGTTCCGTGTTTGTGTTTTGTGTTATATTCGTCACCATGTACTTTGTAACGTGTTTCATCATTCTCGACAATCCCTAGCTGGAGCTACCATCAGTGTTCTTCTATGTGTTTTATGTGTACTACCACCTGAAGATGGGACCGTTGTCCCGAAACATGTAGTGGAACCCCATTCACTTGAAACTGTGTGACGAGGTAATTTACCACCTATATATAGGTGTAGTCTTGTTACAAACTAAGGCCGACTCTTCCTTAGAATGGGTGATTAATTAGTAGCCTAATGACCAATGGAAATACGAGGACCAACGGCTTAACATGACTTCCAAACCACGCAAATAAAAACGTTTATAGCTTGAATTAAATTTTTAAACTAATTTCTCTTTTAAAAGCTAGTGGATCATAGTTTTTAATGTTGTTTTAATGTAATTGATAATAAAGTTGGTATTATAATTGAACATAGGTAAGTCGTGACGTAGTATTATTCTCAAACTACTAAACGGAAACTTCTTTGAATGCATTTTGCATGACCTAAACTGAGTTGATCAGTTTTGTACAAATCAACTTGC
This sequence comes from Matsumurasca onukii, assembly GCA_018831715.1. Classification (NCBI taxonomy): domain Eukaryota; kingdom Metazoa; phylum Arthropoda; class Insecta; order Hemiptera; family Cicadellidae; genus Matsumurasca; species Matsumurasca onukii. The sequence continues at coordinate 5,540,452 of CM032063.1, read as the reverse complement.
GAGGAGGGCAATAGCATTTCTGAAGGGTTTTTATACAGATTGATTGTCCAAATTCAAAGTTAGCATGAATTTTTTACTGAAATTATTAGATGCTTGAAATATTTAACACAGCTTATAGTAGTAAATGAAACCTTTAAAACATTATTACACAAAAACGTAAAGAAAGATAACTTTCATGACCTTGTGAAATCTGAGTCTAGTCGAATTTCGCTTATGTGAATACTGCCTCATAGACATACACCATTTCAGGAAATACACCAAAATAATTAATCCAACTATGTTACAACAAAGTTTTAATCTGATTTTTTTGTTCTATTTAAAACTCTTCCTCGCCAACAAAGTCCAACAGATCCAACAGATCCTTCTTCTTGCAGGCCTTGATCTCTGCGGAGATGTCGGACCATGATTCCTGGATGTTATCGACCAAATCTTCCAAATCCTTGATCACTCCCTGGACTGTCGTTCCTTCGGTCAGGCAGTCAACGAAGCACTCGATCTCCTTGATCAGCTTTAATCACAGAATGTTAAATTAGAACGAGGTTAAATGTAACTAAAGTCAATGTTATGGGTAGGTAGATAGTGCATAGATGCCACATGGCTGAGACAGGAAACTCAACATAGTTGCGGCAACCCACGCACAGAATGCGCTGCGAGGAATCATTTTAAGAGCCACTAACGTACGCGTATGTTAAGTTGTCCTGGAAATCGCACGTTTAAGGACACATTAAAGTAATTAACATCGGATTAACATTGGAGCCGAAGGAGGAAAAAGGCCAGAGGCGGCAGTGCTCTCAGCGCATTCTGTGCTTGGGCTGCCACAACTATGTTGAGTTTTCTGCCTCAGCCATGCGGCATCTCTGCGCCAACTACCTACCATAACGTTGTCTTTGATATCATTCAAATCAAATAAATAGCAAACCCCTTCAACAAAATAAAGTAGAACCCCACAGTGATATTCTATTGTTTTAACTACCGGTATTATTTTCTAATGTTGTTGTTTTTTTAAGTAGAGTTAAACTAAGATGGGAAACGATACATAGGGTCGCTGCCCAACAAACGCTGCCGTTTTAAATTGTGAAACTGAGAGTCTCAAATGTTAAAAGGAAAGGTCAATATAATCTCTTAAGTGGATTGGAAGCAGATTTGTTTTAACTTCAATCTTATTAAACAAAACTCTACTTTAAAAACGGGAAGTTTTTCAAAGGTCTGAAAGTCCCATTTGAACATAAAATGACGAAAATGTGGGTTAAACGTGGCTCCAACCCCCTCTGGGTGATACTTTTTACATCATGCTTGATGATCATACAGACCGAAAATTAAAGCGTCGTTTCCCGGATTGCAAACCAGAAACACTGAAACGCGTGTTTGCTAGAAACATCCAGCTTTTTTACGCCTGTACACAACAATCGTCGGCTAGACTACATTGTAATTTTTAACGCCCTGACAACGCACTGGTACAAAATGACTACTCACGTTCTTCTCCTTGGTGCAGCCCTTCATCTCGCCAATGATTGAGGAGGCGTCATCAATGGTGCTGACGACTTTGTCGACGACCAAGGCCAGGTCGGCGACGACGTCTTCGATGATCTTAGCGATGTTGCACTTGCCAGCCTTCTTCTGCAGGTCGGTGTCTGCTGACGGCATGGCGCTCGCCTGCGAACACAAATAAATCAATGTTTTAGTTCATAAACAACAGAGCTGCATTTAAATCGTATATTCATTTTGAAGATACTTTGGCATCCATGTTTACACCGAGAACTTATTCTGCGTAGAATATTTACATTCATAACGATTCATTCATTTGAGTTCTTCCGTTCAAGCAGACGTAGACCGCTAGCCATTTTTCTCTAAGTCTTTCATTGATGTGCCAAGAACTCGTCTGGATTACAGCATTGACCTTCCATCTTCCAAGTGCGAGAGAGAGAGAGATAGGCAGTGCGCGACAGTGGCGATCCTGGTGGCACCGGCTTGAACGAGTCTTATTCACTCTGGGTATCCTTCCTTATCCTTTGCCACATCTACTTGGAAAATGGAAAACAATGGTTATAGACAGTTTTCGTGGTCAACACTGTTTTCAGACGAGATTTGAAAGCCTGTGGCGTTGGAACACATTTGACTGAATTTGCCACCTGCCTGAGAAGGCGAACGTTCGTAAACCACCGTTCTGTGTCACCCAGTCCGGTAGTTTTCCCTGCCTCTAGTTTCATAGGAGTGTATGTCTACACCTCTTATGGGGTCGTATCCGGTTTTGAATAAAACGCACGGCTCAAGAGTGTAGAGTCAGGGAAGTTATAATGTTTACAAACCGCCTTGAAACAACAAACATTCCTTGCTGGTACTATAGATGGATAATATCAACATTCAAAACGGCATTTATTTTGAACAGCGCTTTGAATGAGAATTCTGCAATAACGAATTAGACAATGTCGGGTGTAAATACGAAATCGATTGTTTTGAATAAGTCAAATCCTAGTTTTACGTTATCTTCAATATGATTCGCATTATTTAAAGGATACAAAAATAAGACATTGACACACACGAAATAAAGAACTGTAAAAAGCCAAAACGCTTAAAGCTTTTTTTTAAAGAGACATAAATAATTTCTAAGTGATGACTCACCAACACAAGGACACATCCGAGTACGACAACGGCTGACTTGAACATCCTGGCTAGATCCTGAGCTCAGAGCTAGGTATGAGGCAAGAGTAGACTGTGGTATTTGAAAGAAGAATCACTCAATTTTACTTTTATACCTGATTTTGTCCTTGAAAAAATAGATGAAGTGTTTTCATGTGCGCGGAAACACTGATTAAAAACACTCCAATTTAACAATAACATTGCCAATCAATCAACTGTCTCTTGAAATTCGATTTATGATTATTTCAATGATGACGTAATAACTATTCAATCACCATTGAATTGTTAGCTTCAAGTATAGAACGCTTAATTTCTTTGAGAACTGATAAGAAGTCTTTATCTGCATTATAACATTGAATGAAACATTATAGAAGGTCAAGACATTGCTGCCTGTCCGCAGCTGACTTCCATTTTGACGTGGTTTGTCCTTGATGCCATAGAAAATTAAGTCAACCTTATTTTAAAGAAACAGCTGCCAAAACAAGCGGACTACGAGATCGCTGGTATTTTATTGTGCAATATGATTAAACCTAAGATGTATACAGAGTGGCTCTAAAATATTGTAACAAACTATAGGAGTAGGTTTCTACCTAAAACAATGTAAAATTCCTGTAAACGTAGGTTCTTAAATCCTTAGTTTACCCACTAGCATCTAGTTTGTTTTTTTGCACTCAACATTTATTATCTCCCCCACCACTCATGGGATTTGCCTCAAACTTAATATCGATTTGTACCTAAGTAAGACTGTATGTGGAAAAGGTACCTGCATGATCTAACTTACCATTTCAAAATGGTGGCTACATTATGACATTTTCAGAGGTGTTTTAAGTTATACCATGATTGCCGAATAAATCGTGAGATTTATAAAAAAATTGTATAACGTAACGTTTTGCAGCATTTTTATTAGCTGTCTATTGACATCAAGGTCATAACATTTTATTGATAAACAACACAGTTTTAGAGGAAACTCTGGCTGAAAAAAGCAACTTTCCACGGTATTACCTTGATTTTTCCACAGTTTCCACTGTAACTTTGTTGATTCGCACGTTTTAGCGTCTAGAGTGTCGGTTTTTGAACGATCAGGTAGTCAGAAGAGTTTGATTTTTATGTACACATAGAATTTGATATTTAAACAGCAGTTATTATTTATTTTTGAAATTAGAAACTTTGAAAATAGAACGGAAGTAAAGACTTCAATACTTGTCTGTGAGAAGAATTGGAACAAAGACAAGAGACTACCTCACCAATCAATCTGAGTAATCGAATGAAATTATTTGCTGTGTTTGTTCATCCTTTTGTGAGAAAACTTCAAAAGACTTATTCCCGTACGGCTTTAACACAAATAAATTACATACAATCTAGGGTACTTTGGCTAATTATATTCGTAAATACGGTTTTGTAAAATTAACAACCTTGTAAAACTCCCATGTCATTTTTGTTCATGGCTATCCAGAAAATATTCCCTTTCTTTGTGGATGATTTATTATATTTGAAAGTATTTAAAATGTCTTTAATTTCGAGTGACGCTTCAGAAATGTTGGCTGTTTTAAACAAATCAAAACAGTATTGTCTCTTGTAAAACGACTAATTTGACTTTTGTTGCCCGAAATCTGCCAGATTTTCTATATCTGCCATATTGCATTTTTAGCCAAAAAATATAACGTAAATAAAAAATATATTTTTTATAATCAAGACAGCGCGTCGTCTTTCAAGGGAGCGCGGTTTCATACACCGGCTAATATCCAATAAGTTTGACTATCGCTAAAATTAAACTAATAAGTGCACATCTAAAAGAAATGTATAAATTACTTGCTAAATAGTAGCCCTTCCAACCCTCCCCCCACTTCTTAACCCCTTACGTCAACCATTGGCCCAGTTCAACACCGACCCTTGCAGTGACCATAGATTCAGTTCGCCGTTTTAATTAGGGTCTTTTCTGACCGCTGGCCCAGTTCGACAACCCCCGTTTAAGATGGTCACAATCGTTGGCTGGATGTTAGATTGAAGGACCAGTTGGCCAGGGATGTTAGCCCTTATGCGCGTCTGCCTTGACGGATTAGTCATATTTCCCACTGGAATGGAAATGAGTCAACAGCTACGTGAAGATGGAAAGAAGTCTACCCGGCGAAGGAGGTGATTGGGTTGTATCTCAACCGATGGTGGAAGGCCACCTCGTTCAGGGAATTTGTGCCGGTAAAGAACAACACCGAATCAATGTTGAAGGTAAACAATCTTCAGAAGAGAGCAACGGGGCCGGTTTTGGCTGACCGGATCATCATGAGAGGAAGCAGCAAGCAAGACTACTGAAACCACTCATAAGACTCTAACCTCCAAGATTAAGGCGAGACCACACCAACTATCATTAATACCTCCCGTATCGGGAGGACCTTCCGTCCTGGCAAGCCTATCTTGAAGTCACGGCGTACCCTCTTGCAGTCCCCCCTCCTCGCACATTCATATCTAACCCCACCTCCCCTGGTGGGGAACGAGCATGTCCAACATCCAGACAGCAACAAATTTGCCCAGCAGCAACTCTTTGTTTAGGATCTACGGCTTCCAGTTTACACCGCGTCACAGTTGAAATATAAATACAGTACTGCTATAAGTTTCGCTGAGGAGAGTCATCCTCAGTAGCTGGTTGACTGGCTGAGACGAGCACGATCAACCAGCTACTAAGGAGACTCCACAGCGAGGTCGAAACGTTTAGCAGTACTTATGTTTCAACTGTGTCGCGGTGTAAACCGGAAGCCTTGGATCTTAGTGATGACACTGGCCGCGAAAGCTTAAGCGTTAAGATATCTTTGTTTTTCGGCTATAAGACCAGATATGTACCTAAGGGTTGGTACTACTTGTGTGTTTGTTTCAGCCCCCGAGGTGCAGACGTCGTCGGTGTGCAGTGTGCTGAGTGACATGTTCTCACTGGGGATGGTGATCTGTGCTATCTTCAACCAGGGCAGACCTCTCATCCAAGCCAACCACAGCAGCTCTGCCTACCTCAAGCAGATGGAACTGGTAACTTAACTTATCAATATCAGTCTGACACGATGTTTTGTTTCGAAAAAACAACTTTGAATGTTAAAATTCTGTAGCTTCTAGACTTTTGATTCTTTAAGGATCAGGTATGAGAATAATTTGCAAAACCAGAAGAGTCCTGTCGAAATGATTTTAAATCAATTGTAAAACGGACAATTACGTCACTTTATTTACGAGTAGATTGGAAACTTTCTCATTCTGTTTCTCAAAATTTCAATTGGTACAATCATTATATCTCTTATAATACCCGTAATGCAAGTACCTTAAATTATCATAAATACGAAGGCTTTAGTGGCCGAAGTCACGACTATCACCTTCAGCTTCGGAACAGACCATGTCAATAAACTAGGATATTTACAGTGCCAAATGTTTCGCTCATTTTACAATCGAACATCCTCAGTGGACTAAGATTGACGGTGTCTCAAAAAGTCAACTAAGAATGATCGATTGTAAAATGAGCGAAAGGTTTTCACTGTGAATTGTTTATTGACGCGATCTCTACCGGAAACTTTAGAACTTATACTTTAGATTATAGACCCTAAATTCCGGTAGCCATATATTACATGAAATTGAAAGGTTTTTACAGACGGATGATGATCATTTGTAGACATTTTTAGGCTACGTCTGTTAGTAATAAACATGTATAAATTTAAAAATGCAATACATAACTATTATTTTCTTGTTGACTGATGAAAATACCAGAAAATTTCGGTATCGAAATATATTGAATTTTAAAAAAATGTATTTTATTTGGGTAACAAATTGCCGATAAATGGTGGTAAAAAATGTTCACCAAACCAGCAGAATATATCAGCAAATTCAAATTTTAAAATTGTTAAGTTTGAGCTTAGGAACTTTTTACTGCCAAATTAATGTTGTACAATGGGAGAATTCAAGGAAAATGTAGTGTTTAAAGCTACCACTATTTTATATTTACCATATTTGATAATTTTTTAGCGCGTTTTTAACCAATAGTAGTAGGCTTTGTGTTGTTTATATTAGTTTTGTTGTGACACAATAAACCTTTTCTATATTGACAAATAAATAAATATGAAGCATGGCCTTGTAGGTTGATAAAAAAAATATATCTTTATTAGTTTTAATATTGAAGTTTTAAAAGGTGCAACTTTAGTTTGAAGGTAATCAGCAATTTTGAATGTAATCTCTTTTTTATCTTAAAAGAGGTGTGCCATTAAGTTTTATACGAAACTGCTTGATTAGAACAAGAACTCCACGTTCTACTATTAAATACTTGTAGACCCGTGTGAACTTGTATTTCTCGGTAAATCTCTTAAAAATTATTAGTCACTAGCTGACAATACCCGTGCTACGCTACGGGATTAAGATATTGAATTTTTGTGATTATTTTTACCTAGATGTTTCTAAACAAAATCAATGTTTGTGTTGTTTGGTAAATTGTCCTTTTTCCCATGAGCTCACTATTTTATAGGTCTAATACATAACCAGGCCGACACGCAGCTTAGCGCTGAAGCGCCGCTGGAATGAATAAAACACATTTACTCTGAATCACTAATTTTAACTCTAATTTACTCCACTTACTACCTGGCTTCAGTCCTTGGCCTTAGCTTTTTGTGGTCTATTACCACGAGAGGTTTAGCTACGCTCACAGCCATGCTTCGGCTTCAGACTTCAGATAGGCAAGTTCAGAGCCCACACGGCCTTCAATTATGCATAAAAGTTCCAACTTTAGGTCATGCCCCTATGTTTTCTCACCCTCTCTCTCTCTCTCATTGCAGCTGGAAGACCAAGTTCACAACCTGTTGCCGCGGGTGCCTATCCCACTCCAGGAGGCTGCCGTTAGACTACTCAGTCGGGAGACACGGCAGCGACCCACCGCCCAGCTCCTCTCCCTTATCAAGTTTTTTAGGTTAGTTCACCTTTCTTGTGTTTATTTTATGTTTCAAAGGTGTTGTTTACTTGGAGGAACTATTTGTGTGATTATTGCTGAAATTCAAACAGTGGATCCGTGGTGCTTTGGTACCTTGCACGACTACGGAGTTCATTACTCCTGTGGCGCGGGTTACTACTTACAATGTGTCTATACGATAACGCTAGGTAAAGGTCGAGGTTGAGTGGTAGAGAGAACTTCGTAGTTACATACTACGCCTCGTTATACAACAGACTGGGACTCGTGGCGTGGTCCTGTAATCCAGCTTCATGGAGGTCAGGTTTTGAGGATGATATAGGTCTAAAGCGGCTCAGATAGTCTCAGTGATCATCTGATGATACACGCATCAACTCCCACCATCGTTTAGACATATCAGACCATCACCTGCGTGGTTCGGAAGTCACGTTAAAACGTTGGTCCTTGTATTTCCATTGGTCATTGGGCTATTAATTAATGACCCATTCTCCTTAAATTTACTTTCCTTAAAATACCCTCATGAGAGTGGTCGGCATCTCAAATAGTGATTTAGTGGTACACTTTTTTACACAAATAGTCAAGTACTGCAAAATAACACAACTAGTTCTGTTGAATAATAAACTGTGGAGACGAAAGTGATGATAAATACACTTTGAATAAATGGCGTCCGGAACTCGTGGCTAAATTACCATAGGCAAATTTGCCTTCTTGAACTAGTTTGCCGTTTTCATAACAGCGTTGAAAATGGTTTTTGCAATTCATAACTTATTTATTTTGTTTTTTAAATTCCAATGGAACTTCCATTAAATTATTTCTGGTGAACGCATGTTGCTGTCCAACTAAAATATGAATGAGTTGAAGAACATAACATGACATTTGGACAAAAGAAAGAAGTCAGATTTTCTATAGAAGGTTTTTAATTAGCAATACCTAACAAACTTGAATAAGTTTAAAACCCCAACTGTTTTCAAGTCTTTAATTTACGAGTTAGTATTCCAGGTAAATTTATAATAATTATTATATATTTTGACCTATTCTAGCTCCATGACAATGGACCTACGTAAGTCCCGAAATTAGCTTGATCAACATTTTAAATTTGTATTCGGCATTTTACGCTTTTGATTTATCTTTATATTTTAGTATTTGCTTGGAACAATAAATTGAATAAGGAAGGTAAATATTAATCAGTTATGGAAATAACTGTTGACTCCTCCCTTCTAACTTTGCTAACTTTGGAACGGCACGAAAACAAAAGTGCTTGTAAAATAACAACTTCTCACATGCGAGTATAACTTCTGATATATTTTGGTATATTTTCCTTCACTCTGTTTGCATACAAACAAGGATTTTTGGGGTTATGTTAGGTCATAATTTGAGCTCTATCCTGTGACCCCTCATTTTTATAGGAACTTTAAATGGACATAAAACACATAAAAGGAATAGCTCTGTTGCCTATAGAAATTTGCTAATATAGCACCCCCTAAAGTTTTTGCACGCTCTTATAAAAGATTAGCTGACAGTACCCATGCTACACGATGAAAAAATGAATTTTTTTATTAAGTTTACCAATAGGTTTTAATTTTTTCCAGTGCCTTGAATGTCAAAGTTAAGAAATTCTGACGTAGTTTTTCCAATATTTAAGCCTCCAAAACCCACCTAAATTTTTGAATTTTATTAAATCCTCTCTTAATAGGTGCTTTATACTATAAAAGGAGTGTTCATACAACATTTCAAGTTCCTAGTCCTTGTAGTTTTGGCTCAGCGATGATAAGTCAGTCAGGAAATATACATTGGGAAGAGTCGGCCTTAGTTTGTAAGAAGACTTACACCTCTTAACCCATTACTACCACTCATCACACTCATCCTTCGCCACATATTTGCTCACTCGTGGTTTAATTTTTAGTGGTTTAATTGCTCACTTTTCAACAAAGCAATAAAAATTTTATTATGGACGTTTTTCACAGTTTTCTAGTGAACAGAAAGATACGACGTTTCGAGTTCTGGAATCTGGTCCCGTTTTCAGGTCAAGAGTAACCTAAAACATATCACAAAATCAGATTCCAAATCCGTTTACCTCGTCTTTTTTTTTTTTTCAACCTCACAACCCTTTTAGTTTTATAATTATTATAGCCACCAAACGTCAGTCAAAAGTAAACAGCATATTGTCTAGCTCATGCATGAATACATGACAGGTATAACAACGCAACAACAGTTGATTGTGCTGATTTTATCATTGTTTAACTGCCGTGTTCAGAATTAACGAATGACATCATTAGAACGCCACTGTAATGGCTGGCTAATTTGCATTGTTAAACGATTATGTTACGAAGACATGCATTATTTGTCAGCTAATGACCAGAGAGAGCGTGTTTGTTTTAAATCTGTTTGTTTGCGTTGCTGGTTGTTTGAATCACGATTACAAAATAAATATTTTTCCGAACAGCTTTCGTGCTTTTGTTCATGTAGTCTTTTCCAGAACTTTATGGAATAATGTTTGTTGTTGTTGGAAAAAAATATTGTCTAAAACATATTGAATAGACACATAACATAAACTGTCTACGGAGCACATTACTCCTGTGGCGCGGGTTCGATCCCTGCAGTTACTACTTACAATGTGTCTATACGGTAACGCTAGGTAAAGGTCGAAGTTGAGGGGTAGAGAGGACTTCGTAGTTACATACTACGCCTGGTATCTTAATGACTTAATGACTCTGTAAATTTACAAACAAAGCATTTTTAAAACATGACAACGAAACAATATTCACTCGATTTGTTGCCTCAACTTAGGCTCAATATTACCTCCGTCCATTTTCGACAACGGTAACATTTACATTTCAATGAGGTGATAAAAGAGAACACGACAATAGTCCTACTTGAAACTTTATCATCATAAAAGCTTCCATATTTCAGCTTGGAATTTTGCAATGTGAACAAACTGGAATGTAATATGGACAATCATGCATAATGCAATGCATTTGAGTCCGGCAGTTTGGACGCTATTAATCTATTCTACTGTCCTACCGCAATTTAATTTTGCTCGGGAACTTCTTGTAATAAATAATCCATTTTGTCAACTTTGAAAGTGTAATAATTGTTTAAAATATAACTAGCTTTTACTTAACAATAACAATTTATTAGTCAATTTACAAAAACAATATTGTGTTGACTATATAAAATTGTGTTGACTTAAACGTGTATTTTTAAGGATTTCACTCGTAACCTGAAATGAAAGCTAGTTTTTTTACTCTGAGGTTCTGTTCACGTATTTAGAGTTAACTTTAATGTTTAAAAAATTACGAGTATAAGACTGTTTTTCTAGGGTGCATCAGGACATTTTACAATGAACAAAATATGAAAACAGATCTTCACGAGAAGATGTTTTTCGTGGTGTGCCACAAGGTTCTGTCTTGGGTCCTGTATTATTTTTAATTTACATTGATGATATAACTAGCAAAATAAGATTTTCTTTTTTCGCCTTTTATTAGCTGGGCTAAGATTGCATTTTATACAATCTTGGGCTCATAATTAACAAAAATATGTAACAAAATATAAGACTGTGTACATATTTAAGTAATTGTGTAATCTTAGGTATGTTTCAATTTGGTTGATCCTAAACGTTAAAAGAATGCTTGTTTAAACTCATTTACTGCCTCACTTCAACAACTGTGATGTCGTCGTCAATGATATGACTGTAGAGCTCTCGAACAAACTTCAACGTGCTCAAAAGTAACTCAGAACATTACATACTTGTTGTCTAAATCTCCGGTATATATGTACACACATTTCAAATTCATATTCGCAATCAAAGCCGAAACAAACGCCAGGGGGTTTTCAAAATTGTTGCGTGACTTCCGAATCAAATAAGATTGGGTGGTACAACATTGTTTATGTTTTAGAAGACAGTGTTAAATTGTACGTACACAATGTCTTTTGGAAGTGTTGTAATATCTGCCTTAATAAAAATATGTGTACACCTTTTTCGTGGGCAACCCTGTGCTTATTCGGTTTATAGAGGGTGAATAGTTGACTGGGACTCGTGGCGTGGTCCTGTAATCCAGCTTCATGGAGGTCAGGTTTTGAGGATGATATAGGTCTAAAGCAGCTCAGATAGTCTCAGTGATCATCTGATGATACCCGCATCAACTCCCACCATCGTTTAGACATATCATACCATCACCTGCGTGGTTCGGAAGTCACGTTAAGCCGTTGGTCCTTGTATTTCCATTGGTCATTGGGCTATTAATTAATGACCAATTCTAAAAGAGTCGACCTTAGTTTGTAACAAGACCTCATAACTCATTACTACCACTCATCACACTCATCCTTCACCACATATTTGCCTTAAAATACCCTCATGAGAGTGGTCGGCATCTCAAATAGTGATTTTATTAATTTGATGATTTGTTTCAGTGATCAGGCAGTGCAGACGTTGCAGTATCTAGACGTGATCAACATGAAAGATCCCACCCAGAAATCCCACTTTTACAGAAACACCCTGAAAGACAACCTACCGTTTATTCCTAGGGTAAGTTTTCATGGTCGTTTATTTCTCATAATTTACAAATTGTTATCAATCCTATTTAAGGTTTTATCATCAAAAGTCATGTTAGTCTACATGACGACGATGTTCCTATTTACATCGTTTTATTACGAAGGTGTTGGAATAATTTTAAAAGCGACAATTTAAAATTATAATTAGCAGACCTATTGAATTGATAGATCCCTCCCAAATGGAGTTTTTAAATTGTATTTATAATCCAGTTCCGATCAAACTTAGTAATAAACATTTATGTCACCGTACCTAGCATGTGTACGAAAATCTTTTTGCCCAGACCAAGATGGTGGTGAAAAACTGTTCTCTAACGCCGTTCGTCCGGCTGACCGGATTTTGTTAATTTTTGGTACACATGTCAGGTACAGTACTATAAATTTGTATACGACGTTTAGTTAAAATCGGATTATAAATACATAAAAACACGTGTTGGGGGAGACGCTTTTGAACCGATTTTGCTTTTTACCAAACTAAACCAAGAGATTTGCAAAGAGAACATTTATTTGAAAATCTTACAAAAAGGTTTTATCTGTAGAGGAGTGACACACACATACATTTATATTCAGTATTGCTATTATGCTCAGGAGGTGTTGGGCAGCTACAAACTGCAAACTGTTTTGTTCTAGGCCGTTTCGTTTTCTCTGATGATCGAACTCTTTCCTATTAAAGTTCGCTAAAACAATAACCATACTGAAAACTAAATTTTAAAAATGGGTTGGAATGCGAGTATTGGTCAGTCAGTGGTTTTAAATATTGCAACGTCGTCATTCATTGTAGCACGGCACTGAACACAGTCCGAGTACAGGCGTGTGTTGCGGGTATAGTATTTAAGAAGTTGTACGGCGCTCTCCTTCCTCTCTTTCACTATCTCCTCCCTCTCCCTGTAATAATTTTCATTATCTCAGTCTACCTGTAAAATGCACTTATGTTCTATTTTCTTGTAAGTTCATATACTGATAAATGCCCCCCACCCTAACCTGAAAAAGGAACCCTTAAACCCAGATTTATTTCATTTATATATTCCTGTCATATTGTCACCGTGAAGTCTGTTCAAGAGATATTTCAGTTGTACAATCATAAAGCAATAACCACTTAATTTTGAGCTTGACACTAAGTAAGATATAGTGAGTTGAAGTGTAATGCTGCCCATCCACCCTATACTAATTTGAACGGAAACCCTCTTTTAAATCCTTTGGGGAATGTTTTTATAGGATTCTTAGGTTCCACGGTAGCGGATCCGTGGCGGCGGATTAGTATTATCGCGCGCGACTCCGGAGCTCATCCCTCCAGTGGCGCGGGTTCGATCCCCGCAGTCACCACTTACAATTTGTAATGTGACTAATACGGTGACGCTAGGTAAAGGTCGAGGTTGAGTGGTAGAGAGGACTTTGTAGTCCTAACTTCGCCTCGTTAAACAAGACAAACTTTACCTTTAGGTTTGTTCTGAAGTACTCTAGGTCACCCACCCCCCACCCAAACACCGGGGACCAAATGTTTAAAATTTGTTTTGCAGTCTTTGAATAAAATGTTGTTATTCAAAATAAACTGTAAGTGAAATGTGGCATTTTAAACCTAATTTTGTGTCATCTTTAAATTGGTATAACAAAAAACAAGTTAAAATACAAAATTTGTCTTTGCGTCATTGAATTTCTATTAAATTTCCTTTCTTCCACAAGTACTTCAGTGGCACCTCAGGTATACGACAGTTTGTTCCTTCTGGGTATAAAAATTAATAGCTCTATTTTCTATGAAAACCGCTAACAAGACTTTTATTACAATAATATAGTTTTCTTTTATTGAACAACCTGCTCAACTAATTTTGGTTAGAAACACACCAGAACAAAATATGCCTATACCAACCCTTAAAGCTCATTTGCAATCTGAAATTGTTTTCCTGAAAAGAATGAAAAATAATATTTACCAAGTGGAGGATATTCGCTTCGGTTAAACGGTGCATTTCAATCACTTTGAGTTTCAATTCACTGAACACACGGTAGCGAGCTGTGAACATCAACACACGGGTTACGTTAATTTACATTTAGATTGATTCATCTGTTCCCCACTGTCATACGAGTAATACTATGATCTAATGTTGTATAAGCTTGGATACAAGCTGTGTGAACTGTGTAGGCTACCAGACAGATTAGAAGATAAGGCTTGTACAGATGAGGGGGAGATTGTATCTATATCTATCTATACTATTAGTATTTCGGTTAGGGTTGTCCAGAGTGTTGAGATCTCAGAATCTGGCTGGGGTAATTCAGATTTTTTTGAATAGAAATGGTCCTTAGTGTGTGGAGGGTGGGGGAAACGAATAAAATTATATAGATTTTTATTTTTATGGGGTTTTTGAGGTCCCCAATTCCCATGTTATATTTCTTTTTAGTAAATATTTATTAGTAAATATCAACGGATTTGTTTGAAACTCGACACATAGTTGTATACCATTAACCCAAAGACCCTACTGATTTTGGGGTTTGGGGCACAATATATGGATTTGGGGGGTTAAAGGGGGGCAAGAAATAAAAAAATCATACAAATCGATGTGGGGTATCAAAAAAAGGGAATATTATGCTGAATCCCGAGTTTTACAAAGCGGGCACCGAGGCCGTGAGGCAGTACTTAACTCGGAGCGAAGCGAGAGTGAGTGTGCCAGGGGTCTGGGGGCAGAAGCCCCATCAAGCTGCTAGTATATTATATTTAGGAGGTAATAACAAAGGTTTAAGTTTAGTTTTTAATTTTTATGAGATGTAGGGTATAAGAAATTAATTGCCATTGATAAAAAAATGTATAAAGAGCTCTTTGAAGTTAAATCTTAAACCACATTAACTTTCAAACTGCTCTATTAAGAATTATAACATTTTTGTTGAAAGACAAATGTTTCCAATGTATCCCAATGAGGCAAAGAAACTTATAAAGCGGTTTTGGCTTGTTTGGTTGATATTTAATGGTAAAATTGTGCTTACCTCATTCCACAGCGTTTTTATCAATAATATTTGTTGTAATATTTTTGGTTTAGTAAATAAATGTTAAATATAACATGGTAAAAGTTGGTTATAGTACAAGGTAAAAGTTTCAGAAAAAATAATACCGTACCTAACAACTTTCTATTTGGATTATTTCTGACTTTTTTTCAAAAATATCCTACTGTTAATGTAAAATATAATATGTTTGGATTAGTTGGAAATTTGCCCAAAATGTTTCTTTAAAAAATCAAGGAGCAAAATAACAATTGCTTCATATTTGTCTAACCACGGCAATTGATTTCCAGTGCCGTCCTATAGCAATGAAAATATAAAAATTGTGTTGCACTTTTGTTATTTTTCCCTAAGAAAAATGTTGTAGAAATGAAAATGAGTTACACCTCAAATTAACTACTACTGTTTATCATCAAAGAATATCTACCAAATTTACCAACTGATTCAACCAATTTGAACATGTCTAGTGAATAAGAAGATTATTAAAAAGAATAGTTCAGGAAAATGGACTGCTTAAGCCAACTAGTAAAAGCATGAAAGAGGCATAAAAGCACTTGGCGAAAGAGCCACTAGTACAAAGAACACTTGAATAAAAAGGCACGGGAGCACAATTTACTACGTGTTTTCACTCTCTTAAATTCAAACAACGGAGCTCAAGTATTGCAGCGAGGTCGTAGAAGTATAACTCTTCAACGCATACAATATATCTGTTTTCTAATATCATCATCTATTTCCATCATCCCAAAAGAACCAAATTATGTTATGCTGAAATTATTTGTTTGTGGAGAATCGTGCTTTCATCAATTAAAAACTCAAGGATCATAAGATCACAACTAACATTTCAAAAAAGTATTGCATTCGTTAAAAATACTGTTGTCATCCAAATGTTGCTTGGGACCTTCCTAGATATTCATTTATTTATTCCAAAATTTAACTAGTTCGGATTCCATCTATAATTTTGCCTTGTGGTTCAACAATTGAACTATAGGCACATCATAGAGGGGTGGTTACAAGTATTGATCTTATTATTTACATCTAGCAATGACCTATCATTATTTTATCTAATGTTTAAGAACTCTTTAAAAATGTTTAGGAAGTCCAGTGGGCACAAAGTGAAAGAGAAAGACGTTGAATCTCTGCTGAGTTGCTAAGCTAATTGATAAATCCACCATCCACTCCATCAACTCGAGTTATAAATCTTCAAATATTACCAAAGAAGCCTCAGGACCACCGCTTTTTTCGTAGGAGTTCATCTCCCCCAAAGGAAATTATCCTACTGAGTACTACCACAACAACTTGTGATCTGCTCAGGTGTATACATTTGTGTGTTTGTGTTGCAGAAACTATGGTTCCAGCATGTCTGGCCATGTCTACAGCAGGAGATGAGGACTCAAGAGGTGCTGGCCGCCGTACTTCAACCCATCATCTTCCTCATCCAAGAGTGCACTGTCGAGGAGTACGAGAACATAATCCTTCCTCCATTCAGGTAACTGACTAGCCGAAGCAGTCAGAACAAGTTCCAGGCTATCAATCAGCTATAGCTCACGCAGTTGGGAGCTCTGGGCGGCTTAGCGTGGCGGGTTGGAATCGTGTGCGACTCCGAAGCTCATTACTCGGTTGGTGCGGGTTCGATCCCCGCAGTCAGCACTTACAATTTGTAAAGTCACCATGTAATAACGACAGGTAAAGGTCAAGGTTGAGTGGTAGAGAGGACCTGTAACCACACCTCAATTAATTGAATCTCCAAAATGATCTTTCATTGAAAATCAGTTTTATTTACTGAAGGAAATGGAATCCTTTTTTATGTAGCTTAATTAAGTTTATAATAAAAAGTAACACCTTAACACTTCCAAGTCAAAAGATTCCTCCGAATGAAGAATGGATTTTCTCTACATTTTTTCAGTGAGGTCAAGTTAGGGATGGAATCATTACAAATTGCATTTTACAAGCATCAAATCTATTTGGTCTGTGGTGATTCTATTTGTCTTAAACTTAAATTAAACCTTACATAACATTATAACTACAGTATTTCTATTATAGTCTTGAAAAATTGGAATAACTTGGACTTAAATAACATGGATTAAACAAAGTTGAGATCTTGAAATGTACATGTTTTATACTATTTTAACACTGCCTGATCAGTAATAAACAATTCCAGTTTCAAAGTCAAAGTCAGTTTGATAAAAGTACATCAGGATAAAGTAAATCTTCCTATCACTAAAGGTTTAAATTTAGAATTTGGTTGCTCGAGGTTCTTGTCCTAAATGTAAAAGCGTGGGCGAGAGTGATGAGGGGTAATGGCCACCTTCACTGTCATCATTATTTCAACCCAAACTCTTCACTCTTTCACAAAACTTGTTTGTAGATCAGCACTGACGTGGCTTTTAGTATAATATAGTTTGATACCTCACTGCAATTTTAATTTAATGTTTATAGCTGCTTCTGTTTGACACATTGATGGGTTTTATAATAGTCACTTAGTAAAATGTGTTGTAATATTTAGTGTTAAAGTAATTTTAACTATTTTCGTCACGTAAAACAACACATTTTTAACACTAGATTACTCCCTTATACCAACTGATAAAACTTGTTTGGATACTACAGTATATTTATCAAAAACGTTTATAAATATTGACACTAAAATAGGAATAAGTGCTCAATACAAAATAATGTAAGCTCACCTATAAAAAACACTTCCTAAAGAATTATTCTTTACTAGTTTACTATATAAGTAACATCCTGTAAAAGGCAGTTTGTATGTAACAGCCTTTAACATCTAACAACTCAGGGGCTTTGACTTCAACAGTTAAAACCTTTTGTAATACAAAAATATTAAGCGTTACTTATACCTTAGAAAATTTAGAGTAACGAATTATGTTTATTAACCCAAAGTGGCATTTCAAATAATAACTGATTGTTTTATTGCTAATTCATGTTCTAATGACTAATTAGAATCTAACAGTTCGGATTATTAATGTTTCTTCTGGTTCTTTTCAGCCACGTGTTTTCTATTCCAAAATCCATCCAAGCTACAGTGACGCTTTTAGAAAATCTGCACATAATTTTAGAAAAGACGCCTAGAGATGATATTCGCACTGAGGTACTGCCCATGCTTTACAATGCCTTCGAGAGTACTACCATTCAAGTACAGGTTAGTATATACAGATATCGGAAATATTTTTTGCCTCACATAAAAGTACAACTTACAATTATTAATTAATATTATTGACATCATAAAATTCTGTTCTATAACAAAATTGGTTTCCAGTTGTTTGCCAATTGAAAGGATAATAAATATTCAGATTTAGTAGTTTAATTTTCTACAAACTCCGCATCAACTCCCACCATCGTTTAGACATATCAGACCATCACATGCGTGGTTCGGAAGTCACTCTAAGCCGTTGGTCCTTGTACTTCTATTGGTCATTGGGCTATTAATTAATGACCCATTCTAAGGAAGAGTCGGCCTTAGTTTGTAACAAGACTACACCTCATAACTCATTACTACCACTCATCACACTCATCCTTCACCACATATTTGCCTTAAAATACCCTCATGAGAGTGATCGGCATCTCAAATAGTGATTTAGTGATAGTGAATACAATACAACGTGTATGTGTGTTTGTGTGTACAGACAGCTGCGCTGGTCGCAGTGACGAATGTGTCCGAGTACTTGGATGAGACGAGTATTCGCCGCATGGTGCTGCCCAAGATCAAGACTGTGTACGAGAAGAACGCCAGTGATCTGAAGATTGTCGGCAACATCCTGAGTTGCATAGAGAAGACGCTGGACCGTCTGGAGAGGCCGCAGATCATAGATGAAGTACTTCCTCTCCTGGGCGACGTCCGGTTGCAAGACCCAGACATTATACTCAGGGTTGTAAGTAAGTGTTGTCCCCGCAAGTGTCTGGCTTAGAAACAATTGTTTTTGTGTTATTTATAGTGTATTCCAAACTAGGTCCTAAAGTACTCAAAAGCATTTAAATCAAATATAAACCATGTATTTATGTATATCTTCACTGCACTCTCAAAACGATTGGATTGTAAAAACACTATGTTGTGATATCAGAGATCCTTGAGGATACATGGTATGGCCAAAAAAATTCACAATGCAGAGGATTTCTTTTAGATAAAACGCTGCGATGATAGATAAATAGTAGTGCTACTGTAAGTTTAATTATATTTCAAATGAAAAATTTATTTTACAGGCCAGTATGGAAGCTGATGTCTCAAAATGTATTTAACTTTGACATAATTTACTAAAAGATACACTAAAATACAGTTTTTTTTTCAAGTAAATACACAGCGCCATAGCACTACTATAGCATCATGCCGCCCTAGTTGAACTCTATCATTCTTATAAAAACTCAAATCAGTTCAAAACACAAAAGCGCTTTTTACAGACTGCAAACCAGTGTAAAAACACTATGAGGCGTTTGTATAGTGAGTTTCTAGCCGGGAATCACTTTATTTTTTGTACATTATAGACTCCATTAACCTGTCCAACTAAATTATCTTTTTGACACCCACGATATAACTGTACCCTTGATGATAGGTGTTCACAAAAACACTCTGCAGCCAAAAAAACTATGACAAAATTGTCAAAAATTAAATAATGCTTCTGAAGATGTCAATTATAAACTGGCAAAGAAATCTAGAACTATTTTGGTTAGAGGCTTAACCGAATGTCATACTAACGAGAACTGGTTATAGATATCTACAGACTGATGTTGAGTGACAAGAAGTACGGGCTGTCTGTGAACCTGATGGCGACGAGGGTGATGCCTTCCCTCCTGCCACAGACAGTCAACCCTCAGCTCAATCTGGAGCAGTTCTCCATCCTCTTCGAGGTGTTGCAGGAGATGTTGGACCACATTGACAGGTATACACAACACACACTGAAGTGTGTTAGGACCAGGATAACAAGATGTTTGGTTGAACTCAAACTTGGGAAATGCGTAAAGCTTTCTGTTAGTTGGAAACAATTGTGAAGTTGAAATATTATAACTGACGTTTTCAATAGTTTTTTTTAGTAAACAAGAAGAACAAGACTTTTCGAATTTAGAATCTTATCACATCTTCAGGTGAAGAATAACTTAAAACATAACACACAATATTAGGAAATGTGCTTGCCTAAAAGTCATCAGCGTAAGCTTATAGTAGTCACACATCAATTCAATTTTCAATTTCAAAATATCTTTATTCATTCTTTATACAATACGTACAATAGTCACAATACAAAATAAACAATACTTTATACATACAAATTATTGACTAAATATAATTTCATACTAAAATAAAAAAACGAATGAACAGTTAGGTACCTCATTTAAACGTGTCGAAGTACCATCACAAACTCTAAGACATACTGTCGAACAATGAAAATAAATACTACTTATAAATAACAGAAAAATAATCTTAAATATAGACAAACTAGTTATACAAATAAACACTCAAACCTCACACATCAACATCACCAACAACATAACTTTGTTTCTTGAAGTTTGCCTTTTGTGTGTTGTGTGTTTAATTTTGTTTCCTTAAAACTATTCAGCTTTAAAGCAAGTAGCTCATTTCCTAATATTCTATGTTATGTTTTAGGTTACTCACCACCACCTGAAGTCAGGATCTCATTTCAAATCCCGAAAAATTGTGTTCTTGTTTACTAAAAAACTATGGACAACGTCTGTAATAATATTTTAACCTCAGAAATTCTACCATTGCAAACAACAAACTTCAGACAAAGAATGAAAAATAGTGTTATTCACAAGATTGATCTTGTTATATGAATTTTAATTAAACACTATAGTAGATATTTTCAATTTCAAACTTAAGTGGTTAGTCATAAATAAAGAGATCTTTTTGGAGCAAACCACTGATAATGTTTTAATGATAATGTTTTTTTGTGTTTTAAAATAATTAAAACATTATCAGTGGTTTTCTCCAAAAAGATCTCTTTATTTACTATAGTAGATAGATTATAATAAACTATCCAATCAGATCTCATTGCCCTTGGGAACTCAAAGTACTTTTGTGCACCCTCTTTTGAGTTCATCGAGCTACACTTTAACATCAAAGTCATAAACAGTTCAACCAACTTTTATAACCTAACAATAAAATACTCTTTATAAAATTACTTCTTGGTAAGCATGTGATAACAATTTCTGACAACACAGGAATCAGAGAAACCGGTTAAAACTGGACAACATCTCGTTGGCGAGTCCAGAGCGCCACCGACCACTGCGGCACTTGTACAGTTCAGACAACATGCACGTTCCTCCCTTCAACATACCCAACCTGCGCATCGAGCAGCGCAAGACTTCCAGTGCAGAGGACATGGCTCGCAAGAACTCAGCTGGTAAGTCGAGGACTCGCACACCCATGGGCAGATCCAGCAGGAGTCATTGAAAGGAGTCATTTACATTCGTAACTTGATGACGGAGGAATCATACTTGTAAAAATTTGTAATTGTAGTCAGATTCAAATGCAGCTGTGAACGAAATCGATAAATACGAACTTTAACCTACATTGTTATCTTTTATGTTTATTTTTAGCTTTCTGTCTCTCCAACAATGTTTATTAATCGGTTGGGAAAAAACACCCCAAAAATAATAATAAAATACTGACTAAAGACATAATGACTCCTGTTTCGATGAAGAGGTATGCCTGCAGGTCCCCTGGATGTGTTTAGTGTCTCCTCAAATCTGGATCCACAACTGCCTTGACACCGTTGCTATATACATGTTACCCTGCACCACCTCTCACCACTCACACCTACACGAATGACAACATACAGCTAACCAGGCCGACACGCAGCTCGCTGGCATGAGTGAAGCGAATTTCCTTTGCAATATGCTACTCAAACTCGCCAATTGTAACTCTAGTGTGCTATGCCCACAGCCTCAGACGTACTTGTACAGCATCTTTTGCTGCAAGTTTTACTACACGTCATAAAAGGAAAACGCATTTCTAATATTATTAAAATCGGACTACTTATTCCACGGTTATAACGGAAAATCACTTTATTTAACGCCATTTTGAAAATACTGAACGGATATTCATAATGTTTTGTATATTGATAAAAAAACATTAAAATATATATTTATTTTAAATTTTATCAAAATTGTATAAGCTTTACTATTTTTAGATCATTTAATCCATTTTTTGGTGAAAACACTCTGCAAAAGGGGACTTCCATACAGCCGGTCCAATTTTGAAGGTTAAAGACCTTGACTGAGATTTATTCAAAAGAAAATATGTACCAAATTGTATGAAAATCTGACAAAATCGGACATGTATACAAAAATTTGACAAAATGCTCAAAACAAGTTCTGGGGGTCAGGATAGGTGCTCATTTCATGGTCTCAGGTTTGGGCCTTGTACCATGCAGACGGCATGAATATCTCATTTTCGAAAGGAAATTCACTCATAAAACCGACAATGGCTGCAGATGAAGCACTGTTTGAAAACACAGATATGAACCTCACGTAACATTAATATGTTACATTATTCATAAAACTAATATATAATTTTTCTCATTTACTGTAGAACTATACAACTTAAAACTACATAATCAGTATAAAGGTTCACTTAGAAAGATCAATTAATATTTCAGTTATAACATTACAATTCTAATATTGAAATGTGTAAAAAGATTATAATTCAATAGAACTTAACTTGTACAAATCTACTTTGTTTTGTGGCAAAGTAACATTTATTTGAACTTATACAAACATTAGTTTGTTACAAATTAAGGTAATTAAAATCTACATCAACTGCAAATCCACAGATTTCTAAACAAACACAGATTTCACATCCTTACTTTAAAAAACTAATATAACAAATTTTGAATAAAAAAAGACTTACCCATTAGTTTTCCATACATCTTCTGATTGTATCCAATTACAGAAACTACTTTTGGAAATATCAAAACTATTTACCTTAAAATGGCCAAAAAAATCAATTTTAATGAGTTTAAATTGCATTCAAACTCGTTTAATTAGATCTGATTAATTAAAAAATAGTGTCTATTGAAAAGTTAGTAATTAATTTAACAACAAGAAACCTTAACTACCTTAAAAAAAATACATACCTTTAACTACCCGAAACGTTAGGAGTAGTTTTTCTCCGGAAGTGGCAGGAAAAGTCTGTTTCTTTCTTTTTACTAAAGAAACCTTTCTATCATACAACAATAACTATACTCCCAAACCAATACTGTACCTCAATTTCAACAAATAAAACTACAACTTTACCAGCACAATTCAAAGATCCAACACAAAGTTACGATATTAGAATGTATAGCTTCAAGTAGTGAAACTATAGAATTAATCCTTATGAAACAAATTATGTTTGTAGATATAGTATTTAATTAATAGTTTGAGATCAATTAAAGATCATTTTAAGTAGTAAGACTGTTTATAAGAAAATATTTTTTTAAACTGGCTAGGTAAATTATATTTCTTCCCAAGTAAAATTTTCAATCAATTAAGTATTTATATTTTCAAACTAGTTTTACCTGTAACGTCTTCAATAAATTGTTAATATTTAATAGAATTTATTGGTATGAATCAGTAGTTTTTTAATTGCCAAAACGATTACGGTAATTAATATAATGTTAGGAACTTGATCGAACTAAGAATTGTTATACTAAACTTACTATACTGAAACTACTGATTACTCTTGACTTTGACACTGTTACGTACTAGTACTCTGTACTGTAAAGTGTTATGGTTGTATTTCTTTGCCTGAGAATTGTTACTTTCTGTTGCATGACTCATAAATTGGAATTATGTACACTACTGAATATACTAAAAAACTATAAAATATGGCTTTTGAAAAAAATCTCAGAGTTTTCTGCTAAATTTGTTGTTTTTGATGTAAAACAAGTTTGTTTTTGTAAACAATTATATTTTTCTTATAATAGACTGCAACAGATAAATAAATGTAAATTTTTGCTTGTTTGTTTTTGTTGAGATTTGCATGAACTTGATGTTAATTGTGACAAAACTTGCGACTCGCTCTACACCGTACTGTACAGCTGACACACGACTGCGACTGCGATGCATGAAGATCCCGGTGTTCCCGTTGGTGTTCAATGTGCCTTGTTCCATTTGCTACACAGATTCTGGAATGTTAGGAGGTTGGTGGTTTGGGGCCTCGCCCTCCTCTCCCGACAGTAACTTCCTCCGTGTCGCGAACGCCTTCCCCAACCGCCGCTTGAGCGACAACACCCTGATGACTCCGAAGATCCGCATCGCACCCTCGTGTGCCTCTAGTCCCGGAGGCACACCCGGCGGCCGCCTCCCCATCCGACGCCACTCCAGTATCGGCCCTCAGGAGCGCCGTGGATCCACAATCAACCTCTCCCCGCCTACGGTAAGCTAGACTCACTTCCGCTCTAGTTGACATCCTTGTCAAATTGAGAGGTTAGATTGTGTTTTGCAAACCATGCACATGCACCGTTTTTGCACTCTTTGCTTCAGATTGTATAATAGTTCGTTTTGAAGCACATTGGAGTGCATTATTAAAGTTATAGCAAAGAGTGTTACCTTATTGATCGTGCAGTTTATGTTATAAAAAAATGCTGTTATGCCTCTCCATAAACATCATGTTTTTCCAAAATTAAAATTCTTTTAACATTTTTTATAAGCATCTAACCTTGATGTTTGGCAAAAAACGCTTCTTTTCATTTGTTTAAAAATAACACTGTTTAACTAATACCCTTTTAATGTAAAATTTACAAATTAATGTGATTGATAAAGTAGTACTTACTTCTATTAAGTTGTATCAAATATTGTTTTGAAAATTTTCTTTTATCAAACTGTTAATTGTTGAACAGTTTTCTTCAAACTCTATTAACGTTCAGTTTTTTGTGTTTCCCTGCCCATCTTTTCTTTGCAAAATTATTTCTTTATATTTGTTTATATAAACAAACGTAAACATGGACAGATAAACACAATCCCCGAATGCATGAAATCACAATTCTTGTTTGATGTTATATGTTAACCAAATACTAAAATATAACATTTGCAATGGGACTTTCAAACGTTTTAACATATTTATGATATTAATACCACAAATTAGGTACGAGGGCTTATGCTTCCGCATTTCTATCCTAAAGTCATAGACTTGTCAGATAGGAGGAATGGAGTTGTCAGATTAGTAGCACTGTGCATGTTTAGCGACTGATGCATGACTCATGCACAGATGAGACAAGAGATATCTGATCCATCCAGAGTCAAAAATAATCAATAACAGCCATCGAAAAAAAAATACAGAAAAGTCAAAAAATCCACATTGCAACTGAATTTTGAATTATTATATCCTTAATATACAGTGTGGAGCCAAATGTTATATCATTATTTTACAAAACTTTCATTTTGGCAATTTCTGTTGTTTTACCTACATGCCGTATTTGATCAGTTGTCAATAGTTGTTGTGAAACGAAAAATGACTGGAATAGTGTATAAACTTAAAACAACGTCTCCGAGATCAGATAACCTCAACTGTTAGTCAGATTATAAGAATCTGCGTAGAAAGTATATGCTTATGCGTATAGATGCCCTAGCATATTTGGACGTCTTGAGTAGAAAGGCTCAACTCATTTTGGGTATTCAATTCACACTCTGTTTTACTCTGAGTTGACAGTATTGGTCTTATAAAGAAACCCTTTCAACTATTCAACCTAAAAATATCAAATTAGACAACAATAGTCGTGTATTTCACATAAAACCCAATAAAACCAAATGTCAGATCAACAAATTCTCAGAACTGGATGCTTGTATCAAGCTGATTTCTCTAGGCTATTTTATTTATATTTTACTACTAACAATTAGTTAGAACAGTATCTTGGGAGTGAGTTTTCCAAGAAGTGCGCTTTGAAATGCTCTGTGCATCTAATTTTATTCTCTATCAAAGCAGCCGTTGGTTTTTTGTGTTGTCAAAAATTGATATTTTGATTTTGGTACTGAAATTGGTCAAGAAATTGAAAATAACACAAATTGAAAGTACTACGAGGTGGTATTGATAAAAAGGGGCCCAAATTAGCTAAGACTAAACTCCCTTTAAATAACATTGTATATGATTTTCCATGTTGCCAACTAAGATTGAAACAGAGTGTAGTTGCATGAACTTTTAGAATCTTTGTATACGGTATAAAGTAAAATTTATCTAGACACCGTAATCTTGCACATTCCTTTCTGTAGCTATTCATATTTTTTTCATAGTAGTTCAAAACACTTTACTGTATATAACACATTTCAGATTTAAGCCTCACTCAGCTTATACAAATTTTGTTTATAAAATAAATTTAGCTCTTTGACTAAGATTTTATTACAGACATTTAAAACGTATATTGACTGCCAAAGTTATTTATTTAAGTCAAAAGAGCTATTCAGGAACTATAGGAGCTATTGGAATATGGGAAAGTGTGCATTTAAATGGCGGGAATATTGCACATAGAGATAATTTTGTTTCAAAGTTTAGAGAGCATGCAAATGGTAAAGGAAAATGTCGAGCATACTCTCACATTCACAATGAGTCAGGCTATCCAACAACGTGTAATTTTACTCTACGGTTTCACTCGTCAACTAGCTATACAACAAAGGAAGTTATTCCTGAACAAATCTCATAATTGTTGCAAATATTTAATTTTACCAATTTGCTCATGATATATTATGTCTGATTAGGAAACGACCCAAGTTTAGGGATTATTCTCTATTATTTCACTAAACAAAATATCATAACAATAAATGTTTTTTGCCATTTGATGCAGTTCAAAAAAATTAACAATTACGTGGTTTTCTAATTAATCTAAGCATTCAATTAAAATTCTTTCAATTTTTTATTCAGGGTAATGTTATAACTGTGTAGGTTGAAGGGCCTTTTTGAAATGAGTTGAGCTTATAAAATACCCAGAATGTCCTAGCCCCAATTTCAAATGGATTCAAGAGTAACGTTTTGGAATTTTTGTCCATACAGGGCTTTTACAAAGAAATAAACAAATTGAAAAGCAGGTGCCAAATAGAGGTTAAAATAAAACTAAAGTAAAGTTTCAGTTTGTATTAAGTGTACTGTATCACATCCTTGGCGGTTTGGTATCGTGCGCAACTCCAAAGCTTACCACTCCGGTGGCGCTGGTTCAATCCTCGCAGTTACCACTTACAATTTGTAAAGTGACGCTAGGTAAAGGTCGAGGTTGATCAGTAGAGAGGACTTGTAGTCCTAACATCGCCTCGTCAAACAAAACAAACTTTACCTTAACCTCTTTTTTTATTGTGGTAAATTTGAGAGTTCCATATGCATAGAACATAACAGCACATGACAGGGTTCCTTACCTATGTTACCAGGGGTTCCACTACGGTTCAGTGTCTCGTGAGGGCTCAAGCCTTTCCGTGCCTTCGGCGTATGTAAGTCCGCCACTCGACTCATGTTAGCCGTTGTGCACCTGTTCCCCACATACTTCATGTTCATGTTCATGTTCATCTGTGTCACATCTCATATTGTTGTTTCCCTAAGTGTTACATGGCGCTACATGTTTAACAGCAAGTTAGGTAACGAACATTTCTTCCGGGTGTGGTTTTGAAAGTAAACGGTGTTTTTTTGTAGATATTTTTGAACTGGATGAGTTCGTTGTGGTTTTCTTCAGGGCTTTTTGCTCTAGTTACATTTTTGCAAATTCTGATTGAGTACCATTATACAAGTAAAATAAACCTAATATACATTTTGTATGTGTAAAACCAAAACATTTTGTTTTACAACTCGGTAAATGATCAAGACTGATGGTTATGACAGTACTGTTTCTCAAAATTTGATAAATCTTTATTCAAACGAAAATTTTTGATTTTTTAATCAACTTTTGCAGCAAGAAGCACTGTTTGGATTCTTATGAGCCGTGAAAATTATAATTAACTCATAAGTTAGGCAAGTAAAAGTCTCTCAAAAAAGATTATTTTTGGTGACAGATGATAGAAACTCTACACAGACGTCTATTTCTTTTTCTAAGGCTAGTTCAACCACCAAATCTATCACCACTGAGCGTGGTTGCCATATCATGCTCCTCACTGTGCTTTTCTACCCATCCCGTTCATCCCTTGCTACCCATTCTAGCTAGTATGTCAGCCTTGCTCAGTGATGGATTTGTCGGCTAAACTTTCCTTATCCTATTGGACCTCTGAAGACGCTCTATTCTCTGTTGGTTTATCATTTCATTCCTCTGGATCAAGTGTTCGTCAAACCTTTAAGGGGAGTTGTTTGTTTTCTTACATTTGTGGCTAATACCATACCTTCTTGCGTCATCCATGTGTACTAATCAGTCATTGTTTCCATCAACACTGACGTTCAAATAACAGATCAAACAGATCATAAAACTTACCTCATGTCCATACCAATAAATATATTATTCATTTTACTTACAAAACTACAAAACAAACAGTTTTAATTTTTGTTTTAAGTTTTGTGTTGTTACTTGTTCTTTTTGCGTTTTGTATCTATACTGGTTTAGTAGCTGTTTTTCAAATTTGTCCTATCATTTTACCTCTTTTTTTCAAAAATGAGTTTTGTTTTTTCTCTGTTATAAACTTTTGCCAACCATCTCAAAAGAGGTTGTTATCAATATCAATTATGTTTATAATATTAATTGGTATTGAGTTTTTATAATTATATAGTATCATAACTGATGGTGAAAATCACAAATAATTACACTCTTGATTTGTATTTTTATTGCAAGCCACTTTCCAAAGTGAAAACTTTATTTATAAATAAAATAAAGCCTGTCATTTCTTAGAAGAAAATAAAACAAAACACTGTGACTTAATGTACGTAACAAAAAACTTAACTTACGTGTAAAATTTGCATTTTAGTTCTTTCTCTTGTACAATTGCTGAACATAATATAAAATGGTTCAAATAAATAGTTTATTTTAAACTAAAATGCTTAACTTATTCCCTTAAATTTTTTTTCTATTATTAATAGTTTTCTAGGTATAAAGTTGTCTCGGAAGTCAGTAAAATAATCGAAAAATCATGTTGCAAGTTATTCTTTTATCATTTTATCAAAATGGTTTTGGTCAGATGTTTACCATTTCACTGTCGCCGCTCCTCTCCCAGCACAGCTGATGATGTCCTGGTTCATCGCTACTGTTACACGTATCATGGAAGTGTCGTCTGCGGCAGCTTCTACTCTGTGTTGTTACTCTGTGTTATTTTGTTTCTCTCTGTCCGCTTTGTCTATTCTAACGCTAACTATGTCTGTGTTTTTTGTTAGAGTTAAGTTCTTCTTTCAATTAGAGCTTTTAGTGCTATCATAGACAAGTTTTCTTGCTCTAGATTTCATCATATATATTTAGGATGTAGATTGAAAAGATTTGGATGGAACCAATTTGGACATTTTTTGTCAGCTTACAGACAAACCAAAAATAATGAATTGCCAAAACACAGATTGTTTTGTAATATTATGAAAATGTGTATATTTCTATTCAAAAATTCTAAAGTGTCATGTTTTTACTTGTTTCTAAGCCATAGCACTCAAATTTAAAAGCTTAAATAATTGATACTTAAAAGGACCAATGATTGAGTCTGATTAAACTTATATTTATTTTCTTTAAATAAAGTTTAAATGTAAAGCCAATGCTCTTTAGAATGTCTTATAGCGTATTGAAATATTTATAAAAACCAGAGGAAGTAAATTGAGATAAAATGAAAATCCTCAAAGTTTGGTTAATATTAAAAGGAATATTTAATCATTTTTCCAGGTTATCAACTTTACGCCCCTAAAGTCTTAATGACTGAGTTTTTACACATATTACACATTTTCATTTGAATCCTATTCAATTACAAAGTATATTTTGTGCATTTAAAATAATTATTATCGGTAGGTATATTTTCAACTGTTAAAGTCAATACATTGTCACTATGTTTTAAAACATGATACATTTTTACGTTTTACATCTAAGATATTACAAATTTTCCAAGTAACACTACTTAATATAATGTTATTTATTTAGCTTGCACGGAGCATGATCGTGAGTATTAAATCCCACTTCTTAGTTTATTAGATATTATCGTTGATATTACAGACTCTAAGTATAACAGACATTTTATTATAGATCTTAATTTTTATAAACGCTTAAAAGCTTATTTATTACTTAAGAAATTTGAAGACAAAAATGTTTGGACCGAACTGGGACTTGAACCGGGTCTCCCGCTTGTCGGGCGGTTATGCTAAACCACTACACCATCTGACATTTTATTATCATAGTGATGATATATTTCAGCTTTTTATACTTGAGGCACAGTATCTGATTACCCCTTGTACTCTGATAATCGAGGACCTTGGGTTATTAAATAGAAAATTTAATAAATGGATACATTAAACAATTTACCAACCTACATGAACAAATAATTTTCTAGATATCGATTACTACACTTAAAGACAAACATTAATTCACTATTTGGCTAAACATTGTTTCTGCTTATTCGTCTATTATTTTCCAGTTTATATATTTCTAGTGCAGTCTTACCTAGCCTTTGTTTGTATCAGAACTTCATATTACATATATTGTGTTACTACAAATTATATCTTATGGTGATCTTATTATGAACAGAATAGCAGTTACAATACAACAACACACTAAACTTTGACAAACTAAGGTGACATAATTATATAAGTTTGTTATCAAGTAATAAATATTTTCTGCATTTTAAATAATACTAAAAATTGTTTATTCCTAGTTTGGTACATTTACCTTTCTTGTCAAAAGTTACCCTGTAAAGTTGTCTAAAAATCAAGATTTACCACTAGGTCACCTGCCTAGATCAGGAAATTTGGATTTTCACAAGATATATTGACTTTGAAATCGATCTCAGTTTTTGCAGTTATATGTACAATATTTTTATAGTACCCATTGCTTGATATTAGACCCAACTTTAAAGGTCATTTACTAATTAATAATTTAATTTTAAATGAAAAGAAAATTCAAATATTGAGGATAAAGTTTGCGGAATTGCCAAGCTGATAAAAAGTTGTAAATTCGGTCGGCTAAAATCATTTATTTTTGGGCGTCACTACTGGGCCGGATTTAAACATAGGCGAAATAGGCTTACGTCTGGGGGTTTGCACCACAGAGAATAAAAAAATTCTAGTGGTCATGTTTTATCATTTTAGGTAGTATTTTCAGGCTAATGCAATTAAAATCACCATGTTGTCTCTTTTTTCAAATTTTCCCGAGGAAGGGCCCGGACACTTGTGTATAGGGGTATTAAAATATGTCACAATCTTGTGCTCCGTAGGCCCACAGATAAACTTAGAGGTCTGTATTTTCTAAACCCGGCCCTGCATCACTCTCTAAGAAAGACGTGTCTCCGTGTGTTGCAGGGTGGAAGTATGCCCAACACGAGCAGCAGTGTGCCGTTCCTGCTTAGCAGCAGCATGCAGAGCATCCGGTCCCGTCGCCCTTCGGCCTGCCTGTCCAGCTCGCAGGGCAGCGGTCTGCTCCAGCAGCTGGGCTCAGGCATGGTAAGACAGCTCTCGCTCTCTACAGGATCACACGCCAACGGAAGGGCATTCCCTGGTACCAGTACCAATGTAAGGCAATGTCCTTCCTTCCTTTGTACCTTCTCTCTCTCTCGCTCTCTCGCTCTATGCTTGTAGACTGTGTTGTCCTGGGATTCATTCACCCGTCATGTGCCGCACGGCATAGTGTCAACTCTAAGTGCTTCCGTCATATGTTCATCATGCCATAACGTAGTTCATTCCTGATCCCCGAGCTGAAAATAAACACTCTGTTTCCTGATCCTTAAGACTTGCCATAGACCCAAGCAAAAAGTTGAATTTTCTTAACCTATGCATACAGTACCTTTATTTCACTGTTTCAACTATCCAAATTTAAAATGTCATCAGACTAACTGGTAAAAAACGTTGGTTTTCAACACCATTTATTGTTCAAGTTATGGGTATTTATATTTTATTAAATGCTAATAGAATAAAATTATAATTAACTTTTTTGAGTATTTAAATAGTAATTTTTATTACTTGAAACCATATATTTTAATCACTATATTGTAGTAATTTTTGGTGTGCAAAAGGTTTTTTGGTGAAAACCACTTTTTATTTACAAAATTTCAAATACAATTATTCCCTGCTGTCCGTTCCTCAACAAAGAGACCCATATTTCACATTTTAGTGGGTACTTTGTTCTCCTTTTAAAGAGAACTCATGCACATTTTTATGTTACAATAAAAGCTAATCAGAATGTGTTCAAAGTGAAGGTTTTGCAAGCTATGCAGTGACTTTTTTAAACACCAAAGGTCCTAACAATACCTGGAAATTTGTTAAACAACTATTTTTTTGGTTTAGCTAAATTTGATTTGGAAACTGGAGCAAGTAATCATATTCTCAAAATAAAATATGCAAATAAGTAAAAATTACTATCAATGCTTTGGTTTTATAATCAACTTACTTAGCAAAATGTATAACAAATTACCTGAACACATAAGATCTGAATCAAATTTAAACAGTTTTAAATCAAAATTAAAATCCTACTTAATTAGTGTGGATAAACTTAAGCATGGTGTACAAACTAATGTAGAAAAGTTATATTATATTTGCAACCTGATTCCGCCCATCCTGGTACCATAGGTTTCATTACGTTTTTTTTTTATGCTTCACGTTTATTTTTTTTCACTAAGTTCATGTTTCAAAACAGTTTTTTTTCAATTGACAATTAAAGTTATTATATTATGTTAATTTCTTTCATAGAAAACACAAAACTTTTTTTTGTTGAGAATAAAACTTATTTGCCTTTTCATTCTACACCAATTTTATCAAAAATTCATTTTAGCGACTTCTTAATGCAACCGCTTATATTTTACAGTTTAAAAATAGTTTTATTATATCATAATATTCTGTTTTCAGGACGTACACGAAGAATGATAAGACATTTTAAACATATCCCAAAGATTCTGAGCGATGTGTTGGTTATATTGGATGTATAAATCCAATGAGCGCTACCTATTTTGACTATTTACATCAGACACTCTCAATTGCTTGAAACTGTTTTCACCAGCCCAAATTCCAGTTTGAGAAACCCATCTTCACTAACTGACTGCTTGAGCAAGGAGAGAAAGTTTTGAAGGAAAAGTTTTAACTCAATCACGACTTCAAGGGATTGTCATGATTCATTAATTTGGCTAATTCCTTAAAATAGAGCTTGAGAGCCATAAGTTGAACAGATGTTAGGCAATTGTGAAATTGTTCACTTTCCCAACCAAACTATGCGAGGCGCTAACACTATGTTCCTAAAAGGTACCAGCAAAGTAACTCTGTTGTCAAGGGATAGGGTATTCTTAACTCTTAGGCTTTCGCGGCCGGTGTCATCACTACATCTATTTCCTGGTTTACACCGCGTCACAGTTGAAATACAATTACAGTCAACTCCCGATTAACCGCGATAAAGTCGGGTTGAGGCTTCCCGGATAAGCAAAATCGCGGTTAATCCGCAAAACCAAAAATTAATGTATAGTAAGGTATATAAAGACTAGAGATGGGTTGGTTCCAAAATTTTACCGGTTCCCGGTTCTGAGAAAAAATCGGTTCTGTCGGTTCCGGTTCCGTTTGCGGCGATCTCTTGACTCCCGCTAACTCCCGCGGTGAAATCACGACTTCGATACCGTTCGCGGCAAATTACTCGACCGAATTTCGAGCTTTACCGATCAGGTCGAGCCGAGTTCGAGTATCGGTAAATACTCGACATCGTACTCGCACCCTTAATGTGTTATTTCGCTATCGGAGCCGGTTCCGGAACCGTCTTTGTCAATTTTCGGGTCTCGGTTCCGGGTATGTCCGAGAACCGGAACCGAGAACCAAAAATTGACAAAGTCGGTTCCGGAACCGGCCCCGATAGCGAAATAACACATTGGGGTTAGGATGTGCAGTACTCGATGTATTTAGTCAAGTTTGTTACCGCTACTCGAACGGTTCAAGATCCCGCGAACGGTCGAAGTTATTTCACCGCGGGCGTTGGTCAATAGATCGCCGCGAACGGAACCGGAACAAACAGAACCGAGAACCGGAACCGATTTTTCTCGAACCGAGGACCGGGAACCGGTAAAATTTTGGAACCGACCCATCTATCCCTAGTAAAGACCTAAACGACTAAAAATGAGAATAAGGCCGTTTTCGCTTCATTCTTTGTCGCGGTTAATCCGCAACGCTTAACCCGGCACAGTTAATCGGGAGTTGACTGTACTGCTAGACGTTTCGACCTCGCTGCGGGAGAGTCATCCTCAGTAGCTTGTTGACTGGTTGAGACTGGATTGGCCGGGCCGTGTCTTCCTTATATACCCAGTGGGGTGGGGGTCCACCTGATTGGCCGAAGTGGGCGGAGCCTATTGCTCGTTGTCGAACTGGATTGGCTGGCTTCAATAGTGGAACACAGCTACAAGACAAAGCATGGAATTGATTTTGACAAAACCAAAGTCTTGGCAAAAATTTAATAATATCCCAGGAAAATTAGAGAAACCATAGAAATAATCAAGCATGAAGACAACTTTAACAGAACACAGCATAAAATTATCAAAAACTTGGTTGCCTCTTCAGGAAGTCCTATTGAAGCCAGCCAATCCAGTTCGACAACGAGCAACAGGCTCCGCCCACTTCGGCCAATCAGGTGACAGGACTCCCCCCACCCCCAACCTTTACTTGGGTATATATGAAGACGCCACGGCCGGCCAATCCAGTCTCAGCCAGTCAACAAGCTACTGAGGATGACTCTCCACAGCGAGGTCGAAACGTCTAGCAGTAATTGTATTTCAACTGTGACGCGGTGTAAACCGGAAGCCTTAGATCTTAAGGGATAAGGTAGTTTGTTTATTAACTTTATTTTGATCCACCCGCAAACCTAGCTGCAATTTTTGTACACAGCAAGTGGTCAAGAAACTATCTCAATGTTGCTTTTATTTGTTTGTTTGTCAAAGATACTCTGTGGTAAAATACAGATGGTAATATTAACTGAATCACCTGTCTTTCTAGTTTAGTGAAATATAATCCAAAAGAATAGACACATCATTTCTGCTATCTGAATCTGTCTTTAGCTGAAAGGTGACCTAAAACATCGTATGGAAATTAGAAATTAATCTACCAGTCACACAGGAATTAACAACATAATATAGCCCGCTAAAGATAAAATAGTAACAACTAAAACTAGCCTAGATGACGAACAACTTGCAAAAAAAACTACCTGCAACTAGAGAAACGCTGAATTTCAGATCAATCAAAAGTAATTATAGCACAATACTTTTTATATCAATACAGTAATCCTCAACTATGTGGCCAAACCATTACCCATGCGTTTCTCAACTGAAGTTCTCGATATACTAGACTTACCTCAGAGTGTTTAATTAAATTATGTGAACGATTCAACTTTAAAACATAAAGGCCTTTGCATTGTTGAAGTAAGTGGAGCTCAATTATTAAAGATGAAGTATTTTCATAAAAGATGTTTTTGTTAAAAACACAGTTTTTACATGCAACATAACTTGACATTAAAAAATTGTTTTTGCATACTTGTTTCGATGGTATTCTCTTACTGAATCAATATTTAACTAATGTTTCTTTTCATTTTCAGTACTCTCTTTTCTCCTCTGGCAGATCCTAATGTGTTTGGTCTTCTAGAGTCTTCTAGGTCGTCAGTGACGCTTTGAAGTTCCGGTCAATTCTTCACTTTCTGATAACCATTCGGTTTGAGACATTGTTTAAATTTAATGATGAAATGTGTCTTGACACCAATTTACAGGACTTCCTCGTACGTTGTGTTCATCTTTTGGGGTCTTGGTTTACATTTTGAAAGCAGTATGTTAATACTTTTTAGGTAACAACAAGTAATTGGTGCCAGGAAATTGTTATTTAAACTATAGTATTTTATATACCTGGAGGGACACCTAACTCTGATCAAATTTTTGGTATATGTAGCCTGTTCCAAATTTTACGCTAAACGTTGGAATCTCGCAGATGGCATTAGGTCAAAAATATAACAGATTTGATCAACAATTATTGTTAAAATGTTTTGTTGCTCATCTATTAATTTGCAACAGTGCAAAATCTGTTTTGTAAATGTTGTAAATTCATGTAAATAGTAAATACCAATGTAAATTAAGTCCGAAGTTAGGACCAATCAGAATCAGAATAACCGTAAGAAGAACGTATCAAGAGATGATAACGTATTTGGAGGTTCAAGGGTCAACCCTCCTACTAATCGAGAGGAGAGGCGATCGGAAAGAGCTCAGTCGGCAATTGAGTACAGGTACGATCAGCAATCTAAGATTTCTTGTAGTACAATTATAGTTATTTTAAAGTATTTTTGTTTTCTTCTCAAGTAGAGTTCTTTTTTTCTTTTGTTGTTCTTTTATAGTAACAACTAACAAGTGAGTTATGACAGTAAATTGTAAAAGGCTTCCTCTGGAATAAATAATTATTGTATTAGATAACTTGTAGTACCAAAAGTGGAACTTTTCCAACTCATGAAGAAAGTGTATGTGCGAGGCGGAGCCGAACCTGGGAATATCCATTTTTACATGCGAGGCATAAAAAATTGGCTAAACTTTAATTTCACGACATTCTCTTAGACTCAATAGCTAACTTAATCACTAATTCTTTAAATTCAGCTAAATATACCTTTGGCTTTATATTTGTCATTTCTATACTTCTGTTAATATCGCCTATTATTAACCGGAGCATTATAGCCACATCATTTTTGACTAATACAACCAAACATTATTAATATCTTGACATTGTCATAGATCTATAAGTTACTTATTGAAATACACTATTCACTATGTATGGCATGAATGCGCTACCAAGAATTGAAATTAAATCCAAGGAATATAAGGTTGTGCACAGGCAAGAGCCTGTGGTTTTGTACACTAAAATCTTGGTGATGAGGTAGCATGTACTATTTTTTCTTACGTAACCGGAAGGGCTGCTTTGTTACGTCAGTTAGATATTACACAATTACCCGAGGTGATACAGCGCCTGAATCCTAATAATTTACAATCCTCTGATTTATTTACGATACGATTAATAAGAGAAGAAGCACATAATGATGCAACAGAAAAGTATCTTAATGAGTTTATAACAGCACTAACAACGTCAGACGAAGTGAGTGGTGTAAGTCCTATAGTTAGGCGTAATAGTATTCAAGAATATAATTTCAATTCCTTTGAATTTGAGTGTTCTCATGGTATAGTGGCTCCTTTAGGTCAGGGTGCTATAAGTTTATATGAGGAATATCAACCTGATTACTCATAAGTCATAAATCAGGCTCATAAATATAGTGCTGCACTGGCTGTATTATATCAAAAACAACCCCAGCATTTCCAGATTAACTCTAAGTTAACAAAAATCCTAGTAGAACTGCCAAGCAATCCTATGAATCTAATGGTAAGCGAAAGAATCTTTGCTGGTCTATTATTGGGGAAAATATATCAAATCAATAATCATATTTTAGAAGCTACTCAGTACTATCACAATGCGAATGTATTGGCGCAGAGTTACATTGATTATGATGCTTACAATATAGAACAACGTGGATATGCATTTTCTAATAAAGACAAAATAGGTACTGATAATTTACAACAATGCATAGCAGTAATTATTAATGACAAAAGTACAAGAAATACCGCCTTGGTTCATGTCGATGTATTTACAAATCCTAACTCCTTAAGACACATTATTGTAAAATGACACTGTCGTTGATAAATAAATAAATAAACACGTGTTAAGACATCAGTGTGAGACTCCAATGGTGAACGTACAATTTAGAACAGATTGTATACTGTTTAAGATGGTCTTGAAATCGGACTTGTAAATTATTTAAAGATGGATAATATTGTTTCACTAAAAAAATATGTCTCGTGGACATATGGTAGTTAAAAAAGGTAGGTAGCCACATTTTGAAAATACTACATCAAGAAATAAAATAAATACTGCAAAGAAAATCCAAAAGCTTTACTCAACAAACGTGTCCCCACAATATGTATTTATTTGTTTGGATTTTGTGGGATAATATCTACAAAACTTTTGTTATATTTAGTGAAACTTCAATTTATTTATACTAGGTTTTTCAACGATGTTTTAAATGTATAGTACAGGAGCTGTGCGTTATAGACATCAAACTATTGTTTGCAAGTGTGTCATTACTTTTATACATTACAGATCAAGTATACTTGTTTGTATATATTTGGATTTTTATTTCTTGTTATGTTTACAAATAAGCTCGTACTTTTATAAAATGCAGAGCAGTCATTGATAAATACTAATTAATTAAAATAGGTACACAAAAGAGCACCAATTTGAGTATAACACATTATTATTAATTTGATTTGATTGTTTTAGAGCCTAGAGAAAATCACCTTAGATAGTAGTGAAGACTATTACATATCTTCCTAGCTGATCCATCATATCTTTGTTTGACCAAATTAACTATCATCACATAGGTACTATTAAATTTAAGAATTGTAGAAAGACACTGTTAAAGAATGAGCGAATCAATGAACGCTACTTAAACTTAAAACAAAGTAAATTGCCACTAAATAGATGATTATAAAAGCATTCAACATTTTATTCTTTTAATAAATTTTGCCTGAACATCAAAACTGATAATCATTTTAAAAGGTAAAATATTGTCTTGTTTAACAAGGCGAAGTTAGGACTACAAAGTCCTGTCTACCACTCAACCTTGACCTTTACCTAGCGTTACCGTATTAGTCACATTACAAATTGTAAGTGGTGACTGCGGGTATTGAACCCGCCCCACCGGAGTGATGAGCTCCGGAGTCGCGTGCGATACCAATCCGCCACGGATCCGCTATAAAATAAACCAATACACTTAACGATTAAAAAGGTTTGTCCTCTAATATGGAAGCAAGTTGTTTTTCTTTTTTAGTTGTCTTATGTTTTTTGTAATTTATACAGAGTCCAGATCCAATAAGTTCGAGTTCGTAGGACTGAAAATGTTGGTTGGCCTGCAGAAATGTATGTTTTATTGCTTAGGAATTCAAAGCTTCAAGAAAAGCTCCTATAATTAGGAATATTGTAGGCCAACTCTTATTCGCTCATTCTATAAAGTCGCTGCATATCTATATCCTGTAGCTTTGTCTTTGTTTCACTACAAATTCAATTAGTTTCCTCTAAATACAAATTGTATTTTTATACTTAATAAAACTGTTTAGGAGAAATATTAGTTTATTAAAATGTTAACACCAATGCAAATAATCCTTTAATTCACGTCTTGTTGTTTACTACTCAAATATGTCACCGAAGAAACTAGAGTTAATATTTTATTGTTTTAATGTTACAGTCTCTCAATGTTAACCACAATATAATTACTGTATTAGTATAAGACTCCGCTAGCTTTATAAGTACAGTATATAAGACATAAGTATTTATTTTAAATTAATGTATGTTAAAAAGTTAATAGTTTAAAGTTTCCACTTGTAGATACGAATCTGATTTTATTGTAAAAATATGTATTAAATTAGATGTTTTGCGATTTGTTAATATGTTGTTACTTGAAAACGTTTAAAACTATTACTACTGAATTTTTGGAGATTAATTTGATCAATGTCACATACTACTTGCGATTGAATGTTCATAGTCTAAGACTTTACCAGCAGTCTGAAAAGGAATTCATGGGGAAAAGAAGATAAAGGCTAAAAAGCAGGAAAAAACAGAAAAACTTGTATGTTCTGAATGTAAAACATTGAAACGAGGCTGATTACTTTTCAGTTTAAAGAACCAATCAAATTAAAGTAACAACACTATTTTGAAAAAAGTAGGCCTGTACTCTTTATTACATTAATTTCTATGACGCTAAACTGTTATTTATGCTTAAATTATTGATCACTTGATAGAGAAAGAATTCTAAATTTTCTTTCTCAGCGTTAAGTGTCTCTTGACTTACTGTTTATTTTATCAAATAATCCCTCATCATCCAGTTTTAGTTTAGATTGCAATGGTGGTGTAGCAGATCCTCTAGTATAAACCCATCACTTCTCATTAATGAACAAACAATACAGGTGTATTAATTTTGCAAGTTTTATCTAATTCAAAATTCCACAAGATCCTTTACGATTTGGTTTAGCATCTTGACTAGAACATTCAGTCCAAATAGATAATTATCTTAACTAAGAACTATTGATTAGTTCAAAATAGTATTTTAACTGGCTGTAATCTCCTTAAGCATTATTATAACATGTCTTAATTTTGGTGAGCTGGGGCATTATGAAGAAAAGCTTCCCTGAAAATATTCTGTGTCCAACATTTCAACTAGAAGATGTTATGCAATATCATATTGTCCTGTTTTAATCATTGTTACGAACAATTGTGGTCCTGTTTTAATCACTGCAAGAATCACTTCCAGCACTATTTCATCGAGATATCCTCGTTACATCTTGAACAATGTTGTAGTTTTGTATTTCGACTGTTTTTGCTGAATACGTTCTAAATATTCCTACTCTTCCCACACCTTTAATGGCCTTACATGTTAATGTATGTAAACATTTTAGTTTCTTGGATATGGATGTGTATGTCTGTGTAAGTGTCCCTTTGGCAATATAATTAATAAACAAAGTGTTGGTTGGTCATTGTCGTGGAAGTGTGTTCATAGGTGTATAAGAAACTGAATAATACCTTTTTATGTTAACACATAATTATAGTATGTCAAATTATTTGTTCTTGGCAGATTGTTCTATATGGTCCAAGGTTTCCTTAAATTTAGGGATTAAAACTAGGACAACCTAGATTTTAAAACCATTGTCTTTTGTATTATTAAAAGTTATAAAAATAGATTTTATTTTGTTGGTAATCCAAACATTTGTCTGTTTACAATACACAGTATTTTTAGGAGCATAATTTATAAGGAAATATAAAAAACAAGAACGTTTTATGTCCTTAACTAATTTAACACGTTATTATCTTCCATTGTATTCTTAAAGATCATTTCAATTTAATTAAAAAAGTATGTGAACACAATCAGTACATTTCTGAATTGTAAATAACTTTTGTTTATTTAGGCAATATTGTTGATAAAATACATTGGTATATAGCTAAATAATATATTAAGTATTGACGTACATTTTAATATTTAACTGTGTTAACAAATCATTTCATATTTGGTAAGTGTTTATCTAACCAACAGTTTTAACTTTTAATCAACCCATTTTTAAAAATTTTGATTTTTACTGTTAAAACTGTAATAATGATTGTTTGATACATGTTCAGTGTGATAAGCGTTTGTCTATAAAAGTAGGACAATCTTCATACAATAACAAGTTGGATGTTTTGAAAACATACACATCATTAGTTCCACCCAATCTAGACAATCTATTCATTTTTAATTTTTTGACTCCCATGTGAAAGTTGCATTTTAAGAGGCCGCCAGATAGAGCTTGAAAGGCCTCCATCCGGGACAGGGAATTTAATATTGAAAAATTTGCAAACAATGTTTTAAATATATTAACGTACCAAAATAAGAAAAGTGTTTCAAATGAGGCATTAATGCTGCAGCATATAAAAGCAAAAACATCAAACTTCCTTACCAAACAAAATATTTATTACAATTATATGAGTTCTATGTTCTCATGGGAAAATGAAGTTTCAATATAAATACATAATTAATAATTTATTTGACCAAAAGCACATGAAGAATTCATATACAGCAGCTTCAATAGCTTTTTGCTTCTATTGAAACAGACTTTTTATTTTAGTGTGTTAACGGTTGAAAACATCATTTGCAGTTTTTACATGGAGTTATAAACGGTGCCCAGAGTGGGGTCAGCGGCTCAATCCGGCCTCCTCATAAGTCACATTATTGGTTCGATTGTAAACCATTTTCAAGTGATCCCTGTTAATCATCGTCTCCTTTTCATATGGGCCTTCCTCTTCCAAACAGTTCTTATTGAAGTAGCTGCTTAAGTCGAATTCACTTAATGAATACATACATTCAAACATAATTGTACAACTATTGGTTTAGTTGAATATTGGTGATTACCTTTAGTTATCCCCACTTGATGTATTAATCAATACATTTGATTTATTGTTTTCACTTTAGTGGAAAAGGTAACTGCTAACTTTTTGGTATAAGTTCAAGCATTGTAAAGATCTTTTATTTTATTTTAAGAATTCTACCAAAATGTAAAATAGAGGCAACAAGAAATTAATTTCACTCCCTATTAGTTTGTTTTTTATATTTTATTATTGTAAACCAAGTTATCTATTCAGAAAAGTACTTTATTTCATGTTTCACCATACATTGGATACATTAAATTTCTTAACCACTTACATTGAAACATAGATTTAAAATTTTAAAATTTAGTTATTGTTTATTTTTTATATTTTTTTATTAATCCATTTTGTTACATGTTTTAGTCTATTTTGGAATTTAGAAGATCAGCTGCTTGGCTAGATTGTTGGATTTCTTTGTGCCTCATTCGTTATACATCAGGTCTTCGTAACTTTTCTCATTTAATACGTGTTTACAAAACCACCAATATCTAAAAGTGTAAGTCTGTTGAATGTTGTCGTGTTTGGTGTGTTTTCTTTTCCTTGACGTCAGGGGAACAGAGCGCTTATATCTGTGTCTGTGTCTCCGGTTTACGTTTTGTCAACAATTATCTCATCTGGATCTGATCTGACCAAACATCTCATTTGTTTCAAGTTATCACACAATTTTGGAAGTCTAAAAACAAACAAAACTGAAGATAAAGTTTGTCTTGATTAAATAGGTGAAGTTAAGACTGCATAGTTTTCCCTACCACTCAATTACGATCTTTACCTAGTGTTATTTTTAGCAAATTGTTAGTGGTGACTGAAGATCGAACCCATGCCAGCGGAGTGATGAGCTCCGGAGTTGCTCACAGGTCCAAGTCAGTTTTTATACAAAACTGATAAAAAAAGTATTAAATTAAAACACATAACACAATTTTTATTTTAAGCAGTCAATTATTATTTAGATCTGTGTTTCTTTATCTTACAGAAAACTACTTAAATTGTTAAAATTGACAAATAATAAGCTAAACGTTACACGAAACTACATATTTAAAATTAAGCTAAAATCACTACAATTGAAAATAACTCACAAGACATTTAAATTTAGTTGTCATCTAGAAATATAAGATTTTCAAAATGAATCAATGAAAAATAAGTTTTTCTAATCCATTACAGTGCTCCTTGTCGGTGAAGATTCAGATGAGCTTTATTATAAATAGATATTGAATGTTGATTTTATGTGAAGTTTATCATATGTTCTATCGTTATCAAAGAGTTACGATGTACCATAACGTGCAATCCACACTTTGTGTAGGAAAAGCATTACTTATTGTGTCTATTTTTGTATGTGTGTACCCTCTCTACGAGACAATCTTATTTATATCTAAATAAATGTTTAAAATATACTAAAATTTGTAGTTTAGTTTGTAAATTAATGTTATCAATACGGCTAGTTGGTAATTGTAAATAAGAACTCTCCTTGTGATATGCTAGAGTAGCAATAGATTTTGTCTTTTGTACAATGAGATCATTAATTTGTTTCGTTACAAGAAATGTTTAACAGCAATACGTCGAGAAACAGGTGAATGATAAATGTCTAAAAACATTTGCATTTCTTCTAAAAGAACAATTTTGATCGTTAAATACATTTAAGTGCGGTATGAACATGTTTATTTTGAGAATTTTGAAGTAGTTAGGAATTTGTTTTAATAACATAGAGATTTCAAGAATATTGCCACAGACAATCGAAAATGTAGAAGTTGTAGAATATCGGCTGAACCCAGCTGGTCTGCAACGTAAATCAGTGGTCTTGTCTCTATCAATCTGTACTGCGACTCTAAATTTCTGATCTATTTTCTAAACTAATCTTAAACTTCTCTCCAACCTTCTCTTGGTCTCCAAGTCAAAATCTAAATACAGTAACTGAAGTGGCAATCGTAAAAAAAACTATACTACATTTCTAAAAAACATAAAACATTGACATGAAGTACTGTAGACTAATTTCAACTTGAACCAATGTCAAAGGCATTTTGAACATTTCTCTCCAAAATTTTAAGGCCAGTTAACAGTGCAAGTTGATTCAAAAGTCCGAACAGGCATATTCTCTGGATAAATAGAAATCTAACCAATGAGGCACTATCAAATTTTATTGAATTTAAATAGAGTTTGACCTGCAGTTGTCCAATATTTTTTTACAATTTCATGTTTAGCACTTTTTTTACAACACTTAAAAATTCACTTTGATTCCTTTATTTGAAAACGTGTCTACGTACAATTAACGTAATCCATTCATAACAATTATAAACACAAAAAACATTTACAACAATAAAAGTATGTTAATTTTACCATCTGCAAAATTACTTTAAATGAGATAGGGGTGCACTGTTGTTTTTACGAAATTAATGATTTATAAAAATAATGTATTTTCAAGAGAGACCTTTCTTTTCCATATCTTTTCCTAAGGCTTAGACTTGAATTTCCATCTCAGAGTTGGCCTTGAACTATTCTATGTTGTCTGAAGAACTGTAATGCTTCTAT
This sequence comes from Matsumurasca onukii, assembly GCA_018831715.1. Taxonomy (NCBI): domain Eukaryota; kingdom Metazoa; phylum Arthropoda; class Insecta; order Hemiptera; family Cicadellidae; genus Matsumurasca; species Matsumurasca onukii. The sequence continues at coordinate 5,495,792 of CM032063.1, read as the reverse complement.
CATACTTTGTTGTGTTTAAACACATTTAGCCATCTTTTCAAGTTTTAAAATGACAACGTCTTATATTTAATGATTGAGATCATAACTACTGTATATTTTCAACCAACACATACAACATAATAAGTCAAGGGTTACAAAGTTACCATTGAAATTACCATCTATATTGTAAAGGATAAGTTAAAAATAAGGCTAATTGTTTTGTAGTTCAGAAAGATTTTGTTTGTGATAACTTATAACCTAAAATAAAACATTTACTGGTTACAGATAAACATGAATATCGTTTTTTATTCATGAACATTTAAAGTCAAATATGATTGGTACTTGCATAACCCAAGGTAATTATAGGCTACACTTAAACGTTTATTGCATCTGTTGTCAGTAATTGTGTTCTCTTTAAGATTCTTCCATACTACATATCCATTTTATCAGTAGTAAGTGTCAAATCTTGTCGCTAGTCGTAAGTAGTCGAACAATAACTAGATGTGTAAATTTTCTATTTCACTGACTTTTCAATATTTCTAAATTAACTAATAAAAATAGTATCTTTCTTAGCCAGATCTAATGTTTCCTCTTGTTATTATCAATGCACAAAACTGAGGCCAACTCTTTTTTAAACACGTTTTTGTAACTAGTGTAATATTGTAATCGTGTCTTGCGTGAATGAACATCTGCATGCCCGTGTGTGATCGGTTGTACATAGCAACACTTGCATTAATGTGAGACATTTACCAAGCCAGTGAGAAACAAAGTGTTAAATAAAATACATATTTTACTGTTGTAAATTATAAAACTTATCCATGTACAAATGTATTTATTATCATAAATTTGACATGTATTTATAAAATGAAACGGATTTGTTATTTATTCCTTTTTACGTCATATCTCGCTAATAATTATAGTGTAAGATGAGTTACTAAACCCTTGTCTGTTTTTTTTTGAATGGGAGTTGTTTTATATTGAAGCATAGTTTTATCAATCTAAAACTAAACTGCCTGGTCAAATCATGCCAGGCTTGATTATCATTTCATTTAATTCTTGCGACCATGCATTTCCTCACATATAATGTGTTTGGCACTTTCATTCGATAACAGATGAAAGGAGAAACTTAAGGTGGGTTGACCCGAGGGCTGACCCCATCATCCCTCCTCAACCCCACCCCTCTACATTCAGACACACTTAATGTCTGCAAGCCCCTAAGGGGCACTTTTGGCCCAGTTAAAAATTGAATTTTTTATAACATACTTATTACATACAATTATCAATTATTACATACAATTTTTATAACATACTTCGAATTATGACTGACTTGTAATTTATTTTTTACTTAATTTTAAGTCATGACATTGTCTATTACATAATAATATGTTCAATTACAATAAAGAATCTTGAATTGGGTCCAAATTCCTATCTCCAGAGAGTGATAAGGGAAATATGAATGATGCATTTGTAGTTATTTGTAATATATCTCAACACAAATTTTGGCATAAGAAAAGGATAATCATCGGACCGATTAAAGTACAGACGATTTTTTACATGGGATATCACACGTGACTTTGCATGACACCAAGCAAAACATAGAACTGCAAACAAATGCAAATATTAGAAAACTAAAAATATTTTTTATCGTCAAAAAAGAGTAAGTTGAAGTGGGAATTACTACCATTAAACTCATGGGTATATAAAATTATTAATTTAATATTGTCTACCCGTATAAGCCTCTAAGCTATTCAGTTACTGTACTATCTATAGCAACTCTTTTAGTAGTTTTGCCAACTGCCAAAAGAGCGCAGCACATGCTTCAAAATCTACCTTACCACTACATTAATAATTACCAATTCAGTGGTAAGGTAGATTTTTCAGCAGGTGCTGTTTTCTATTGGCAATTTGCAGAACTAGTAAAAGGATTTATTTATTTACGGCAAGCAGCCAATTTACATGAAATATTTGTTGGACAATGAGTGATTTGATAAAGTAGAACATATGAGTTAAGAGACAAACAAGCAATATACAGTGTTATCACAGAGAATGCAAGTGGCGAATACAATTTACTTTACAATTTACATTACTAACTAGAATAGAAAATTTACAACAAAATAGAAAATAAACTTTGTACAATGTAAGAAGTAAACTTATGAAAACGATAACAGATAATAAACTATATAGGTACAACATAACAAGATAGTATAACTACTTAACATAATATAAACTATACAATAAATTAATGAGAGAATACTTTACTTTGATACTTTGATTTGAGACACCGACCACTCCTAGAGGGTATTTTAAGGTGAATATGGGGTGAAGGGTGAGTGTGTTGAGTGTTATTGATGGATGATGAGGTGTAGTCTTGTTACAAACTCGGGCCGACTGTTCCCCAGTTTGGGTCATTAATTAATAGCCCAACGACCAAGGGAATGGACCAACGGCTTTACGTGACTTCCGAACCACGGGTCACGTATTATCTATTGAATAATAGATAATACAATGCAAATGTGTGCGTGCGAATACGTAACGATGTTGACGAATACATCCATGCATAAATAATACACTTACAAAATAGAATGATGAAATGACAACGGTAGGTACTGCGAATACAATTTACTTTACTTAGAATCACGAAATAATGAGTGGGTACTATGTAACTAGAATAGAATTATTGTTATCGGTAGTATAATAACTATCGAATTGATTTGAGTGCAGGAGTGGCAACGATCTCTGTATTTTTCAAGTAATTAATTATAACTATTGTACAGTAATTACATTATTGATGGCTTTATCCTGTGTAAATAATATTCTCAAGGAAAACTAATATAAAATTGGCATTTATTTGTTTTGCCATTGGTCTGTATGACGATGCGCACAAAAATGCGCTGTAGTTGAATTGGAGAAGAGACAAGAGTGCGGTATGGCGGCAAGGCGGCAACTCGCATCACGGCATCAGGCAGCGTTGGGATTGTTTAGTCAACCTTAATTCAAGTAATCTGTAATTAAAACTATTAATATCAGTTTGTATTATTTATAATGCAAGCGTTCAATATAGCCCGGAAAAGAGGTAAATATCGCTTAGTTTATCTTTAAAATGCCTGGCAAACCTTTTTGTCGTCAATAATGTATCTAGGAGACTAGGATGCCTAGGAAGTAGAGATACCAAATGTTTGCGCTTAAGGAGTAAAATGGGTATGGAATTTTATCTTTTAAGTCCAGTCTTGCAATAAGACAGGTTTAAGTTCAACCAATCCCGTTGTAACCTTTCTAAAGATGTGTAGGCTAGACTGATTATTGTAGGCTAGGCCCATGCTCAACTTATGGTTATCTCTTCTGGAAGTTAAGGGACATGATTTCTCTGGAGTGCTTAAGAACAGCTTACTTTGGGCTTTTTCAATCACACATTTCTTATGGTTTGATTCTGTGGGGTCATGCCACCTCTGTCATTGACATCCTCATTAATCAGAAAAGAGCAATTAGAACCATGTGCAGAGCTCACCCATTGGCATACTGTAGACCACTCTATATTCATATGCAAATTCTAACAGTTTTTAATCTTTATATTTTTGTCATCCTCACACTAAAATTAATTTAAATCAATTTTCAACCAGGCAGGACATTCATTCCCGTTTTACTCGCAATAGAAGACAATTGGACATCCCACACCATAGACTAGCCAAGATTGGAACCTCGCATCAGGTAAATTGCTTAAGATTTTTCAATAAATTACACGATTCTGCTCGAACCATTCCACTAAAAATTTTCAAAAATAAATTGATGGCTTCTAATTAACCCCTTTTATAGCTTAAATGAGTTCTTAGAACAAAATATAGACTTAACATTTTAACTTACTTTGTTTAATATTGAATGTCCTTTATAATTAGTTATCTAATCTATTGATTGTTTTATTGTAATGTGCTGTAATATTTTAACTTATTTATTTTTAACATTGATTTTGACAATGCCTATTTCTTGTAAAACTGGATCAATGGCAGTAAAGTTCTGATTTCTGAACTGATAACTCTCGGTCTATATTGAAAGGTTTCCTTTTGAATTTGAAAGTCTTCCATGTTTATTGTTCGCTATTAATGTAAGGCTAGTCACAGGTAATTAGCATTGTATTACTATAATGCTATGCTACAATTATATTGGATTCTATATTTTGGTATTTAGTAGGCCAGCTGCTATGCCTTTAGTATATTTGTAGCAGAACGGTATCGCCGGAACTACAGCGCTCATTACCCAGGTGTTGAGCTCACTACTAGAAATTCTGTCAAGTGACAGAAGCCCTAGGTACAGGGTTTATTTATTTATTTATTTATTCACGGTTTACACCAATTTACAATAGTTTTACAATCATAGATTTGAATACATTATATGAAAAATAAATTACTAATAAACAGAGAAAATGGCCAAGATGATTAAAGAGAAACTATAACTAAGATAACAATGATAAAGATAAATTACTAGTAACAAAGAATTTGGCCAAGATGGCTAAAGAGAAACTATAACTAAGATAACAAAGATAAAGATAAATTACTAGTAACAGAGAATTGGCCAAGATGGCTAAAGAGAACTATAACTAAGATAACAAAGATAAATATAAATAAATTAACTAACGGCTATACAATACAGAAACATGAGAAAAACGTAGACATAGAGGGCTGAAAAACTAAGCGATTTGGGTTGATTTGCTTTACAATGAGGTTACCACCAACACACACAAGCAGATCTGCGCGAATATATGTCACAAAGGCACGCAGAAACTTGCCTTGGAGACTAAACCACACTGTATACTGGTGCGCAAAACACCAGCAGTGACCCTTTAGAGGCGTACCAACACACTAAACACGACCACTTTCACCTCGGGAAGGGTTGAGTGGAAGAGAGGACTATGTAATTCTACCTTTGCCTCAACAAACAAGACAAACTTTATCTGTGTTCGGTATGCCTAGCTAAATGTAGGATACATTCCGTTTCACACTGAATTTGCTTAATTTAATGGGTAAAGCAGGCATGGCTTGGGAATAGGCTCATGTTGGGGCTTCTTTCTGGAGAAAGTGGTCTTATGTTTAAACAGTGGTCCGAGTCTTAGGTTACTGTCTCTTGCTTAAGGGACTATGTGGCAGCCGGTTGATTATAATTATTGTGGTCCTAATATTCCTAAAGTATTGCCTAAGAGCGCACGCATAAAACTCAAATGGATTAAATGTACTGAACATGGTTTGCACGTATGCTGTAAACTCTTACAGGTAGAGATTCAAATTCAAATTGATTTATTTCCTCAAATTCAGTTTACAATCAACAAAAGTTTGTAGAACACAATAAATCTTCTCAGAAGGTGACTTGCCAACTATAATTATTTAAAACTAAAAATAAGAACTGTTCACAAATTATATTTAACATAATAAATTTACATATCTATATACACTCACTGCTACAAACTAATAAACATAAACAAAAGAAATTTAGGGCCTCTAAGGCAAATGCCTGATTAGAGGTTCCGTTTAATTCATTTAAAATTTATTCTTCAGCGGTCAGAAGTGTTAAAAAATATATTCTTTTTTGGTCTTTCAGAAAATAGTGCTGCATGGTTTTATTAATTAATAGTGCACTTTTATTTCTACAACTAAAACCTAATCTAAGAAACATGAAAAATCCTGGACGATTTCACATTGTTTCCAAGATCACCCCCCTGGACCAAGGCATCCACGCGTTCCTGGGCTGGACGCCAACACAGCACTGCCTTCATATAAAACAAAGACAGCTGGCTTTTCACAGCCCGCATCTAGACATGGACAACCAAGGAAAAGGAAGCGAGCACAAAACAAAGCAAAGTAACGCAAACAAGAGCAATACATAATCATAAAGAAATCTATTTTAAAAACAGTTTGTTTAAAATAAACATTATTGGTCTGGGAAGTTGCTTTTATCTATGAATAAAAAACAAGGAATCAACGTCTTCCAAATTGAGAAGCCATTCTTTTAACTTTCTGACAAATATCTTTTTTTTGTTGATTACTTTAATGTTTTCAGGTAGTTGGTTAAATATTCTAGGGCAATGAAATTAAATTTTCTTGTATAAAAGGTGGTGTATGGCTTGGGCACTCTGTAACTTTCAATATTTCTCAACTTTTGCTTATACACATTTGTGTTATTTTCATGAACTACACTTTTACTAAAGAATGTCTTTAAAATTTTGAAGATAGAGAGAGACAGAGGTAGGCACTACAACTTTGTCCTGGGGATTCTGGGTTTAAATCCCTTTTTGCTATTTTGTGTAGTTGTAGTGGGTTTAAGGTGAGGTTAAATTGTAGAGAGTACACTACTCCCTGCCTCTTGTATCATAAGAGTGAAAAACACTTGGGAGGATAGCATTGTGATTTGAAAAGAAAACTAGTCTATCAATAGCCCGCCCGACTGTGAAGTTCGATCTGTGATTAATTTTCTCAGTGCCAAAGGCCTGAAAGCAGTCGATGTTTATCAAGAGATCAGGGCAGTGTGCGGAGAAAACATTATGAGAGAAGGAATGGTAGAAAATGGGTTAAAGGCGTTTACAAAGATGGCGCTCAATGTTCATGACAAGGAAAATTAGCCTAGGAAAATCAAGTTCAAACAAAGCGATGTCTGCCCAACAAATCATGTGCACAGTGTTTGGGACAGGAAGGTGTTATTGGTGGAGTTACATGCCTGCGTGGGGACACAATTAATTCAGAGACCTAAACTGTGACACTTGGCGGAGTTCCACTTGTGCTATCCAGAACAAAGCGGCCTTGACTGACTAAAGGTGTCATTTTGCTTCGACAATGCCCGCCACATGTCACAAAGAACTCAGGGATTGTATGCAAAGTTTGGTTGGAACTATTTGAACACCCTCCCTACTGTCAGATCTTGCGCCGGCGACTTCCACATATTCCTTCTTGAAGAAGCACCTGGGCGATAAGCACTAAAACTGACGACAAAGTCAAGCGGCTGTGCTGAATTTTTGTCAAGTCAGGCGGCAGATTCTAAACATCGAATTCAAAAAGCTAGCTGTGCGATGTGATAAGTGCCCAATATTAATGGCAATTATGTAGAAAAATAGTTAAAATTACAGGCTTTCATGTAAATAAAATTATTATGAAATCTCATTAGTTAATTTTATTCTTGATTACCATAAAAAACCACGCTTATTGCCTATATAATGTTACAATTTATTCAATGTGATTTTGTCTTGAGTATATTTTTTAAAGTTGCACATGAACATCATCTTTTACCATTCTTATGTAAAATAATATTTATAATTAATTATTGTTGGTTCTTAAAGAGATATATAAGGTTTGGGCAACTATGCTTGGCAGTGGAATACTACGGAAGAAGATCACGATATTAACTTTCAAATATTTGTTTTGATTGTAAATTGCGTCAAAAAAGAAATTTTAACTCTTCTAGTAAAAATATGATTACTTATAAAATTAGTATTAAACCTAAGACAAGGAATATGACCAACCTTTAAAAAACTAAACCTTTATTATATGTTTGTATACATTTAGTTTTAAGATGTTATTGATTGAATAAGATTAATAGGTGAGAATATGAAACTGAATTAAGAAGAACTTTGAATTAAGAATGAATGAGTTTGAGCCTTGTGGCTAACGTACTTTCATACTTTTTTGCTATTCAAGAGCCGTCGCCAATCAGTGCCAAGCCTGGCCCATCCGACTCAGCAGATTCAGATTGAGGTAACAAGTACTTCGTACCGAGGTATCAAGTCAGTGTGTATCCCTTGAGGAGGAGGCAGTGTCGGAGGGATCAAATAAATAGTTTGGAACAAGGGTCTATCAAATAAACTATTTGATCTCTCCAATTCCTGTCACCATTAGTAACATGGATGAATGAGTTAAGTCACCAGGTTTAGTTTCAACACACCTGTCGGGTTCAAGTAGGTGTTGAAATAAACTCTGGCATTGAATTCTCGAGAAGCGGATCAAATGTTGGATATGGCATCAGAACCCTGTCCATAAGACCTTCTAGACATCAGACCTGATCGACACACCGTCATGACAAGTTCCGCCAGGTGTGAGGGAGCTTCGCCTAGTCCTACATGTCGAGACAATCCAAATTATGCGTCAAGTTACAGGTCCAGGGAACTAATGCGGATTGGTGTTCTACACTAAATCACACGCAGAACTTTGCCTATGCAGGGTCCATCAACAGCAATATCGTCCAGTCTACAACTAGCAAGTGAGTGCGTAACATGGTGGCAGCTCTTACCTGCGCCGGGACTCTTCTTCATAGACCACCTGTTGTTCCGCGATCGCTGCATCTGCTCAGCCATTTTGCATTCATGTACATTAAGAGTTTGCACAAAGTGAATTTAATTAAACATTTTCAGTTTAAACTTTTAGTGAAAAGTTATTACTCTACAAGTTATTAACAATCCAAGTAAAAGTATATCTTTTTGTGGTGTAATAAAGGTTTTCCACGTAAAGTGCTTCAGCGATTCAGGAAATATCAAGCCTAGTCGAGAACTACACAAGATAGAAAGCTGTAAAAACCCGTTTTTAATGGAAATGATCAGTGTTTAAATATTCTAACTAACCAAAAGGTTACAATGGATGATAAAAATCAACCACAAGGTAAAAGTTAATCAAATATGGTGAGGAGACCAAAGTATGATCATGGCCAAAGCATGGCAGTAGAAACCTACCACCTTCACCGATAGATGTAAGTGGAATAATGTATTGAAAATTGGACATTTTCAAAAATACAATTTAATAATTACTCAGTAGCCACTGGATTAGATCAAAAGCCAGAAGGAATACAAGTAGCAACCCTACTTTCAGTAATAGGAAAAGAAACTTTAAAAAATTTTCACTAGACTTAGATATTATGATATTTCAAAATCATCAGTTCAAGGATAATAGAATCCCTAGACAATCATTTTCAACCTCAGAAAATGTAGTATCTGAAAGATTCATATTTGGGTCAACTTGGCCAAGAGCTCATGAGAGCATTGATCAATTTGTTTGTAGGTTAAGACATTTAGCCTCATCTTGCAATTATGATAAGTTAGAGCCAGAACATCGAGATCGCCTAGTTTAGAGAATTGCTGATATCAGCCCTCCCCAGCGGAAAAATGTTGGGTGATTCAAAACTCACCTTGACATCTGCCTGCATAGACATATGCATTATCCAAGCATATAAAGAAAATCACAAACCAAGGAGATCTGAGGAAGATGTGGTAAATAAGACTTACTTTGGTAGGAAAACTAGTCTAAATTGTCTGTAGTGAAATTGGTTGTTCCAAACTAGGCTAAAACAAATGTCAGAATAGCTTTATTCCAAACAGGATATAAGCAAAGCTCATCTTAACAGAGCCCAAAACATCTTTAATGCCCCAAAAACTATTTTGTGCTACGCCTAAAGAAGCACTACTCCCAGAATCTTATTAAATGTGGTTTGATATCTCAGAAGTTAAAATAAAGGAGTCACGAGTTACATGGTCAATTTTATTAAAAGTAAATTGGCATTTCTAGATGCAGTAACCTCGGCCTGTAAGATTCTTCTAGAGGACAGAAGACTTTTGGTTTGAAATATGGAAGGAAGACTCTTTTGTGGATGCACCAAATCTGGAGTCATTCGTAACTACGGCACATTAGACCCAACCACGACAGCTGCTGTATGCCCAGGTAAAATTTCTTTCATCATAAAAACTTTTTATTTCATTTGTATTAACGGTTTACACCATTTACAATGTGATTCAGAGAAAGTATACAATAAGGGCAATACAATCAGGTCTGTCATGTTACCTGTATATTCTAAAATGTCTATATGTTCTATATTAGTGTACTGTTCTCTCTGTGAACATTTGTTCGGTTTTATTTACAGTTTAGTTTGTAATGTTTTAACACATCAAGGTGTTAAATTATGTCAAGGTGTCAGTGTATTGTCACTGTTGGGGAGAGTTTGAACTCATTTATAAAAGAATATATGACTCTACTGTTAACACAAGTTAGTTGATCAGGCTAATTTTGTGTATTTAGACAGTGATGAGTCAGTGATATACACTTGAGGTGTCATTTTACAATGAACTGTGTCAAGTCTAAGGCATTTGGGCCTATTTATGCTCTTTTGCATTATGTGTTTTCTTTGGGTGTGTTAACTCATTCATGTTGTTGAATGGAATTATTTACATTGTATCTATGTGTTCTTAATTCTACATGTTTTGAACTATAAGTGTATTTAACTGTATATATGTGTTTAACTATATGTGTATTTAACTGTATATTTGTGTTTAACCCTTAAGTAGGCACGCGCGGGCCTGACAGACCCCCAGGTAGTAATTTTGTGAAATATTTGAGTTTAGGAATAGTTTGATCGTTCTGACCATTTCAGTACCTTCTAACTATCATATTTCTGATATTTTGGAGTAGTTTTGGTTAAAAAATATTGTACTGTTTCTCGGTAATGTCGTTCCAAAGTTGAAAAATATTTCAATTCCCAATTTGAAAATTGTTATTTGTGCAAAACAATTTGTAATAATATTGTTTGTGCAACCTTGTAGACCTAACTAAACAACAAAGGGCAACAAAATACAAAATAATTAACTGTGTGTTACTTTTTAAATTTTTTAAACCAAACCACATTTTGCTACAGGAACAAGAAAAGTTTCACTATCTACAAAAGAAGCTGTACAACCCTCACTTGTCAATATTTTAATGTCACATGAACATAATATGACACAGAAAACATTAACTGATGGTACAAATCTAATTTTATTAAAAAAACTATTTTTGTTACACATCTATGCATGTTTCAAAATGGGGTCTAGTAGACCCTTACGCGCCGACTTACGTAACTAAATTAGGCGCCCCTACTTAAGGGTTAACTATATGTGAGCTTAACATAGATGTGTGGCCTCACTATTTACATATAAATTACAAATTCTTTGTGAGGTGTTCATCCTGCCACTACTGTTTCACTTTGTTTTTATCAATGTAATAAAAATTATGTTAGTTTTTGGATGTGAAAACTAATTTATCTTTGGATGTTTAGTACTTGGTTCTTTTGTCTTTGAACGCATTATTTCTAAAACACATAGGAATAAAATGTTTGTGTTTAAATTTTTTTCAAATTGAAATACCATAAACATAGTATAATACAAAATTTTACACAAAAGGTAAAAAAAGTTGTATTCAATTTTACATAAACATAAAAACTCATTTTCCCAAATTTTACATTAGTATTTTAATTTTGTGCGTCCTTTTATAACTGGTAAATGTACCGGTTGTAAGGACGTAAATAATATTAATGTAAGAGGCTAAAACTATATCTTTATGTAAAAAGAGTATAAAACTCTAACTACTCTTAATAAACACAACGATACTTCATGTATTTCAAGAAAAAGAACTAAATAACCGCCAATTTTCTGTGGAGCTATGAAAACTTTCTTTTATATTAAATTCACCTTATGACACATAAACATCCTACAAGTTTGAATGCAATGGGTCAAGCGTTCTGGAGATATAAATTTTTAAGTAAAAAATACAAAATGGCGACTACCGGAGATAACTTGAAGAATTTTAGGGCCCATGTTTATAGGACCTTTTTCATTGTTTTTTGCATAAGGAACCCACCTGAAATTTGAGCCTATTTTGAATCACCTGTATCTGGTGTTTTTAAGTAAGTACCGTTTGGAATTACGCCGCTACAACTTACCGTCGGCGTTCAACATGTTTGTTGTGTACCATCTCTTGGTCACACCCAGACACCAATCTGACCATTTTAGCTGATCATGCCTGTGACGTTTAAATTCCTCCGTCTATCAAAAGTCCGCCCGACTGTGAAGTTCGATCTGTGATTAATTTTCTCAGTGCCAAAGGCCTGAAAGCAGTCGATGTTTATTGTGAGATCAGGGCAGTGTACGGAGAAAACATTATGAGAGAAGGAATGGTAAGAAAATTGGTTAAGGCGTTTAAAGATGGCGCTTCCAATGTTCATGACAAGGAAAGTCGCCTAGGAAAGTCAAGTTCAAACAAACGATGTCTGCCCAACAAATCAAGTGCACAGTGTTTTGGGACAGGAAGGGGGTGTTGTTGGTGGAGTTTATGCCTCGTGGGGACACAATCAATTCAGAGACCTAAACTGTGACACTTGAGCGGAGTTCACCGTGCTATCCAGAACAAAAGGCGACGCATGCTGACTAAAGGTGTCATTTTGCTTCACGACAATGCCCGCCCACATGTCACAAAGAGAACTCAGGATTGTATGCAAAAGTTTGGTTGGGAACTATTTGAACACCCTCCCTACTGTCCAGATCTTGCCGGCGACTTCCACATATTCCTTCACTTGAAGCACCTGGGCGGCGCGTACGGCAGCTGACGACAAAGTCAAAGCGGCTGTGCTGAATTTTTTGTCAAGTCAGGCTGCAAAGTTCTATGACATCGAATTCAAAGCTAGCTGATGTGATAAGTGCCCCAATATTAATGGCAATTGTAGAAAAAAATAGTTAAAAGTACAGGCTTTCATGTAAAATAAAAATTATTATGAAATCTCTGTTCGTTAATTTTTTTATTTAAACTGTACTTAAAAAAACACGCCTTGTACTATATAATGTTACAATTTATTCAATGTGATTTTGTCTTGAACTAAACTTTATTATATGTTTGTACACATTTAGTTTTAAGATGTTATTGATTGAATAAGATTAATAGATGAGAATACTGAAACTTTGAATTAAGAATGAATGAGTTTGAGCCTTGTGGCTAACGTACTTTTTCATACTTTTTTTACTTTATTCAAAGAGCCGTCGCCAATCCAGTGCCAAGCCTGGCCCATCCGGCTCAGCAGATTCAGATTGAGGCCAACAAGTACTCGTACCGAGGTATCAAGTCGGTGTGTATCCACGGAGGAGGCAGTCGGAGGGATCAAATAAATAGTTTGGAACAAGGGTCTATCAAATAAACTATTTATTTGATCTCTCCGATTCCTGGTCACCATTCGTAGCAGGATGAATGAGTTAAGTGCCAGAGTTTAGTTTCAACACACCTGTCAGGTTCAAGTAGGCGTGTTGAAACTAAACTCTGGCACTTAACTAGTTCTCGACGAGGCGGATCAAATGTTGGATATGGGCATCGAACCTGACATCCGCAAGACACTTCTAGACATCAGACCTGATCGACACACCGTCATGACAAGTTCCGCCAGGTGTGAGGAGGCTCGCCTAGTCCTACATGTCGAACCCAATCCAAGTGTACGTCAAGTACAGGTCCAGGGAACTGATGTACACTTTGATTGGTGTTCTACACCTAAATACACACGTCATGAACTTTGCCCTATGCAAGGTCCATCAACAGCAATATCGTCAGTCTACAACTAGCAAGTGAGTACGTAACATGGTGGCAGCTCTTACCTGCGCCGAGACTCGTTCTTGCGCATAGACCACCTGTTGTTCACGATCGCGGCATCTGCTCAGCCATTTTGCTATTCATGTCAAAAATTTTGTCAGAGTTTGCACAAAGTGAATTTAATTAAACATTTTCAGTTTAAACTTTCGTGAAAGTTTATTTTATTTTTATTTTAGGTTCTACGATAAAATCGATAATTGTATGTGAATTCTGTGTGTGCCTGCTGACCAGGCAAAGGTGTGATGTTTGGCTCCCACACGTAGATTCTAGAGCAAAGGGTTTTGATCGATTGAGAGAGTAAAACTCTACTACAAAGGGTGAACTCAAAAGTGATATTAATCGTGAGCTGGCACCATTTATTAACGAGAAAAGATATTATATCAAATTTTGTGCTATACAAGTCTGTTGCAAAATTAATTATACTTTCTCAAAAAATTCAAAATTAACACTTAGGAACAAAGGTTTTGCAACACCCCACCGCCATTACAAGATTATCGAACCAAACTGTTTTACATCGTTAGCTGGGACTATATATTAACGATAAAAAAAGATTCCATTAAATTTCATGCTATATACAAGGTTGTCGAGAAATTAATTAAACATTCTTGAAGAATTCTACATTTGTACTTACTAGAAATCCAAAGTTTTGCAAGAACCCGGCCCCCTCTCAATATTATCGAACTAAACTGACCTTAATCGTTAGCCAGGACCTATATATTAAAGAGAAAAAATATTCTATCAACTTTCGTGCTATATAAGGCTGCCAAAAAAATAATAAAGCAAGCACAAAAAAGTCGAAATTTGAGTTTTGCAAGAATCCCGGCCCCCTCACAATATTATCGAACTAAACTGACCTTTATTGTTGGCTAGGACTATATACTAACAATAAAAAAATCTCCCAACAAATCTTGAAATATACACGGAATTGCAGAAATTATATTAAAATTTTGTGTTTCAGCCCGGTGGATGAGGAGCAGGAAGGGAGCTGAGATTACATAGGATGTGACATCCTACACAAAACACCAGGGTGCAAGGGTAGCCAGTAGGACATTTCTCCAGGTATAACATTGCTTATCCTTTTAGTGAAAATTAAATTTCCCACAAGTTAGTTTAGTTGATGTTTGTTTTCTATTTAAACTTTGAATTACCATATAAGAGAAACAGGGGCGGCTCGAGCATGCATGCGCCCTCGGGCAGACTCAACGGCAGCTTCAGAGGGTCTGGGGCCCCAAGCTCAAGGTAGGGTCCGGGCCCCCGGAAAATTTTTGAAATTTCAAAGCGAAATAACCTGTTTTAAAACGTTTTTAAGTGGGCCTACTGTTAACTCGCTATAACAACTACCTATAACAACTAAAATAACTGACTACATTACCAGTAAGTAAAATGACTATGAATAGAAAGCATTATTTTTATATACAATGTTTATGAAAGCCTTCTGACTAGCACTAGGCAATTTAAAACCCCGTTATTTTGAGAACTTTTAAAAATGGCCTCCTCTTGTTGTTGCTTTTCAGCCACCCTTTTCTGAAATTTTGCCCTATTTGGTTTAGAAAAGCATGGTATTTCCTGCCGTATACACCTCCAGACACCAACACATTTACAAAAAAAATCACAATTACTCAACTCAAACGAATAATCACTGTTCAACTCTTAAAATACTCAGAGAAAGGAACATGTCACAAACAAAATGGCTAATGCAAGTCTAAATGTACTGTGCATTGCTGCAGTTCACACTTTCGCAGAGTTAATTAATAAAATATAATTCCTTTGTTGTTCAGAGTATCGTTAATTCTCTAAAAGTATTTTCCCTTTTCTTTCTATAAGAATTCCCTTTTGAGCTGTATGCACCCAGCGCCCAAAAACGCCGCCTCCTTATGCCCCTGCGTCAGCCCGGTTGCCGGTCCTCGAGCTCTGAAGAGAAACTCAGAAGTACGTACTGTAATCAATGTCATTTGATATCCGCAAAATTTAATTAGTGCACACTTGACTGTCGTTGGTGTGAGTATAACTGACTGTCAAATCCTGTGCAAAATTGTTGTGTTTGTTAACTGAGTTGCTTTTATTCATCAAAAAGAATTGCTAACCATTGTCGCATTCTTCACCCTCTGAGTGTTTAGTGTGTAATAGAATAGGCAGTGCTGCACAATTTTTCACTTAAATTTAAGATTTCCTTCTAAAGTTCCTCCACAAATTTAGTTTTAGTCAACCAGGCTTTTGTATAATTCCCTGAACTGTTAACACACAATACAGTTTAATACATACCATGACAACAAGTTAAATATTAAAAACTGATTTCTAACTCAAACACTTCACCAAATTCTGTATAAACATTCTTTTCTATGAATAAAAAAGTAAAATTTCAAGAACTTTCATGCCTTTAGGATTGTTATGCGTTTTCAGATATGTGCCGTTTCAATTACAGTAGTTAGTAACGAGATAGCAATGAAAGCGTGATCGCTATATACAAACGATAAACTTGGATATTTGTGCTCTGTTGCTCAGTCACTACAGTTATACACTGAAAGATGGCCTCTCTGGTCATAGTGTTTGTTGGGGTTGTTTTGTAGTGAATGATGAGCCATAGCAGCTCTGTTGGTCTGATGTCGTCACTGGCTACTTATACTCATCTTTGTTGGCCGACGACACTGCAAGGGTTAACCTCTCGGAAAACACAGCTCATAAAAAATAAATAAATAAAAATGCCTTTTATTAGAGCGTTTCTCAGTTACAATTGGTTTTCAGAACAACTCGTGTCAACTTATCTTAATTTAACATTACTACATTTAAAAACTATAATTACAGTGAACAACACAATTTAATTTAAAAGTTACAAGTAATAAATAACACAAAATGTATTACATGAATAAATAAAGAAACCAAAAGTTATACAGACTAGCAAAAATTAAGTTAGACTACATATTTTCAAAAATGATTTTTTAATTTATTTTTAAAGTTTCTTGACTAGATAATTTTAGGCACTCGAGAAGGTCGTTGTACAACCTGGGGCCTAAGTAAGAGAAACTTCTCCTACCTAGCTCCAGTCTTACTCTGCACAGACTGTCATTGGCGTGTGCTGGCGCTGGGAGATCATGTCCCTAGACATAAGTCGCCGCGACAAGTATTGCGCTCCCGAGTGTAAGGGCCTTGCGTGTGCATGCAGATAGTCAACACCCTGCATATTGTTTCCATTGGAAGCAATCTGGTTGACCGATAAGAGGACACATGATCGAAACAACCTAGCGAGAACACAAATCGAACTGAGACAAAGACAAAAGACTCAATACTTAGCATCAATGTTTAAAAGTATGTTAGGCTACGTTTTTTAAAAGTATGTTAGGCTACGTTTCTGTGGGTAAATACTAGCAGGTAAAGTGTAAGACAAAATGTGTTTTGTTCACTGTTTGTAATGGTTGCGTTTGTGTGTGTAGAGCTGGACATGGACTCCGTGTGACACACGACCGCGTCCAGGGCCGACTAGCTACGCGGCGAGCAGAGGTTTCCACGGCATCACTGCTAACCTTGAAACTGTTTACATGTGCTAAGTTATTTTGTACGGAAGCTGTTGTGCTGAGAATGACATGTTTAAGTTAAGAGTTCCTAAGAAGTGAAATGTGTTTCTAAATATGTTAAGATTGATTTTATGTACAACCTGAATTGTATGTTTAGTTTATCAAATTCATTGTTGGGATTTTCCTCAACAGTAATATTATAGATTTTAGAGAAACATGTGTTAACAACGTAAAGGGAGCATTATGGTTTTGTCTGCCAGTAATGTGTTTTCAATAGCTGAGTTAAATTAAAGGCTTGTAAAACATGAACGCCAAACTAAGAAACTACTTGTTTAGAAAATCCCAACAGTTAACAAATATTATGTTTATTACAATTGAGTCTGTTAGGAGCCAACTGTTTTTTCCATCAATAACTTGTCAAGCAACTTGTAAATACTGTTTGCAACTAGTTGCCATAGTTAAGTGTCCAGGTGTAACGACATAACGTAAGGCATCGCCACGGCGACCATCTTGTATATTATCGTATTGTGATATCATCTCTCTCTTCGTAATGTTTACCGTTCACAGTATTCTAGCGGCAGTTCTACCAACCTCCGGAAACACATACTACAGTGTGGCAGTTTGTTGCTTTCATTTCACTTAGTATTTCCCTAGTTAGAAATAAATACAAAATAAAACTAATCATTCAATTCAGTGGTTATTTGATGGGATCTCTAAATTGTTCTGCTGTAAATACATGGTTTTGAGGACTTGTCCGGTAGAACTGCCGCAACTGTATAGTTATCTACAGACTGTGTTTGTTTTGTATAAACTCTTCTACAATAATATATGCTGACTGTACCACTCTCAGCTTCAACACGTAATCTTGTGTTTACTGGCTTTAGAGATAAACAAACTTAATATTGTAAGTATTTAACTGAAAGGTGCCCTTCTGTCGTAAGGTTGTGAAATTCCAGTTCTAACTGCTCGGGGAGACTTGTGTATTGTGTAATCAAAGTTCAGGATCAAGAATATAAGAGATATTTGGTGTCGAGTTCCCTTGCCAATGTGTAAGTGGTGAGAAAACTACCTAATGTGCCTTTACTTTGAAACACCTGACTACACCTTTTCTAATTGTATAAGAGCATATGTCTATTGTATTTGAGAAGCTTTCAAATGTAGCAGGGAATAATCATTTTTATTTGAGAACGTATTGATGACTTTGTATTTCTTATTCTTTAAATTGCAACCATCGCGGGTACACTAGGTGGACCCGGTGGCGGGTTGAATTATCTTGCCAACTCATCACTCTGCTGGCGCATGTTTGATCCCTGCAGTCACCGCTTACATTAATTTTGTAAAGTGACTATGCGGTAACGCTAGGTAAAGGTCGAGTGGTAGAGAGGATGTTGTTGTCCTAACTGCTCCTCAAACAAAACAAACTTGATCTTTTTTTAGCTGATGGTCTATGCTATTTTAAAAAAAATAAAAACTCCAAAAGAATACTATTTTGATTTAAGTTTCTCAAACACTATTGATTGTTTCTCAAGTACAATCAATATTATCTAAAATTAACTACACGCTTTCTCATACAACTGGAAAAGGTGTAGGGAGGAAAAATACTTCAGAGGGGAATGTTTCACGAGCAGTTAAAGCTGTAACTTTTGTCTTACTGTGTAGTTAGCATACTTAGAGCTTTGATCTCATGTAAAATATCTCTCATTGAATTTATCAATGTTGGAAATTTGCTGTTTTTAAATCAATAAAACACTTTATTACAGCTGAAATGTGTGTGACTATCCTTTCCCCCCCCCCAAGATTAAACAAACACAGAAATATTGGTAAGAATTTTTTAAATCTGCCTTGCCCAAAGGTAAGGGTATTCCCAAGGTAAGTTGCTCAACCTGTTACACAGAAGGTTGCAAAATGGTTAGTTGCTGCTCTCGCCTTGCAACATAGGTTTCAACGCAAAAGAAAATGTCCTGATATCAGGGCCTCAGAAGTTGGCAGGAGACTCAACAGTTTGTTCTAGTTCAACAAGCAACTTGGTTATTTTTCTTTGGCCTTCCAAACAGAAGTCCAACTCAAAGGTCTCCTGGCGATTTCTGCGACCCTGGTACTAGAAACTAATTTTGATCTCGTTTTGGCCACTGTGGTTGAAACTAGATTTTCCTAAATCCACTAGGACCTCAGAAGTTGGCAGGAGACACAACAGTCTGTTCTGAGTACAACAAGCAACTTAATGATTTTTTTTTGCCAAAAGAAATTCATCTCTAAGGTCTCCTTGCGATTTCTGCGCCCCTGATACAGACAACTCTTGTTTTGGCATCTGTGCTCAAAACTGAATGTCTCTACTGTTCACTAGGACAATCTACAACAAAATACAGAGAAAAATAGGGCCCTTAGGACTTGAATACGATCAGGGGACCCACTCCGGGCATGGACTAAGCGTTGACGGTTTGTCGTCAATAACTTCCGAACGAAACAAGATAAAAATTTTTAAAAATCAGATTCGTGTTCAGTGCGACCAGGCGGTGCAAAAAAATGTATCATATGTTTGGTTTGTGAAAAAAAAATTTCACCACTTGTTGGCAGTTAATTGTGAATAACTTTTGAACAAAAAAAGATAGGGTACAACGGAGTGCAGATTCGTAATCAGCGCGACGAGGCGGTGTTAAAATATGTATCATATGTCTGATTTGAGACGTAAAGTTTTTGCCAATCGAAAAAACCAAAGGTTTAAGCCCATGGTCGGAGCGATTTTTGGCTCCGTTTTTTGTGAATATCTTCCGAACGAAACAAGATAAAAATTTTTAAAAATCAGATTTGAGTTCAGCGGGACAAGGTGCTTCCAATAATGTAAAATTTTTTTGGTTACAATAAAGTTTTTTTTTTCAAAATGACTGTTTTTTTTGTTTTTTTCTAAACGAAACAAGATTAAGAAAAAACTTTTGCAGATCTGTTTTTGGGTCGACAAGGCGGTGTTAAAAAAGGTATCACATGTCTGATTTTCCAAAAAAACCTTTTAGCAAAAATTAGCGGCGCAATGAGTTTTTCAGATTTTTTGGGAATAACTTCCGAACGAAACAAGATATTTTAAAACGGTTTGAAGATTTGTGTTCAGGGCGACGAGCGGACCAAAATAATGTGTCATATGTCTGGTTTAAAAAAAAGTTGTCCGCGTGATGAACCTTTACTCTTTTGGCCGCCATTTTGAAACGGCTTGATAGATTTTTATAATTTTCAGTCTATTGATGGAGAACAATATAATACATATTTATTCCAAATTGCATCAAAATCGGATGAAAGTTACTGTTTTTAGATCATTAAAACCACTTTTTGGTGAAATGTCCCTCCCAAAAGGGGTTCCGTAATCCGATTTTGCTGGTTAACAAACTCGACTAAGATATTTACAAACAGAACATTTGTACTCAATTTTATGAAAATCGGACAAATTTGAACACTACTTTCAGTTGTAACCGATAAACAGATTCGACTTGTCAAGAATTTGAAATAGCCTATGTTTTAAATGTTCATTTCCGTTAGCTAACTTTCAAAAACAGACCAAATAAACCATAATAAAAATTCACCATAGATATCCCACTAAAACTTACCCAGACTATATAAACCTATCACATTTCTTGTTGCTGACTTTACAGATTTTCAATAAAACCATTGAAATATTACAGAGGTAAAATTGGCTATGAAAACTGTGTATTCAGCGTGGGCGAGTCGTCTTTAGGGTGGGCAGCCTCTGTCGTCAGGTTGATACTATCACAGCCGGTAAGTGTGGTGGTGGCGGGTATCTGCAACACAACACAACTCAATACACATCTAGTGTTATAACATAAAATTGTATACACAAAAATTGATTTGTACAAAATACGATGAATTTATTTGATACAGATCACTTCCACAAAATATGAAGGTCGTTCGGAAAGTAGTTCGGTCGACCGTTTTAATCTCTGTGTTGTCTATGTGCTGACAGATGATTGAATCAAAGTCAGCTGGTTTTAGCATCTTATTGGCCAGCTGTTTACTGAATTTCGTTTCAATACAACTACTCTTATTACCGTGTTTGTAAACATACAAAATGGAGAAGAAAATCAATACCGCCGCCAGTTGTGAATTGAGATCAGTTATTCGATTTCGAATGAAAAACATGCGCTCAAGTGAAATACACCGCAAAATTAAATCCGTGTATAGTGAAGTGATGGACGAGTCAACTGTGTGGCGTTGGTGCGAAATTTCAATGAAGGCGTTCACGATGAGGAGGGCGACGCCAGTGTCATCGTGCGCTTGTTGAAACTGTTGGCGCATTTGTGGAAAAGGATCGGAGATTGACTTTCGATGAAATTAGTGAAAATTTTCCAAATGTTTCACACACTATCATTCTGAAGTCCTTACAGAACACCTCAAGTACCGTAAAATGTGCTAGGTGGGTTCCGATAATCACAAATTGAAGCGAGCGGCTGCAGCGCTAAGCTTTTCGGGCGCTATTCAGCGACCTCATGCAGCTGAAAAGCAAGCAGCTACTCAACCACTTCGATGGGATGTTCTCGACCATCCTCCATTGCAAGACCTAGCCCCTAGTGACTATCATTTGTTCACAACACTTTCTTTGGGTGGGAAAAGTTTTGAGGATGACGACAAAGTCAAACAAATGGTACTGGCTTATTTCAATGGATTGGTGACAGAAGACTACGACATAGGTATTTAAAAGCTTGTAACAAGGTACAATAAGCGCTTGAATTTGCAAAAAAATTATGTAGAAAAGTAGGTTAAGATATAAAAATGTAAAATACAAAGTTTAGTTGAAAAATTTTGGTTTTCTTAGATAATGGAAAACGGATATTACTTTCGAGCGACCCTCGTATGGCTCTCTACAATCAACCAGATAAACCAAAAACACCCTTGGTAAAATAAATTTTTTATAAAGTAAATACCAAGGTTTCTTTGTTTATACAATTTTATTTTATACTTATATAACGTCCCTTATCATCTCAAGAGTGTTGATTTAGCTACGCAATACATGGCCGGGTACTAAAAATCTTAAATCATTTTAGTTTTTTTGCAAATTCCACTGGTGAGAGTAACTATGACTCTTGTAAGTAAGCTTTTTCACTGTTTTAAAAGGCTAAATTCACGACTTATTCACGGTTAGAGTGAACTAATTTGATCTAAGGATTTAATCTGCTGGTGCCTTCCTCAAGACACTTGATACTGGAGAGCTAGTAAGTAATGTGCAGACGTACTCACCTACTAGACATACTATGACACCGGACCATGGCTTCACTCCAGTCGCTACTGGAACTGCTGGAGTGGCTGGACAGGAGACTGTGTCAACTGGATCGGTAGGGAGGCGGACTCTCTCCGTCAACACTGTTAGGTTCGGTAGATTTCGCTCTCCTGCAACCACAAAGTAACGTTACAATCATACATTATCCAGCTGATTCCTTTCGCTTATTTTGGTGCTTCAATAGTCAAAAATAAAACATAAGTGTCACTCATGTGATACAAAACGTCCTGTGGCAAACAAGAACAAGCAGACGGATTGTAGGCTAGCACAAAAGAGTTCAAAGCACTGTAAGGTTGAAATTACCAGTTCACTTTTACTAGCGAGCAAGTAACCAGAACATTTTTCTGGTTGTTTTAGACTAAGCCTGCTGCTGTTTGAGATTATTTTACCCAACACTCAGTGCAGGAACAGTTTATCCACCGACTAGAATCCAAGACTCCTCCAGAAAGTAACAGACGTCTGTGCATGATCTTGCATGACTTGTCTAATTCAAGTTGTTAAATTCAGGACTTTAGTTCCTCTAGTTGGAAGTTCAATCAGATTAACTTTCCAAAGTTGGGGAATTGCAAGTGTTCTGGATTGATTTCTGACTTTAAACTTGTATTTTGTGATAATGTTATTTTACTTAAGGTTTGACTTTTACAACTTGTAAATTTTTCAATGCAGAAATTCCAAAATTTTAATACATGAGTAATTTTTAAATTAAGTTCCGTTAAACATTCTAAAACGCTTACCATATGTAGACACGTTATAGGATGTAACTATGTCAATAAAGTTTGCCAACTTGGGAAATAAAAAAATTTGTTGAAAAGCTAAAATAAAATTACACTTTGCACCCTTCAAAGTACTCCCCTGAGCTTTTATGACTGGGACTCGTGGCGTGGTCCTGTAATCCAGCTTCATGGAGGTCAGGTTTTGAGAATGATATAGGTCTGAAGAGGCTGAGATAGTCTCAGTGATCATCTGATGATACCCGCATCAACTCCCACCATCGTTTAGTCATATCAGACCATTACCTGGGTGGTTAGTCAAGTTAAGCCGTTGGTCCTTGTATTTCCATTGGTCATTGGGCATTAATTAATGACCCGTTCTAAGGAAGAGTCGGCCTTAGTTTGTAACAAGACTACACCTCATAATTCATTACTACCATACATCACACTCATCCTTCACCACATATCTCTAAAATACCCTCATGAGAGTGGTCGGCATCTCAAATAGTGATTTAGTGATTTATGCATGTCTCTATTCGAACTTTCCAACCTTTGATGCTCTCACGGAATTGACGTTTTGTTACCTCTGCTAGTCTTTCCGTTGTTTCTTCTTCTTCCAGACTCTAAAAATGGTGTACCTTCAACTTTTCTTTGATTTTAAGGAATAAAAAATATGGGTACTCAAGGATGTGGTGGACATTTTGGCTGTAACCTGTTGGACAATGAGGCCGATGTGAGAGGGTGCATTATCGTGATGCAGCACCCAGGACTGATTTTGCCACAATTCGAGCCTCTTTCTGCAAACTCTCTCACGCAGACGATTCATTACACCCAGTAGTCAACAGTAAGTCTACAGTAATAGACAGGATTAACTCACTCTAGCAGCTAAATCCTACGTAAGTAAAGAAGGCCATCACCATGGCCTTGATTTTGGATTTGACATTCTGGCTTTTATGTCCATGGTTCTCCACCTTTTTCTATTCCATACACTGCTCCTTAGCCTCAGGATCGTACACGTAAACCTAAGATTCATCTCCAGTAATCACATTTGTAAAGATGTCAACTTTTAATAGGGATTTCATCAGAATTTTTGTTCTTTAAAATTAAAATTGGGTTTCCATGGTCACAACGTATGAAATTGCTATTAACTCTTTGAAGCCTGGCCCAAATTTTTTAAATGACAGTTTTCTGATTTTTAATTAAGCCATGACTTTCTCACAAGCCCTCTTTTACAATCTCTTATAGAAAATGTAAACCACCCAAAAAAAAAAACAAACTTGTCCTCTTTTCAAACAGGTGTTTTGAGCAATCCATAAACTCCCTTACTTCCACCCACCGTCAACTTCCACTTGTGCCGGTAAACGTTTATTTAAGGTGGGCCTTCCTCATCACTGAATTACACAAAAGTAAACTCAGCATGGAATGCTCCTGGTGCAGGATTCAAGCGACAACTGCTAGACCTAAATCCCAGCTCTCAGCTGACACATTAGACCATGCGACCATTCTCACACCTAGTAGAACCTATTCTCTCAGTAACATGGTCAAGCTTGCACTCTAGTAGCAATCATGGTAACTACTCCAGCGACCATTAAGCGGTCCAATATGCCGTAAAAACGTGTTCAGTGCCCACTTTGGTTCCTCGCCATTTATTTTGTAGATATTGTATGGGTATAAAGTATAGCTTAAGTCATACCGCGTAATAGGCTTAACCCTTAAACGAAGTTTCATCGCCATAGCTCCAGCCGATTTTGAGTTTAAGCGGTCCAAGATGCCTTAAAAACGTTACAGACTGAGAGTAATTTGTTTGAGGCCAATTTCGGTCTTTGCAAAGTATATAAACACCAAATAACCAAAAACCGATGGATGCATTGCAATGTACAGACAAAAGTCTTATTTTGTTTATATAGATGTGTTCAACTTTTGACTCTCTCTGATTTTCCAAGCTAAGTCGATATCCTGGTTTTTACTGTATTTTTATGACATATTAGATGATTGTAACCGTGCTACACCACGGGATTTAAGTAATGAATGTTTGTGATTATATTCATCTAATAAATATTTCTTTAAAAATCATTTTTTGTGTTGTTTGTTAAATTATACTGTTTGCATGGCAGTTTGGCATCTTGTGAGAATCATAGTAAATTTTGACGTTTTCAGAGCCTACTTTGTCTCCTGCCATTTATTTTGAGGACGTTATATGGACATCAAATACTCGTACAGCTAAAGACATACTGTGTAATGGGCTAAACCCTGAGATAAACTATCACCACCATCATTTCAACCGATCTTAAGTTATAAGCGTTCTGAAATGGCTCAAAAACGTTACAGACAGACAGACAGGAACGTCAGTTTCGGTCTTTACAAAGTATAAGAAACCCAAATAACTAAAAACCCATGGATTTATTTTAATGTACAGACAAAAGTCTTATTTTATTTATATAGATAAAAGTTTTGACTACAACGGCGACAACCTTCATTTCCATTGGGACATCAACAGAGTAAAAAAATCTTCAAAGGTAGACCACCCACGTGAAGCCAGATTCTGGCTAGAAGCTTGATTTAAAATTTATTTAAAACATCATTACCTGTACTTAATTGCAAACCATATGTTCTTCCTTTATCCAAAGAAAGATGAAAAGCACCTTGTTCTGTCAATCTTAACACTTCTAACCTCTTCTAAAACTGGAATAATTTAAAACAAGGCTGGTATCAAAAGGACCTTCAGTAAAAAACTTTACAACAAATCAGTATGATTTAAATCAGCATGCTACCCAAATGTGGGTACAGTATTCTCTGAAGTACACAGCAACATAAGCCTTTGATAGGACCACCACACACTTGTATAGACAATTAATACTCTAAGTTCTGAGCCTGTTTTTTTATCTCATTAATTTCCTTTTAAAGTAATAAAAAGTTACTAAATGAATAATGAATTCAAACACTCACCATAGTCCCTCTTGCAGTACTTATTGAGGTTAAGTCTTTGCGTTCCTGCTCTGCTTTTACCGCATTGGCCTAAAAGAAGCATCACTTAATTGAACAAAAATAATGGTTACCCCTCCAGTGGAGGTTCTAGACCTTAAAACTGGGGGGGGGGGCAAGGACACTTAAGACGACTGATGAAATCATCATCATCAGGCAACAACATTTTGGTACATCTTTGCTACTAGTGCTTTCAAACGGACCACAGTGGAAACGTTGCGTGTCCATTTGCACTGGTGTTTAAAAAAAATTGTTTGAGTGGCTCTTTCATTTTACTTATAATTTATAATTATTATAAGTTCAGTGTAATAAATATAAAGCTTTTAATCCCTGATATTCATTAACACCCGGTATATTGTATCTTCATATGTACGCACATTACATTAGCTGACGTATAGCAGAATGCTTAAGAAAATCCTACAGAATTTTCAATAACAAAGGAGGATGATAATTTACTCCAAAATGAGTTATTGTGCTATATAAACTGCAAAGTGCCGTTCCACTCCTGCAATGGCTTTTGAGTGCCAATTTACTGGTGCTGTACGTTCCGAGTGCAATTATAGTGATGCCGTGTGTTCCAACATGTTGATTTTGACCCAACTGAAGTTCTGACTTTGAATTTACTCCGTGATCATTCTCGGGTGTATTTTCTGTCCCTGATACATTCTGAGTGCTATTTTAGCTTTGCAATACATAGCGTGCCCAAAATCAGAAAAACACAACTTGGTTTAGTTTGTTTGCAATTTCCTTGCAAATTCTACTGGCGAGAGTAACTATGACTATTGTAAGTTAGCCTTTTGCCAGTTTCAGAGAGAAATTCACGGCTTACTCTCGGATCGCTAAATTCCCGGCTTATTCATGGTTGAGGGGACACCATGTTAGCGAGAAATAATTTCATCTAAGGATTTAATCTGCTGGTGCTTTCTCCAAAGACACTTGGTACTGGAGAGCTAGTAACTAGTAAGTAATGTGTGGACGTACTCACCTTATACTAGACATACTATGACATCGGACCATAACTTCACTCCAGTCGCTACTGGGACTGCTGGAGTGGCTGGAGAGGAGACTGTGTCAACTGGATTGGTAGGGAGGCGGACCCTTTCCGTCAAACACTGTTCGGTTGGGTAGATTTCGCTATCCTGCAACAACGTTACAATCATCCAGCTGATTTTCTTCTGCTGGTTTTGGTGCTGCAATAGTCAAAAATAAAATATAAGTATCACTCATGTGATACAAAACATGCTGTGCAAACAAGGACAACAAGTACAGCACGATTGTAGGCTGGCACAAAAGAGGTCAGAACACTGTGAGGTTGAGGTTACCATTTTACTTTTACTAGCAAGCAAGTAGCCAGTACATTCTTTTGGTTATTTTAGTCTAAGCGAGCTACTGTTTGAAATCATTTTACCTTACATTCAGTACAGGAACAATTTCACCACCGACTAGAATCCAAGAGTCGTCCACAAAGTAACATATGTTTGTGCATCACTTGTTTGTTGGCTGCATCCCTCGGCTTAGTTTCACTGTCTTATAGACATGTGTCATACTTCTCAAATCATTTTAGTTAAGCGATGGTAAATTGAACAACAGCCAAAAGCAAAGTTACCAGTTTGATTGGGTTTTCTCCACAACCTGGCAATTTATACATTTTATTGGACCGCCTCATGCAAAGAGCCCGTGAAGAGAAGATAGACAAACAGATCTTGAAAGCATAAATGGAAGTGGATCGGGCATACCCTAAGAAAAGAGCCAGACAGAATTGAAAGGGAGGCATTGGACTGGAATCCCCAAGGAAGCAGAAGAAGAGGTCGGCCAAGAGTAACCTGGAGAAGAACTGTCGAGGACGAAGCTTTTAAAGCTGGCAAAACATGGGGAGAAGTGAAGGCTTTGGCTGCTAATCGAGTCCGCTGGCGAGTCTTTGTCGAGGCCCTTTGCTCCAGATAGGAGCTACAATAGTCAAAAATAAAATATAAGTATCACTCATGTGATACAAAACATGCTGTGCAAACAAGGACAACAAGTACAGCACGATTGTAGGCTGGCACAAAAGAGGTCAGAACACTGTGAGGTTGAGGTTACCATTTTACTTTTACTAGCAAGCAAGTAGCCAGTACATTCTTTTGGTTATTTTAGTCTAAGCGAACTACTGTTTGAAATCATTTTACCTTACATTCAGCACAGGAACAATTTCACCACCGACTAGAATCCAAGAGTCGTCCACAAAGTAACATATGTTTGTGCATCACTTGTTTGTTGGCTGCATCCCTCGGCTCAGTTTCACTGTCTTATAGACATGTGTCATACTTCTCAAATCATTTTAGTTAAGCGGTGGTAAATTAAACAACAGCCAAAAGCAAAGTTACCAGTTTGATTGGGTTTTCTCCACAACCTGGCAATTTATACATTTTATTGGACCGCCTCATCGCAAAGAGCCCGTGAAGAGAAGATAGACAAACAGATCTTGAAACGCAAATGGAAGTGGATCGGGCATACCCTAAGAAAAGAGCCAGACGCAATTGAAAGGGAGGCATTGGACTGGAATCCCCAAGGAAGCAGAAGAAGAGGTCGGCCAAGAGTAACCTGGAGAAGAACTGTCGAGGACAAAGCTTTTAAAGCTGGCAAAACATGGGGAGAAGTGAAGGCTTTGGCTGCTAATCGAGTCCGCTGGCGAGTCTTTGTCGAGGCCCTTTGCTCCAGATAGGAGCTACAGGAGTTAAGTCAAGTAAGTCAAGTCATCGCGCTGAATACGAGTCTACGACCCCGTAACTCTATCTTGTTCCGTTCGGAAGTTATTATCACAATACACTGTCAAAGTGAAAATATTATAATATCTCAAAACAGGTCCGGATTAGCCCATATTCTAATAATCTTGATCTGCTCTAGCAAGAGTTTACTGTACTATTTGTAATGCTGTTTTGTCATGAACTAAAGTTTGTAATATTAATTTAAAACAAAAAAACTTAATTTAAGAACTGACACTATTTATGTATCTATGTACAAGACAAATAAAGATATTATTGATTGATTGATTGATACTTATATCATTCCATGTAAGGATCATGCTTCGACCTGTCTAATTCAAGTTGTAAAATTCAGGACTTTAGTTCCCCTAGATGGAAAGTTCAATCAGATTCACTTTCCAAAGTTGGAAATTGCAAGTGTTCTGGATTGACTTCTGGCTTCAACTTGTATTTGTGAGAATGTTATTTGATTCAGGCTATGACTTTTACAACGTAAATTTTTCAACACACAACTTTTAAAATTTTAATACAAGAGCTGTTTTTAAATTAAGTTCTGTTAAAAACTTTTAAACGCTCACCATTTGTAGACACATTATACAAGGTAAGTATGTCAATAAAGTTCGTGGACTTATGCAATAAAATCATTAATTGAAAAGCTAACATAAAATTACACTTTGCACCCTCAAAAAGCTTCCCCTGAGCTCTTATGCACTTCTTAACTTTCCAGCCTTCGATGCTCTTACAGAATTTTTAGTCTTTTGTTTCCTCTGCTAGTGCTTTGGTGTTTTATTTTTTCCAGACTTTGAAAATAGTGTAAACTTTTCTTTGATTTTAGGGAGTAAAACTACTGGTATGTAAAGTAAAAAACCACCAAGGACTATGGTGGACATTTTGGCTAAAACCTGCCTGACAGGATGTGAGGTGATTGAGAGGATGCAGCACCCAGGACTGATTTTGCCACAGATCAAGCCTCTTCCTGCAAACTCTCACGCAGGCGTTTCATTACACCCAAGTAATAGACAGAATTAACTTTGACCCTGAATTAACTCACTCTAGCAGCTAAATTCAGCATGAGTAAAAAAAAAACATCACAATTACCTTGATTTTGGATTTGACATTCTGGCTTTTTTGTCCGTGGTTCTCCACCTTATTTCCATTCCATACTCTGCTTGTTAGTATCAGGACCGTACTCGAAAATCCAAGATTCATCTCCAGTAATCACCTTTGTAAAGATGTCTCCTTTTACTAGGAATATCATGAGAATTTGTTATTCTTCAAAATTTAAATTGAGTTTCCATGGTCACAATGTATAAAAGTGCTTACTTTGAAGCATGGCCCTGTTTTTAAATGACAGTTTTCCATGTTTTTTGTTTATTTTACTTATGCAAAACAAAATAATGTAAACAACCCCAAAACAACAAAAAATGTGATCTCCTGCTCTCAAACAAAGGTTTTGAGCAATCCATATTAATCTCCCGTGCTGGACACTGTTTATTCAAGGTGGGCCCTCCCCATCACTAAACCACACATTAGTAAGCTTAGCATGGATTGCTCCTGGTGCAGGATTTGAACCCGTGACAACTGCTAGACCTAAATCCCCAGCTCTCAGCTGACACATTAGACCATGCGACCATTCTCACACCTAGTAGAACCTATTCTCTCAGTAACATGGTCCAGCTTGCGTGGAACACTAGCGCTCTAGTAGCAATCATGGTAACTACAGTAGGACGTCGATAATCCGAACTAATTGGGACCAAAGGTGGTTTGGATTTTCAAACAAAAGGCAAAAAAAGACGAGTGTGCTTTAATTTTGTTATTTTATTCTATTTAAATAGGCTAGGTTAACTGCAAATACATGACCTATAGAACATCTTAAATTTATTTTGAATTGTAAGACAAACATGTTTCCTTTTCAATTTTGTTGACGTTGCCGTTGGGAGAAACTCTCACCAATAACAAGCAGAAACAATAAAAACGCACTAAACTGTACACCGTACCTAGCGTAAGAATGACTCGTCACTGTTTGTTATGGCAGGGTACAGACTAGTGTGTTGCTAGTGGAAAGGGAGGACGGATGTAGGGGTAGGGGGCGAGCTAAAAATAGCTCTTGGAGGTCACTACCACAATGAACGGCTACGTACATCGCACACCTGTGGACTGTTGCGGGTGAGTCACCAACACGCGCATGTAAACAACTTATTGTTGCATATGGAGCGTTCCAGTTCCAAACACTTATATTTTAATTTCGCTCGCATGAATATTGTTCTGGTGTCCATCCTTAGTGATATTTAAATCGTATTTGACAAAAACATATTTTTTGCATTTTCTTCCCGGAAGGGCGTTTGGATTTTTGACGTTTTCTGATAATTGACGTTCTGATTATCGATTTCCTACTGTACTTCAATAGACGGCTCGAGCAGAACTCAGACTTCGGCTTCAAAGTGTTAAACAAACTTCAGTACAATCTCACCAAACATGCCTAGTGAACTGAAAAAATTGAATACACTCTTCTGATGTATACAAACGTTGTATATTAGCTGATAACTTAATAAGTAGAGCCAATACTGAGTAATAAAATAACTCTGTAACATACCTCCGGTTTACAAGTTCAACCTATTGACCATAAATCTACAGATTCTCTGCGGTGGTTCTGCTCCTTGTCCTTCTCTGTGCCTAGGATCAAGTGTACTCTGTTACTCTGTGAGCAAGACCAATATGGAGAGCGTTGGAAAGTTGACCTATGAGTTACTTTTCCGTTTTGAGTCTTGATCGTAGTCTCTCAAGATTTAAAACTGGTATACAGAAAAATAGTTTGAAATCTCAAAGAACCAATGTTAAATACTTTTTATTGGAACAGAGAAATAGTTCAGAGTCCACAATATTTGTGAGGACCTAAAGATAAAAGCTTTGCCTTTTAAAGGCCTCATCCAATAAAAAGTATTTAATATTAGTTTTTTTGAAATTTCAAATAATTTTTCTCTATAAACATCCAATATTGAGCACCTCCTGCCTTCAAATCTGCAATAGTTTAACAGGCTGGAATAAAAAAGAACCTACAGTAAAAAAGCTTTCCAGAAATCAGTGTGATTGGAACTTTGGAATAAAATAGTCTGCCTCTTTCAAAATTAAAGCAGGGGATAGTTAACCCTGAAAATAAAATTAACTGCTTTTTAAATGTGTTTGCAATTGCAATGTACAAAACTTATTTTCAAAGGTTGTAAAATTAAATTAATTTGTGTGCAAAACCATTGGCAGGCACAGCACTAAAGGAATAAGGGCAACTTTAAACCCATTAAAATATTTTCAGCTTTAAATAGCCAACTTGAAGACATACATAGAGTGTGATCTAGGGTACTCACTTGTTGGTCTTGATCTTGGGACACTTGCAGGCCAGGTTCTTGACGGTACCCAGAGGAAAGTGTTGGTGCGTCTGAGTCTAGAGTCTCTGGCTCGCTTGAACACACTCTGGATCTGCAGAGAGAACTTGACGTAATCGTCGACCGTCTTACGCTCCATCACCTTGCCCAGGATAGCTGCAACACGGACTGTGTTGGTGAGCTATTCTAAGCTATTCTAAACCCTTACACAATATGGCCTCCCTGGGAACAGGAAAAATCATGGTCAAACCAACCATTTAAACAAACAATGTTATTTGAATCAAAGAGTATACAAGAAATACTTACTACTACGGGTTTAAAAAGAATTACCTATCAATGAAGGACTCCCATGGTGATCACTTCCATTCAAACTAATCTCATCGCGGGGGACGTTAGTGTGATCTACTTGTGAGGATGTTCAAGAAATTTTGAAGTGGAATAGTTTAGTTATTACCGTTACTTTGTCACATTTCGATACAAATCCTATTTCTTCTAGAATGTTACACTCAAAACATTACCAACAAGACCTTTGTAAAAGTCAATAATATTTACAAGGTTGGCATTTGTTCTTGAATATTACAAAATAATATCAAATTTACTTGGTAAATAACCGCCCAACACTCCAATTTCACAGCTAAGCTTATGTATAGTGATGTAGGGGAAGGAACTGAGCCTGTTCTAGATATTACACTAGAGTCCCGCTGATCCGAACTAATTGGGACTGGACCCTGTTCGGATTAGCAAAATCGGATTAGGCGGATTTTTTGCATATATTGGTACATTAATTATACATTGACCTTATAAGGTCATATTATTGACTTTAAGGGACTAATATTTTATTTATAAATGTAAGAAATTATGTATTTTAATCCTGTACTGTACAATTTTGATAAATACAGTTAGTGCATTAATTAAACTTGTAACAAACCATTTTGTGCACTATTAATTTTTCTTACAAACCATTCCATCACTGTTTCAAATTTGTAAAGTTATATTAGATCAAAACGTGATAGCCTAATTTAATACAGTACTGTATAGCCAGTTAAAAGCGTTTGATTTAGTTAGGTGAAACAGTAAAAATCAATCTAGATAGGCGGAAGTCTAAGTTCAATGAACTCCGGTCTATCCGCTTTTAGTTATCGGCCCACCCTTCATACAAAAGGCGGATAGTGAGAGAGTCTACTGTATACAGCAACTGATAGACCCCCCACACACTTGCATAGACAATTGATAATCTTACAATTTGAGCCTGTGTTTTTATCTAAATAATTTCTTTTTAAGTAATAAAAAGTTAGTAAGTTAAATGAATAATAAATTCAAACACTCACCATAGTGCCTCTTGCAGTACTTGTTGAGGTTAAGTCTGCAATCCTGCTCTGGACTTGCCGCATTGGTCTGAAATTATAAGCATCACTCAGTTGAACAAAAATTATGGTTATCCCTCTCAGTTAGGTCATTTGGGACATAGAAAGACTGAGTATAGAAATGGAAACAGAGACGATCCTCACAATTCTCAGTTAGTAGGCTAAGCTATGTAGTTTCAAAGAGTGTTAACTGTCTGCGTTATCAATAGCGGAGTTGAAACTAACTAGCTTAGGCTTGGCTGACTGTACATATGGCCAATAGGTTCGACCATAGATACACTTACTGTTTAAAGATGCGTTTCAAGTTAACACTCATGCTCAAGATTATCCAAAACAAGAAGACAAATTACCATCTGTTTAAACTTGGTTCTTCCATATTATAGCCCACTGTTTATATCCAGCCCAATTTTTACTGTACGAATGAATTACCTCAATTTATTTTAAATCAATAGCTCACCAGGGTAGGTAAGATGTAAGGCCTACAAGACCGGCCTAGGACTAGAACAACTTCAAGTTTTGGCCGACTGCCATAATCTGCCTAGGCTTACTATCACCTTGGTAACTAGTGTGTCTCCAAAAGGAGTCAATAATATATGTCTGAAAAAGCTTTTAGGTTGAACAGGATAAATTACAGACATTGTATTACAGAATGACCAGTTCACAGATATAACTTCACTCTGCAAGCAATATGAATTGTCCGCCATTGTTGTAAATTTGTTTTTCCATAAGCCACTCCACAGATTCAGCATTCAGCTGACATCAGAGACGACAGCACTGTATCAAAGATGCGGTAGTATAAAACTACTAGACTCCGGCTTTCAAACATTCCTTCAACTGTATTTGATCTGTTCGTATATATATAGTAGTTGTTTGTATTTTTCTCGATTTTTTTTCTTTATGAATTATTAGCCAAAGTATTAGCCATTGCGCATTACTTCCAAGTTTATCACTATACAGTATAATATTATGTTTAGCATAACCGCCCGACAAGCGGGAGACCCGGGTTCAAGTCCCGGTTCGGTCCAAACATTTTTGTCTTCAAATTTCTTTAGTAATATATATATAATACGGCATTCTTTAATAATTTATGCGAGATTAACAAGCTATTTAACGCTTAAATCAAATTGCTTAAACACATTTAAACGCCGTTTTTTTAACATAAATGAAGGACCGGGAGGGAAAAAGGGGCTAAGTCACATTTTTCACTAATCGGGGTTTTAATCGGTGTCAATTATTCAGAACGAGTACTTTAGATTAGTATAGCGTTACGAGTGAAAAACAAGTCGTTACCTCTTAAAATAGAGTTAAAAACAGTGGGTTAGTGCGAATTAAAGGGCAAGCTTCACTTTATAAGTTTACTAGTGACTTGTCCCCTATTTCTCTCTGGTCCTTCCTAAATACTGTATCTCATTCTCATTTTCTGTGGTCTTGCGGGTACCTTGAGCAGATCATGTTAGAAGATGTTGATTGACTAGGGGTTTGTGATTTGTCCAAACCTACCTTTGTAGCCATAAATAAACCTATGAAACTTTTTTAACAGCAAACGCTGTCTTCCAGCAACAGGTCTTCCATTTTGGAGTAAACAAGATCCCAGTCCACCTTGATTAGCATCAGTTCTATAGACAGATAGACTATATTTCAATAGAAGTCTTCGGATCAAAGTAAGCCAATACTTATTTTCCAGAAGTATTGGTCTTTATAACCGTCAGAGCGTCAACATGTTCTTCCGTCCACCAAAACTCCATATTTTTCTTGTCATGTTTCTGATTGGAGCTGATATTTTTGCTAAATTTGACATGAGCTTGGACAAGTATTTGAGCATTTTATTTTAAAAGTTGACGCTATCTATCCTGGTCGCTAAGTATGCTGGTCAAGGATGAAGAAATTGGTAATGGCATACTTAACAATCTCACTGGTAACCTTCAATGGTCCATCAAAGACGACAGCTGTAAAATGAAGACAGTTACTTTGTGTAATAATCAGAAATCATGTTCTTAATACCATGTACCAAGCCTCCGCCAACTAGTAAATTGTATAATATATAAAGTGTAAATAGCTTTTTTAGTCTTTGACGCAATCTATCCGACAATGTCGGTCAAAGATACAGCACTCAAGTATTTACAAGTAAGTAAGTATCATGAAAAGAGTAAACTTGTGAACCATGGCTGTTTTAGACCAGCACCATTGACTTTAAATATACATTTAAAATCAATGCCAGCACCTCTGAGCACTTATTTTTTTGTAAATGTCGAAACTGTATATCTACTCCTAGTTGATATTTAGTATATACCCACCATATTTAGTTTTAAAGTAGTTTTAAGTTGACCTGTCCAATTGCTAAACTGCTTAAAGGAAATAAACGTTTGTCATTTGTTGATTAACAACGGAGGGCGACGTAACGATTTGCCTTTAAGGAGGCTTGGGTCCGTTACTTCCTATACAGTTTTTTATACAAATGACTACTAATATAAAGCATTGACTTCAAATACATTTAAAATTTTAAATAAATACATTTAAAGTCAATGCTTTAAATTTGTCACATATATAAAGGCAATGTGTGCTATGATTTAAAACTTTACAGATTTTAATCAAACAAAATTATCTGTTAGATTGTCTGTGACAGTAAACAAACAAAAAGAAAAAAATAGCAGCCGGTCGAAAAAATCACTTGCTAGATGTCGCCTGTGAGAGCATAGCCTAATCTAACCTAAACTCATCGTCATAACCGTAACTGCTATAAACTAACTAAAACCAAACGTTGTAACTTAATAACAAGGCTTATTAGTTCTTGTTAAAAAAATTTGTAGTGCTTAATATAGGCATATTTTAGTGAGTTACTGAGCCCAAAAGCAGAGAACGATCTACTTTAAACTTTCAATATTTTACTAAGCTTAAGGTAGGCCTTTGCCCCATCGTGTAAAAAATCTTCTGTTGTCTCTCATAGTGTTGCTGTAAATGGTAACAATCACAAACTAGCTGTCAACCTAACAAAGCTATATTTATTTTAAGTCAATATTAATCTTACCCCACAATGAAATTCACAATACAGCACATAAATATAGGTTTTCCTAAGTGTA